>JBBGZY010000224.1:1235000-2435000 GCA_037952925.1 Lithobates clamitans
ATAATTAGGGTGTCTGATTAGACTCTTTTATTAAAGAGATGTATTCACATTGAATTTGCTAGTCATGAGAAGCAAACTGTGTGTCATTGATGAACCCAAAAAAAGAAACTAAAACTATTGTCCTTTTTTTATACACAGGATGAGTCCATCCAGGAGGAATGTGGGGAAAGTGGCAGGCAGGAGGAGACCGGGCCCATGGACAGCCTGGAGGAGGCCGGATTCACCATCATCCTGGAGGAGGCTGGGCCCAGTGTCAGGCAGGAGGTGGCTGGGCCAAGTGAGGTGGCTGGGCCAAGTGAGGTGGCTGGGCCAAGTAAGGTGGCTGGGCCCAGTAGGAGCCTCACCCAATCCCAAGTGCCTCCCCTCCACCTTCCCAAAAAAAGGGCCAGGAAGGGGATGGTCACACAGGACGCGTCCCTGCGCCTCATGCAACAGGCCACCCGTTTTTTAACGAGCCCCCCCGAAGCGGAAGAAGCCTATGGCTGCTACTTAGCCAGCAGGCTTCTTCAGATGGATTGGGAGCAGCGCCTCATTTGTGAGCGCCTATTTGGGGAAACAATCCATAAGGGGCTGCAGGGCACGCTAACAAAAAACACCCAACTACATGAGGCAGCCCCCCCCCCTCCTCCTCCTCCTCCTCCTCCTCCTCCTCCTCCTGCCACAACTGAAACACCAGAGCCACAGCCTCAAAAGAAGGCTACAGGGAAGGCTGCAGGGAAGGCTGCAGGGCAGCGTGGAGGAAAGGCTGCAGGGAAGAGAAGAAAGTGATGACCTGGGTTCAGTCTGGTCTGACAGAAGACGCAGGCTGTTGTAGGACCACAGTCTGGGGACATCTAGATCATCTGCTGGTGCTGTTGATCTCTGGGATTCTTGGACCAGATTGTGCTCCCTCTTATATGGACTCCTCAAGATCCCAATTTTCTTGTACACCGACTTTTTCCAGCGTTGACTTTATTTTATTTTGACCATGAATAAATGGATCTTTTTTGAGTTTAGCAAAAGACTTTATGTGTTTTCTTTTAAATCATTGATTTTACACACAATGTTAAATTAACAAGGGACAACAATCTCATTGAGTTTGAAAAAAACACACCAAAAATACATTACTAATGTTAATAATGTTCAAGTGGTAAGTCTTGAAAATAAAAAAATATACATAAACAAAAACGGTGCTTTGGGTTAACTTTATCTAAAAACTAAAAAATAATCACTAGAAAAAAAAAAAAAGAATAATGGGTTCTTTGTGGTAACTTTACAAACCTAAAAAAAAAAAAAAATAAGGGAAAAAGTATTATTAGTATGGAAACATTGTTTATAAAAAGCATACTATATCATTCATGAGATCAAAGAGAAAAAGAATTCAGAAATCAGTTTGGGAGAACTCTGATTATGAACAGCAAAAAACACCTTCGTTCTTTAGAGCATTCGTAAAGAAGAAATAAAATGCGCTGCATTCAACGATCACAGATTTTGCAGCGTGATGAATGTGCTACCTACAATACGAACACTAGTTTTACTAGACCGAGTGCTTCCGTTTAGTTTTTGCTTATGAGCATGCGTCGTTTTTTTGTCCGTAGGACTAGCATACAGACGAGCGGACTTCGGGGTCCGTCGTAGTTACGACGTAAAGATTTGAAGCATGTTTCAAATCTAAAGTACGTCGGATTTGAGGCTAAAAAAGTACGTTGAAAGTCCGAAGAAGCCCACACACGATCGGATTACCAGCCAGCTTTAGTCCGTCAGCGTCCGTTGGACTTTTGTAGCTGAAAAGTCCGACCGTGTGTACGCGGCATAATTCTGCTGTTTTAGTACATTCCTATTTTATTGGGAAATAAATGTAACTTGTTTACTAAGCAAAGGTGTTTGTTATATCATTGTGCTTATCAGACTCATACAGATTAGCAACTATAGGGATTAGACAAATTAATACATGGGTGCAATAGTTATATAGGATAAATTAGATTGTATAATATTGCACCGATTACTTCACGCCCTAACCCCCTTAGTTTCTGAAGTCAAGCTGCTATAGAATTATTACAGGAGAGTACTGCAGCCATAATGTCTCTAAGAGTGGGTTCTGGGCTGTTCTGGTCAAGGGCATGAGCTGATGGTGTACCTGACATGCAGACTGGGGTACTCACACTGTCCCATGGAAGACAAGGCGTAGCAGGGTCCTCCAGCGGTATAGTGTCATCCGCTTCATTATGGTTGACAACCAGCTCAGGATGGGTGGATGTATGCTGAGGGGAGTCCCTAGGAGCCATCTTAGCAATAAGCTTCATAGCTGCCGCTTTGTAGGTCTCCTTTGTAGCACGAGGTGGCCCGCCACCATCTTGGCCAGCTTGGTCCGGAGCGGAGCGGGACGCCGATCCCCACCTTGACATAGTGTCTGATGAAGCTGAAGGTGTCTCCGTGTAGCCGGTGACTGTGGCTATCTGTTCCGGTATTCGGTGCTGCGGAACGAGAGGTATTTTATCTATTAAACCAGAGAAAACCGCGCTTAGGATCAGCCTATATAGTATATTTGCTTAGGTTGCTTCCTCCCTTAAAACAAAGACACTCCTAGGGGTGTCCTGCCTAGTACCAATCTATTTAAAGAATATTATAGGGATATAACGGCGCTACCTCAAAAACCTGTATGCCTGAGCATGTACAGGAAACATTAAGTGGAAAACGTTTTTTGTGAGCTTGTATGTGAACACGTTTTTCTATATGTAGGGGAATTGTGATGTTGTCACGGATTAGTAGAGGATGACTCAAACACAGAGATGTGAGTCAGCATGGACTTACATGCAGCCTCCTATGAGACA
Source organism: Lithobates clamitans (assembly GCA_037952925.1). Taxonomy (NCBI): domain Eukaryota; kingdom Metazoa; phylum Chordata; class Amphibia; order Anura; family Ranidae; genus Lithobates; species Lithobates clamitans. The sequence goes on from JBBGZY010000224.1 coordinate 1,237,811, forward strand.
TATATAACCTATCACCAAGCGCCTATCTAACAGCACATATATTCCTGATAGGTCAGTATATTATCTCTAGATCAGAAACTCCAGACAACATATTCTATGCATAAAACAACCATATGTCAGCACATGTATATTATGTCCTGTAAGAAAAACACGGATTTTTCCCTCATACATCAATAACATATATATCTCTGTGTTTCAATGCAAAGATCGTATACTATGGAGATCAAAACATATTTGTAACAGTCCCATGCAGTTCATGCCGTAATCAGGTTGTTCACCAGGTGACTTTCGTGCATACAGCGTAGGGTGGTGACTTCTGTGACCCCCCTCAAAGTGCTCACTCACCAAAGGTAGGAACCCCTGCAGGGGTATCAGGCCTGTAGTCCTAACCAAGGGCTTTCCTGTTCACTGCTGTCACATCTCCAATTGTGTCCCGGTGGGTCTTAATCCAATTCTTAGCTGTGATGGCTGCATTCGTTTTCACTTTTAGGCTTTCTTTCTTTTATTTTCATCTGGTGATCTGACCAGTAAGTCTTAAATGCTGGCAATGAATTCACAAAGGGGCTGGACAATGGTTAGAATTTAACAGAGATCTTACATTCTGGTTTCCGATCACAGCTTCGAGGCAGGGGAGACACTGGCTATTCAACAAGATCCTGGGATGGGTCAGGATGCTCCAACATGGAACTGTAGGACCCCTATTACAGAGGTCTAATAGGCATAAACAGGAGTGAGCGGTCAGTCACAGGCGGCAACTTCAAAACGTCCATCAGGATCCTCTCATCCACCAGTATATCAGACTTCAATACATTCCATGGGACCCACGTTCCGCAAATAAAAAATGAAGGCTTATGTTGCTGTAGAGAAGTAACTGTTTGACCGCTCACTGCTCCCCTCTGCATCCCAAGTCATTCTCTTCCAACACTGCTCACCTCTACACCCTCTTCAACCCACTTGCAACGCTGTTTACTTCACTGCACCACCTGCCACCCTCAACAAACACTGCTCAACTCCGCATCCTTTTCCACCTTCTTCCAATGCTGCTCACCTCTGCATCCCTTGCCACTCTCTTCCAACGCTGCTCACCTCTGAATCCCAAGTTATTCTCTTTCAACGCTGCTCACCTCTACACCCTCTTGCAATGCTGCTCACTTTTTCACCGCCCACCACCTTCAACTGACACTGCTCACCTCTGCATGCTCTTCCACCCTCTTCAAACACTGCTCACCTCTTCACCCCCTGCAACCCTCTTTTGCACTGCCTGCCACCCTCTTCCAATGCTGCTCACCTCTGCAACCCCTGCCACCCTCTGCCAACACTGCTCGCCTCTGCATCCCAAGTCATTCTCTTCCAACACTGCTCACCTCTACACCCCCTTCAAACCACTTGCAACAATGTTTAATTCTGCACCGTCTGCCACCCTCAACCGACACTGCTCACCTCTGCATCCTTTTCCACCCTCTTCCATTGCTGCTCCCCTCTGCATCCCCTGCCACCCTCTTCCAACATTGCTCACTTCTGAATCCCAAGTCATTCACTTCCAACACTGCTCACCTCTACACCCTCTGCAACCCTCTTGCAACGCTGCTCACTTTTGCATCGCCTGCCACCCTCAAATGGCCAAATGGCCTGCTTCTGATGGACCAGCTGCCATACACATGGGCCGAATGTCAGCTGTTTTTTATTGAACTGCCTGCTGTCGCCCGCCATGTGTACTAGGCTTTAGTATTACTGCTGATCCTTTCCACACCTCAAACCTGGCATCAGCACAAAGAGATTCCATCACTTTATGGTCAGCTAATGTTAGGGCAGGGGGGAATATTGGCAGATGCAGATTGGCAGTGTGAATGTCTGCTGTTGCCCCTAGGAACAGAATGCAACGAGGGGGTGTCTATGACGGGATGCTGCACGGTCAGCCCCACACAGTAGGATGTTACAGGAGAGACTTTACTGTGTTAATGGTGATCGCTGTATAGTTTGCCTGCCTTCAGTTTCCAGCCTCAGTGACGCAGTTTACAAAACTTCAGCCTGGACAGTGCTTGCAGTTCATCAGCGCCTGCCACCAGGTGTCACTACAGCGCATGCTGCCTGAAGCCTGCTTACAGTTCCTTGCACGCTGAACCAACGAGTATGTGGGCGGAGTTACCCCAGCGAAGGACAGTGAGAGAGATCAGTGTGCTGCGCGCCAGACACGAGGCAGATGAGTGGAGCAGCTGTGTGCGCTATGCCCCAGGTGCCATATACCCACAATCGGGGTCAATGCCTGGGCCCAGTGCGGTCATTGTGGGGAGCCATTAACCCGCTTAGGGCCGGTGCAGCGGGAATCAAAGTACTATACCATACACCTGCTCACAGGACTGTGCATACAGTCCTGTGAGCAGGAAAATCGGAGGGCCAAGGTTCACCTGCCAGTGATAGAGGAGAGCTGCCATCAGGTATGTCCACCTCAGAGGTCCGGGACATATCGAAAAAAAAGACTGCTGAGGAAACCCGTGGCCTGGACAGGGGCCTCGGAGGTTGCAGGAGTCAGTGTGCAGCCTCCGGTTGATCTCCCTGAAGAGCCTGCTCCAAATAAGACCATTGCTGTGCCCATGCCACTTCAGGTGCCAGAGAGTGAGGTCTGGGCTCAGTTTAAAGGCATTCAACAGGATGTTGGGCCGTGTAATATACCAAGACCGAGTCCTGGTTGTAAAGGCGGATCGGCCCACCAGGAGCCACTCGGTCTGCATCAGAGGAGAAGGGGATAGCCAGAGGAGGTTGCCGGATCCACACTTTTATATGTAAGGAGGACTGCTGTGCTGTGTAGCCCATATAAAAGCGGCCACAGGGACTGCAAGGACAGGGCAGGGCCCATGTGGTTTTCTCCACTGACAATTCAAAATTCTTTTGCAGGGACAGTCTTTGCCTGCCACCCAGGGTGCCTGATGGGAGGACAAGTGCATCATAGACACTAGGGTGTACTGTTCCTGCCAAACTTTTTTGCTGCCTAACCTTCAGGAGGGGCCCCTCCACCCAGGAACAATCAGAAGGTTTTATTGCCCAATGGCATGTATGTTTTGACTGTGCCCACCAGGAGGTCCCCTTAGATCCCTCCTGAGGGAGTGACAGAGAGACAAGGAAAAAACATGCCACCCCTTGTAAAGTTATGAAGAATGTGTTTCTTCTGTCACCACGTGGAGGATCGTAACCCCCTTTGCCTGGTGAAGTGATGATGTAAAGTTAGCTTGTATAGATAGGTTGTGTATTTGTTTGTGTCTTCTTTTAGGAACGCCAGGGATGTGACGGCTGTCCATCTCCACCGCTGGAACAGATGAAGACCTGTGATAGGCAGAGTATTATTCCTCAGGGAGCAATGCTCTGGCTTCACTTGTATGTGCCTAGCTGCAGGGACCTGTAGTTAGGATGTCTATGCCCAAATTGTACAGTGTGAATATGTGAACAGATTGTACATATTATATTTTTGTACTTAATTTATTTGTGCATAGCCCCGTCCAAGTTTTCACCCTGTCTCCCATCCAACCAATTGATATGGGATGCCTTTACTCCTGGGCCCAGGAGGTACTTTTATAATTTTTTTTTTCCACAGCTGAGGACAGCTGTGATTTTGGTGGGGGGTGAATGTAGCACCCTCTACCATAGGTAGGTACTAGCATAGGATTTTTTGCTAGGGACACTGTCATTACAGGTAAATTTAGGCAGGCCTATGCTTTAAGCTAGGCCTGTTTGTTTTGATCTGGGGGCAGGGAGTGGTTAGTGTAGCAGTGGGTGTGACCACCTGTACTTTGGTTCTGAGGCGCCTCCCCTGCTTCCAGTGAGAATGTTCTGAAAGAGGGGCAGGGCCTAGAACTGGAGTGGCAGGCAGCTCATGCGAAGAGCCCCGACCAATTCCCAAGTGGAATTGGCAGGGGGCAGGCCTCCCATATAAGCTGAGGTAACAGGCCACTGGGGGGAGTTGTCGGCCAGGAGAAGTGAAGAATGGAGTACTAGACAGCAGCAGGAGGACACCCCCATCTGGAGGGGGGGTGCGCCGATCGCGGGAGGATGCCCGGGAGAGAGGGAGCTTCACCCTTACACGGTCTTGGGTGAAGTCCTCATCATTACACAGTCATTGATGAGGAGTTCCTGGAGCAGCGGGGCAGGAGAAGCTGTCAGCACGTACGGTCCAGTTAAGTTCTTGACCATGGACTCGGGGCAGTGAAAGGTTGGTGAGTGTACCACAGTGGAGGGCTGGATGTGGAGACATGCCAGGAAGTCTGTGAGGGAACTTCGTCCTTACATGGTCATGGATGAAGTCCTCATCATTACACGGTCATTGATGAGGAGACCTGGAGCAGAAGAGAGACTGTGGGGAATAGTGTCAAATCGATGCGGCCCGAGGGCACAGGATTTGCAAGCTGGGCTATCTGGGAACAGTAGTCCACCATTCAGCACATGCAATTAAAATACTAGGCCCCTGGGGGAGAGGTACTGCAGGCCTCTGGCCTAGTAGCAGCAACCATTCAGAGTCAGCATTAGAGACTATTCAGAGTGGGATCTTTTGCATATAGAAGAGGATGCAACAAGAAACATAATGTGCTACAGAATAAGTTTGTGCAGGAGGGAAGGATACCTGGGAGCAATAGTCTGCAGGAGTTACGCAGAGGAGGAGCAATAATCTGCATGGTGATGCAGGGAAGAGACTGTAGATGTTATACATGTGCATCATTTCTTCAAAGTTCTAATTACAAATATGATGGCAAAGTAATTTGATCTCTGGACATCCCATATACCCTTTCCCCAACCAAGTTATATCCCCTCAATAAACAAAAACAAAACAAAGCAAATGACTGTTCATTGTCTCAGAGGTGATATATGAAGGTCTGGCAGCAGGGTGATATGGTGGATGTTAGTAAGTAGTGGCAACACACCGCTACACAAGTTTGTTGCACAATTGCAGCAAGTCTGCATTTAATGACTCCAGATCAGCTTTCTTTGCAAACATTCTGCAAGTCTGCTGCAAGTTTTGATTCAGTTATGCTGTGCAATAGTCATCCCAGCACAGGGGTCACTGTGACTTGCAGAGCTCTTGCTGTAGACTCACCACTGCAACTTTGCTCTTGCTAGAGACTTGCCACACAAATTTGCTACAAATGAAGTGTCAACTAGAACTTGTGCTTCAAGTGCTTTGCAAGTGTACAACTTGCCAGTGAGAATGTGCAGCAAGTTAAAGAGTAGGTCCACCCCCCCTTCAGGGAGCCTGTGATGTCGGCACCCCAGCTTATCTTTGGATCGGCTCTCAGGTGCTGTCACTGCCATTGCCAGTAAGTGAACCCGGCAGTGAAGCCCTTTGGCTTTACAGCTAGTTCCTTACTGCGCATCCGCAAAGCGCGCTGCGCTTTCTAACTGGCTTGGCGGCGGAGGAAGGAGGAGGGGGCTGAACTTCCGAGAGACGGCATTGCGGCGCTGTCTCCAGAAGTGAGGAAGAGGACCTGTCAAAAACAGGTCCCCGTTCCCCCCACCCCCTTGAAAGGTGCTAAATGTGACACCGGAGGAGGGGAGGAGACAAATAAGCGGAAGTTACACTTTTGGGTGGAACTCCGCTTTAACAAGACCCACAATTCAACACTGCCACAAATTTGTGGCAACTTATACCTGCTATCTGGGACCCCCTCTCCTCTTCTCCATTGTGGAAGAGGGGGAATTCTGTACCCTTCAGAGATGTTTGGAAACAATGCTAACAGATAAGAGTCAGCATAGGCAAAGACCATAGAAAGTTATCAGATTACAAGATTTCTGGCAGAATCAACAGTTATTTTTGGGAATTTGTAAATTAAAAAATGAGAAAATTTGGAAATTCGAAAATTTGGAAATTCGAAAATTTGGAATTCGGAAATTCGAAAAGTAGAAAATGCGGAATTCGGAAATTCGAAAACTCAGAATTGAAAAATTTGAAAATTCGGAAAATCGGAAATTCAGAAATTCGGAAATTCGAAAATCTGAAAATAAGAAAGGAAAATCAAAAAATTAGAACAAAATAATAACTAACTATTAAATTTCCTTTCAAATTTGGCTGTTAGTAAACATAACGATTACAAATTTATCTGAAGTTACAAATTATCCAAAATAAAGAATGCAGTATCTAAACAAATGGAACAGAATAAAATAATAATAAATAATAATAATAACAAGTTTTTATTATTATTATTGTTACTTATTATTATTAATTTGTTACATTCCTTTTGTTTAGATACAGCATTCGTTATTACAGATAATTCGTAACCTCGAAAAAATTCGTATTCGTTACGTTCACTAACAGACAAATTTGAAAGGAAATTCCAATACCTATAATTTAATAGTTAGTAATAGTTACGTTATTATTAGTTAGTTATTATTTCAGATTTTTGAATTTTCGGGTTCTTGAATTTTCGGACTTTCATTCTTAGTTTTGGATTTTCGTTCATTCCTATTTTCGGATCTTCGAATTTCCGAATTTCGAATTTCCCAATTTCCGAATTTCGAATTTCCAAAATTTCAAATTTTTGGATTTTCGAATTTCGAATTTCAAATTTCCGAATTTCGAATTTTCAAATATTCGGAAAAATTTTGAAATTCAAAAATTCAGATATTTCCGAATCAACAAATTTGTCTAGATTTGTTAAAAAACGAATTGGAACTATACGAATTGCACATTTCTACTGATCATCTGTGTCCAAACACAGCTGATCACATGTAATCGCCGGTTATTCGCAGCCCTTTCCTCCCACTCTGTGTGTCCTTTCCCCCCACCCAAGCCTGTCTGCACATTGTTTACACTGATAATCAGGGAAATGATCATTAGTGCCCCGATTATCAGTGCAGCCCCATTAGTGTCTATCAGTGAAGCTTATCAATGCCATCAGTGCAGCTTATCAGTGCCATCAGTGCAGCCTATCAGTGCCCATCATTGCCACCTATCAGTTCCTCCTCATCAGTTCTCATAAGTGCCGCCTATCAGTGCAGCCTCATCGGTGCCTCCTCATCAGTGCCCATCAGTGCTGCCTCATCAGTGCCTCCTCATCAGTGCCCATCAGTCCCGCCTATCAGTGCAGCCTCATCGGTGCCTAGGGTTTAAAGTGCATGCAGGGTAGGATCCACTCTATATACAGTATATCTTTTATATATACACTGCATTGGTTTTAATATTCATGTCTATTTTTGTAATTTAAATTTAATAAAACTAAAAATTTTGTTTTACTTTCTATAGTCTAACTACTTGTGTGCCCCCAAAGTCCAATTCCATTAGTTCCCATACTTTGCCTCCTCATCAGTGCCTCCTCATCAGTGCCCACCAGTGCTGCCTTATCAGTGCCTCTTCATCAGTGCCCATCAGTCCCGCCTATCAGTGCAGCCTCATTAGTGCCTCCTCATCAGTGCCTCCTCACCAGTGCCCACCAGTGCTGTCTCAACAGTGCCCATCAGTGCTGCCTCATCAGTGTCTCCTGATCAGTGCCCACCAGTGCTGCCTCATGAGTGCCCATCAGTGCTGCCTCATCGGTGCCTCCTCATCAGTGCCCATCAGTGGTTCCTCCTCATCAGTGCCCACCAGTGCTGCCTCATCAGTGCCTCCTCCTCAGTGCCCATCAGTGCAGCCTCATCAGTGGCTCCACATCAGTGCAGCCTCATCAGTGGCTCCACATCAGTGCCGCCTCATCAGCGTACATCAGTAAAGAAGGAAAATTACTTATTTGCCAACAGAAACTAAGAAAAACTTTATTTTTTCAAAATGTTCAGTCTTTGTTTGTTATGCAAAAAAATAGAAAACCTAGTGGTAATTATATACCACCAAAAGAAAGCTCCATCTGTTTTAAAAAAAATGATAACAATTTCATTTGGGTACAGTGTTTCATGACCGTGCAATTGTCATTCAAAATGCGAGATCGCTGACAGATGAAAATTGTCAGGACAGGGTGAAAGTGGCCGGTATTGAAGTGGTTAAATGCCATTTAGCGATTCAGAGCATTAGGTAACTGCAGTGCATCTCATTTCCCATGTCAACATCTAAATGTGAATACAAGCATACAGGAACGCATCTAAACATTAGAAACACACAACAGTAATGTGAGGTTACTTCCTAAGAGGTACCAGAAAATTGAGTTATCAATTGGCACTCTGTATGAGACATCTAACCATCATTAGAAGGTAAGTGCACATCTTAGAAATAAGCTATTCAGGAAAGAAATCACAAGCACCATTCACTAAAAACAGCTGTGTACCAGCCTTTGTAAACGGAAAGATTGAGAAGAAAAAAGGTATTCATTTTCTGAACCGCATGAAGTAATTGCAGTTTTAAAGTACAATTTTCTCATTTAGGGATGCTTTCAATTCATATTTGATATTACTCTGCAGAAATCTCTACATGTACATTACATTTGGTGCCATTAATGCAATTGATTTCTGCTCTGAAAAATGTACTAGTGCTCCAGAAGAATATAGGCTGCTCATCATACACAGCCAAAGGTGATAATACTGGCCAAGGCAGACTGGAAACATTTTACTGAATGGCAAAAAGAACCAATTGGCCTTGACCTGGCCATTATATAGATAGGCAACTCCTATCCTCATATTGATTAGTGGTTCCAAATTAATAATAACTACTGCAGTAGGGAACAGACACAAAAGATACACTCCACATCTTTCCAAATAACTGTTTTGCTTTATTATGACGCAATTGAAGGTTTTTATGCACATGATTATGTAGGTATCACATTAATATTACAATGGTACGTTTATGGTAACAAGGGGCGTAACATAGGCAGATTAATTCTAATCAGGACTCAAAAGAATGCAAACACGTACTGAAAACATTATTAGTGCCATGTTCACAGTGAGGGCAATGTGCAATACATACAAAATAGAATACAATTATATACAGAACTTACAAATTTCCTTTACAGCCTTTATAATAAATAACACTATTTTGCGGGGCAGAGCTCATTATGGACTTTTTTTTATATTCTTTTTTTATTAATGTGTTTTTTTTTTAAATGTTACACACAATGTTATCATCCAAATTCTTGACCTTTCACATTGAACTTCTAGTAACCCTAACCCTCCCTCCGTCCCAAAAAAAAAAAAAGAAGAAAAGAACAAACTCCCACAAATCATATTCATATCCCTCCTCCTATACCTCCTTCACTCAAAAATCTCGCCTCCTTTATTATGGCCTTTTTAAAACAGAAAGTGACTGAATGCCTTAAAGTGGAACTTTACCCATAATATCTTGATAAAAAAAATGTTTTTAAGCAAGGAGCATACATTACACAATAATAATTATGCTACCAAAATTAGTGTGTACTGTAAATTTCCTCCAGCATTGCTCTTGTTTCTTCTTCCTGGAGGCTGCCATTTTGCTGAAGCCCAGAGCCCCTGAACAGCAGTAAATCTTAAAGCAGAACTAAACCCATCGATTTAACAGTTTCAAAAAACAGTTGCATTCCTGGAAGGCCAGAACTGCTAATTGTCACATGTGCTTGTTTCCTCAACCAAACTGTCACACCATCAAATGGCTGGTGTCAAAACTGATCACATGTGCAGCACCATGGCAGTTGCAGATCAAACAGAAGAAACTTCCTTGATTGTAAAGGATAGAAGGGTTTAATTCTGTTTTAAGGCTGTCAGCAGATCAGCCTGTGCAAATACAGCGCCTAAAGTGGGGTACACACTATAAGAAAATCGGGCGAACGTTCGTCCAATTTTTCTCGATGATTCATAGCAAATCTGAACCGATGAACAAAAATTCTCACGAAAATCCTCATACAAAAAAGGCTTTTTTTTGTTGTTTATTGTTTCTGATCATGTGCAGTCTTTCTCTTCTGATTTTTCTTGTACGAAAATTGTCAGAAAAGGGTACACATTAAACAAAGATCGTTCATTCTATTCCCGTATGAGAAAAACGGTACACATTAAACAAAAACGGAATTTGTCCCACCTGTCGAAAGTTGTGTACACACTATACGAATTTCATACGAAAATTCTTTGGATGAAAGTGTTCGCCCGATTTTCCTATAGTGTGTACTAGCCTTAAAAATGGAGAGCAACTGAGCATGTGCAGAGCAGGGTGACACAGTGTATTACTGGATTTTAAACAGTATAGAAATGTATTTTTTATGTTCTTCATAGCTATACCTGCAAAAGGGGCCAGCCTGAAGTGATCTAGCAGGACCTCATTTTCTGACTAAAGTTCCACTTTAAAGTGGAACTAAACGCACAAATCCTTTTCAGTAAAAGAGGCCATTTTAGCCTCTGTTTGATTTGCAACTGCCATAGAGCAGCCATGTGATGCTTTGACAGTTTGTTTGAAAGCACAAGCAAATGTGACAATGCCGGGCATGCCAGGAATGTAATATTTTTTTGAAACCATTAAATTGATAAGTTTTGTTTCGCTTTAGGCTGGTCATACACTTTACAATCTGATTGTACGATCTCCTTAAGATTTACTAACAAACATGTAATATAGGGGCCTGTGCAATTCAGTCAAAATTTATTGGATTGTTTAGGTTTGTTCTCAAATTACACAGTGTTGGTACATGCAAATGAGATCGTACAGGGATTGTAAAATTAGATTGTAGTGTGTATGGTCACTCTTATTTTTATTATAAATGCAAATGATAACAATTCAATTCTCATTTTGGAATAGTGAGAGCAGCTATGAAAATCATTCTTGAGCAAATAGTGCATCCAGAACTGCCACAAAACAGCCCAATATTATAGAGCTTTAAATTCATGCACGGAAATTATGGTTTTTAATGCCTCATGCACACTGGACTTTTAGCCTCAGTGCATGAAATTCTGGCACTTTCATGCAGGCAGAAGGCACAGGTACACTGTTCAGCCCCACTGCAGGCTGTCTGTAAAACTCTAAGAGAGGGTGAAAACTGCTGCTGCTGGATGGGGCTGTATTGTGCAACTAGTGGTACTTACATTTAGGTCAGTATGTGTCCAGGGATGAGTTCCCAGAACACAAGACGTCTGCAAGAATGGTGGGGGGGGGTACAACCCCGGTAACCCTGTACAACCCCTGTCTGTGGGTGAGGCTAGCTGTATGGTATCCAGCACAAAGAAAAAGCATACTTAAGGCTCATACACACTATAAGAAAATCGGGTGAACATTTTCGTCCAAAGAATTTTCGTACGATTTTCGTATAGTGTGTACACAACATTGGACAGCCGATTCCGATTCCGAGTAATATGGTAACAGCCCCAGTAGCACTCAATAGCAGGTTTAGTAATACTCAGTAACAGGTGCAGTAACTCTCAGTCACATGTCCAGTAACACTCGGTTACAGGTTCAGTAATACTCGGTTACAGGTGCAGTAACATTCAGTAACAGGTTCAGTAACACTCAGTCACAGGTGCAGTATTACTCAGTTACAGGTGCAGTAATATATAGTTACAGGTGCAGTAATATTCAGTTACAGGTGCAGTAATATTCAGTTACAGGTGCAGTAACCCTCAGTTACAGGTTCAGTAACATTCAGTAACAGGTGCAGTATTACTCAGTTATGCCCCGTTCACACGGTCGGATTTTCCAACGGAAAATGTGTGATAGGACCTTGTTGTCGGAAATTGTGACCGTGTGTAGGCTCCATCACACATTTTCCATCAGATTTTCCGACACACAAAGTTTGAGAGCAGGATATAAAATTTTCCGATAACAAAATCCGTTGTCGGAAATTCCGATCGTGTGTACACAAATCCGACGGGCAAAGTGCCCCGCATGCTCAGAATAAATAAAGAGATGAAAGCTATTGGCCACTGCCCCGTTTATAGTCCCGACGTATGTGTTTTACGTCACCGCGTTCAGAATGATCGGATTTTCCGACAACTTTGTGTGACCGTGTGTATGCAAGACAAGTTTGAGCCAACATCCGTCGGAAAAAATCCTAGGATTTTGTTGTCGGAATGTCCGAACAAAGTCCGACCGTGTGTACGGGGCATTACAGGTGCAGTAATATTCAGTTACAGGTGCAGTAATATTCAGTTACAGGTGCAGTAATATTCAGTTACAGGTGCAGTAACCCTCAGTTACAGGTTCAGTAACATTCAGTTACAGGTTTAGTTATACTCAGTTACAGGTGCAGTAATACTCAGTAACAGAAGCAGTAACAGTCAGTAACCGGTAGAGTAACCCCTACACTAAGGCACAATGCTACACAGTCCTTGAAGCACAGGAGTGGCAGAACAATATGACTCAGGTGATGGATACTGGGAGGTTGAAGTCTAGTACGGCTGTACAGTGGTGTATCCTTGGGCATAAAGGATCACTATGGAGACTGAGTGGGTCTTACTGGGCAGCATCTGCAGGAGGTGTGGCAGGCTGGCAGGTGGCTGACACAAGCTGTAGTTTCAAAAGGTCGAAAGCAAGTGGCAGGAATGGTATTGAAGGTCTGCGCTGGCTACAGCACACAGCAGTGTCCCTTACACTGTCCCTCCTCACACTGGAACCTTTGCCTGACTCTTCACTCTCTGTCCCTGCCAGACTGTGTCCCTACATTAATCCCTCACAAATGCGCTCTACGTACAGCAGGTCACTGCTATTTATTATCACTGCCCCAGCCAAGATGGCCGCAGAAGGTTACTGAAGGGTGTCAGCGTCCAATTAGTGACATCTATGGAGGCTTCCAGGGGAACATGATTCCACCTGCTGAGTGGAGTAGGAACTACACCTGCCAACATGTCAGGTTTTTATCTTTGTCTGTATCACTAGTTAGAGAGCTTTCCCCTCATTTCTGTTAGGTGGATGTTAGGTGAATCTCTCCAAGGAAAACACAGATTGTGATTTTATTAGTAGAAGTTTTAGAATCCCTGGTGTGTTTTGTTTCTGTCTTCATAGCATTGGAAAGATTTATTTCCTCTTCTTGTTGTGTCATGGGGAAAGGATGTAGGGGAAATCCCGAAACAAGGTCACACAGCAATAAAAACCCGACAGAGGGAATTCTCCCTCACTACACTCAACAGAATCAAAAACAAAACAACAGCAATGTTGGTCTTGAAAATCCTAAAGTTGAGATGCTACATTGACTTTAATGTAACTTTCCTCTAAAAAGCCTATTTTTACTGCTGTATAGTAATCTATGTGGCCGTTTGCATTTGCAAGCTTTTTTTCCATTTTGGATAGAGTAGTGGAGGGTTATAACCCCTATCAGTTTTTTGTCCTCTGTGTCCCACTGGGAAGATTTCCCTTCACTTTCTGTCCCATACCCAAACCAGTAAGTGAGAGGAAATTCCCCCAATGTGAGGAAATCACTGGTTGTCACCAGGGTCAACAAAACGAATGTCCCCATTGAAAGATTTCTCCTCCATTCCTGTTCTAGTGACAACCCAAAATTTGGGATTTTCTTTCAGTTTCTGTGATAAGGGTTAACAGGACAAATAGAGAGGATGGATCTCCCTAATAGGAGAACATACAGGAATAAAGACCTAACATATGTTCTAATCTCTTTGTACTCTGCAGGCATGGACTGGCCATCGGGACTACCGGGAGTTTCCCGGTGGGCCAATGGCACAGTGGGCCAGTCAGGTGCGGTCATGGAGCCACTCCTCACTGACAGTGAGTGATTGCGATTTCACTCCTGTCAGGAGGAGCTGCTTCCATCACTTGCTGGAGAGAACATTAGGCATTATGCTCCCTCCAGCCTGCAGGGGGAGATAGACAGTCGGCAGACTTTCCTTCCTCTCTCCCCTTAGCACTTGTTATCACATGTCTGGAGAGAGGAACGAGAAGCTGCCTTCAAAATGGTGAGTACATGTGGGAGGGGGAGGAGAGGGAGGACATTCTGATGTGAAGGGGACTTCTGATGGGGACTCTCTGATGTGAAGGGGACTTCTGATAGGGACTCTCTGATGTGAAGGGGACTGCTGATGGGGACTCTGATGTGAAGGGGACTTCTGATGGGGACTCTCTGATGTGAAGGGGACTTCTGATGGGGACTCTCTGATGTGAAGGGGACTTCTGATGGGGACTCTGATGTGAAGGGGACTTCTGATGGGGGCTCTCTGATGTGAAGGGGCCTTCTGATGGGGACTCTCTGATGTGAAGGGGACTTCTGGTGGGGACTCTGATGTGAAGGGGACTTCTGATGAGGACTCTCTGATGTTAAGGGGACTTCTGGTGGGGACTCTGATGTGAAGGGGACTTCTGATGGGGACGCTGATGTGAAGGGGACTTCTGATGGGGACTCTCTGATGTGAAGGGGACTTCTGGTGGGGACTCTGATGTGAAGGGACTTCTGATGGGGACTCTGATGTGAAGGGGACTTTCTGATGTGAAGGGGATTCTGATGGGGACTCTCTGATGTGAAGGGGACTGCTGGTGGGGACGCTGATGTGAAGGGGACTTCTGATGGGGACTCTCTGATGTGAAGGGGACTGCTTGTGGGGACTCTCTGATGTGAAGGGGACTGCTGGTGGGGACTCTGATGTGAAGGGGACTTCTGATGGGGACTCTCTGATGTGAAGGGGACTTCTGATGGGGACTCTCTGATGTGAAGGGGACTTCTGATGGGGACTCTCTGATGTGAAGGGGACTTCTGATGGGGACTCTCTGATGTGAAGGGGACTGCTGGTGGGGACTCTGATGTGAAGGGGACTGCTGGTGGGGACTCTGATGTGAAGGGGACTGCTGGTGGGGACTCTGATGTGAAGGGGACTGCTGATGGGGACTCTGATGTGAAGGGACTTCTGATGGGGACTCTGATGTGAAGGGACTTCTGACGGGGACTCTCTGATGTAAGGGGACTGCTGGTGGGGACTCTGATGTGAAGGGAACTGCTGGTGGGGACTCTCTGATGTGAAGAAGACTGCTGGAGGGGACTCTCTGATGTGAAGGGGACTTCTGATGGGGACTCTCTGATGTAAGGGGACTGCTGGTGGGGACTCTGATGTGAAGGGAACTGCTGGTGGGGACTCTCTGATGTGAAGGAGACTGCTGGTGGGGACTCTCTGATGTGAAGGGGACTGCTGATGGGGACTCTGATGTGAAGGGGACTGCTGGTAGGGACTCTGATGTGAAGGGGACTTCTGATGGGGACTCTCTGATGTAAGGGGACTGCTGGTGGGGAAAAGTTTTGCCCCTGAGAACTGTGCCCACGGCAAGGGATGCACAAAAGCTAAATTTTTTTTTGTTTTTTTTTTTTGCTCTGCATGGGTAAAAACTGATTTGCTTAAGGCTCGGTTCACACTAGTGGGTTTCCCGCATTCAATTTGCACAGCAGGAGATTGTGACTGTCTGTCTATGGGGCCGGTTCACATATCTCCACAGCGGCTCCAGTGCGATTTGCACAGGAGCCCTGTGCATCTTTTGGTCTGTTTCAGACCCGAATTCAGCCCAAAATTAGTGCTGGAATCGGACCTGAAAAGGTGAACCAGGACACACCGGACTCCTACTGTGAGCCACTTCGTGCTCATATGTGAACCCAGCCTTAACTACGTGCTACCCAGGCCAATTCTGACACTTGGAGCCTACATGTAAAAATCATCATTTTTTGGTAGAAAATTATTCACAACCCCCAAACATTTAATATGTTTTTTTTTAGCAGGTACCCTAGGGAATAAAATGGTGGTTATTGCAACTTTTTATCTCGCACGATATTTGTCATTGTCATGTCAGTCATTGGAAAAAAAACAGTTTAATGCATTAAAAAAATGCATTTAATGCATTAGAGTTACAGAGGAGGTCTAGCAGCAGAATTATTGCTCTCACTCTAACGTTCGCGGCGATACCTCACACGTGTGGTTTGAATGTCATTTACATATGTGGGCGTGCCTTTTTTTTTAATTGTTTTTTATTTTTCTATTTTGACCCTTTATTTTTCCTTTTTTGTTTTTTTGATCACTTTTATTCCTATTATAAGGAATGTAAGCCTCCCTTCTAATAGGAACAGTGTGTGACAGGTCCTCTTTACATCGAGATCTGGGGTCAATAAGTCCCCAGATCTCACCACTAGGCTGCGAAGCCTGCAAAAAATAAAAAATAAAGATCCTGGTTTCTTAGCTGAGGCGGCATCATTTTTTCACATGCAGAGGCTTGACGCCATAACATCACGCCTGGCCTCTGAAAGATCATAGAGCTGGATTCTCTATGGTCAACTTCTGGCATGGACCCTTCTCCCTTCTCCCTCTCGTCGATCGTAAGGGCGAGCCGGGAGAAGCACTGGAGGGCTGCGGGAGGGGGGGGATGTCCCCTCCCGTTGCCTGTAAGAACGTTCAAGTGGCTAAACTGCTCAGAGACTATCACTTGATGGACTTCAAGGAGGAAGAGGAGGTCTAAAGATTTCCCCCCCCCCTTTCCCCCATGTGTCCTTTGGCAGTTCAATAAAGCTTTGGGCCTGTGAACTCTTTTTCTCCCTCCCCTACCCTATCTCCTCCACCCTCCCCATTACACCCATTGCCCATTTGAATGCTACTAGACTGTATGACCTGACTTTATGTGACATGTTTTTGAAAGTAATGCTCTCAGGGTAATGCGGCGTCATGCATGATGTGATGTTTCGGGGTATTACTACTCTGCACAACACATCAGGCATCATACCACAGAATGAACGTAATTTATTTAGTATGCTTGGAAATGTACTGTACTGTAATGTACTGTACTGAATGTACTGATTCTGAGTAATATGGTAACAGCCCCAGTAGCACTCAATAGCAGGTGCAGCAACCCTCAATTACAGGTTCAGTAATATTCAATTACAGGTGCAGTAATACTCGGTTACAGGTGCAGTAACATTCAGTAACAGGTTCAGTAACACTCAGTTACAGGTGCAGTAATATTCAGTTACAGGTGCAGTAATATTCAGTTACAGGTGCAGTAATACTCACTTACAGGTGCAGTAATACTCACTTACAGGTGCAGTAACCCTCAGTTACAGGTGCAGTAACCCTCAGTTACAGGTGCAGTAACCCTCAGTTACAGGTGCAGTAATATTCAGTTACAGGTGCAGTAATATTCAGTTACAGGTGCAGTAATACTCACTTACAGGTGCAGTAATACTCACTTACAGGTGCAGTAACCCTCAGTTACAGGTGCAGTAACCCTCAGTTACAGGTGCAGTAACCCTCAGTTACAGGTGCAGTAATATTCAGTTGCAGGTTCAGTAATCCTCAGTCGCAGGTGCAGTATTACTCAGTTACAGGTTCAGTAATGCTCAGTCACAGGTGCAGTATTACTCAGTTACAGGTGCAGTAACATTCAGTTACAGGTGCAGTAACCCTCAGTTACAGGTTCAGTAATATTCAGTTACAGGTTCAGTAATCCTCAGTCACAGGTGCAGTATTACTCAGTTACAGGTACATATTGATATGTAGTGTAATTATGCGCTGCGTCGCAGTACAGAGTGGAATGTACCCTGTTGAAGTATTTGTTTTTTTGTATATTTTCTTGCAAAATAAAGTATACATTTTCAATCAAAAAAACAGCCGCTATGATTGTTCTTACAGTGCACAGAATCGCCGGCTCTAATTCAAATATCCCCACTCAAAGTCGATGACGTCATATGACGTCGTTGGGCAGTAAGTGGTTAAGGAGGATTGGAAATGTCGTACCAGAAAATCTTTGAGTCATAAAATAAGATGCATTATCTCTAATTGCAAAATAAAATAGAGGCTAAATCAGTTTCCATTGGTCGAAGTGTGCTCAGCAGCAACAAATGTTCTGTATAGGGCAAGAAAGGTTTGTAAAAGTTGCTTTCTCACCTGAATTGGCCTCCACTGAAGAAATCTGTAGTCTTCAACGACACATATGAGAGACTATATTAAAGTCTTATTCCAAACTTCCTTTTGTTGCTAAGAAACCATTTCTGTTGTTGTTGTTAGGGCAAGGTGAAAAAAGGTTTCACGGTGACATTTTTCTGTATAGCCTGTAGGTGGTGCTGTCACATAGCAGTAGGAAGCACAGTCATTGATCAAAATGTTAATGCAGTTCTTTAACATTGTTTGGGGAATTGCAGCCCTGAGGTCTATTAAAAGTGCAGTCAATTTTAATAAAATTTGTATTTTTTCTTCTTTACCTGGTATACTGTGAAAATCATTTTCAACGTGCTCAAAGTAATCGTCTCAGGAGAGAAACCCAGGACTGCTATTGCTGATCTCCTACTGAGAATGCTAGTGGACTGGCTGCGAGGCTGATTTACTGGCTTTAGGCCTCCTTCACCATTTAGCTGCATACACCAGATTGCAATGGTAACAGTCAGCAGATTCTTGCATCTGGAATAACAGCACAGTACAATATGCAGGGAGTTTTTCAGATAGTATGAGTGCGGACCATACGTTAGTGCTCATAGGGGGTCTTTATGCAATGTGTGTGAACTAAAAATCCCTGTTTTTCATTGCATAGTTTGCTGGAAAGGGTGTATTGCAGTGTGCAGAGGGTCCATCCAGAATTTGTAGTGTTAATATGTTGTCACGCCCCTTTAGCACCTGATAGTTTAGATACATGTACAAGCTATTGAGATCTGAGCACAGGTATACCTTTTCTCTTTCTGCAATCCCCGCAACACGAGCGCATACAGCTGCCTTTATTAATGCATCCCAAAGAGTAGCTGTACATGGCAGTAGCTCATCCTGGGAATGTCACTGGATTGTACACCCCATTAACACTCATCATACTGTAGCCGGGTGTTGGAAGGCAACATGCCTTATTTCATAATATAAGATGTTCTTGAATATGAAATCTGGATACACCTAGCCTCATCACTCTTGGGAGCCTGCCTGGAATGCCATTTAGCAGGTTACCCATCAGGGCTTTGTAACTAAAGAATGCATATCAGAACCTTCATCTGAAAGAAGAGTCATGCCCCCTGGCAGGGGATTATGGGAGTAGAGCTTGGCTCCAAACCATCTGGTATAATAAAGATTGAAGTGCCTGATTATAAGGCCTGCAAACAAAAGTTTCAAAAATCACTGCTGCCAAGATGACTGATAGACTGAGTCTGGGTTTCTCAACCCGTGGTATGCGTACCCCTGGGGGTACGTGCACCAAGGGCAGGGGTACGCCGCCTGTGCTGCTGTGCGGGCCGCTCCAATGTCAGGTAAATTGAGGACACAGCCACCCCTGCTAACCAGTAACATTTCCCTACACTTCCAGAACTGGTTGCTAGGGCCGGCCCCAGCCTGGCGTCTAGCAACCAGTGACATCACAGACTCACTCTTTCAGACAGTGAGGCCGGGAGTGAAGCCTGCGCCTAGTACTGCACTGTTCCCTTGGCACCTCCACCTTCTCCAATGCCCAGCGGCAAACAGCAGGGACTGGTGTGTGACTCTCTAGAGTCCAGACAGTATCTCCTCTCCACCCACCTCTTTCTCCGGTGCTCGCACTCCGCCACCCAACAGCATGGAGAGGGAGAGACAGCAGCCGGGACTGGTTGTCTGGTGTGCTGCTGCTGGATCAGATCAACGGCTGCCCGAGTGCCCAACTTCTCCTCCTTCCACCCACGGCCTGACTCACTGTCTGAGGGACCACTCACCAGAGGGGCTATTGGAACTTGGAAGGTGAGGGAAGAAAGTAATGAAGAAGAAGGTGACAGTCACACAGGTGGACACTGGACAGTAATGAAGGTGACAAGTGAATTCAGTGAGGGGAAGGAGACACAGGGAAACATGGGTGGCAAGTGACATGGCTGTAGGTGGCAGGCTGCATGTAGCAAGTGACATGGCTGCAGATGGCAAGTGACATGGCTGCAGGTGGCAGGCTGCGTGTGGCAAGTGACATGGCTGCAGGTAACAAGTGATATGGCTGCAGATGGCAAGTGACATGGCTGCAGGTGGCAGGCTGCGTGTGGCAAGTGACATGGCTGCAGGTGGCACTCTGCGTGGTGGCAAGTGACATGGCTGCAGGTGGTAGGCTGCATGTGGCAAATGACATGGCTGCAGGTGGAAAGTGGCATGGCTGCAGGTGGCAGGCTGCGTGTGGCAAGGGACATGGCTGCAGGTGGCAGGCTGCGTGTGGAAAGTGACATGGCTGCGGGTGACAAGTGACATGGCTGCAGATGGCAAGTGACATGGCTGCAGGTGGCAGGCTGCATGTGGCAAGTGACATGGCTGCAGGTGGCACTCTGCGGGTGGCAAGCGACATGGCTGCAGGTGGCAGGCTGCATGTGGCAAGTGACATGGCTGCAGGTGGAAAGTGGCATGGCTGCAGGTGGCAGGCTGTGTGTGGCAAGTGACATGGCTGCAGCTGGCAGGCTGCGTGTGGCAAGTGACATGGCTGCAGGTGGCAGGCTACGTGTGGTAAGTGACATGGCTGCAGGTGATAGACTGTGGGTGACAAGTGACATGGCTGCAGGTGGTAGGCAGTGGGTGGCAAGTGACATGGCTGCAGGTGGCAGGCTGCGGGTGGCAAGTGACATGGCTGCAGGTGGTAGGCTGTGGGTGGCAAGTGGCACGCTGCATCTGGCGGCAGGCAATGGTGGCAAGTGACATGCTGCATCTGGTGGCAGGCAGCGGTGGCAAGTGACACGCTGAATCTGACGGCAAGCGACAGTGGCATGTAACAAGCTGCATTTGGTAGCAGGCAATGGTGGCAAGTGACACGCTGCATCTGGTGCCAGGCAACGGTGGCAAGTGACACGCTGCATCTGGCGGCAAGCAACAGTGGCAAGTAAAGAGCTGCATTTGGTAGCAGGCAACGGTGGCAAGTGACACGCTGCATCTGGTGGCAGGCAACAGTGGCAAGTAAAGAGCTGCATTTGGTAGCAGGCAACGGTGGCAAGCTGCATCTGATGGCAAGTGACAAGATCAGGGTTCCCGCTAATTCGGCATTATGGTGAGTTGAACTATTTCATTTTATATTAGAATGTATTAATAAAAATAATGTGATTTGATCATCCTGTCACCATATCAAGCATGGTGCCGGGATGATCTAAGTGCTAACACCAGCCCAAAAAAACACCCGCCGCCGAATTCCCCATCAACCCCGAGACTACATCCCCCCCACCTTTTTTTTGAGAAGGGGGGTGTCCCTTAATGGCAGTTTGGAAATATGGTCACCCTACGGCCACTGCTACATAGTTTTATATTTGCAGAGCTGCCTACAAGTGTGCCGAGTGCGCTCCTGCACCCAGCCAGTGTTATGCCCCGTACACACGGTCGGACATTGATCGGACATTCCGACAACAAAATCCATGGATTTTTTCCGACGGATGTTGGCTCAAACTTGTCTTGCATACACACTGTCACACAAAGTTGACGGAAAACTCGATCGTTCTGAACGCGGTGACGTAAAACACGTACGTCGCGACTATAAACGGGGCAGTAGCCAATAGCTTTCGTCTCTTAATTTATTCTGAGCATGGGTGGCACTTTGTGCATCGGATTTGTGTACACACGATCGGAATTTCCGATAATGGATTTTGTTGTCGGAATATTTTATAGCAAGCTCTCAAACTTTGTGTGTCGGAAATTCTGATGGAAAATGTGTGATGGAGCCTACACACGGTCGGAATTTCCGACAACAAGGTCCTATCACACATTTTCCGTTGGAAAATCCGACCGTGTGTACAGGGCATAACTCACACAGACACTTCACTGTCGGGCGGAGTGATCTCTGCCTGACAAGAGCTTCCTAGTTGTTATTCAGAGGATGTGAGCGTAGGATGGAAAAGGAGGAGTGCTGCCGCTGTTACCTGCTCGGAGCATCCACTGTTACGGACAAGTGATTGAGCAGAGACTGATAACATTGTTGACTGTACTGCTGTGTCTTATCTGTGTGCTCCTACTGCAGTGCTTCACTTTTTTTTTTTTGAAAGGGGGAGGGTTCAATTAATCTATAATGCTATTTGAAATACAGTATGCAGCATGGAAGGGGTTAATGTATTGCCATTGGTCACTGATGAATTAGTGACCAGTGGCAATTATTGAACCTGTCAGGGCTGGGCTCAGCCCTTCCTTCTCTGAGCCGGCCGCTCAGTTGTCGGCTAATTGCCAGCTCCCATCTCTCTCCACAGTTACCCAGCTGTTGTTTATTCTGCTTGTCAGTCCTGTCTACTTAAAGTCGTCCAGCTCACTTGATCTCTGCCTTCGCCTTTGTCAACATCACAGAGACTTTTTCCCGCATTTCTGTTGAAGACTTGCTCGGCTGACGTTCCGCTTGCTGTACTACTACGTTTATCTCTGGCTCTCTGACATTTGCTTTGCTGACTACCCGATCCGGTTACTGAACTCTGGCTTGTTTTGACTAGGCTTACTCTGTTTACCTTATTATTATTATTATTATTGTTATTAAACAAGTATGATTTAACTTACTTCTGTCTCGGTCTGATTCATGGTTCCTGATTGAACCCCTTTGTGCTGCATAAGTGGCAGTGGCACCAGTGGCAGTGCTAATTAACTCCTTTATTATGCAGCATGAAGGGGTTAATAAACACTGACACTGGTGCTAGCAATACAGCACAAAGGGGTTCATTAATTGCCACTGGTCACTAATCCATCAGTGACCAATAGCAATACATTAACCCCTTTGTGCTGCATATTACAAATAGCATTGTAGATTAATTAACCTCTCTCCCTCCCCCAAACAGTTAAGTGGTTGTAAAGGAGGTTTTTCACCTTCATGCATTCTATGGACACCGATAGGCTGCACTGATGGGCAATGAACAGGCTGAGCTGATGGGCACTAATCAGGCTGCACTGATGGGCACTGATGAGGCTGCATTGATGGGCACTGGTGAGGCTGCATTGATGGACACTGGTGAGGCTGCATTGATGGGCAATGATCAGGCTGCGTTGAAGGACACTGGTGAGGCTGCATTGATGGACACTGGTGAGACTGCATTGATGGACACTGATGAGGATGCATTGATGGACACTGATGAGGCTGCATTGATGGACACTGATGAGGCTCAAGTTGGGCCCTGATCTGGCTGCATTGATGAGCAATGGTGAGGCTGCAGTTGGGCACTGATCAGGCTGCGTTGATATTTAGAAGGACTGCCCATTCTATGGACACCGATAGGCTGCACTGATGGGCACTAATCAGGCTGCATTGATGGGCACTGATGAGGCTGCATTGATGGGCACTGGTGAGGACACATTGAAGGGCATTGGTGAGGCTGCATTGATGGACACTGATCAGGCTGCATGGGGGTGGCAGGGGCTGATCCAGGGCGGGGCAACAGGGCAATTGCCCCCCCGAGAAATGTGTTACCGGGGGGTGAGAGAGCAGGCGTCTCTGCGAGCGGTTCCGCGGGCGAGTGAGAGCGGGCTACTGTGGCGCCTCCGCGGGCGGCTCCACGGGTGGGTGAGAGAGAGAGCGGGTGGGCTGGGCGGCGTGGTTTGCGGGCGGTCGGCGCGGTTTGTGGGTGGCTCAGTGTGTGTGTGGGCGGGTGAGAGTGAGAAAACAGGCCCGGTGTGAGTGCGTAGCTGGCCAATTGGCTAGCTGGGGGGCGGAGGAGCAGAGAGATGAGATCATCTCTCACCTCCCCGTGCCTGCCCAGCATCCATGCAGTAACTTCCGCCCTCACTGTGCAGGCAGCGTGGGCAGCAGAGAGATTACATTATCTCTCTGCTGCCTGACTCTGGGACAGCAAGAGACAAGCAAAACATCACCTTAGCAGGCAAGTGACAATCTGCAAGGTGTGGCAGGTGACGTGGCAAAGTGACAATCCACAATGTGTGGCAGGTGACGTGGCAAAGTGACAATCCGCAAGGTGTGGCAAGTAACAATCTGCATCTGGTGGCAGGCAAGTGACAAGTGACGTGGCAAAGTGACAATCCGTAACGTGTGGCAGGTGACGTGGCACAGTGACAATCCGCAACGTGTGGCAGGTGACAATCCACAACGTGTGGCAGATGATGTGATATAGTGAAAATCTGCAAGGTGTGGCAGGTGACGTGGCAAGTGACAATTTACAATGTGTGGCAAGTGGCAATCCGCAACGTATGGCAGGTGACGTGGCAAGTGACAATCTGCATCTGGTGGCAGCAAGTGACAATCCGCAATGTGTGACAATCCGCAACGTGAGGCAGGTGACAATCCACAACGTGTGGCAGGTGACTTGGCAAAGTGACAATCCACAACGTGTGGCAGGTGATGTGGCAAGTGACAATTTGCAATGTGTGGCAAGTGACAATCCGCAACATATGGCAGGTGATGTGGCAAGTGACAATCTGCATCTGGTGGCAGGCAAGTGACAATTCACAACGTGTGGCAGGCAACGGTGGCACACTCAGGGCTCCCACTGATTCTGCATTATGGTGAGTTGAACCATTTCATTTTATACTACAATGAAATAATAGAAATAATGCGCTTCAATCTTTCTGACACCATAACAACCATGGTGCCAGGATGATTAAAGCGCCAACAGCAGCCATTTCCCCGATAAATTGCCCACAAAAAAACATATTTTCTGGCAGTGCCCCTCCCGAGACAAGACTCTGGATCCTGATTGGTGGGCAATGGTGAGGCTGCAGTTGGGCACTGATCAGGCTGCATTGATGGGCAATGATCAGGCTGTAATGGTGAGGCTGCAGTTGGGTACTGACCAGGCTGCATTAATGGACAATGATCAGGCTGCATTGATGGACACTGATGAGGGTGCATTGATGGACACTGATCAGACTGCGTTCATGGACTCTGGTGATGCTGCATTGATGGACACTGGTGAGACTGCATTGATGGACACTGATGAGGATGCATTGATGGACACTGATGAAGCTGCATTAATGGACACTGATGAGGCTGCAGTTGGGCACTGATCAGGCCGCATTGATGGGCAATGATCAGGCTGCAATGGTGGGGCTGTAGTTGGGCACTGATCAGGCTGCATTGATGGACACTGGGGAGGCTGCATTGATGGACACTGATGAGGCTGCATTGATGGACACTGGTGAGGCTGCATTGATGGACATTGATCAGGCTGCATTGATGGACACTGGTAAGATTGCATTTGATGATGATTTTGCACACGAACAAAAACCATCACAAACACATACTGACATTATACACACACACACACATAAACTATGACACCCAAACAATAGAAATTACTTTCTCGAAACAGGGGTACTTAGGGGTACTTCACCATAAAAGGTTGCGAAACACTGGACTGAGTTACAGAAGATCAAAGACCAGCTGTCACTGAAGATTTGACCCGGGTCAAATAGCGGTGATTCATGGACAAATGCTGCCCCTAGTGGACACTACAGCAGGCTTCCTGGAGGATGGACAAATATTTAACCGCTTCAGCCCCGGAAGATTTTACCCCCTTTCTGACCAGATCACTTTTTGTGATTTGGCACTGCGTCGCTTTAACTGACAATTGCGCGATCGTGCGACTTGGCTCTCAAACAAAATTGACATCCTTTTTGCCCCACAAATAGAGCTTTCTTTTGGTGGTATTTGATCACCTCTGCAATTTTTATTTTTTGCGCTGTAAACAAAATAAAAGCGACAATTTTGAAAAAAACGCATAATTTTTTACCTTTTGCTATAATAAATATCCCCCAAAAATATATAAAAAACATTTTTTTTCCTCAGTTTAGGCCGATATGTATTCTTCTACATATTTTTGGTAAAAAAAAAAATCGCAATAAGTGTGTATTGATTGGTTTGCGCAAAAGTTATAGCGTTTACAAAATAGGGGGTAGTTTTATGGCATTTTTATTAATTATTTTTTTTTACTAGTAATGGCGGCGATCAACGATTTTTATTGTGACTGCGACATTATGGCGGACATGTCGGGCATTTTTGACACATTTTTGGGACCATTGTCATTTATACAGTGATCAGTGCTATAAAAATGCACTGATTCCTGTGTAAATGACACTGGCAGTGAAGGGGTTAAGTCAGTACTAGGGAGTGATTACTAACTGTAGGGGGGATGGGCTAACTGTGATACTACACTGATCTCTGCTCCCGATGACAGGGAGCAGAAATCAGTGACACTAGGCAGAACGGGGAGATGCTGTTTACATCAGCATCTCCCCGTTCGCCCTCTCCGTGAGGCGATCACGGGTATCCCCGCGGCGATCAAGTCCGCGGGACCCGCGACCCGACTCACTGAGCTCCCAGCCAGCACGCGCGTGCGCCGCCGGCGGTGCGCACGCAATGGCACGGCGGGGAATTCAAATGGACGTACCTGTAAGACCATTTGCCAAGCCGTGCCATTCTGCCGACGTACATCGGCGTGCGCAGGTCGGAAAGGGGTTAAAAGGACTGGGAGAGCGGGCTGTGCTCCTCTGCCTGCCTTCCCTCTCTTTCCTGCCGCTGTACAGACGTTCGGGGCGACTGTGTGAAATCCCCTGCTTCTTCCCCATCCCTGTGGAAGCCAATTAGTGACAGGGAGATAATGATGAGTATTAAGAACAGGGGGAGATGTAGTCTGCAGGGGCCGCTGCACTGTGGATGATAATAGGGCTGTAGACTTCAATACCCAGGATTTCCTGCACACAGGAGGAGAGCAGTGTGAGTTTTCCCACACAATTGACCAGAGCTCTGAGCAAGTGCAGTGTGCGGAACTGAGGAGTGCAGATCTGTAGTGTTGCGTCTGTGCATGGCACCAATGAGACTGAGCCCGTGCTAGGACCCAGGGTGCCATTGCTGTGTTCTGTGTGCTAAGAGAGCTGGAGGACTGAGCCACTGAAAGGATGTTTCCTGTACTGGGACTGGAGCTGGAGGGACCCATTGCTCTGTGGGATTACAGCAAAGGAGTATCGGTGATAGCCTGAGCGCTGGGACAGAGCGTTGAGAGGACCTAATCATGAGGGCTGAGCCACTGGGGTATAGGATTTCTGAGGCCAACAGACTGCTAAGGCTCGGTTCACACTGCCGCGTCCTGCAGTGCGATTTTGCCAAGTGACTTGAGTGCAACTTGAAGCAACTTTGAAGCAACTTCAGGGAATGCCTGGGTAATCTTCCTGTGATGTCAGATCCAAATCATATCAATTAAGATGAGGATCCAGCTTGGAGGCAACTACTTTTAAAGTCTATGGGCACAAGTTGGATAGAAGTCGTTTTGAAGTAGTACAGGAACCTTTTCTAAAGTTGGAGTGACTTCAGTAGCACTAGTTAAGACAGCTCTCATTGACTAAAATTAGATTTCACGTGTCGGATCCCAAGTCGCGGCAATGAGAACCAAGCCTTATGGCCCGTATACACGATCCGAATATTGTACGACAGATCATATGACCTTTTTCGCTTAATAGTCGCAAGTAGAGATTGAATAGGTAAATAAAGTCACGAAAATTCTCGTACGACAGAAAAAAAAATCAGAAGTAATGTCATGTGTTGTATTGTATTTGTATTGTATTTTCGGGCGACAACTATACTGACTAAACGAAAATCGTACGATCTGGAATCGTACAAGGAAAATTTTTGTGCATGTCCGATCGAATAATATCGGATGAACTGTGGTGAACAGCTGTCGAAAGTAGTGTACACACGATCCGAAAATAGTTTGATTCTTTCTCGGAAGACAGTTTTCGTACGATATTGTGTACGGGCCATAAATGTTCTGGACCAGACTCAAGAGGAATCATCTGTGCGTATCCCATCACTGTCTGCAGTTTAATGACAGTAGAGACTTCCCATCACTTAGCAGCTCTACAGTCATCCACTTCATACAATTTAACCACTTGACCTACCGGAAGATTTATGCCCTGTACACACGGTCGGATTTTCCGACTGAAAATGTGCGATCGGAGCTTGTTGTCGGAAATTCCGACCGTGTGTGGGGTCCATCAAACTTTTTCCATCGGAATTTCCGACACACAAAGTTTGAGAGCAGGCTATAAAATTTTCCGACAACAAAATCCGTTCACGTAAATTCCGACCGTGTGTGGCCAATTCCGACGCACAAAGTGCCACGCATGCTCAGAATAAATTCCGAGACGGAAAAATAAACATTCGTAATGGATATAACACTTTCGTCATGCTGCAATGTTTTAAATTGTTTAATGCAGCGCACTCTCTTCTTCTTTATAATGCTAGAAGAATGAAGTTGTTTTGCTGCTAATATTCACACAGACTTCTCACAAACTTCTTTCTTTATTATTTATCGTGATTTCATGAATATAATATTTTTATTTGTTACATCTCCCGAAAAAAATTTTTTTTTTATGTTTTTAGATTTTGTATTATTTTGTTTTAGTTTTTTAAATCCTGATCTCCTGTTATTTTTTTAATTAATTTTTTTTAACTCCAGAATAGTTTTGGGTGTGTTTTGTGTGTCAAGTTACCACAACACCATTATTATCTTAATTATCTTATATTATTTAATCTCAAGGAGATTGTTTGGTGTTGATGTCTCTTGTTAATTTCACATTGTATTTTTGAAATGTACCTGCCTCCTCACAAACTGTCCTTTTTGAAGGAAAACACATAGGCGAGTATTATTAAAAAAAAAAGAAAACCTTTATTAAGGGGTCCTAACCAAAGAAAGAGGGAAGGCAACGCTGGAGAAACTGCAGAGATTGGCAAATCCTTTGACCACCAGGGCAGACATCAACTATTTAATGCAAAATTGGTGGCATGAGGAGTCCATATATAAGGGAGTACAATCTGGTCCAGAAGTCCAAGAGATCATGAACAGCAGCAGATGACATCTATGTCCCCAGGCTGTGGTCATACAAGAGCCTGCATCTTTTGTCAGACCAGACTGAACCCAGGCCATAACTTTCTTGTCTTCCTTCCACTCTTTCTTCCAGGCTGTGTCTGTGGTGGTGGAGGTGTGGCAGGAGGAGGAGGATGATGCAACTCACACAGGTGTGTATTGGGTGTGATTTGGCCCCTCACCCCCTTAGTTAATGTTTTATAAAGGATTTCCTCACACATGAGGCGTTGGCCCTCCTGCATGTCCTGCAGTTTGGTGGCAGCCATGGAGGCAAACGCCTCCTCATGAGTGGGGGTGGCTCTGAAGGACGCAGAAGCCTCCTGAATCAGCCTGAGCCCTGACTCCTCCACGTTACTCCCCTTCCTAAGTCTTTTGTTTGGAAAACGGAGGGGAAGAACCTGGGATTCTGTGAGGCTTCTACTGGGCCCGGCCTCCTCCTGGCTGCCACTAACCCCCGCCTCCTCCTGGCTGCCACATTCAACAGCCTCCTCCTGGCTGAGGTCTTCCTGTGTATGAAAAAGGGACATAGTTTTAGTTTTTTCTTCATCAATCACACACAATTTTCATCTCATGACTGTTGCAAATTGAATGTTAACAAATATAAAAGGCTATCATTCTAAACCCAGCATTTTTCATTCTTGTCCCAATTATTTTTGCCCACTGCTGTCTATTGATATGTAA
Source organism: Lithobates clamitans (assembly GCA_037952925.1). NCBI lineage: Eukaryota > Metazoa > Chordata > Amphibia > Anura > Ranidae > Lithobates > Lithobates clamitans. The sequence continues at coordinate 1,267,048 of JBBGZY010000224.1, forward strand.
AACACTTTATTAAATCAACAATTAGTGATCAATAATAACATCTTGGAAACATCATTTATTTATTGACCAGAAATCTGTAGAACAATGATGGCAGCTAGCACATGTTGACATTAGGCAATATGTGTGCATCTTCAAAATTTGGCTTTTCCAGGGGTGACATCACCCCATCTGCTGAACGCAATATCAAACACAGTTTATAAATACTCATGTCTGATATTGCCTTCACTTTCTATAAAAGTTGAACTTTGTAAGTTCCAGAGTTGTGTATTTTTTTATGGTTTTAAACATGCCTGTTTTACTTTAAAAGGCAATTTCTACTTAATGTGACCTAAAAAAATGTTATACAACAATGTTGGTTTGTTCAAAAACCCTTTCAGAAACGCACATGTGATCGTGCTTTGATTAAAAAGATTGATAATCATTAATGTGTGGCTTCTTCTTTCAATGCTCAAAAGCAGTTTTTGGAGTAAAGTTGTTGTTTTCAGTGACAATGGGGGTTATTTACTAAAGGCAAATCCACTTTGCACTACAAGTGCAGTTTCAGTGCAGTCTCAAGTGCACTTGTAGTGCAAAGTGTATTTTCCTTTAGTAAATAACACTCAACAGTGCTTTCTAATTTTACACAATCACGCCATTTTCAGGACTCCCCAAATTTCGGTCATGGTGTTAAAAATTATTAATATTTTTGTCAGTAATGCATTACATACATTAACAAAAAAAACAAGGTGTGTGTGTAGCAGACCCACAACATAATAATAATAGTTAGCCGAAGAAGAGATTGTCACCTCATGTGTTAAGGAAATTTCGTTTGCACTGTTGAAGAAAAAGGCCAAAAAATTAGAACATTAATAAAAGATAACCGAGGAGACAGCTAAAAGAAAGCCAAGCAGTACATCAAAGCAAATATTTGTTCAGTTTAAAATGTATTTTTATTTAAAAAATGTCTCAGACATTGTCTGGCATATTGATGGCCCCCTACCCGCAAAGTATTCCATGTATCTTATACGGACCTCACGGGCACCCTGGGGGGGCAAGTCAGGACAGCCAGTTTCAAGCCCTGTCAGGGTTGGTTCATTAATATGAATTCTGGCCTCAGGCCCAACTGAGGCAGCATAATTTCAAGAATTTCTCCTTAAAAAGTTGTGGAGAACACAGCAACACAGGATGATGTGATTGATTTAATATTCCGCCATGTGTATCGGTGTAAGAAATAGGCGGAACCGGCTGGCCATTATTCCAAACGTGTTCTCCACCACTCTTCTGGCTCTGGCCAGCCGGTAATTAAAAACCCTCTGGTCCAGGGTGAGGGTCCTCATAGGGAATGGCCGCATAAGACGGTCCCCCAGCGCAAACGCTTCATCCGCAACGAAGACGAATGGGAGTTCTTCTGCATTGTCTTCTGGAGGTGGCAAGCCCAAGCTGCCAGTCTGGAGACGCCTGTAGAACACCATCTGACATCCGACCATTGTTCCCCACGTCCACATACAGGAACTCGTAAGTAGCTGACACCACTGCCAACAACCAACTATTGAACCCCTTGTAATTATAATAGTATGACGCCGAGTTGGGGGGTGGGATGATGTGGACGTGTTTCCCATCAATTGCTCCTCCGCAGTTGGGAAAGTCCCACCGCTGGGCAAAGTGGGAGGCCACAATCTGCCATTCCTGTGGGTTGGAAGGAAACTGTGGAGTCAAACAAGAATAAAAAAATTAGTAATTTTCCACATAAACATTGAAAGCAGATTAGACACAAACATTCTTGGCCAACATCAGTATAACATTTATTTTAGGGAGTATTTAAAGACAAAGGTATAAGGTCCATTGTAAAGATTTTAGGGGAGGAGGGGAGATGTTTTGGACAGGTAACCCTCTCCACTTCATTGAGAGGTGAATGCCTAAATAATGTGTATTACTTTGGCCAGCCCCTCCTTACTTACACTATTGGCAGCCCACTGGACAGGTAAGAAGTGTCCTAATACAAAGATATAAATACACACTGTACACATTTTAGCACATTTTTACATTCTGCTATTACCTATCAAGATAATAATAGGATACAAAAACTTTAAACATTACCATTTGAGAGTATTCAGACAGGTCCTTGCACTACTGTACATGCTTTGGGGAATTCATCCATAAATCTGAACACAAAAGAGGTGGGTATAGTGTGTATGAGTTTGGCAAAGTCAGCAGATAGAGGATTGGTGTCAGCTGACTTAGCAGTTGGGGGAGGGGGGTTCCAAATGATTTTGGGACCCCAAAAAAAGCCTCTGGCACTCTGCCTGAATTTAAAGCACAAATAACATTTTTACACATTTTAAGGGGTGTTTAGGATAAAGCACTACAATGGAGCTGACAAAATACATTGTTAAGTGACTAGACAAGGTGGATATAGGCCCAGGAGAGCATGCTGGGGAGGTAAGTGAAGGCAAATATGCATGAAGGACAACATTTTTTTAAAAAAAATCCAGCATGCATGAGTACAAAGGGGACATTCACAGCATATTACAATCATGGTAATTAGGGAATAAGGAAAGAAATACAATACATTAGTAAACATTAAATACATATAATGAGATTTTTAAGGATAAATCTTACCTTAATATAGTCCTTCTGCAGGACCTGTATGATGGCAGAACAGGTATCCGCGATAATGATCCCCAGAGCCTGGGGGGAGATGCCTGTCGATAACTTGAGGTCCTGCAGGCTTCTCCCCGTCGCCAAGTACCGCAACGTGGTGACTAGCCTCTGCTCTGGAGTGATGGCTTGCCTCATGCAGGTATCCTGCCTGCTGATATAAGGGGTAAGCAAAGCCAACAAATGGTGAAATACGGGGTCCGTCATCCTGAGAAAGTTCCTGAAATCATCAGGATTATTCTCACGGATCTCACGGAGCAAAGGCATGTGACAGAATTGGTCACGCTGGAGTAACCAATTCTTGGTCCATGAACTCCTCCCCACCCTGTTCATGGACTGGGCTTGTGTCAAAGTAAGAACTCCAACACCAAGCCCCCGCACAGCACAAACTCTACAATGAGTACGTACATGCAACATGGCTAGAAAACGGTCGGCTGGTCAGAACGACGTAACAAGAACGCACTGCAGAACAGCAAGGCCTGTGAAGAGCGACCTGAAAATCAGTAACGAACGGACAAGAACACAATGATAAACCAATGGATCACTGAAGACCAGATACAAACCCACAAGCACAAACCGAACAGAAGAAAAACAAACTGAAAAAGACGAGTCTGAAAAAGCGCGAATCGTCTCTCACCAAACTTTTACTAACACGAGATTAGCAAAAGGAGCCCAAAGGGTGGTGCGCTTGGTATTGAACTGCCCTTTTATAGTCCCGTCGTACGTGTTGTACGTCACTGCGTTCTTGGCGTTCGGAAATTCCGACAACTTTGTGCGACCGTGTGTATGCAAGAAAAGTTTGAGGAAACATCCATCGGAAAAAAACAATGGATTTTGTTGTCGGAATGTCCGATCAATGTCCGATCGTGTGTACAGGGCTTTACTCCCTTTCATGACCAGACCATTTTTTGCAATACAGCACTGCGGTACTTTAACTAATAATTGCGCGGTCATGCAACACTGTATCCAAATAAAATGTATGTAATTTTTTCCCCCCACAAACAGAGCTTCCTTTTTGTGGTATTTGATCACCACTGCATTTTCTTTTTTTGCACTAAAAACAAAATAAGACACAATTTGGGAAAAAAAACGAAATTTTTTACTTTCTGCTATAGAACACATCCAATAAAGAAAATGAAAAAAAAAATTAAATCTCTTCATAAATTTAGGCCAATATGTGTTCTGCTACATATTTTTGGTAAACAAAAATCCCAATAAGCATATATTGATTGGTATAACCCCTACAATCTATGGTGTATATATACTGTAATTTTTTTTTTATACTAGTAATAGCGTTGATCAGCCATTTAAAGCATGACTGCGATATTGCGTTGGACACTAACTGACAGTTTTGACACTTTGTGGGAATCAGTGACACTGATACAGTGATCAGTGCTAAAAATATATACTGTCACTGTACCATACCTCCCAACTTTTTGAGATGGGAGTGAGGGACAGTTATCAGCAAAAGTATGCAGGCATAGGACAAACCCCTTGCCACGCCCCTTTAAAGGAGAATTGTACAAACATACAAGATTGGTTAAACCCACAAGTGCTTTTTATTACCACTACTATTCCTGTATATTGGCTTTTGGAATTTACAAATGCAGCAATTTAGAAATCAGATTAAAGGTTTAGCGCTGGAAAACACTTTTTGATACATAAAAAGTGCACTTTATATACAACTATATAGATCAGACCAAAATGAGGGACAAATGAGGAGGAATGAGGGACAGAGGGACATTGTTCCAAATCAGGGACAGTCTCTCAAAATCAGGGACAGTTGGGAGCTATGCTGTACTAATGACATTGGCTCGGAAGGGGCTAAACATCTAGGGCTAACTGTGTGCCTAGCCAGTGTTTTTGTGTAAACTGTGTACTGCTTTTACTAAGGGAAGTGATGGGTTTTATTCCCTGCTTTGCAGGAACACAAGATCCATCACTTCCCCCCTGTCAGAACAGAGCTCTGCCTTGTTTACATAGGCAGAGCCCTGTTCTGTGTCTCTGCCCGACAATCTGTGGGTGCCGGTGGACATCCAGTGCCCAGCACCCGCAGATCGCCTTCTGTCGTGTGCGCGCCCCTAGGCGCAAGTTCAGAATCACGTATATATATACGCAATTCTGCGCAGGAAGGATGCCCTGTAGCAGTATATCTGCTATAGGGGGGTCCTTAAGTGGTTGCCAGGTACTTTACAGCCATCCCCAGGGGTACCCCTCTCGGGAAAATGTACACTCACCCACACTTCTTGATTATTCATTTTAGCCCTTCATGCTTTATGCTGTTCCTATTAAAGCTGTGTAAACCAGTTTAATTTGGTTTAGCCTTATTGCAGTTTAGGTTAATTACCATATTTATGGCTAGTATTTCTGTCAGTTAGTCTATGCATTCTAACATATTCTCTGACGAGTTTATTAGGTTGTGCATTGTGTTTATCTTGCCTTATGTACTTACTTACTTGATTTACCATCAAGCAGCCTGTGGCCTTTATGCTAACATAGCATGGTTGTATACTAACACTTACCTTATACAGGTGTGTTAGGGTTGCCACCTCATCCCTTTAAACTCGAACACATATTAATTACACAGGTTTTGAGGCTAATTTAATGCAGATAATGCACCAAGTGAGTTTAATTACCACCTTAATCAGCCACAGAACCTGTGCAATTAATACGTGTTTGGGTTTAAAGGGATGAGGTGGAAACCCTAAGATGTGTGCAGCCTTCATCTTCTTTAACCAAGTGTGTCAGAGGGGACGGAGCAGTGTACAAAGTTGAGGCAGAACAGAGAACCCATCATACCAAGTCAAATATGCGGCAGTAAACGCAACAATACTATAAAAACATACCTAAATAGAAAAGTAAACACATGATAAAGGTTGTGGGAGAACTTCTGGCAGTGGTCCCTTTATTGGGTTTGAATAAGTTTAATATCAAACTGAACCATTAACCATTAATAGACTAACATGCTTAGTCACCAAGATTCAAGCAGCAATATCTTACATCAACCAAATTACTGTTTACCAACTACTGTTCACCCACAAAGTGAGCAAAATTACCCTCATAAAGATTGACTGCGACAAGGGAAAATAGAGGAAAGGGGAGGGTGGGCTGGGCTGAACACGTCAAAAGATTCAAAAGGTAGGCTGAAGATAATCCAGAGGTGAGTCCAGAGGACAAAGCTGAGGTAAATGCTGTAAGGAGAGGTTATACAAGGCAAACGTTACCCTTGTTGGTCAGCTGTTTTCCTTCCAAATGGTCTGTCACCAATCCAGCTCTCAGCTGACTAAAGATCCTCCCAGCAACTGAGGTTGTAACCTAAAAAAACAAAACAGAAAGAACCAGCAAAGCCGCCCCAGACGGACAAGCCCTCAATTAGGAATAAAATTAATTTAACCACTTTAGCAGAGAAAAGAAGAAACACTACTCACCGACCCAGTGCATGAATATGTGAATGAGTGTGGCCTCAGCCAGTGCTGCTCCAGCCACGCCCTCTGACGTGACATCTGTGACCAAGCCCCAGGGGAGAAATAGTAGGTGTCAGTAGTGCAATAGTGCCCCCTTTGGTTGTCAGTGGCAGGAATTATGCCCCATTATTGGTGTCAGCAGTAGGGATGAGCCGAACACCCCCCTGTTCGGTTCGCACCAGAACATGCGAACAGGAAAAAAGTTCGTTCGAACACGCGAACACCATTAAAGTCTATGGGACACGAACATGAATAATCAAAAGTGCTCATTTTAAAGGCTTATATGCAAGTTATTGTCATAAAAAGTGTTTGGGGACCTGGGTCCTGCCCCAGGGGACATGGATCAATGCAAAAAAAAGTTTTAAAAACAGCCGTTTTTTTCGGGAGCATTGATTTTAATAATGCTTAAAGTGAAACAATAAAAGTGTAATATCCCTTTAAATTTCGTACCTGGGGGGTGTCTATAGTATGCCTGTAAAGGGGCGCATGTTTCCCATGTTTAGAACAGTCTGACAGCAAAATGACATTTCAAAGGAAAAAAAGTCATTTAAAACTACTCGCATTGCCGGTCCGACAATACACATAGAAGTTCATTGATAGAAACGGCAAGGGAATTCCCCACAGGGGAACCCTGAACCAAATTTTTTTTAAAAATGACATGGGGGATCCCCCTAAATTCCATACCAGGTCCTTCAGGTCTGGTATGGATATTAAGGGGAACCCCGGCCACAATTTTAAAAAAAATGACGCGGGGGTCCCCCTAAATTCCATACCAGACCCTTCAGGTCTGGTATGGATATTAAGGGGAACCCCGGCCAAAATGTTTAAAAAAATTACGTGGGGGGTCCCCCTAAATTCCATACCAGACCCTTATCGAGCGCGCAACCTGGCAGGCCACAGGAAAAGAGGGGGGGACGAGAGAGCGCCCCCCCCTCCTGAACCGTACCAGGCCACATGCCCTTAACATTGGGAGGGTGCTTTGGGTTAGTCCCCCAAAACACCTTGTCCCCATGTTGATGAGGACAAGGGCGGGGGGCTTATCGGAATCTGGAAGCCCCCTTTAACAAGGGGACCCCCAGATCCCGGCCCCCCCTGTGTGAAATGGTAAGGGGGTACAAAAGTACCCCTACCATTTCACTAAAAAACTGTCAAAAATGTTAAAAATTTCAAGAGACAGTTTTTGACAATTCCTTTATTTAAATGCTTCTTCTTTCTTCTATCTTCCTTCATCTTCTTCTTCTTCTTCTGGTTCTTCTGACTCTTCTGGTTCTTCCTCCGGTGTTCTCGTCCAGCATCTCCTCCGCGGCGTCTTCTTCCCTTCTTCTTCTCAGACCGCTCTGCATCCATGGCATGGAGGGAGGCTCCCGCTCTTCTCTTCATCTTCTTCTCTTCTTCATCTTCTTCTCTTCTTCATCTTCTTCACCGGGCCACTCCAAATTCATAGCATGGAGGGAGGCTCCCGCTGTGTGACGCTTCTCCTCTTCTGACGGTTCTTAAATAACGGGGGGCGGGGCCACCAGGTGACCCCGCCCCCTCTGACGCACGGTGACTTGACGGGACTTCCCTGTGACGTCACGGGGAGAAGAAGGGAAGAAGACGCCGCGGAGGAGATGCTGGACGAGAACACCGGAGGAAGAACCAGAAGAACCAGAAGAACCAGAAGAAGAAGAAGATAAAGGAAGATAGAAGAAAGAAGAAAGAAGAAGCATTTAAATAAAGGAATTGTCAAAAACTGTCTCTTGTCATTTTTAATATTCTTGACAGTTTTTTAGTGAAATGGTAGGGGTACAAGTTCCCCCTTACCATTTCACACAGGGGGGAGGGCTGGGACCTGGGGGTCCCCTAGTTAAAGGGGGCTTCCAGATTCCGATAAGCCCCCTGCCTGCAGACCCCCACAACCACCGGCCAGGGTTGTGGGGATGAGGCCCTTGTCCTCATCAACATGGGGACAAGGTGTTTTGGAGGGCTACCCCAAAGCACCCTCCCAATGTTGAGGGCATGTGGCCTGGTACGGTTCAGGAGGGGGGGGCGCTCTCTCACCCCCCCCTCTTTTCCTGCGGCCTGTCAGGTTGCCTGCTCGGATAAGGGTCTGGTATGGATTTTTGGGGGGACCCCACGCCGTTTTATTTTTAATTTTGGCGCGGGGTTCCCCTTAATATCCATACCAGACCTGAAGGGTCTGGTATGGAATTTAGGGGGACCCCCATGTCATTTTTTTTAAATTTTGGCCGGGGTTCCCCTTAATATCCATACCAGACCTGAAGGGCCTGGTATGGAATTTAGGGGGACCCCCCACGTCTTTTTTTTTTTTTTATTTTGGTTCGGGGTTCCCCTGTGGGGAATTCCCATGTCGTTTTTATCAAAGAACTTCTATTGTATTTTCGGACCGGCAATGCATTAATAGCCGCGAGTAGTTTTAATCGACTTTTTTTCCTTTGAAATGTCATTTTGCTGTCAGACTGTTCTAAACACGGGAAACATGCGCCCCTTTACAGGCATACTATAGAAACCCCCCAGCTATGAAATTTAAAGGGATATTATACTTTTATTGTTTCACTTTAAGCATTATTAAAATCACTGCTCCCGAAAAAACGGCTGTTTTTAAAACTTTTTTTTGCATTGATCCATGTCCCCTGGGGCAGGACCCAGGTCCCCAAACACTTTTTATGACAATACCATGCATATAAGCCTTTAAAATTAGCACTTTTTATTTCTCCCATAGACTTTTAAAGGGTGTTCCGCGGCATTCGAATTTGCCAAACACCCCAAATTGTTCGCTGTTCGGCGAAATTGCGAACAGCCGATGTTCGAGTCGAACATGAGTTCGACTCGAACTCGAAGCTCATCCCTAGTCAGTAGTGCAATAGTGCCCCATTTTTGTTGTCAGTAGCATGAATTATGCCCCATTAATGGTGTCAGTGGCAAGAAGAATGCTTCAAGGGCCAGATAAAGAGGAAAATAGATTTCATCTCCAAATACAGAAAGGTTTCTTCACAGTAAGAGCTATAAAATTGTGGAATAGACTCCCTCCAGAGGTGGTTCTGGCCAGCTCAGTAGATTGCTTTAAAAAAAGGCCTGGGTTATTTCCTAAATGTACATAATATAACTTGGTACTAACATTTATAGGTAAAGTTGATCCAGGGAATATCCGATTGCCTGTCGGGGGGACTAGGAAGGAATTTTTCCCCTGCTGTAGCAAATTGGATCGTGCTTTGTTAGGGTTTTTTGCCTTTCTCTGGATCAACTGTGGGTATAGAATTGTGTATATGGGATTGTATGGTTGTGCTTTTTTTTTATTGGTTGAACTAGATGGACTTCTGCCTTTTTTCAACCTAACTAACTATGTAAATTGGATAAAAGCAAGCAAGGGTGGACCCCATCCTGCCCCACGGCTGCAGGGCTTGGACACCATTGCTTTAATGTATTGATTCTAATGTGAGTGATTTCAGTAAGGAAATTGGGTAATATTAGTGAAACGAACAAAGAATAAAGATAAATGAAAAAATAATTGTGATTGTGATGAAACAATAAAGGCATGTCTATGAATGCAGTGTTAAAACATGTTTCCTTTTATTATATGTAAATTGCAATGATAGAAGACCCCACTGTCTGAAAACATTATACTCTGTCATGCATGTCATTATAAAGCCATTTTAGAACATATTATTGTGGCAGAGTATGGCACTTTTACAGCTCACAGCTTTAACTATGGCAATTACCTGTCACAATGGTAGTATAAGTCACCTATTACTGCGAAAGGACAGGAAACTGTCAGAAGGTCACTTGTCATTATGTAAAAATATTTTCATTGTACCTGCTAAAAGCAGTCCATGCTACTTTAGTTTTCAGCTAAGTTATTGTCAGCACAAAAAAATTGTTTAAAAAGTGTTTTATTTTAAGTCTGCCCTGGCCAATAACATTTAAGTGACAATAAACAATTTTCTTATTCTCCTAGCACATCCATTACTTAAAGAGGAAGTAAAACCTGCCGGGCAAAAAAAGTGTTCCCCTTCCCTGTAAAGTAAAGGCATACTGTAACGTGCTAGTTACATACCGCATACTAGCACATTATGTAACACTTACCTGCAAACAAAGCTGTCCCCACTGGTAGGGGCTCTTCCTTCCTGGGCCACGGACTCCGGCTATGTGACTGGCTGGAGCCACCAGGCACGACACTCACTCCTGAAGAAACGGCACGGGGGGGCCATTCCTTCGGAGCGCATGCGCAGACAACATCATCAATGCAGTATACAGTAAAATCTCCTAAATGGTGCACGTTTAGGAGATATTTACAGTACCTATAGTTAAGCCTTACTATAGGCTTACCTATAGGTACAAGTATTGCAGGGAGGTTTATAACCTCTTTAATGGCCCTGTATTCTATTTTCCATCATATGGTTTCTTACTGTGTTTTTCTGCCTCCTTGTAATGTCCTCCATGAGCTCCCAACCCCCCCCCCCCCACTTTTGTTTGTTTAGAAAGAGCAGTGCATGTTAGATGTGGTCATGGGTACTGCTCTATGTGCACTACAAATCCCATAGTACATAGTCCATAGACCATCTCAGGAGCAAGCAAGAGAGAGTGGCCACCTTCCTACAGACAGTGGGGCCATGGAGAACAAACATAAAATCCCAATAACAGGAAGTCAGGTCACAGCAGCAAAAATAAAAAAAAAAGCAATTTCGAATTTAGTGTCACTTTACCCTAATTTTTAAGCTAATATTTAGGCTGCATACAGACTGTTGTGGCACATGCATTAATGTGATTGTTAAACTCTGCCCCCCCTCCATGTCCTCCACCTCCCCCTGCCCCCATTCATGTCCTCCTCCTCCTCTGGGCTCTGGCCCCTTCTGTGTCCTCCTCCGGCCCCCTCAGTGTCCTCCTCCTACTCCGGCCCCCTTCTGTGTCCTCCTCCTCCTCTGGCCCCCCTCCATGCCCTCCTTCTCTGGCGCAGGCAGCAACTGCGGTCAGCATGAAGTCTGTACCTATCATTAGCATGACGCAAAGCTTCCTGGACTTGTGCCCAAGTGGAACGAAGACCACGGAGATGCTCCTCTAGCACAAGAATACTCTGCGGAACAAACGAGTCAGGCAACGTGGACGGTTGGAAACCATGATTCGCCATAAACGAAGACAATCGGGAAGCATAATTCAAGACACTGTTGTGAGCAAACTCTGCCCATGGTAATAGGTCTGACCAGTTGTTGTGATAGTCAGAAATATAGCAACGTAGGAATTGCTCCAAGGACTGATTGGCTCGTTCTGCTGCCCCATTAGACTGCGGGTGATACGCAGAGGAGAAAGCAAGCTGAATTCCCAGCTGTGCACAAAAGGCTCACCAGAACTGGAACACAAACTGACTACCCCTGTCCGAGACAATCAACTTGGGTAGCCCATGTAAGCGAAAGATCTCTCAAGCAAAAATGGAAGCCAGTTCCTTAGAAGTGGGCAACTTCTTAAGTGGAATACAATGACACATTTTTGAGAACCGGTCAACCACCATAAGGATAACTGTGTTGCCTTGGGAGTTGGGCAACTCCACAATGAAATCCATAGACAGGTGGGCCCAGGGCCTCTCTCCATTGGGTATGGGTTGTGGGAGGCCCACTGGAAGGTGTCGTGGAGTCTTACTCTGAGCACACACGGAACAGGCAGCTATGAAGGCAGTTACATCAGCACGTAGACTAGGCCAAAAGAATTGTTGGGAAATGGCCCAAACGAGTTGATTCCTACCAGGGTGGCCAGCTGCTTTGGAGCACGGCAGTACGGAGACACTCTGGGACAAAGTAGCAGTCACAAGGTTTCTCAGGAGGAGCATCGACCTGAGCAGCAAGAATTTTGTCACCCAAAGGAGAAGTAAGACTGGTGCGAACCGTAGCCAGAATACGATCAAGAGGAATCAGCCTTACATTCTTAGTACCGGGTAAGAATGATACAATGTAATTGAAACTTGACAAGAAAAGAGGACATCGCGCCCTTCTGGGAGAGAGGCGTTTAGCCTCAGACAAGAATGTGAGATTCTTATGGTCAGTAAGAATGAGAACCGATACAGTGGTACCTTCGAGAAGATGTCTCCATTCTTTCAGGGCTAAAATGATTGCCAACAGCTTTCTGTCACTAATCTCGTAATTGCACTCGGCAGGTGACATTTCTTGCAAAAGTAGCCACAAGGATGCATAGCACTCTCAGAGGTAGGACGTTGAGACAGAAGGGCGCCAACACCAGTCTCAGAAGCATCAACCTCAAGGATAAAAGGTAACGTAGGATCAGGATGTGCCAACACAGGAGCGAAAAAAACAAAGTCAACCTTGAGACTTTCAGTGGCCTTGATGGACTCCGGAGACCAACTCTGTGGGTTACCGTTCTTTCTGGTCATATCGGTCAGGGGCTTGACCAGAGATGAGAAGTTATGAATAAACTTCCGATAATAATTGGCAAAACCCAGGAAACGCTGCAGAGGATGTAACCCCACGGGTCAAGGCCACTGTAGGACTGCCGAAAGTTTCTCTGGGTCCATCGAAAAACCAGCAGTGGAAATGACATAGCCGAGGAATTTAACCTGTTCCCGATGGAACTCACACTTCTCCAGTTTACAATAGAGATTGTTCTCTCTTAATTTCTGAAGCACACGACAGACATCTGTGTGGTGGCTCTCCAGGGACTTGGAAAATATGCAGATATCATCGAGATAAACCACCACACATAACTGCAAGAAATCTTAGAGGACATCGTTAATAAATTCCTGGAAAACTGCCGGGGCGTTACAAAGGCCAAAAGGCATACGAGATACTCATAATGGCCTGTTCTAGTATTAAACGCAGTTTTCCACTTGTCGCCCTCCTTAATCCTCATGAGATTGTAAGCCTCTCTCAGATCGAGCTTAGTGAAAACCATTGCTCCCTTGAGGCGGTCAAATAACTCTGTAATCAGTGGGATTGGGTAGGCATTCTTAATCGTGAAACGGTTGAGACCCCTACAATCCATACAAGGTCTCAGTTCACCGCTCCTCTTCTTCACAAAGAAGAAACCAGCACCAGCAGGAGACGAGGATTTGCGGATGAAACTCAGAGAAAGTGCGTCTGCAACATACTCCTCCATGGCTTTGTGCTCCAAGACCGACAAAGGGTAAACTCAGCCACGAGGGGGAGTGGCACCAGGTTGAAGGTCAATTGTGCAATCATACGGCCGGTGTGGAGGCAAACTACCGGCTTGACCTTTGTCAAAGACATCGCTAAAATCACGGTACTCCTCTGGCAGGGAGGAGAGTGAAGAGGTACACAGGACCTTGGCTACCTTCCGGAAGCATGTTTCACTGCATTGTGGTGACCAGGAGAGAACCTCAGCACGGAGCCAATCAAAAGAGGGGTTGTGCCTCTGTAACCAAGGATAACCAATAACCAGCGGAAACTTAGGAGAGGAAATCACTTGGAATTGAATTATCTCATAGTGAAGAGCCCCTACGGCCATGGACAACAGAACTGTCTCATGAGTCACACGGGCGCAGGCTGTAGAGGTCTCCCATCAAGAACCTCAATGGCAAGCGGAATGTCATGCAGCTGCAGTGGAATCAAGTGCTTTGATACAAAGGCAGCATCAATGAACAGGCCTGCAGCCTCAGAGTGGATTAGAGCCTGTATCTCGATAGACGACTTAGCCCAAGAAAGGGTGACCGAAACCAGGGGCTTATCCTTTTGGATAACTGGGAATGACACAACACCACCTAAGGTCTGTCCATGACAGGACCTCAAGGTTTGGGTGTTCCCAGGACGGGTAGGACAAGACTTCAAAAAGTGACCTGCCTGGCCACAATAAAGGCACAATCTCTCCCTCCTCCTAAAGGCTCTCTCATCCGCAGAGCGACGCGTGAAGCCCAAGTGCATGGGTTCATCTTCACTGACCGACTTGGTAACAGGAGGCATGGGAGGTGAGGGAGGCACAAGTGGGACTGCAAAGCTCGGAGGCAAACGTACAGGAGGCTTCCACAAGCGCTCCTTAAAAGAAAGTCTTTCTCTGAGTCTGGAGTCAATGAGGATGGCAAATGAGATCAAGCTCTCCTGCTAAGTGGGTATATTTCAGGCTGCAATCTCATCCTTGTTGGAATCTGAGAGACCATGAGAAAAAGCAGCCACGAGGGCCTCATTGTTCCAAGCAACCTCTGCTGCCAGAGTATGGTACTCAATGGCATAGTCGGCAACAGTTCTCGTACTCTGTTTAATGAACATGAGGCACTTGGCAGCAGAAGCGGAGCATGCGGGAATGTCAAATACCCTTTTAAAGGAGGCCACAAACTCAGGGTAATTCAAGACAACAGATTTTTGTGTCTTCCATAGAGGGTTAGCCTAGGCCAAGGCTCTCTCAGAAAGCAAAGATATCACAAACTCTACTTTGCTTCTGTCCGTGGGAAATGCCTGGGGCAGCATCTCAAAGTATATCTCAACTTGGCTGAGAAACCCTCTGCATTCAACTGGATCGCCCTCAAATCGCTGGGAAAGCGGGGGAACCAGACATACCTCTTATAGAGGTAATACTCAAGGTGGGTGCCTGCACAGAGACTGGCGCAGCAGCAGGGACGGCCTGCAACTCAGGTTGTACCGGAGCAGCCACAGTGGGGGATTCCAGGTGAGCCGTGTGACTCAGGAGCGTTTGTAATGCCATGGCAAACTGATCCATGCGGTGATCTTGCTCATCCAATCTGAAAAAAATATTACCAACAAGTGGATTGACTGTATCTTCTGAATTCATACCTTCGCCTACTGTCAGAAACAATGAATCAGACCGAGACAGAAGTACAGTAGAATCACACTTGTTTATTAATAAAAATAAAAAGGTAAATAGAGTAAGTGTAGTCAAAGCATAGCCAGAGTCCAGTAACCGGATCGGGTAGTCAGCCAAGCCAGAGTTCCGTAACCAGATCGGGTATTCAGTCAAGCCAGAGTTCAGTAACCAGATTGGGTAATCAGCCAGGCCAGAAGTCAGGGATCCAAGTAGAGGAACAGCAAGCAGGATAAGGAGCCAGAAGGGATGTCAGCAAAGCCAGTCTTTAAACAGGAACGCAGGAGATGGTTTCTTGTGATGTGACCAAGGCGAAGGCAGGAATGAAGTGACTGGAGTTCTTTAAGTAGGCGGGACTGACGAGCAGATGCACAACAGCTGGTTACTGTGGAGAGAGATAAGAGCTGGCAATTAGCCGACAGCTGAGCGGCCAGCTCAGAGAAGGAAGGGCTGAACCAGCCCTGACACCTCCTCCTGCCCCCATCTCCTCCTCCTCTGGCTCTGGCCCCCCTCTGTGTCCTCCTCTGGTCCCCCTCAGTGTCCTCCTCCTACTCCGGCCCCCTTCTGTGTCCTCCTCTGGCCCCCCTCCGTGTCCTCCTTCTCTGCCCCCCTCCATGTCCTCCTCCTGCCCCCACCCGTGTCCTCCTCCTCCCCTGGGCTCTGGCCCCACTCCATGTCCTCCTCCTCTGGCCCCCTCAGTGTCCTCCTCCTACTCCGGCCCACTTCTGTGTCCTTATCCAGGCCCCCTCCGTGTCCTCCTCCTACTCCGGCCCTCTTCTGTGTCCTCCTCCTCCTCTGGCCCCCCTCCGTGTCCTCCTCGGGGCTCCGGCCCCCCTCAGTGTCCCCCTTTGCCCCCTCTCATCCCCCTGCAGCCGGCTTCCCTCCTCTCCGCTCCTCTCCTGCCGGCTGTGGGGGATGTGTCAGAATGGAGAGCAGAGGAAGGGGCTGGTAAATATGTAATTTATGCCCCTTCCTTTTCTAAATAGCAGTGAGTGATAGCTACCTATCGCTCCTCTGTTCATTGATAACTGAGCATAGTAAAACCGCGTTTACTATGCTTCAGTGGCGGCCCGTGCACTGTGGGCGCACTGGCCCCCACCCCCCATCCATGCGCCTGGCCCCTTTAAGGATGCCAGACGCATGGATTTCTATGGGGTGGGAGGGGGTGGTACTTTTTGAAGCACCTAATTAGAGCCAGAGGCTCTAATAGGCTTCAAAATAGGGTGGGCTCGGGGCGCAGAGAGAGCGCCCTGATCCCACCCAATTGTGTGACGATAGCAAATTATAGGAGTCACTTGTACCAGATCTAGTCAGGATTGACCCGGGGTACCAATGCGTATGACTCCAGTCATAGTTACATAGTAGGTGAGGTTGAAAAAAGACACAAGTCCATCAAGTCCAAGCTATGTGTGATTATATGTCAGTATTACACTGTTACATAGTTACTTAGTTAGTAAGGTTGAATAAAGACACCAGTCCATCCAGTTCAACCTAAATGAGTGTGAGTGCGTGTCTACAATTGTCCCTATCCCTGTACATTGTGTCTCATTAAGATGCTCATCTATTATTATTTATTTAAGGTACCCATTAAGCACCGTCAATTTACGCAGCACTCCACACATACATCACACACTCACATCGGTCCCTACTCTCAGGGAGCCCACAATCCAAGGTCCCCAACTCATATTCATATACTAGGGCCCATTTATTTTGGACAGAAGCCAATTAACCTACCAGCATGTCTTTGGAGTGTATTGTATATCCCTATACGTTGCAGTCGTTCAGGTGCTTATCTAATAGTTTTTTGAAACTATTGATGCCCCCCGCTGATACCACCGCATGTGGAAGGGAATTCCACATCCTTGCCACTCTTACAGTAAAGAACCCTCTACGTAGTTTAAGGTTAAACATCTTTTCTTCTAATTTTAATAAGTGGCCACATGTCTTATTAAACTCCCTTCTGCAAAAAAGTTTTATCCCTATTGTGGGGTACGGTACGGTATTTGTAAATTGAAATCATATCCCCTCTCAAGCTTCTTTTCTCCAGAGGGAATAAGTTCAGTGCTCTCAACCTTTCCTCATAACTAATATCCTCCAGTCCCTTTATTAGCTTTGTTGCCTGTTACAGACTCACCCAGGACAGAGGCTTTTGGAGGGGACTGAATGTCAGCCTCTTGCCTACAGATTATGGGCCCTGGCATTTGGGGTACCCTTGAGGTGTTGTTACTTTGGCTTCGGGTCCTTGTCCCCCAGGATACACAGACTCTGGGGACCCTGTGTTTGCCATATTAGAAAATAGTGACTGATTTATACTGTTGGGATACATACTGTGAGGAGATGCTAATATCATCAACTCCAACTACCTGTCTTGTTGTCTGCTGTAAGGTGTTTATTGTAAATAAGTCTAGTCTGGCTTACCACAGCTTCTAAGAGTATTCAACCCATTGTTTGTATTGTTAATTGTAATTAGCTCCTGCTATTGTGTTTATACTACTGTGTGAAGCTCTGTGACCACAAGTCTGTGTCCTAAAGGTCATGTTTTTGAGTCATCTAGTCTGGGTAAATGATTTAGTAATCTAGCTCATGTTAATTAGGTTAATTAGGTTACAGGTGTATTGTTAGAGTAATATGAGCAGGAGGGGGGACCTCTTCTTCTACTGTATAAAAAAGACTTTTATTCTGGTTCTAATAAATTAGTCCATGTTAGCAGCTAAGCAAGCCTCGTCTTGTTTTGTGCTTATGAGCGGTTGGAATATCTGATATCTATATCCAGACTGGGAGGAAGTGGTATACTGACGGAAGCACTCAAGTGGAGTGTGGGACATTCCGTGACATTGGTGGCAACAGTGGGACGCTTCCTGCAGTCTGGAACATCCAAACTTCTACCTGGATCCAAGGTCCAGATAGCAGGAGAGGAGAGGAGAGGTACAGATACCAGCTGCCATGGAAGAGGAAATCAGAAGGAGGTTGCGAGAGATGCAGATACAGCACAGAGGACCAGTATCAGAGCAGGTCCTGCTGGGATGGTTTGATTCTATTCGCTGCGAACTCTTAAAAAAAGCGCTAGCCCGTGAGCAGCGACACCAGGGAAAAGTTCTCCCCTCCATCCAGGAAAGGTACTGGTAGCAGTACGGATTGCGGGTGCTGTTTTTGGGAGAAAAACCGCACAAAGAGCAGACAGCTGAATTAAGCAGGCTGGTCTGGGCAGAGATGAAGCTGGATGAGAGCTACAGAGCCCTCCAGTGGCATGTATCCCAAGCATGTCCCTAGATAGCGGATGACAGCCCAATGGAAGGCTTAAGCTACGGCGGCCTGGGACTGTTGTATGTGAAGCTGACAGGGGACCCTAACTTTGGGAGTGATTTGGAGTGGCGGTTGGACGAAATCGTGGATTTCAGAAAATGGCTACTGAACATCTCAGAAGTGCACTGGGCACTGGAAGATATAGAGTTTCTGGATGTTCAGGAATGGGAGCTGGAGATCGCCTACAGACGGCTGATAGACTTTGCTCAGTGCCAGGGCTGGGCTCTCTTTGCCTGGGACTATCAGGAAACACCAGTTGACAACCCTGAAATCCTGGCTGAAGAGTCGGCAATGTGGCAGAGTAATAGTGTGCTTTGCCAACCTGCCCCTGCAGCTATGGAGGCGAAGGTCTTATGGCGGTTGCAGCAAGTGCTGACTAACCTTGATGATCCTGTTTCTGCATGGAATGATCTTGGATGGAGGAATGTGCCTGTCCAGCAGCATGCGAGAGAATCAGCAGTGGAAAATCTGGAGATTGACATCCCCAAAGCTGAAGTGCTGACAACAGGGCAGATCTCTGCTAACCTCTGCCCAGCACCGATAGAGCTGGTATTAGGGCCAAACTTCACTGTGCTCTGCTCAGCACCGATAGCATCTTCTAAGTTCCACAGACAGGAGATGGTGAACCTCTATCCCCAGACACCAGTTATAGAGACAGGGGATTTGATAGACGTTTCTGCTGAGGAAGAACAACCTGATGAGCCTCCAGCAGAAGAGCTGGTATTAGGGCCAAACTTCACTGTGCTCTGCCCAGCACCAACAGCAGTATCTGTGGAGTTACAAGGAACTTCCCCAGCTGAAGTGCTGGTCACCAGACAGAGGGTCCAAGACCTCTGCCCCACACCTGTGGCAGTTTTGGAGGCTCAGGGTGAGAAGGTGGCAATCACTTCCCAGCAGCAGATACAGGGGGAGAAGGGAGAGGAGGTGTTCTTTGTCCCTCCCCAACAGTTGGCCAGGGTGGAGGAAGCGGTCTTTCCTCCCCAGCAAAGATCCGTGCACCTGGGAGAGAGTACCACAGACATGTCGTCCCAGCAGCCAGATGAGGGAATGGAACAGGAAGCAGCCTCCCCAATGGCAGCTACACAGTTTGGGAGTGGAGGAATCCAGCCTCCTGCCCCAACGGTTAGCTGGAGCAGAGGTTGTGAAGTCCCAGCAGAAGTGCTGGCAACAGGGCAGAGTGCTACCAACCTCTGCCCAGCACCGGCAACAACTGTGGAGATCCAGGGAGCCAGGGCAGTTGGCCCCTCTCTCCGGCGACAAGCTGATGTAGTGAAGCTGCTACTCCCAGCTAAATCGCTGGCAACAGGGCAGAGCGCTGCTGGCCTCTGCCTAGCACCTACAGTTTCTTCTCAGCTTCAGGGAACTGGGACAGTGGGCCCCTCTACCCAGCAACAGGCCAAGCCATGGAATGGTAAACACCACCCAGCTGAAGCGCTGACAGCCGGACAGAGAGTCAATGCCCTCTGCCCCACACCTACTGAGGTCAACTATTCCTTGCAGCCAAGAAAGGAGATCATGCGGACAGACTTTGTGAGTTCACTCTGCCTGACTAACGCATGTCCAGACCAGGTGGAGATCTAGGAACTTGTTAGTCAACTTTTGATGGGGGAAAAATGTGACAGACTCACCCAGGACAGAGGCTTTTGGAGGGGACTGAATGTCAGTCTCTTGCCTGGCATTAAGGGTACCCTTGAGGTGTTGTTACTTTGGCATCGGGTCCTTGTTTCCCAGGGCACACAGACTCTGGGGACCCTGTATTTGCCATATTAGCAATAGTTAATGATTAATACTGTTGGGACACATACTGTGAGGAGATGCTAATATCATCAACTCTAACTACCGGTCTTGTTGTCTGCTATAATGTGTTTATTGTAAATAAGTCTAGTCTGGCTTACCACAGCTTCTAAGAGTATTCAACTCATTGTTGTTTGTATTGTTAATTGTAATTAGCTCCTGCTATTGTGTTTATACTACTGCGTGAAGCTCGGTGAACACAAGTCTGTGTCCTAAAGGTCATGTCTCCGAGTCATCTAGTCTGGGTAAATGATTCAGTAATCTAGCTCATGTTAATTAGGTTACAGGTATTGTTAGAGTAATATGAGCTACTACTCTACTGTAAAAAGACTTGTATTCTGGTTCTAATAAATGAGTCCATGTTAGTAGCTAAGCAAGTCTCGTCTTGTTTTGTGCTTATGAGCGGTTGGAATATCTGATATCTATATCCAGACTGGGAGGAAGTGGTATACTGACGGAAGCACTCAAGTGGAGTGTGGGACGTTCCGTAACATTTCCCCTTCTTTGTACTCACTCCATTTCCAGTACATCCTTCCTGAGGACTGGAGCCCAGAACTGCACAACATCCTCTAGCTGTGGCTGGACCAGAGTCTTGTAGAGAGGGAGAATTATCGTTTTATCTCTGGGGTTAATCCCCTTTTTAATGCATGCCAACATTCTGTTTGCTTTGTTAGTAGCAGCTTGGCATTGCATGCCATTGCTGAGCCTATCATCTACTAGGACCTCCAGGTTTAATTGAACAGTTTAATTGAAGGAAATTATGGGCCATCCACGTTTAAATAAAAGGGCAGCTATCCTGGAGGTGATATACACCTCATGAATGTTAACTATTTGTTACATGGCACAGTTTTATTTAAAAAAAAAAAAAAACATGTTTGCCTGGAGTTTTGCTTTAATAGACACATCTCAGTCTTCAACCTTGAACAATTTTACTTGCGTATTTCTGCGTATTGCGTATTTTTAGATATATACCATAAAAGCTCTGTTTCTGGAACTGAAATCTTCTAGTGTTGGCAGACCTCTGTACTCTAAAATTGTCTGACAAAAACACAATAGGCTGGGCTTTGTCTAGTAATTAGTGTTAACAAAGTCTACCACACGCTATAAGGTGTTAGTGTGGTTTGCATACACAGTCACTAAGGGAAGTTTTCGTCTTTTTCTTTCTTTTATAAATATAACACTTATTTGCTCACCATGTGCTTTAAAGATACATTGAAATTGTAAATTTTAACACTCAAATGGTTTGCACAATATTTTAGAGTTTCCATTCCAAAACAGAAAAGAACATGAGTGAAAAGTTTGCATCAAAGTCTTGCAATTCATAGACCTGGGGAATCCTTGGGCACCCATAGGAGAGCAATGTTGCAGAGCACCATGATGAATTATGGGTGTGAACCACCACAGACTGATACACCAATGCATTAAAACAGATAAAATCTGTAGGCATATTACATAAAGTACATGTTAACAAAAGGCAAACTACTTGTTGGACTATAACTTGGCATTGTGCATATACAAATCTCCTATCTCAAAGACCACACCATATTATATGAAACAAAAAGAGGGTTTGGTACTTTAAATGAGGTATGTGGGATCACACATCTCCATACTTATACCTATATGCAAGAAAGAGACTTTAAATGAGGTAGGTCTAGCATGGCTAAAAGATGAGTAAATGTAAGAAGACATTTTTTATTCAATAAATTAAAAAATTATTATCACATTATATCATGTATTCGTAGTCTACTTGATTTACTCACCTTCATAGCATTGGAGCCCAAATTGATTACTTTTTGATCACCTGTTTCCTTTCCTTTGGGGATTATGATGTGCATCTGGCTTTCCTGCAGACCCCTTCCTCAGCTCCCAGGATGAACATTTCAAGCAGCCACCAGTTCTTATGTTCACATGGTTTAGACTTAGTTTACATGTGAGTACTTCGCGGGATGAGTTCATTTCTCCTCTCTCTCGTGTTTGGATGTAATATTTGACCATATAGTTTTATTTATGCTTTTTTTACAGACATTGGTGCACGCGCCTCTGATGATGTGGTAGGAAACCATGAAACGGGCGTCGGGCTAATTTTGATGTACCATTTTCTTTTTAGATGGTTTTTATTTCATCTACTCCTAAGTTACCCCACCATGTTGCTTTTCAAGCAATCCTATATGATGGACAACTGTTTTATACCTCAATATGTCATCTCAAAGTTGCTATGATTGTTTTTATGAATATCTGGTTAATAATATGTGAATGATATGCTTTTTTACCATGCATGTACTCATTTTGCCATGGCATGTTTTTTATGTATTGAATAAAACATGTCTTCTTACATTGACTAATCTTTTAGCCATGCTAGACCTACCTCATTTAAAATCCCTAACCCTCTCTTTCTTGCATACCATATTATACTTTACATCGTTTTGATATTAGGGAACAACTTCCTATTATTTATCTGTAAGTATATGGTGTCCAAAGCACATAGAGGAACATCATATTGGTGACATAGAGTGAAGAAATCCTACGTGTATTGTGGAACCAACATTCATCATGAGCACAAAGGAAGTGGACAATTTGGAATAACATAAACAGGTTTCACAAGCATGTACAGTATATAAAGTGAACATCAGAAAACAGGGAACATTCCAAACGTGTGCTGACATATATATATTATATGCCAGTCAGTACTGTTCAACCCCTTTTTAAGAAGTGGAAAAATAGGGGATCTCTTGATACCAAGCCATGGTCAGGTAGACCAAGAAAGATTGCAGCCACAACTGCCAGAAGAAATGTTTGGCATACATGGAAAAAACTACTGTATAGGTAAACTCAGGAGAAATACAGGCTGATCTGGAAAAGGACGATGTGGTTGTTTCAAGGAGCACAATACAACGATACTTGAACAAAAATGAGCTGCATGGTTAAGTTGTCAGAAAGAAGCCTTTACTGTGCCAATGGCACAAAAAAGCCCAATTACAATATGGCCAACAACACCTAGACACACCTTACAAAACTTCTGGCACACTGTAATCTGGAGTGACGAGACCAAAGTAGAGCTTTATGGTCACAACCTTAAGTGCTATTTTTTTCAAGAGGGGTCAACAAGGCCTCTAGCAACAAGAATACTATCTCTGTTGTGAAGCATGGTGGTGGCTCACTGATGTTTTGGGGGTATGTGAGCTCTAAAGGCACGGGGAATCTTGTGAAAATTGATGGCAAGATGAATACTGAATGTTAGCAGAAAATACTGGCAGACAATTTGCATTCTTCTGCATTGGGATGTTCTTGAACTTTCCAGCATGACAATGGCCCTAAGCACAAAGCAAAGTTGAACCTCTGATGGTTACAGCGGAAAAAGGTGAAGGTTCTGAAGTGTCCATCACAGTCTCCTGACCTTAATATCATCAAGCCACTCTGGGAAGATCTCAAACATGCAGTTTATGCAAGACATTCAGATTTTGCATGACCTGGAGGCATATTGGCAAGATGAATGGGCAGCTTTATCACTTGCGACAGTCTCGTCAAAGGCTCCTGCCCATCTGTCTGCTCCTCTGTCGGACATTTCTTAAATAACTAAGGGGCAAAGTCACCCAGTGACGTTATCTGGTGACCCTGCCCCCTTGCAAAGTTAACGACCCAGCATGCCTTGGTCGATGACGTCACAAGAAGGCAGGGCCACCCAGTGACATCGCTGGGTGGCCCCACCCCTTAGCTATTTAGGAAATAAGGGGAAGCCAGGATTTGGGGGCCCGATTATAAAAGGGGGTTTCCAGATTCCAATAAGCCCCACAACCACCACCCAGGGTTGTGGGGAAGAGGCCCTTGACATGGGCCCCCCAACCCCAAAGCAGCCCCCCCCATGTTGAGGACATGTAGCCTGGTATGGTTCAGGAGGGGGGCACCCCCCTTTCCTGATCTGCCAGGCTGCATTCTCTGATAAGGGTCCGGTATTAATGTTGGGGGGGACCCTACACCATTTTTTATGAGTTTTCCTTTGCCGGCATTCTTTTGTTTACATTTCAGCTCTCATCGGGAAAGCCCGCTAATTGCTGATGAGTCATCGGTTGTTAAGGACACGGCGGTGGCTTCCCGGCCCGCTCCTTAAAGCGGAGGTTCACACAAAAATGGAACCTCCGCTTTTCAGAACCCCTGCACCCACTTCCGGTAGTAGTCATGCCCCTTCCTGTCCCCCCCCCCCCCACTGTCTCCTGGGAAACACACGGGTCCCAGGAGATAGTGGGGACCAGTTAGAGAGCGCAGCGCAACTTGCGCATGCGCAGTAGGGAGCCGGGAAGTGAAGCCGCAACGCTTCACTTCCTGATTCCCTAAGTGAGGATGGTTGTAGCAGCAGCTGAGAGCTGAGCGATTGATCGGCTTTGGCTGCCGACATCGCGGGCACCCTGGACAGATAAGTGTCCATTTATTAAAAGTAGTAGTAGCAGTGTAGCTGCTGGCTTTTAATATTTTTTTTAGATGGACCTCCTATTTAACAACCAGCTATTCTTCACACAGAATTAGAATCGGTCAATCAATTTTTGACTGATCTGAATTCAAAACATTCTGAAAATTTGGAATTCGTTAGAAACGAATATACGAAAAGAAATTAAACGAATTTCGATTAAATTCTTTACTATACATCCAAATCTTTACTATACATCTAAATCCTTGAATAACCAAAAATTTGTCAGAATTTTAATTCAGTCTGAAATGAATTTCACATGACTATTTGTTTACTTGTTGCCATGTTTTGCCTGCTCACTCATGTTTTCTTTAAAAATGGTACATACTGTATATTACCTATTCTCCGAGGGTATGCAAACTTTTGAGCACTATTGTATGTTAGCTCCGTATACCGTATTTAGTCAACCGTACCGTTCTGTGACATATTTAGTAAACAACTAATTTTATAACATCATGATGTTTTGGTAGAGCAGGGTTCCTCTTAATTGCATTAGTAGAAGCTGCTTTTGCGTCTGAAAATTTCTGATCACGTTCTCACAATGATTAAAACATGCTTTGTTGACAGTTTGATCAATTGTTCATGGAAATGTTATCCACCTTGTATTATAAACAGTATCACAAATCCTTAGTTTTCTTACAGTGGTTCATTTTTTTCGGCCTCAAAGACTGTCACTTGCTTTGTATTAGATTATCTACTTCTCTTTAAGAGTGCAAAATGTGTGAAACTGATATGATGTGAACGAGTCCTTGAGATATTTTCACACAAAATGGCACGCAAGATGTGAAAAATGGAATAAAACTCATGTGGTTACCTACATCCTATACCAAGATCAAAACTGTGTAGTGATCTTGAACACCATTTTTTTTAATAATGTCCTGGTGTTAAATTAGAATTTTTCAATTTGCAATGCATTCTCTTTTCAAGAATTTACACAATATACCTGTAAATGTAAAAAAAAGCAGCCTAAAACCTTTTTAAATCAATGTAACCAAGTTGGATACATATGACTAAAGTAAATGACAATTTATATTGTTAATAACTTTCAATAAAAAACGTATTGTTAAAAAAAAAAAGAAAAAAGCAGCCTAATGCAAGTTTTATCAGTGTGTACTAATTGTAGAAAATTAAACATTATGTGATTCTATGTATTTGCTACTATCAATTTTTATGGAGGGAGACATATTTACTATTAACCCATGCAGGTTCTGCTGAATGCATTGTACTGCTACACAATTGTCATTGACATTATCTTTACTTTTCCTCCTCATAATACAATTTTCTTTGTAGTGACTCTTACTGGTATATTTATTTTAAATTATAAAGTATAGACCTTGTATCTTTCATTAATAGTTGTTAAACATGTCCAAGGAGGAATATAAAGTCCGCTATAGTTCTGAAAATGCTAGCTGCTTTGCTAATACAGTATGCTGACCCTGACCCTTTGCTCAAGTATTTTAAGAACTACTACTTATGATGGGGCGTACACACGGTCGGACTTTTCAACCGAACTGGTCTGACAGACGGCGACAGATCAAATCCGGCGAACAATCCGATCGTGTGTGGGCTTCACCGGACCTTTAGCTGACTTTTTCAGTCGCAAATCTGACGGACTTTAGATTTGGAACAGGCTTCAAATCTTTACGTGGTAATTCCGTCGGACCCAGAAATCCACTCATCTGTATGCTAGAACGACGGACAAAAACCGACATGGGCAGCTATTGGCTACTGGCTATCAACTTCCTTATTTTAGTCCAGTGTACGTCATGACGTACAAATCCGTCGGACTTTGGTGTGATCGTGTGTAGGCAAGTCCGTTCGTTAGTAAGTCCGTCGGAAGTCCGTCAAAGGTCCGTCGAAAGTCCGCTGGAAAGTCTGTCGGACCAGTCCGGTCGAAAAGTCCGCCCGTGTGTACGCAGCATAACAAGTATGCAGACCACTAAAGTTAAAGAAAAGCCAGCAGTACTTATTTGCATACTTATTTCAGGTTAGTGACTCAAGTATTCGATCAAGAGGATCAAAATGACAGCCAATCAACTAGCAATTTCAGAAGGAGAGGTAAGGAACAGCAGCCTCTGTGTTTCTCTCATGGCCAGTTTCCTTTGATCAGGGGGGCTAAATAAGGCTCAGTTAAAATAAAATCTCTGGTGATCAATATAGAAATAATGTAACAAAAATATAGAAGAGCACAGTAATACTACCACTAAATAAAGACCAACTTCAGATCAGCCAAAATTGCTTATTTAGCTTAGGTGGGTCCAAAAGAGAGGATTACCTACCTTTTTCATGTTTCCATAGATTTATTTCCCTTTGGTTTTGGTAGTGACAACTGATCCCACAAAGCTGCTCCTCTTCTCTGGTTGTGTCCACCATCTTGCCCCTGTCATCAAGCCCAATGCAGAACCAGCAGCTACAACTGGTCCTGTGTTGTACAATGTACATGATAACCTGCGCCCAGATTACAGCACCAGCTACCATGGGACCAAGGTGTAAGGTAAGTATTACCTTTACTGAGGTGCTGATAGCAGTAAAGTTCTCAAAAGACATAATCAACACAGTTCCTATGTAAAGGTCTATTTAGTGCCCTGTAAAGCATGCACAAATTAGGCAGAAGGCAAGTCCATAAAGCAGTAAGTCCATGATTAACAGTTACAAGTCTATGAAGGTCTCCAGGCTTAAGACTTTTACCAGGAACCCTGATTGTTCTCTCATCATCCCCCCTCATCGTTTTGGCAGAAATACTCCAGGAGTCTCACTAGAGGCTTGGAGGTACTGTAACCCTTTTTATGTGGGTTGGTAACCTTGCTAAAAGTGGCAGGGAAAAATGTTAACCCTTCCAGCTTGGTTACCTCCAGTTCAGGGGTCAACCCGAGGACAGAGTGCAAGATCAAGTTGTAGCGTTGTAACATTTTGCACCTGTCTCACCTAATTAACATGAGGACACAAGTACAGACAGGAAAAACAAGAACTTACACAGGAAGACATGTTAATCCTCTTGAAGGCACCTACTTACACCCTTCTCCTCCACTTCCTCCTTCCTCACTTGCCTCATCCTCCTTCTACTCCTCTTCCTCCTATGTGATTATGGCTTGAGCAGAGGCTCCAGGGAACTGGGTTTATATAGGTACAGTATCTCACACATGTGAGTACACCCCTTCACATTTTTGTAATTATTTTATTCTATCTTTTCATGTGACAACACTGAAGAAATGGCACTTTGCTACAATGTAAAGTAGTGAGTGTACAGCTTGTATAACAGTGTAAATTTGCTGTCCCCTCAAAATAACTCACCACACAGCCATTAATGTCTAAACCGCTGGCAACAAAAGTGAGTACACCCCTAAGTGAAAATGTCCAAATTGGACCCAATTAGCCATTTTCCCTCCCCGGTTTCATGTGACTCGTTAGTGTTACAAGGCCTCAGGTGTGAATGGGGAGCAGGTGTGTTAAATTTGGTGTTATCGCTCTCAATCTCTCATACTGGTCACTGGAAGCTCAATATGGCACCTCATGGCAAAGAACTCTCTGAGTATCTGAAATAAAGAATTATTGCTCTACATAAAGATGGCCTAGGCTATAAGAAGATTGCCAAGATCCTGAAACTGAGCTGCAGCACGGTGGCCAAGACCGTACAGTGGTCTAACAGAACAGGTTCCACTCAGAACAGGCCTCGCCATGGTCGACCAAAGAAGTTGAGTGCATGTGCTCAGCGTCATCTGCAGAGGTTGTGTTTGGGAAATAGACGTATGAGTGCTGCCATCATTGCTGCAGAGTTTGAAGGGGTGGGGGGTCAGCCTGTCAGTGCTCAGACCATACGCTGCACAATGCATCAAATTGGTCTGCGTGGCTGTCGTCCCAGAACGAAGCTTCTTCTAAAGATGATGAACAAGAAAGCCCACCATTTGCTGAAGACAAGCAGAATAAGGACATGGATTACTGCAACCATGTCCTGTGGTCTGATGAGACCAAGATAAACTTACTTGGTTCAGATGGTGTCAAGCGTGTGTGGCGGCAACTAGGTGAGGAGTACAAAGTGTGTCTTGCCTACAGTCAAGCATGGTGGTGGGAGTGTCATGGTCTGGGGCTGCATGAGTGTTGCCGGCACTGGGGAGCTACAGTTCATTGAGGGAACCATGAATTCCAACATGTACTGTGACATACTGAAGCAGAGCATGATCCCCTTCCTTTGGAGACTGGGTCGCAGGGTAGTATTCCAACATGATAACGACCTCAAACACACCTCCAAGATAACCACTTCCTTGCTAAAGAAGCTGAGGGTAAAGGTCATGGACTGACCAAGCATGTCTCCAGACTTAAACCCCATTGAGCATCTGTGGGGCATCCTCAAATGGAAGGTGGAGAAGCACAAGGTCTCTAACATCCACCAGCTCCGTGATGTCATCATGGAGGAGTGGAAGAGGACTCCAGTGGCAACTTCCAAAGCTCTGGTGAACTCCATGCTCAAGAGGGTTAAGGCAGTGCTGTAAAATAATGGTGACCACACAACATATTGACAATTTGTGCCCAATTTGGACATTTTCACTTAGGGGTGTACTCACGTTTGTTGCCAGTGGTTTGGACATTAATGGCTGTGTGTTGAGTTATTTTGAGGGGACAGCTAATTTGCACTGTTATACAAGCTGTACACTCACTACTTTACATTGTAGCAAAGTGTCATTTTTCAGTGTTGCCACATGAAAAGTTAGAATAAAATATTTACAAAAATGTGAGGGGTGTACTCACTTTTGTGAGATACTGTACATAAAAAGGATGGTTGGGACTTTAAATGAGCTGTGTATGAAGAGGCTCAGCAATGAAACAATGTAATATGGATGTGTTTGTTGTCTAAAACACAGCAGTAGCATGCAGCATTGAGTATATACAGTGCCTTGAAAAAGTATTCATACCCCTTGGAATTTTCCACATTTTGTCATGTTACAACCAAAAATGTAAATGTATTTTATTGGGATTTTAATTGATAGACCAACACAAAGTGGCACATAATTGTGAAGTGGAAGGAAAATGATAAATGGTTTTCAATTTTTTTTTACAAATAAATATCTGAAAAGTGTGGCGTGCATTTGTATTCAGTCCCCTTTACTCTAATACCCCTAACTAAAATCTAGTGGAACCAATTGCCCTCAGAAGTCACCTAATTAGAAAATAGAGTCCACCTGTGTGTAATTTAATCTCGATATAAATACAGCTATGCTGTGAAGCCCTCAGAGGTTTGTTAGAGAACCTTAGAGAACAAACAGCATCATAAAGGCCAAGGAACACACCAGACAGGTCAGGGGAAAAGTTGTGGAGATGTTAAAAGCAGGGTTAGGTTATAAAAATATCCCAAGCTTTGAACATCTCACGGAGCACTGTTCAAACCATCATCCGAAAATGGAAAGAGTATGGCACAACTGCAAACCTACCAAGACATGGCCGTCCACCTAAACTGACAGGTCAGGCAAGGAGAGCATTAATCAGAAGAAGCAGATTACATGGGCCTCTTGGCTGCATCTATTCCCCATCCATCTGGTGGATCGCACAGCAGTAGGGTGTAAACAGACAAGTGTCCCATTTACATCCGACTACCCATAGAGGAGAGCGGGCTGTGTCTGTGTGCCCTCTGCATAAGCAGAGCAGACACGGACCAACCATCAGCCTGTTCAGTGGGGATCAGTGTACATATTTGTGAAGGCAGCCCTAATAACTTCTTTGCCACATTTGTTGATGGTGGCAGGATTCCTTCTCAAGACCAACATGTCTCTGATCCTTTGGCTCCGAAAGGAAACTTTTGCGCTGCAACCACTCCCATGTAATCTAGCAGAAAGTTCCTAACCTGGGTGGCTCCAGACTGGAATATTCCTAGCCACCATTTCTTGTTTTTTTTTTGTTTTATCTTTTTTTTCTTTTTTTTTATCTCTTTTAATGTATTTAAAAATTCTTTGTCTGAGTTCTTTGTGCTGCAAGCCCTCCTATATACAGTGCCTTGAAAAAGTATTCATACCCCTTGACATTTTCCACATTTTGATTCTCTGATTAATGCTCTCTTTGTCCGGCCTGTCAATTTAGGTAGACGGCCATATCTTGGTAGGTTTGCAGTTGTGCCATACTGTTTCCATTTTCAGATGATGGATTGAACAGTGCTCTGTGTGATGTTCAAAGCTTGGGATACTTTCCAATTGCCACCCACTAGCTCACATTTTTAATAATCCGGACTTTGTTCCGGGGCTAGACATCAAAGCATTTCGATGGTGGCTGGACAAGGGGATGTACCGGATCGGACACTTCTATACGAATTCAGGCCCTATTACCCTGGCCTTTTGTGTGAGCCACTTGGAGATGCCTAACTCAGAGCGCTTCAGATTTCATCAAATACGTAATTTCCTCGCCCACATTGGGGAGGCAAAATCAGCCCCCCACACATTCACGCCATACGAACTCTGGTGTGGGCGGTCTTCAGAGCAGAGGGGAGGCATCACCGTCATCTATCAGTCAATCGCCAATCAATCAACCAAGACTCCTTATATGCTCGCATGGGAGTCGGACCTATCCATACAGTGGGAACTAGATAAATGGAGGATTACCTTTTTTAGGGCCTACAGGGGCATTAAGAATATATCCATGATAGAGTCTAGTCTTAAGGTTATCACTAGGTGGTATTTATCTCCTGACAGATTAGCCAAAATGTTCCCCCCGGCTGACCCAAGGTGTTTTAGGGGTTGTTTACTTAGGGGCTCGCTGTCCCACATATTCTGGGAATGCCCAAGATTGAGGACATTCTGGAATAGGATTTTCCTCCTGATCAGGAAAATTACCAAGGTCCATATCCCGAAAACCCCAGCTATGGCGCTCCTAAATGACAATTTGCCCATGGCTCCGAAACTTGCCCGCAAACTAATTCACTTTATTTTTCTGGGTGCTAAGCTCACCATTGCCAAGGCCTGGAAGAAACCCAAAGTATCCCTTAAGGCGGCGATCCGGAAGGTCTCCTGGATTATGGCCCAGGAGAAGCTCGCTAGCATCCTCAACAACACAAAAGACCAATTTGAGGCTGTTTGGGAGCCCTGGGCAAAATTCATTGGTATTTCCTTGATTCCGGGTATGCAGCCATAACTCAGCTGGATGCTGTGGGGGTGCGGGGTTTCTTCCCGCGGGATGGCTCTTTTCTTATCCTCCCCCTCCTTCCTCTCCCCCCCTCTCAATTTCACACTCCTTTCTTTCTCTTTATATACCTTAAGTTTTGAGTCCCAGACAGTTCGATGGTTATAGTGACATTTAAGACCCCAGATGGTTTTTACCCTAAGGGGTTAATTTACTCAGATAATGTCTCCCTACTAGGAATATCTACATATCAGCTATGTTTTTTGGGGGGCTGGGGGGAGCTGATGGAGAGTTCGCCGGTCACAGTGTGTTCCCTTTTGGGGTGCCGGCGGAATCTCTCAGGTCTCCTCCACCTACTCCTATGATAGTCTAGGGATTTCCCCTTTTTTTAGGCCAATGGTTTTATTCGCTAGGATTATCTGTTATAATCACAGGCCAGGACTAAATCCCTAACAATTGTTCTTTATTGAATTGCTTTACTCCATTGGGGTCTACTTGTATTTGATATGACTAATCTGTCTTCATGATTCATTTATTGTACAACTTTTTTGTTGAAAAAAACAATAAATATTTTGAAAAGAAAGCTTGGGATACTTTTGTATAACCTTTTATAACCCTAAACTTCTCCACAACGTTATCCCTGACCTGTCTGGTGTGTTCCTTGGCCTTCATGATGCTGATTGTTCACTATGATTCTCTAACAAACCTCTGAGGGCTTCACAGAACAGCTGTATTTATACTGAGATTAAATTACACACAGGTGGCCTCTATTTACTAATTAGGTGACTTCTGAAGGCAATTGATTCCACTAGATTTTTGCTAGGGGTATTAGAGTAAAGGGGGCTGAATACAAATGCCCACCACACTTTCCACATATTTTTTTTATAGAAAATGTTGAAAACCATTTATCATTTTCTATCACATAAAATCCCAATAAAACACATTTACGTTCTTGGTTGTAACATGGCGAAATGTGAAAGATGTCAAGGGGTGTGAATACTTTTTCAAAGCACTGTAATCAACCAAAAAGTTCCTAGCCTGGGTGGCTCCAGAGTGACAGGTTCCCTGACACCATTTTTTGTTTTGTTTTCACTTGTTGGGCTTTTTTCCCTTTTTATTACATTTATTTATTTGTCATCATCATTTGTTATGGATATAGCAGTAGGGTGGCACACAGCCAAATTACAATGCAGAGGGAAGGGCAGGCAGCAGCAAATGAAGGAGAAACATGCTATGGCTAGGGGGGAGGGCAGGCAAGCAGCAGTCGCCAACACCCTCACCATTGTCTCCTGTAACAACCTTCCTCTGACAGGTTTTTGCTTAAAGAGGAACTGCAGTCTGCTCACATAATTTGTAATAAAAACATCTTTGACATTCTGAAGCTTCCCTGCAACCACTTTGCATATTATTTTATATATACTGTGATTCTGTACTTGCCAAATATGCTGCAGAAATCTCCCTCCACTAAGTCTGGCTGCAGCCATTTTAACTGTGGGCAGCTGAAGCTGCTGCCTGTTTACTTCCTGGATTTACACAGACACACACCTCAAGCTCTGCAGCTCTCTTTGGCCCTCTTATGACTCAACCCCTCCCTTCCTGCCAATTTCTCACAAGATTGAGTAAGAGAGCTGTGCATGATGTCATAAGCCTAGGCTAATGGCCAGACAAGAAACAGGAAGTGGGCTGTATAAGGTATTTACTGGCAGAAAAAAAAAAGTTTTACTATCCAAAGTTAAATCAACAAGGACAGAAGATTTAATAGATGGAAAGTTGAAAAAAATGACTGAAGGTCCGCTTTAAGTTGAGGAGAAAAATAATGTTCCCAAAACCATACCAGCTAGTAAAAAAATAGTCCCCTTTTGCTAGCTCATAAACTGCACATGCTCTAAATTAACATTTTTCCAACCTCGCCACACTTTTTTTGTATTTGTTTTGTTAAACATTATTTACAGATTACTTTTTATACTTGTCATTTGTTAAATGTTTGAAATGTATTTTTTCCTTGTAAGACCATCCCTACCCTGGTCAATGGTATATGTGTTTTCTGTTTTTTTATTACGTGTTGACACTATTGACTGTTGCACTACTTAGTTCATTTAATTTTTGGAAGCACTTTAGCACTTCATTGAAGATAAATGACACCTTCTTTCACGTATTTTCACAGTTGTGTTACATTTATTGTTGATACATTGTTAAAATAAGTAATGTATCAACAATATATGTAAGTACAATATTATTCACAGCGCTGTCACTTCACAAACAGACTATTTAGTTAATGTTGCCCTGCTGAGGATGCGCCTCCTGGAAGTCCAGGGTTAACTCCTTTTTTTTCCCCAGCAATTCCTGTATGAAAATGTTAAAAAAATACGATGCATAGAAACTAAAGAAAACATTCTTCCATGAATGGTATGTATACAAACAGATCAGTAAAAGCATACAGCTTTGTTATAATAAATCCACAATTTTAAAAGTATTAAAAAAATCCATTAATGAATTGAATAGGTTTTATGTTGATCTGTGTACCATTGATATTATGTATATAATGTATTTATTCTATATGCCTCCACATCTTTCATAGATGGATGTTTTGTTTGGTTTCCAAGAATCACATTATTTATAACCTTCATGGCCAAAGCACTTATAATGTGGTGACTTTTGTTGGTTTTCTATAGTTCTAACCTTGGGATTGTCTGGAGAAGGTTGTTATACAACACATACAGTAGAACACTAACGCAGCGTGGGCAGTTGTCAGCAGGAGGACGTCATTCTTTAAATTAGGTGTTGAAGGCCAACTCTGGTCCCCAGAAGGTTAAAAAAGCAGCTCTGACTGTTACAGGTTTTTCCACTTCAACCACTTACGGACCGCCCACCGCCGCTATACATCGGCTGTTTGAAGAGGAATATCGTTGTTATGGCAGTTGTTATGGCTAGCTGCCATAACCCCAGTATCCTCTTCTTCAGTGAGCAGTCCGGTTTCAGATAAAAGTGGTCTCTACGGCCGATTCTCTGCAGGATCACTTTTATCAGCAGCTGCCACAAGAGGCCCCCCCCCTCCCGCCGCGCTCCGGTGCCCTCCTCCTCTTACCGGAGCCGTCGGCAGCGGCGGAGGTGATTGGATCCCTCTTGTGGCCTGACATGGAGACGAGTAATGGGAAGATGGCCCCCACCCGTCTCCATATAATTGCAGGGCGGAAGCAGGGCAGGGCCATTTTTTTTTCTTTTTTTTAAATGACAACATTTTTTTTCATTGCATTTTAGTGGTGATATGAGATCTGAGGTCTTTTTGACCCTAAATCTCATATTTAAGAGGTCCTGTCATGCTTTTTGTTCTATTACAAGGGATGTTTACAATCCTTGTAATAGGAATAAAAGTGACACCAATTTTTTTATTTTTTTTTTAAAACAGTGTAAAAATAAAAAATAAAAGGTAAAATAAATGAGAAAAAAAATGTAAACGCAGCCCGTTCCGACGAGCTCGTGTGCAGAAGCGAACGCATACGTGAGAAGTGCCCGCATATGAAAACAGTGTTCAAACCACACATGTGAGGTATCGCCGCGATCGGTACAGCAAGAGCAATAATTCTAGCCCTAGCGCTGTAACTTAAAACACGCAACCTGTATAATTTTTTAAACATCGCCTATGGAGATTTTTAAGGGTAAAAGTTTGTCGCCATTCCACGAGCAAGCGCAATTTTGAAGCGCGACATGTTGGGTATCAATTTACTCGGCGTTACATTATCTTTCACAATATAAGAAAAAATTGGGCTAACTTTACTGTTGTCTTATTTTTTATTTAAAAAAAGTGTATTTTTTCCAAAAAAAGTGCGCTTGTAAGACTTGTAAGGCTTGTAAGTACAGTACTTACCTTACAGGTGGTATTCTGCTTCTATTCTTCTTCTGCTTGGTCACTATGAATATGAGAAAAGCCTGGTACTCTTAGGAATGCAGAGTATAAAACTCACTCCTACATTACAGTCTTGGTGGTTAACTGTTCAGGCACTCAATGGTGTTACATTGGGAAAGTATATTCAGCCCTATGCAAGCTCCAAGTAATTTTTGATCAATTGTTGGTACCCCTACCAGACAGAAAAACCAGGTTGGTTACATCACTTTTCTCCTCAGCAGTTAAGCAATTCAACCTGGTCACTATCTTGGCCCAGTCTGTGAGGGGACAATGAGGGAGCATCAGCAAACTGATTAGGTCATCCTGCTCTTCTCTCTTGCAATTATGTGTATAGTGTTATTATAAAGAAGATAGCAGGTAGTTGTCCTAGTTCTATGTAAAAAAAAAAAACATTTCGGCCTCGTTCACACTGAACACGGCTTTAAAATCATGCAATTTCACCTGAACTTGCACAATTTCAAAGCCTATTTTCAGTCCGACTTTGGGGGTGACTTGAAAGACATCAGCATGGGTTCATGCACAGATGTCTATTGAAATCACCCCTGAAGTTGCCAAAAGTAGTGCAGGAACTACTTTTGGAAATCGGTGCGGTGACACCAAGTCGGCGTCGCACAGATTGGGACGCTCCTATTACTGGCAATAGGCTCCAATTTGACATGCGATTTGACCCGTCAAATCGCAATGTTAAATTGTGCCAATATGAACGGGGGCTTAATGATTTTCTAATGAAAACATAACTGGATTAAATGTAATTT
This sequence comes from Lithobates clamitans, assembly GCA_037952925.1. Classification (NCBI taxonomy): domain Eukaryota; kingdom Metazoa; phylum Chordata; class Amphibia; order Anura; family Ranidae; genus Lithobates; species Lithobates clamitans. The sequence goes on from JBBGZY010000224.1 coordinate 1,303,234, forward strand.
TTTTTAAATTGTACACACATGCAGTCCGAGCCGTTCGTTTTATATACCATAGATTGCTATCATGCAGGGCTGATTGTGATTGTGGCTCCTGTATCCAGCCCTTGCCATCCTCACATACGCCTTCATTATCACTGGCTGGATTATTGGGTGGGCTGATTGTTCACATTCGGTTTGATTGTTCACATTGGGTTCTCTCCACCTGGCCATCCCTCCTAAATCCATTGTGGGACATATGGATGTGACCCCCTTGAGATGCACTGCAGCAGCAAAAAACTTTGTGAATCTGGTCTATTTATGCATGCTTCACCTGACATCCCCTGAGGAAGATTGTCTACAATTGAAACGCGTTGGGAAATTGGTGATGACACAACTACTTGCTTATGCATGGTGCTTGTTATCATTCCCTGTTGGGAAGAAAAGTTGATAATATTGTGCATTTAGAGTATTTTATGTATAGACTCATTTTTAAACTATTTTGTACCAATAAACATTTCTTCTTTTAAAAAATTGGTTCAGGGATGCTTTCTGGCTGTAACAAAGTCCCACGGGAGATGCTTTCTTTGTGTACAGTATTCAGGGGCCCATGATGTAATCACCCCAATCTACATTCTTTAAATGGCTGACATGTTCCTTAAATATCACTGATGTGTTATTTCTTAACTCCATTGATCACTGAGCTTAAGGCTGGATTCATACCTATTTATTTAGTGCTTTTTGCATTTTGCATTACCGTCCATTTAACATGGTTTCCTATGGAACACGTTCTGTAGTGCAAATCTGCAAAATGCACTAAAAATGCATAGGTGTGAACCAGGCCTTACACCCAGTATACTTGGCACTGATTCATGTTTTGTTTAAGACAATTGAACCCTCCTCTGCTTAAGGCCCCTTTCACACTGCCGCAACTTGAAAGTTGTGTGATTTTATTGCGATTTTGACATGATTTCAGGAAATGCCTGTATAAACTTGAGGTCTAAGGACCTCCACTCGCATCAAAGTCGGACCAAAGTAGTGCAGGGACTACTTTGAAGTCGGTGCGACTTGAAGTCGCACAGATATGAATGGTACTCATTGGAAATCATGGGGTACGACTTGTCATGTGACTTTGCAGTCGCAGGACAAGTCGCACAAATGTGAAAGGGGCCTTAGAGTATAACTCTTAATTAGTTCCACGATATATCATAACAAGTGTTGAGTAATAAATGAAGGTATTTGTTAGATAATATAACCATGGCATTCTGGACTAAGCTGTGCTTTGATATCCTCATACACAAAAAAGGCACAAAGACAGAGACACAATATAAAAAATGTCCACAGGTTCTTAGTTCTTAAAAATAAAACAATTATTTTAATTTAATATTATTTTCCATTCAAAATATACACAAGCCTATATAGTTCACAAGAAATTGTTTAAGCCCAACTGACCCTAGGTTCACGCTTGTGCGGGTTTACAGCCCGTGTTTGTGTGGGCACAACAGCCCATTCTTTTGAATGGGCTGCTGTGCTTGCATTTTATGCAAAAAGTAGGTGCTTGCATTTTTTAAAAAATGCGGCCGCAGAGAAATTTTATGGTGCAAAAGCACCATGCGATTTCCCTATGGCTCCTGCCCTCGCAAACATGAGTTAAGATGCATGGGAATGAATGGCAGCCCCATGCTTCTCTAACAAGCATCACGTTTTGGCTGCAGGTGGTTATAGATAGGGTTGCCATCTATCCGGGATTCACCCGGACAGTTCGGGTTTGGAATTATGTGTCTGAATGAAGATTGCCTGAAACCCGGACACATTATTCAGTCTGGACTATGGCTTCCCAGCAGGGTTGCTGGTTGCAGTTTGCTAAGCTGTGAGTGTCTGTTACGCTCTCTTTCACAGTGCCCAAAGCCAGCACTAACAACCCCCCCCCACACAAAAACACACAGACGGGAGAGGAGAGAGGGCTTGATATGCACCTCTCTCTCCCACCCCTACCCCCCTGTGTCTGCCCACACTCCAGTCTCTGGCGCTGTGCCTCAGAAAAGGATAGCGGGGGCTGAAAATTGGAAGTCCAGCAGCCTCAGATACATCTGGATGAGAAGTGCTGACTGCCAAGGGGTGAGTGAGCTCACCATCCATCCTTGTCTGTGACTGAAGTCTCCCCCTTCTCTCTTCTGCCTCTGAGTGAGTACACTAAGGTAAATCAGGGTTCTCAGAGCGCCCCTTACATCAGAGTTCCCCTTTACACCAGAGGTCACAGTGTTCCCCCTTACATCAGAGTCCTCTCCGTACAGTTCTCTCTTACACCAGAGTCCCCCCTTACAGTGAAAGGGAACTCTGCAAGTTCAACGTCATATAATTAGAAATGTTATTTAATAGCAAAATAGATGTATAGTTTATACTATAAAAAAAAATTGCTGTGCGCCGCTAAAGCGTTCGGGTTTGATTTGAAGAAAAGGTGGCAACCCTAGTTACGGATGTGGGAACAGCTGTGATTCCCACAACCCACAGTGTAAACCTAGCCTGAACCTCTATTTTTAATCAGCTAAATACATTCCAGGTCTATTAAAACAAAAGGTGTGTTAAAAGTCTTCACACTGAATGTGACTTTGAAGACATGCTACTTCACTTGAAGTAGCACAATTTCAAAGCCGAGATTTTAGGTGCGACTTGCCTGATATCTGTGCAACTTCATACGCCGATATCTATGCAAGTCACATCCGAAATGGCAAAAAATAGTGCAGGAACCTTTTTTTGTCAAATCAGTGCAGCACTGCAAAGTTGGAGTCGTACCAATTCTGAACAGTTTCATTGCCAACATTAGGCATAGCTTCCAAATGTCCCTGATTTCGAGGGACTGTCCCTGATTTGGAGGAATGTGCCTCTGTCCCTCTCTCCCCTTCATTTGTCCCTCATTTTGTTCTGATCTATATAGATGTATATAAAATGCACTTTTTATCTTTCAAAAAGTGTTTTCCAGCGCTAAACCTTTCATCTGATTTCTAAATTGCTGCAATTGTAAATTCCAAAAGCCAATAAAAAGCAATAGTAGTGTTAAAAAAGCACTTGCGGGTTTAACCAATCTTGTTTTTTTTTGTACAATTCTCCTTTAAGGGGGCGTGGCAAGGGGTGATAGGTGTCCCTCATTCCCATCTCAAAAAGTTGGGAGGTATGCAATAGGGGCAAATTGTCATGTAATTTGGAACTGTCAAATTGCATGACAAGTCGCACCAGTGTGAACGGGGGCATAATGTTCTCCTTACTCATCCTTACTATAGAATTGCCCCCACTGGACTGCCTTGTCTAATGTGACTGTCTCTGCATAAACATTGGTGTTTCAATGAAACAGCCCAGCACATGCATCAAAATAAGTACAGAAGTTAAATTATCTTCTATGGAGATTTCTTGTATGCAGACCAAGCAAGCACAAACTTGCTTCAGAGACAGGCTACTGTTTACATGGACTGTAAGGTTACATTCACACCGGCTATTAAGGCTGGTATGCAATGTAGTGGCAGAAATCTTTTGTTCCCAGCTGTGGATGAGAGTGGCTAGGTACAGCTTCCGGCTCCCTTCACTATAATGACAGGTCATTGGTGACCGCAGCTATTTGTGGCTCTCCGCACAGCCAGTGATTATTTGTAGTGACCGCTGCTGGTAGCGCCTGCTGGACGATCATTAGAAAACATGCAGATTATTGATCTGGGGATTCCACTCTTTTGGGCAAGCCCAAGAAGCCATTGGGGTTGATTTACTAAAACTGGAGAGTGCAAAATCTGGTGGAGCTCTTCATAGAAACCAATCAGCTTCCAGTTTTTTTGTCAAAGCTTAAAGGGTTTATTAACCAATCTACACAAGTCTATGCCAGCCCTCTATTAGAGGCTGGCATAGCACACTATTTCATTTGTTTTAAAAAACGAGCATTGTAAATATCTAATATCAGCTGTCTTCAGGCGGTCCCATCACTCGCGGCCGCTTCCCAGCTACGATACATGTCTTCTGAGGGAGGGGCCATGATCTCCCTCTGACGTCAGCGATCACGTGGCCGCTCTGCTCCTCCGCAGAAGCAATTTATCGTAGCTGTAAAGCGGCCGTGAGTCACATGACCGGCCTGAAGACAGCTGCTATTAGGTATTTACAGCGCTCGTTTTTTTAAACAAATTACATAGTGTACTATGCCAGTCTCTAATATAGAGGCTGGCAGTGAAAATGTAGTGAATTTATTTGACAAGAATAGTGGCGGGCGGCGGGGCCGGGCCAGAGACAGACACAGAGGGGAATGACAGGGAGGAAGGAGGGGGGAGAGAGGAGAGCGGAGCAGGGAAGCCTATCACAGAGGGAGGCACGTTGACCACGGTGATGAGGGCGGAGCTGCCCTGGTTATCGTGGTCTGATTAGAGAGGGCATACAGGAAGTGGTAGGTTTAGGGGTTTATTTTTACAGTTTAGAGGGGGGCAGATTACATAGCACAAGCACTGTGCTGTGTAATTTGCTTTAAGGGACCAGAATCTGCATTTTTTTTGGGGGGGGGGGTTAACAAACGTTTTAATTGAACAAGCTGAAGTTAAAAGCACAGCTGCACCAGATTTTGCACTCTCCAGCTTCAGTAAATAAACCCCAATGTATCACACATTCATACCAACCCTACAAGATGTTGTTTAGGCTCCATTCACACTTGTATGACTGCAAAGTTGGGTGACTTTGGAGTGCAACTTTGGTTGTAACTTGTTGTCCCTCTGCAAAGTCAGACCCACTGTTGCATGTAAAACATTCAGGTATAACTTTCATGCAACTCTTCACTAATCCCTGCTGAGCAGGCAGATGGCAGGTTCGTCACCGCTCACTGTGCAGAGCGGAGATGGACAGAGTCCCGCTCTCCTCTATGGGGAGATAAGATAAAAATGGACCGCTTGTCTGTTTTCATCCGATCTGATCCACCAGACGGATGGAAAATAGGACCTCCATCTGTCTGGTTTTGGTGGAGATGATCGGATTGGGTAGCAGCGGGTGTCAGTGGATATGTCACCACTGATATCGCCGCTCCCTAGGGCTGAATAGAGCGTCCGATCAGGTCCGCCTGAAAAATTGACAGGCGGACCTGATAGGACAGCCCGTGTGAAAGGGGCCTAAGGCTGCTTTCACACTGAGATGCTTTACAAGCCCTATAGCGCTAAAAATAGCGCCTGCAAAGCACCTGCAAAGAGCCTTTCCTCTCACTCCAGTGTGAAAGCCCAAGTGCTTCACACTGGAACGGTGCGCTGGCAGGATGCTAAAAAAAGTCCTGCAAACCGCATCTTTAAGGCGCTGTAGGAGCAGTGTATACACGGCTCCTAAAGCGCCCCTGCCCATTGAAAGCTCTTTGCAGGTGCTCTTAACCCTTTTACATGTGTTAGCGGGGGGTTAAAAGTAGGGTTGCCACATCATCCCTTTAATCCAGGACACATATTAATTACACAGCTTCTGAGGCTGATTTAATGCAGATAAGGCTGGCCATACACTATACAATTTTCTTATTCAATTTCCTTTAGATTTACCTTCAACTATGTAGTGCAAGTGCCTGCCTGATGAGATACAAATTGAAAGGGTTTAGGTTTGACCTCATATTATATGGTTTTGGTAAATCTAAAGGAAAGTTGAACAGGAAAATTGTATAGTGTATGGCCAGCCTAAGTCACCAAGTGAGTTTAATTACCACCTTAATCAGCCACAGAACCTGTGTAATTAATGTGTGTCCTGGATTAAAGGGATGATGTGGAAACCCTAGTTAAAAGCACCCTGCTAGCGGCTGAAAAGCGCCGCAAAAACTACGGTAAAGTGGCGCTAAAAATAGCGCCACTTTACCGCCGACGCCCCCAACGCCCCAGTGTGAAAGTAGCCCAAGGTTTAACATTAAAGTCTATGGCCCTCAAGTTGCATGAAAGTCAGACCAAAGTAGTGCATAAACTACTATGAAGTCATTGTGACTTCAACTTGCACATATATTAATGGTGATCATAGGAAAACATGGGGTATGACTTGTCATGTGACTTGTGAAAGTCACATGACAAGTTGCACAAGGGTGAATGGGGTTTTAAACAGAGATAGCTTCTTCTAAGGTACCTCCTTGTGTTGGGGCCGAGGGGATTAATTAGAAACTTTTGACTCATTGTCTTTTGTTTTGGTAAAAAATAAAAGAATTGGTTTAGCCTTGCATAGCGAACAGCCCTAAACTTCCACCTACAATTAAAAAGTATGACTTGACTCCTCTGCAGCTGGCCATCCCTTTGTTACACAGCTTCTAGTGAACAAGAAATGCCATGATACCACAGATAGTCAGATAGACTCCAAGCTATTTGTCATTTTTCCAGACAGTGATTTTTTGTTCTGGCTTGGCCCGATGGAACCATTCATACCATGAACCATCATAGATGGCAGTATCTTCCTCGCCCAGAATGTAGGAAGCTAAGGCCAGCTGACAGGCTGTTACACCACGCCGACAAGTAATTGTCAGGGGCTTCTTCAGATCTATTCCTTTATCCTGAAAAAGGCACTGCATCTCATCAGGTGACTTCTCAAATCCTTCTTCTGTCAAAAAGCTGGTGAATGGGAGGTTTAAGGAGTCTGGGATGTGTCCAGGGAAAATTTCTGTAAATTCAACAAAACAAATTATTAGAAACATGAACAAAATGATAAAAACTGTAATCACAGTCTTATCCTTTATTATTTCCTCCTATTATTATTTTTTTATTATTTGCATTGGTATATTGATATTACAGGCTAAATCTATCACAGTTCTTCATTTTGTAATAGAACTAGTATTTAACAATATAAAAATAGGAGTGCAGCGCTAGATAAGTACCACAAATAATAGTGAGATTGTGTATCGTAACAGTGAAAAAATTATGAAACTATACAATTATATATAGTATACAACAAGTGCAAGTTGTGCCAATTAAACATCAATAGAAAAAAATGTATAAAGTCAAGTGCGATGAACACTAATAATGTATATGGTAAGTCCATGAAAAATGAATCAAATAGACCAAACATAGCTAAAACACAAAAAACACAAAAATGTATGAAAAATTATGGAAAAAAGAAAGTTTGTGAATAGTGATATCCCGATGGGAAATATTCAATACGAAACCGCAAGTCTGAACTTTCACTGTCAGTGCTGCCCTTCACCTGAGAGTAAAAAGTGGAGGCTTACCAGACAGCCTGCGACCACCCTTAATCAGGGGGGTCAATACAGGCTTAGTTGATCAATCAGGAGACACAGGAACATTGTTGGGATCTCTTTAACTTCCTTCCAAGATAACCGGTCAGTGATGGTAAAGAGCACCTAAACGGCGCATTCCCGGGAGACCGTCACTGCTTGCTCCAAGCTCCTAGGGCAGTGCAAGGGGCTGAGCTCTCTCGCCGTTTAGGTGCTCTTTACCATCACTGACCGGTTATCTTGGAAGGAAGTTAAAGAGATCCCAACAATGTTGCTGTGTCTCCTGATTGATCAACTAAGCCTGCATTGACCCCCCTGAATAAGGGTGGTCGCAGGCTGTCTGGTAAGCCTCCTCTTTTTACTCTCAGGTGACGGGCAGCACTTTCACAGACGGTGAAAGTTCAGACTTGGGGTCTCGTATTGAATATTTCTCATCTGGATATCACTATTCACAAACTTTCTTTTTTCCACAATTTTTCGTAAATTTTTGTGTTTTTTTGTGCTTTAGCTATGTTTGGTCTATTTGATTCATTTTTCATGGACTTATACATTATTAGTGTTCATCGCACTTGACTTTATAAATGTTTTTCTATTGATGTTTAATTGGCACAACTTGCACTTGTATACTATATATAATTGTATAGTTTAATAGTTTTTTAATTGTTACGATACACAATCTCACTATTTTTTGTGGTACTTATCTAGCGCTGCACTCCTATTTTTATACTGTTATCTATGTGCCCTCATATCGGGGTTATAGTGTTCAGCTGCAGGATAATTTTCAAAGTTTTCTCATTAATAGTTTTTCCACGTACTCACGCATCCAGCGCAATTCTGTTTTCTTTTTTACTTTTTATAGTATTTAACAATGTCTCCAGCCCACAACTCTGGACAATATGGCTTCCATAGTGAGGTATTAAACCCCAAAACAAACATTTAATATGTTTCAGCTAATCATTTTTTAGGTGTGATAACTACATTCATTTTCTTTTTTGCGCTTTCTCTCTTCTGTTTTTCACCCGCTGATTCAGCCAGTAATTCTGTTTTTTTTTTTAAAGAACAAGCTCTCCAGCAGAATGTTTTAGTTACAACGATGAGGCAAACCATTTACCACTGGCAGGAGTGCTTACAATGATTAGTTTTATATTTTTATGTAAAACCTTTATTCCAAAAGGGAAAAACTGTTTGCTGTAACTGCTTATAGTGTGTTAGATGGAGTTTGGCTTCAATTTGTTAGTGTATCTAAATCTGCTAGTACATATAGCACTTCCCTCCTCCCAGACTGACAATCAGTGGTGGCCCGTCCATTAGAGGCATACCACCACCACAGTGCTCTGCACCCCCCCATCCATGATTCCAATGGGGGGGGGGTTGGTTTGACGCACGTGATTAGAGCCAGAGGCTATAAAAGGCTTCTAAAAAGGGTGGGCTCGAGGTGCAGAGCACTGTGGTGGTTTACACAAATCCCCTCACCCTATTCTTCTTGTGGTGCCCCCCACCTCACATGGTACAACAGTTTCCAGGGCAGCCGTCCCTCCTGCCCACCCCTTGTCCCAGCCATGAGTGGCTGTTTGTGGTTCAAAGTTTTTGAGCTCTGGTTCCAGAGCCCTCAACAGGTTCTGAGCAAAGAGGCACTGCCCGAAGATAGGCAAAGTAGTTTCTTCATGGATGATGCAAAAGAGGCAGTGCCTCTATCTGCTCAGGTTTCTGGAATGCATTAACATCCTCAAAGGTAATCCTTGGATTGCCCTCCATGGCAGATCATTGTGCCTGTTGGTGAGTTTATTCCTCCAGACCACTTTGTAAGTGGCTAGAGGTAGGCCCAGTACAGACTTTACAGTGTCCTTGTCTCTAATCAACTTGAAACTCTTTGGTTTCCACAAGTCGGGCTTACTCTAAGACAGCCAATCACAGTGGTCTCATGATGAGGTAGTCTTTTCTGCCCTGCAGATGTAAAGACCCAGTTAGGCAGGCCATACACGAAGAGAACAGACAGTGTTGACAGGGGAATGCCTGCCATTGTATTCTCCCATTGAAGACAGTGATTATTGCTAGCAGCTAAACTAGCCACTACCTGCCCATGCATGGTTCGAATCTCGGCCAGTTCAGCAGGAACCAGCCAAGATTCAAACCGTCTATGGCTGGCCTTAAAGAAAACCTGGGTTTTGCATGAACGGGTTAAAGGAAAAGTGTTGAATAGTCAAAATAAATATTCTGGATCACACTGGAGGATGAACTTTAGACCCTCTATTGAGTATTTGCTTTGTTTTTACAAAGGGTGTGTAGTAGGCTAGAACTAGTCTTGGAAGTAGTAGCTCACAAAAATTCACATTATGCAAAAAGAAGCTAACCCATACTTCTCTTTTAACACACAGGAGTGTGAGTACAAGGACTTTGATTATCCTTCCCTTTTTTCTCTTTATTTATTTACAAGGACTTTAATTAAATAAGAGTTTTTTTCAAACAGGTATATACCGTATTTATCGGCGTATAACACGCACTTTTTTCCCCTTAAAATCAGGGGAAAATCGCGGGTGCCTGTTATACGCCGATCCCCTACGATCCCCCTCTGACTGAGCGGAGCGATCGTCGAACGCGATCTGAAAATGGTGGCGCCGGCGCCGAAATACACAGAGCCAGTCCTCGGCTCTTCTCGGCCACTTTCGGCTTCACTCGAGCGCCGCCCGAACCTAGCCGAGTGTACTCGGCTAGGTTCGGCTAGCTCCCCTCACAGTCACGCCCATCCCGGGCAGAACTACAAGTGGAGCCGAAAGTGAATGAGAGCCGCCGAGAAGAGCCGAGGACCGGCTCTGTGTATTTCGGCGCCGGCGGCGCCATTTTCAAACTGCAATGACATTGACATGTCACTGCAGTTTAACTGCAGCCTGGGCAAGGCTGCAAAAGGACACAGACAAAGCTGCAGATCAGCACTGGCAAAGCTGCAAGGCTGCAAATGGACACTGATAAGGCTGCAAATGACACCAAGGCTGCTGACTGCAAGGCTGCAAATGACACCAAGGCTGCTGACTGCAAGGCTGCAAATGACTGTAAGGCTGCTGACTGCAAGACTGCAAATGACACCAAGGCTGCTGACTGCAAGGCTGCAAATGACACCAAGGCTGCTGACTGCAAGGCTGCAAATGACACCAAGGCTGCTGACTGCAAGGCTGCAAATGACTGCAAGGCTGCAAATGACACCAAGGCTGCTGACTGCAAGGCTGCAAATGACACCAAGGCTGCTGACTGCAAGGCTGCAAATGACTGCAAGGCTGCAAATGACACCAAGGCTGCTGACTGCAAGGCTGCAAATGACACCAAGGCTGCTGACTGCAAGGCTGCAAATGACTGCAAGGCTGCAAATGACACCAAGGCTGCTGACTGCAAGGCTGCAAATGACACCAAGGCTGTTGACTGCAAGGCTGCAAATGACTGCAAGGCTGCAAATGACACCAAGGCTGCTGACTGCAAGGCTGCAAATGACTGCAAGGCTGCAAATGACACTGGACAAGCATGCAGATGGACGCTGTGCAAGGCTGCATTGATGGGCATTTAAATGTTAGTTTTTTCCTTAAAACATTTTTTTCCTTATAATTCCCTCCTAAACTTGGGGTGCGTGTTATATGCCGGCGCGTGTTATACGTCGATAAATACGGTATGTTGTATTGGTAGATGGGCTTATATATGGTTGTGTGACGTGAGTAATCTACAGCTTCCTTAACAGTAAAACAAAATAATAAACTATCTATCTCTATGTAGCCCTACACTAAAACTCAGTCTTCCCCAACTGAACACTTGATATCCAACCTTATAACAAGCTCTTTAACCGCTTCAGCCCCAGAAGATTTTACCCCCTTCCTGACCAGAGCACTTTTTGCGATTCGGCACTTTGACTGACAATTGCCCGGTCGTGTGACGTTGCACCCAAACAAAATTGACGTCCTTTTTTTCCCACAAATAGAGCTTTCTTTTGGTGGTATTTGATCGCCTCTGTGAATTTTATTTTTTGTGCTATAAACAAAAAAAGAGCAACAATTTTGAATAAAACGCAATTTTTTTACTTTTTGCTATAACAAATATCCCCCAAAAATATATATAGATTTTTTTCCTCAGTTTAGGCTGATATGAATTCTTCTACATATTTTTGGTAAAAAAAAAAAAAAAAAATCGCAATAAATGTATATTGATTGGTTTGCGCAAAAGTTATAGCATGTACAAAATAGGGAATAGTTTTATGACATTTTTATTATTAATTTTTTTTTATTAGTAATGGCGACGATCTGCGATTTTTTTATCGTGACATCGACATTATGGAAGGCACATCGGACACTTTTGACGCATTTTTGGGACCACTGTCATTTTTGCAGCGATCAGTGCTATAAAAATGCACTGATTACTGTCTAAATGACACTGGCAGGGAAAGGGTTCACCACTAGGGGGCGATGAAGGGGTTACGTGTGTCCTAGGGAGTGATTCTAACCATGGGGGGATGGGCTACAACTCACATGACAGCGATCATTGCTCCCGATGACAGGGAGCAGGGATCTCTGTCATGTCACTAGGCAGAACCGGGAAATGCCTTGTTTACATAGGCACTTCCCTGTTCTGCGGCTCAGTGACACGATCATCAGGAGACCAGCGGACATAGAGTCCGCTGGTCCCGCGGGCACGGTCACGCTGTACGTGGCGCGCGCCCTCTAACCCCGCCAAATAAAGGGGACATACAGGTATGGCCATTTGCCCACCGCTGCCATTGTGCCGACGTATATCGGCGTGCAGAGGTCGGCAAGTGGTTAAAAAAAGCAGGTGTAATACCAATCACTAAAATGAAAATAAATAAAAATAATAAAATAAAAGTCTTTCTCTTTTTTTTTTTTTTAATATGCAGCTTTTAGTACAATAAATCCTACTATGAAAATTCTTGTTCAGACACTGAAAGTAACACCACTCTATCCCTGTCTCCCAGTTGTCCTGCATTGTCACTGTGTCACATGCGCTTTCAGTGGGGACTTTAAAGTGATTGTAAAGTCTTTTTTCAATAAAAATAACGAACATGTTATACTTACCTGCTCTGTGCAGTGGATTTGCACAGAGCAGCCCAGATCCTCCTCTTCTCGGGCCCCTCCCTCCTGTTGAGTGTCCACACAGCAAGCAGCTTGCTATGGGGGCACCCGAGCCGAGCCACAGCTCCCTGTGTCCATTCAGACACTGAGCCGCGACACAGCCACTCCTCTCTATCCTGATTGGCTGACTGACTTTAACAGCAGTGGGTGCCAATGGCGTCGCTGCTGTGTCTCAGCCAATCAGGAGGGGGCGTCTCTGATGGCCGGAACACTCTTTGACATCTCTGGACAGAGATGGGTCTCAGGTAAGTATTAGGGGGTGCTGGGGACGCTGCATAGAAGGCGTTTTAGCTTAATGCATAGAATCCATTAAGGTTAAAAAATCTTCTGACTTTACAACTCCTTTAAGTGGCTGTGCCAGCACACATTGCGCAAGCATGTTCTATTGTTTTCATTATCAGGAAGTTGCTCCTGTGTAATGAAATTAGGCTCAGTTCACACTATTGCAAGTCACGTTCTGTGTGTAGGCAACCTATTCTTTTCAAGTACGGCTAAAGAAGTCCCTGACCCTTTTTTGAGACCTGTCGCACTGAGCTGCAATGCCTTTGCTGGCACCCCTGCACTTCTGCAAATGTGCCGTGCATTTTCTTGCAGGTTGGGAACGTGTGCGATTTCACATACATTCTGAACCTAAGTTTAGTGCCTAGAAAAGAGGTTGCAGGAGATCAGTAGCACTGGGGTATAAAAGGGATGGTTATAGGGGAGAACAGTACAGAGTTTAAAAAAAAAAAAAGGCATTTCTTTATAATACAGCGTTTTTAGGAAATGTGATGTAATTTAGTTATGGTTTAAGACTACTTTAACCCTTAGAGCTTGTTTCACACATTGGCACTGGATAAATGCCAGTGACCGCTATGGCACAAAGAAAATAATTGTTTTCTATGTACCCTGTCCCCACTGCAATGCAGACCGGAGATGTGTTTCAGTGAGCTGCAGTAAAATGCAGACATGCTGCATTTTACCATTTTACCGCATCGCACATGTAGGGACAGTCACTGTAGAGCAGTGCAACATACCACTCTGCTGTGCAGAAACAGGCATAAAGTGTCACTTTGTGCACTTCAAATTAAGTTTAGAAAAAGAAAAAATAGTGTGATACCCCCCCCACAGTGGCTCAATGCAGCTGAGAACTGACAGCTACCTGCATGCTAAAACTGATCATTACAGTGGGAATCAGTGAACTTTACTGACAGAGCCAAACTCTTTACCGACACTACAAAAAAGTACCTAAAATGGCAGTTTTCAATGCTAAACAGTGCAAATATCAATATTTTAACTATAAACACATATCAATGTGTTTAAGTTAAACAAAAGTCAAAAACCATAGTTCTCCATTTACATGAAGGTCACGTTACTATAACCCAGACAGCACAGTGTTCCCCCTTACATCAGAGTCTATAGGATTCCCCCTTACAGTGAAAGGAAACTCTTAAGCGGAACGCTGCAGATCATGATCTAAGGGGGAACGCAGATGTAAGGGGGGGGGGGCTCTGGTGACCAGAGACAACCTTATATCAGAGTCCACCATGCTCCCCTTTACATCAGAGTTCCCACTTACATCAGGGTCTGCAGCATTGCCCTTGCACTGTAAGGTACATTGACCAGACGTCCCCGGTTTCCGGGGACAGTCCCCGGACTGAGGGTACGGTCCCCAGACCCCGTCCGTCCCCGGTTTTGTTCCCTCTTTTGCCGTGGGCACTTGGGCAGGCAGCCGCCCGGTGGACAGGGGCCGCGTTAGGCTGTGAGAGGAGTCAGATTCATGGTCACGGAGCTAGAGAGGTGGAGCTGGAGCGGCTGTGTGCTACTGTAGCTGCCACTCTTCCTATTCATTTGTCAGTTGAAGATCCGTCGTGATCCCGGGGACACATGACCGCCCACTCTCCCAGCATCCCGTCCCTCTCCTCCTACCTCTACTCCCTCCTTTAATCACTCCCTCGGCAGCGTAGGGGAGAGAACAGAGCACAGCGTTCCTCCCCCTCCCTCCTGTACTGCAAGGAACTATGGGTATTGTAGTCCAGAGGGCGGGATTGCCTGGAGCTACAGAGTGTAATGATTACACTCTGTAACTCGAGGCAATCCCGCCCCTCTGGACTACAATACCCATAGTTCCTTGCAGTACAGGAGGGAGGGGGAGGAACGCTGTGCTCTGTTCTCTCCCCTATGCTGTCGGGAGAGTGATTGGAGGAGGGAGCAGTAATGGCCACAAGCACAAGAAGCAGGTGAGTTTGTGTGTATTATAACATAATAAGTATTTTTTTTCCTTCACTGGTGGGCACTGATAGGCGGCACTGATGGGCACTCATGCAGTGGCACGGATGGACACTGACAGACAGTGGCACTGATAGGCGGCACTGATGGGCACTGACAGGCGGCACTGAGAGGCAATGGCACTTATAGGCAGCACTCATGCAGTGGCACTAATAGGTGACACTCATGGGCACTCATACAGTGGCACTGATAGGCGGCACTGATGGGCTCTGATGAGGCTGAGCTGATGGGCAGTGATGAGGCTGCATTGATGGACACTGGTGAGGCTGCATTGATGGGCACTGGTGAGTCTGCATTGATGGGCACTGATCATGGTGCATTGATGGGCACTAAACTGATCAGGCTGCATTGATGGGTACTGGTGAGGCTGCATTGATTGGCACTGGGGAGGCTGCATTGATTGGCACTGGGGAGGCTGCATTGATTAGCACTGGTGAGGCTGCATTGATTAGCACTGGTGAAGCTGCACTGATGTGCACTGATAAGGCTGAGCTGATGGGCACTGATGAGGCTGCACTGTTGAGCACTGGTGAGTATAATACACTCTTCAAATGTGCTTTAAAATGCATGGTTTTCCCTTTTATGAACAAGAAAATAATGGCGTTATGTGGTTGGGCTGGTATAATAATGCTATCGGGCTGGTATGAAATGATTTCCAGAAATAATGTATATATCATACAATCATTACATAAACACATACCACATACACTGCATATATCATTTGAGAAAAATATGCTTATAAAATAGTTTACTATTTGCCAATAAAAGAAAAAAAAATATGTCCCCGGATTTCATTTTAAAAATCTGGTCACCTTACTGTAAGGAGGAATCCCGCAGACTGCGATATAAAGAGGAACGCCAGGAACTCTGATGTGGGGGGAACTCTGGTCACCAGAGACCACCTTCCGCAGAGTGAATACACTAAGGTAAGGGGGGTTCCCTGCTTATGTGTGTCAGAACTTTGTCTGACACATGTCTGACTTCTCCCGTGACCCCCATCCCGGTGGTGCTCCCACTCTTGATTCCTCTCTAGACCCCCTCAGAGATTGCAGACAAAGTACAGGAGGTGATTAGAGGCTGCAGAGACATGGTACAGGAGGTGATCAGAGGCTACAGAGACATGGTGTAGGAGGTGATTAGAGGTTGCAGAGACATGGTACAGGAGGTGATTAGAGGATGTGGACATGGTACAGGAGGTGATTAGAGGCTGCGAAGACATGGAACACCTTCATATATACCCCCCTAGTAGTGTTCTCCTATTCTCCATTTATCCACCTACATCAGTGTCCACCTCTGCCCCCTTCACAGTAGAGTCCTCTGTCCCCCTTCATCTCCACATCGGTTACAGTATGCTCTGCCCCCTTCACCCCCCACAATAGCGAGTGCCCTCCTCTGCCTGCCCGTGCCCCCTTTACATTACCATCTTCATATAGGCAGTCAGAGCTATTGAGTCAGTGTGGCACTGGCACTGCTGGGAGCAGGTATGAGTTGACCATTGAAGCCACAAGGAGAAGTGATGTGTCCACAGAACCTGCCTGACTCCATGCAGTCAGCCCCCTCCCAAGTTAATGTTAAAGTCCAGCATTGGTCGCAGGCAGGCAGCCCAGTGTGGTGAGGTGAGGACGGTCACGGGGTGGAAATATTAATGAGGGAGCTTCTCCTCTCCAACAGATGCCCCTCACTCTCTCACACAGACACTCACCCAAGTTGCAGTCAGTGTCGGGTTGTCCTCTGTCAGTGCCCCCGGTGGTCCAGCCCTCAGCTCCCATATCTGAGCCTCCCACCCCCGCTGCTCCAATCAATGAGCAGAGTCAGGCACATCTGTGGGCGATGCACACATCCGTCCACTCTCCAGCACAATACCAGACAGGGAGCAGAAAGAAAAAAACAGCGCAAGGACTCAAAGGAGAGAGTTACTGGCGGCGGCGAATCTTCCATTCAAACAATGGCGCCACATCACTGTGCAGGCACCCGTCCGGCCGAAAACAGGCAAGATTTCCTGAGCCTGGCAAGCTTCGGGGCAGCTCATGCGCAGTAGCACTGTCGGCCCGGAGCCATCATTTTTACTGGCAACGCTGCCCGTAACGGGCATTCACGGGCAGCCCGAAAATGGGCTGAAATTCATGGGCTGCCCGTAAATTAACGGGCGGTTGGCAACACTGGTGGGAATCACTAAATGGCAGACCGCAGTGCAAGCCCAGATCGAATAACAGTCTTGTCTGTTCTGTGGCCATGCCACATAGCAGCTGTTTGTCCTCTCCTGGGTCTTCCACCAGGTCACTGCCTCTGTCATGCTCACAGCAGGGTACAGGGTGGGACTGCAGATCTGGACATTGAGCATGAGTCTTCTCAAATTAACAAGTGGGTAATCACCTAAATGTTCACATAATAGGTTGGCCAGCTCCTGTCCTCCGTCTATATCTGAACCACCTCCCGCTCCTTGTCCTGCTGGGTTGATGTTAGCGAGGGGCCGGGCAAGAGAAGCGGGAGAGGACACTTGGGCTGATAACAGCCTCTGCCCTGCCCAAGGTGTGCTGTTCAGGGGGAGGAGCTTCCATTGAAAGTGCACTGTGATGTAAAGAAGGACTGCGATGTGAAGGGG
Organism: Lithobates clamitans; assembly: GCA_037952925.1. NCBI lineage: Eukaryota > Metazoa > Chordata > Amphibia > Anura > Ranidae > Lithobates > Lithobates clamitans. The sequence goes on from JBBGZY010000224.1 coordinate 1,320,392, forward strand.
TACTGTCATATGAAGGGCATTGTGATGTAAAAGGGACTGAAATGTAAAGAATCCCTGCAATTTAAAGGGGGGCTGTGATGTGAAAGGGAACTGAGAATATGGTGATGCTGTTTTAAAAGGGGGGCTGTAAAATGAAGGTGGTCTGTGATGTAAAGGGGAGCTGTGAACACTGTGGACTGTGATGTTAAGGAAGGTTGTGATGTGAAAGAGGGACTTAGGACACTGATGTAGAGAGGACTGTGATATGAAGGGTAGGTTTAAGTTGTTGATGTACAGGGGGGACTGTGATGTATAGGGGGGGGCTGTGATGTGTTATAGCACAAACATGGGATTCAAAGCTCTGCCAGAATGAAATTTTACTGACTGGACCTCCAAAGATATTATTTCAAGACCCCTAATTTAGCATGTGGGCGTTGTGAACAGGCCCCTAAAGTGGATGTAAACCTGATTCATGAAATTTGAGCTGGGCACATATACCTGCAGTGTTTTCTTTTCTCTCTTCAAAGCACTATGTCCCGTAGCTGTCTGCTGCTCTGTTCGTCTGTTATCAGCCTGATAATTCCTGACAAGTTCTCGTCACATATGATAAAAGCAGCCAGAGTTTTGTGCTAGGGAGGATGCTATAAATAGATTAGCAGAGCCCTTAACCATTCAACGATCAGCTCTGAAAGTCTCTACCTATGAGGAGAGGGGGTGTGTGCCTTTCCTCCAATCAGCTGTCTTGGCTGTATGCCCAGCCTTCCCTGCAGTGCTAACCAGGAAAAGAAAATCTTCTAACATGATGTGCACTTTCTAAGCAGTATATAAAGATGAAGACAGCAGATATACATTTAAAACTTATGTAGGGAGATTTGTTTCATCCTTGTGTATCATCTGAGGCTGTTCACTTCACTGGGCATATGTGAGGGTTTACATCCACTTTAAAGTAGATCTAAAGGCAAAACATTTTTTATTTTGGATAGAGTAAGTGAAGGTTATAACCCTTTTTTGCCATCTATGTCCCATTTGGGAAATGTTTATTCACTTCCTGTCCAATAGCCACAAAAGGAAGCACATAAACCCAAGGTAAGTATAGTAGCCAGTCCTAGTTGCAATCTCGGAACACCCAATAAGAGGATAATATGTGACTGGTCTAAACTACGTGACATGTTCACCAATGCCAGGAGTCTGGCGGACAAGATGGGTGAACTAGAGATACTGTTGTACGAGGAGGATTTGGATTTTGTGGGAATTTCAGAGATATGGTTCAACAGCTCTCATGATTAGCTAGCAAACATTCAAGGCTATATACCCTTTATCGCAAGGATAGAGAGGGTAAAAAAGGAGGAGGGGTATGCCTATATATCAAGAATAATGTACAAGTGAATGTGAGAGATGACATCACTAAGGGAGCTAGGGAGGAGGTGGAATCCTTATGGATAGAGCTCTAAAGGGATGAAGCTAAGGGGAAAATAATACTGGGGGTATGCTATAGGCCCCCTAACCTGTTGGAGAAAGGGGAGACAGATCTCCTATCACAATTTGGATTAGCAGCAAGGATAGGAAGTGTTATCATAATAGGGGATTTTAATTATTCAGACATAGACTGGGCGGAGGGAACCACGTATTCATCTAAGGCTCGCCAGTTCCTAAATGTCTTGCAGGGCAATTTTATGGGTCAGATGGTAGACGCACCAACTAGAAATAAAGCGTTACTGGATCTACTGATTACCAACAATACAGACCTGATCAAGGATGTGGAAATACGGGGCAATTTAGGTAACAGCGATCACAGGTCAATTGGCTTCAGTATAAATCACACAAATAGGAAACATAAGGGGAATACAAGGACACTGAATTTCAAAAGAGCCAACTTCCCTAAACTACAATCCTAGCTAGAAGGTATAAATTGGAATACAATCTTAGGAACAAAGAACACAGAGGAGAGATGGGTTTGCTTTAAGAGCATATTAAATAAGGGCATTAGCCAATGCATCCCATTGGGTAATAAATTTAAAAGAGCAAACAAAAGTCCTGGATGGCTTAACTCCAATGTAAAAATGCATATAAAAGGAAAGGAGAAGGCCTTCAAAAAATACAAGGTTGAGGGATCATCATCAGCATTCAGACTTTATAAAGAATGCAACAAGAAATGTAAGGGTGCAATAAGGACGGCTAAGATAGAACATGAAAGACACATAGCGGAGGAGAGCAAAAAAATCCCAAGAAATTCTTTAAGTATATAACCAGTAAAAAAGGGAGAACAGACCATATTGGCCCCATAAAGAATGAGGAAAGACATCTGGTTACAAAGGATGGGGAGATGGTGAAGTTATTGAATTTATTCTTCTCCTCAGTCTTCACGAGGGAATTGGGGTAACCAAAACTGCTGTGTTTATCCTCATGACACAAAACAGGAAGCACCTCCATGGTTAACAGAGGTCATAATTAAAATTAGACTTGGGAAACTAAACATTAATAAATCACCAGGACCAGATGGCTTGCACCGGAGGGTACTTAGGGAACTCAGTCAAGTAATTGCCAGACCATTGTTCCTAGTTTTTACTGACAGTCTACTAGCTGGAATGGTACCAGCTGATTGGAGAAAAGCCAATATAGCACCAATATTTCAAAAGGGCCCAAAATACATCCCTGGGAATTACAGACCAGTTAGCCTAACATCAATAGTATGTAAACTCTTGGAGGGGATGATAAGGGACTATATAAAAGATTTTAGCAATGAGAACGGTATCATTAGCAGTAATCAGCATGGATTCATGAAGAATCGTTCTTGCCAAACCAATCTATTAACCTTCTATGAGGAGGTGAGTTGCCATCTAGATAAAGGAAGGCCCGTAGACGTGGTGTATCTGGATTTTGCAAAAGCATTTGACATAGTTCCCCATAAACGTTTACTGTACAAAATGAGGTCCATTGGCATGGACCATAGGGTGAGTACATGGATTGAAAACAAATTAATGGGGTGGGCAACTACATGGCAAATGAGGTTCAATGTAGAAAAATGTAAAATAATGCATTTGGATGTGGAATTCCCTTCCACGGGCGGTGGTCTCAGCAGGGGGCATCGATAGTTTCAAGAAACTAGTAGATAAGCACCTGAACGACCACAACATACAGGGATATACAATGGAACAGTGTTTCTCAACTCCAGTCCTCAAGGCGCCCCAACAGGTCATGTTTTCAGGCCTCCCATTATTTTGCACAGGTGATTTGATCAGTTTCACTGCCTTAGTAATTACCACAGCTGTTCATCTGAGGGAAATCCTGAAAACATGACCTGAATACTGACATATAAATACACACATAGGTTGGACTATGTAACTAAGATGAAATCCCTCCATAACATTGTCACCAGGGTCATTAGAACTAGAGTTCTCTTTGGAAGATCTCCCCACTATTCCTGCTTTGGTGATAACCCAAAATGTGGTATTTACTTTCACTTTTAATGATAATGGTAAACGGGACAAATAGAGATGGTGAATCTTCCTAGTGGGGACACAGACAGCAATAAAAACCTGACAGGTGTTCTAATCCCCCTCCACTCTATCCAAAACTAAAAAGAAAGTTTTGCCTTTAGTTCTACTTTAATATAGACAAAATAGCATACTCTAATCCACCTTACCTCCTCCTGGTTCAGGCTCTGTCCCAGTGTACCGTCCTTCAGAACGCGAGTCCACCAGCTGGAACTGTTTGCTGTCTAGATTCCTTTGTATGTCTTCGAATGTTTTTACCAGAGAAGAATTTAGCACAGCTTTATAAGTCTCTGGCTGTGGTTTTATTACTTCAGATGTTACTGGATGTCCTTGCTTCTCCCAGTTCCTGAACCCTCCATTCAGAACAAATACATTCTTATGACCAAAGGCCTTAAACATCCACCAGACCCTTGCGGCATAGTAAATGCCCACTTGATCAGCATCGTACACAACAACGTAGCTAGCATTATTGATGCCAAGATTGCCCACATATTTGGCAAAAGCAGATTCACTGGGTAGCATCATTTCATAGGGAGATGTCTGGTCCTTACATTCATCTATATCAAAGTATAATGCTCCTGGTATGTGCTTTTCTACATACTCCTCACGTCCATTCCTAATTGGTGGGTAGTAGAACGATGCATCCAGTACACGCAGAGCTGGGCCTGGTTGACCTGTTTTCAGGGCACCAGCTAGCCAGTTTATTGACACCAGAGCCCGGGAGAGAAGTTGCTGAGACATGCTGGCAGACCTGTGTAGGCAGCAATGTGTTTTGTGCTTTTCAAAGCATACAGATTATACGAGAGGCTGGCCACGCCACTCCTGGATCATTTCCACTGGGCTGAAACTTTAGTAACTCTTTTTTAACTCCTCTGATTGCTGGAGGAAACAGCAACACAGATAACCGTTTGTCTCAACTAGTCAGAATTGAGAAATAATGCCACGTGACATTTCTAGTCCAATTTTTTTTATTTACTGTTTCACTGTTACATGCTGTACATATCGCTGGTACACATTTGGGGCAGGTTGAATGTCACAGAAAAAAAAAGTGAAGCATTTGAACTTTAAGGAGGACAACTGGTTATAAATAGATATATTCACACAAAAACCTAGAGAAGGCCTACAGATGGATTTAGGGATACCGGTGAGCAGTAAGCTCGGGCAATGTCTGCAAAGCAAATCATATTTTGGGATTTATTAAATAGGAAAAAAAACATGATAGAATTATAGTAACATCCTCTGTAAGGCTAGGTTCACACTTTCACAGGTTCACCCCAGACCTCTCCTCTGGCCTTCAAAGCAGACACAGATCGAATTGATGGGCTGCTTTACTGGCCGGCACCCAGCCAATAATCACAAAACCGAAACCGGAAGTGACATAATCCTTCTGATTTCTTAGACCATAGAGATGATCGGGGACCTTCCGGTCCTTGATCATCTCTATGGTCAGCTGGCAAAATTGCCGTCAGGAGAGCCTGGAAAGGTGGCGGCCTGTAAAAGCGGCCCAGCGGCTAATTAGCACTAGGATCGCTTTCACAAAAGAGAGCATCCAAAAAGAAAAGAGCTGAAAGAAAAGATACTGGCATGATTCCTATAGCTGCAGGTATCATCCCGATATAACCACTGCAACTCAAGGGCGTAGTGACATCCTTGGGCAGCAAATGGTTAAGCAATTTTCCAATGACTCCTACTGCTGCCACTAGGTCCTGTGAGAAAAGGGAGAGAGAGAGCAGTGCTGCTACAGAGAGGCACAGCACTGGATCAAAAAAGGATTTGGGTAAGCATTTACTGAGGGATGGGGGGAACAATACATTTTTTACCCTAATGCAGGGAATGCTTTAAAGCAGTATTAAACCCAAAAGCAAACATTTATCACATTGCAGGTTACCAATTCTTAGACGTGATGGCTGCATTTGTTTTTTTTTTGTTTTTTTTTTTAACTTTCTTTCTTCTAGTATCATCTGGTGAACCAGTCAGTAAGTCTGTTGTTTTTCAAAAGAACAAGCTCCCTTCCAGATATTTTAGTTTGGGATGAGGGATGAGAGAAACCATTTAACTATAGCAGGGGTGCTTACAATGATCGGCTTTTATTTATTTATGTAAAACATTTATCCCAAAAGGAAAAAGCTGTTTGGAGTTTGGTTTCAATTTGTTAATGTATCTAAATCTGATAGTACATTTAACACTCCCCTTCCTCCCTCCAAACTGACAATGCTGCTGTCCAAAGGTGCCCCCTGTGCTCCTTTGTCCAGAGTGGGGGCACTCTAATACATTAGGTGTGTTATTGGCCAGATTACCAGGTGAAAACAGATGGAAAAAAGCCTAAAAAAGGAAAACTAATGCAGCCACCACATTAATGACTGGTAAGCTGCAATATATTAAATTTTTGGTTTTGAGTTTAATACCATTTTAACCCCTTGCCAACCAGCCACCGCCATTATACTGCGGCAGATTGGCATGTTCCCGCAAGCCATCGTAACTGTACGTCGGCTCCTTTAACCTCCCTGGCGGTATGATTATTTCAAATTTTTGATGCTAAAAGCGGTACAATTATTTTGCATGGAAATTTGGCGTTTTATATTGTAGGCCTGTACGTCTTAGGAATAACTCACTTAAATCTGTCCAAACCAGAGTCTAGTAGACATCTCGGGTATGATAAATTTTGAGACACAAAATCATAAATTATAATATAATAAATAACTATAAATAATTATACCAAATAATAATATAATAATAAAAAATATTTAATAATGTAATCAAATCAAAAACACTGAAATTTGCTCAGTTGCAGAATTGTCGCTGTCATTACTTTTCAGTGTTTGATGACGGATCTCCCCACAAATCACTATTACTCAATTCTGCGAGTGATTCTTATTTATTGTCGCTGTTTTCTAGCTGGTCTAAAACCACTTTTGATGTAAATGGACGGTTTTGGTTGCTATGGACAATCTCCAGTTTCCAAGCAGAAAGAACAGTTTTTATAATATAAAACTGCATGCAGGGCACTGGAGAAACAACTAGGGGCAAAAGGGATGTGAAATAATTTCATACAATAATGTAATCTGTAAGATTACAGTGTACTGTATGTATAGTGTGTGCTTCACTTTTTGAATTTGGCGCTGTTCTCTGTCCCCGTGCGTCGCAACGCTCGCAGGGGACGGAGCTCGGCTCCTTAATGAATCGAGTGGAGGACGAGCCGCTCACACTGCGGGGAGACATCGCAGGATCCAGGGGACAAGGTAAGTAAGCTCTTCCTGGATCCTGCGATGCGATCACGAGTCTGGCTCGGGGTTACCGCTTTTGGTTCTGAAATTCCACCCTGAGCCAGACTCGGGAATACCGCCAGGGAGGTTAAGCAGGATAGCAGGCACGCACACGCCGCCGGAGGCGAGCTCATGCGCCCGCTGCACTGCGGGAGTGCCGATGCTCGTGGCTGACGGTCACCGCGACTGCCGGCCACGAGCGATTGCGGGCACGGGAGGCAGAACAGGGACGTGTGTGTGTAAACACACAAATCCCTGTTCTGTTCTGAGATACAGATTGTGAGTTCCTAATAGCTAGCAACCACGATATGTCATTTCCTCTAGTCAGTCCCCTCCCCCTACAGTTAGAACACACATTTAGGGAACACAATTAATCCCATGATCACTGCCTAGTGTTAACCCCTTCCCTGCCAGTGACATTTATACAGTAATCAGTGCATTTTTGTCGTCCCAAAAATGTGTCAAAAGTGTCCGATGTGTCCGCCATAATGTCGCAGTCACGATAAAAATCACAAATCGCCGCCATTACTAGTAAAAAAAAAAAAAAAATAATAATAAAAATGCCATAAATCAATCCCCTATTTTGTAGACACTATAACTTTTGCGCAAACCAATCAATATATGCTTATTGCGATTGTTATTACCAAATATATCGGCCTAAACTGAGAAAAAAAATTAGCTTTTTTTAAAAACAATTGGGGATATTTATTATAGAAAAAAGTACAAAATATTGTGTTTTTCATAATTGTCGCTCTTTTTTTTGTTTATAGCGCAAAAAATTAAAACCGCAGAGATGATCAAATACTACCAAAAGAAAGCTCTATTTGTAGGAAAAAATGGGCGTAAATTTTGTTTGGGTACAGCGTCGCACAACCACGCAGTTGTCAGTTAAAGCGACGCAGTGCCGTATTGCAAAAAATGCTCTGGTCATTGAGTAGCCAAATCTTCTGGGGCCGAAGTGGTTAAAGTAAAACATATTTGGATTTTAGAATCACTTTAAGCTGGTTTGTTTTACATGTGTATACAATAAAAAGTTAAAAAGCTATATATTAATTTCATTATCAATTGGGTAATGTTTAAACTATACTTCGGATTTTTGCGTAGACAGATAATGAAGTAGTGTATCTCTAGTCCAGAAATCTATATCTGTCATGTAGAACAAGATGTTAAGGGTAAAGTGCACTTAGCCTAGGTTCACACTAGTGCTGCTGTATAGTTATGTGTTTGTGAGTTTATGTGGCATATTTTTGTGAGGTTTTTTTGTGCATTTTTGATACCTTTTTATGCTTTGTGTTTTGTAGGAGAAGCCTGGTTGTAAAACACAAAACCCTGCCAAAAACACACAAAAAATGCATCTACTGCATTCATTTTTAATGCTCTCCACACACTCAAGTTCTGTCTAACACCATTTATTATCAGTATGAGGCTAGTGTTTGATAGTACAATAAATATCAGAAATCGATGGACATTCTCAAAAAGGCTGATTTACTAAAGGCAAATAGGTTGTTCACTTTGGAAGGGAAGTTATACTTTGCTTGTGAATCTTCTCCAGAGCTTAGTGAATGAGGTAAAGCTCTGATGACTTCCATCATCCAATCTTGTGCAAACAAAAAAGCAGAATTCACCATATTCACTAAGCTCTGGGGAAAGTGCTACTTCCCTTGCAAAGTGAACCGCTTATTTGCCTTTAGTAACTCAACCCCATAGTAAGTACAACATATTAAGATGGCAACTATAGACCTTTCTTATGTAAGTGTGCACAGCAGTTGCGGCTGGTGCTCAATTTTCTTGGGAAGGGGGCGGCCCGAGGCCCCCCCAGCCAATCAGCAACCTCCCTTAGCCAGCCAGCCAAACGATCGCTCGATCGCCGCATCGCTTGCCCATCACCCGCCAGGCCCCCCGCCAGCCCTGCACTTACCCCATTCAGGTCGCGGGTTCCCCCATGCGTCTCCTCCTGAGTCCCAGCGGTCGCTTCTCCTCCCAACCAATCAGAAATTAGGACTCCTGGCCAATCGGGTCTCAGGACCCGCTTCCTGATTGGCCAGGAGGAATAACAGGAAAACGTTAGCGAATATTAATTTGCTAATGTCATACAACTGGATGGGCTCGCTGTGCCCCGAGCCCACCCTTTTTGAAGCCAATTAGAACCGCAGGCTCTGATCATGTGCTTCGAAAAAGAAAACAACAAAAAAGAAACATTGCAACCCAAGCGTCCGGTGCCCTGCATGTAGATTAGGGCCTGGGTGCATGGAATTGGGGGTGGCCGCCGCTGGTGCACAGCTAAATGATTTAGAATTATAAATTCACATTCTTGCATAACTCCAATCATGATTGGTTCTCTATAAAGAGAAACTGTTTTCATCGACCTTGTGAAAATGCTATCTGCTTGGTTGCCATACTGACCCTACTTAGCGAGTCCCTGATCTGCAACAGTAGTGTGACGTATGATGCATGGCACCACTGTTATCTATCTCTTCACAGAGTCTCTAAAAGGAAAGTCAATTGGGCTAAAGCACTTGCAGAATAAAAAATAATGTGATTTCCATTGTTGCGCATTGCAGCGGGACATCAGACATAGGAGAAGTTGCACTAGTGTAAACAGGGCCCAACCCAGCTACCCATCCAACCCAGCGCTGTGACGGTCAGTGCCCCCCTCAGATTTCTTTTTAGTGCATTAGCAGCAAGTGGTATACAGTACTATGGAATTAATGTGATTGGACAGCAGAGCAACAGTACAAGTGGCAAGTCTTGATGCTACCTGTTTTTTAAAAGGGTGCACCTTGCTAGTTCCAGGTTGGACCCCCTTTTGCCTTCAGAACTGCTTTAATTCTTGGTGCCATAGATTCAACAAGGTGTTGGAAACATTCCCCAGAGATTTTGGTCCATATTGACATGATAGCATCACGCAGTTTCTGCACATCCATGATGCGAATCTCCTGTTCCACCACATTCCTAAACGCTCTATTGGATTGAGATCTGGTGACTGTGGAGGCCATTGAAGTACAGTGACCTCATTGTCATGTTCAAGAATCCAGTGGTGAGATGATTTGAGCTGTGTGACATGGTGCATTATCCTGCTGGAAGTAGCCATCAGAAGATGGTACACTGTAGTCATAAAGGGATGTACATGATCAGCAACAATACTCAGGCAGGCCGTGGCATTTAAACGATGCTCAATTGGTACTAAGGGGCCCAAAGTGTGCTAAGAAAATATCCCCCACACCATTATACCACCATCAGCCTGAACATTTGATACAAGGCAGGATGGATCCATGCTTTCATGTTGTTTATGCCAAATTCTGACCCTACTATCTGAATGTTGCAGCTGAAATCGAGACTCATCAGACCAGGCAACGCTTTTCCAATATTCTGCTTTCCAATTTTGGTGAGCCTGTGTGAATTTTAGCCTCAATTTTCAGTTCTTAGCAGGCAGAAGTGGCACCCGGTGTAGTCTTCTGCTGCTTCAAGGTTCAATGCGTTGTGCGTTCAGAGATGATATTCTGCATACCTTGGTTGTAACATGTGTTTTTTTGAGTTACTGTTGCCTTTCTATCATCTCGAACCAGTCTGCCCATTCTCCTCTGACCTCTGACATCAACAAGGCATTTTCGTCCACACAACTGCCGCTCACTGGATATTTTTACTCTTTTGGACCATTCTCTGTAAACCCCAGAGATGTTGTGCATGAAAATCCCGGTAGATCAGCAGTTTTTGAAATAGCCCGTCTAACAACAAGAAGCACGCCATGTTCAAAGTTGCCTAAAACACCTTTCTGCTCTTTTCCTTTCTTGCTCTTCTTTGTTCAGTTTGAACATCAGCAAGTTGCCTTCACCACGTCTAGATGCCTAAATGCATTGAGTTGCTGCCATGTGATTGGCTGATTGGCAATTTGTGTTACCAAGAAATTGAACAGGTGTACATAATAAAGTGACCGGTGAGTGTAATGTAAAGAAAAGAGTTACATGCGGGCTTGGTGACTGACATCTGCTGTCTAGCCTAGGACTTTGCTTGGCGTTAAACCAGCTCTAGCCTAGATGGAAAAACCAATAAGGCCTCACACACAGTTGAGCTCAAATCCGCTGCTTTTACAGGTGTTTGAGCTTTTTTTCCCTTCAAACACCCTTCCATATTAGCCTATGTGTCCATGCACATTATAGGCCTTTATAGGAGTTTAGAGGCAGGGGCATTTAGAGGCAGAAATAAAAACCCACCAAAGTCATGTTCAAGACAGGAGCTTTTGAGCATAAAAATGCCTGACACGCCTAAGCGCTAGGTTTTTAATTGTAATGGCCAGTATAAATTAATATTCTGGCCCAGTGTTGCCAACCACCCGAAGTGAAATTTACTGGCAGAACACCAACATTTACAAACGGCACCAATTTTTTTACTGGCAAAAAATCATGAAATTTACTGGCAGATCCACATTTTTTACTGGCACAGCAAAAAAGTACCTAAAATTACTGTTTTTAGTGCTAAGCATTGCAAATATCAATATTAACTATAAACACATAGCTAGTGCTATTAGCAATGTGTTTAAGTTAAACAAAAGTCAAAAAACATATTTCTCAATTTACATGAAGGTCAGGTTACTATAACCCGGCCAGCAGAGAGTTCCCCCTTACATCAGAGTCTGTAGGATGGTGACCAGAGACAACCTTCCGCAGAGTGAATACACTAAGGTAAGGGGGGGATTACTAATATAAGGGGGAACCTTTATATCAGTGCCTCCTTACATTATTGTATTCACTCCACCCTTATATCAGTGACCCCCCCCAGAACTGGCCTGGCGGCACTGTCACTGACCTCCTCTCAGGTGCACCTTGCAGGGCTCAGCCAGACAGCTCCAGCTTGGCGGCTATTCTATAGTCTCCTCTCCACAGTCCACACATGTCTGTCTCTTCCCGTAACCCTCATCCCGGCGGCGCTCCTACTCTTGACTCCTTTCTAGGATCCCCTCAGAGACTGCAGACATGATAAAAGACAAGAGATGGTCAGAGACTGCGGACATACTACAGGAGGTGGACGGAGGCTGTGGACATGATACAGGAGGTGGACAGAGGCTGCGGACATACTACAGGAGGGCGACAGAGGCCGCGGACTGCCCAAACCCTGACTTGGCACTTGCTGAAGTTTTCCCACTTCTTCACCATCTTAGGCTGGCATGAAGTCTGCTCTGGTAGTGGCCTCAGCTTACTCACAGTGGCCTCCGGTAGCAAGGAGGATGGTCCCTTAGTGGCGACAGCTTCCTCTCTACCTCCGACCACAACTGGTTCCCCCGGCCGATGGAACAGTTACTTTTGGTTGGACTACAAGCCTGCAGTCCCAACCCTACACTACTTTTCTGCTTCTGGATAGGCCCTCAGAGGCGCAGGCGCAGGTGGCACAGAACCCCGATCACCTGACTCCACCCAAATAAATAGGCTCAAATAAAGCAGGCCAAGGGACCCAAGAAAATCCCTGCCCATTGGCTGAGACACCCCATTCATTCCTAATCTGTCCATTATATGCCCTTGTATTATCTAGTGTAACCAGCTACAATGCCACCTGGTGACAGAAAAGAAAAGTGCAGTAATTCCAGAATTAGGGGGAACTCAATTGATCTCCTAACAATTGGCCAAGGCAACTAGCGCCTGGCAACTAAATTTGAGAGCAGCCCTGCCTAAGCTGCAGGGTGCTACACATGTTATACTTGTTATACTTACCTGCTCTGTGCAGTGGATTTGCTCAGAGCAGCCAAGATCCCCCTCTTCTCGGGTACCTTGCCGGCACTCCTGGCCCCTCCCTCCTGCCGAGTGCCCCCGCAACAAGCAGCTTGCTATGGGGGCACCCAAGCTGAGCCGCTGCTCTATGTGTCTATTCAGAGACGGATCCCCCTCTCTCACCTCATTCGCTTACTGACTTTGATTGACAGCAGTGGGAGCCAATGGCGCATGGCTGCTGTCTCAGCCAATGAGGAGAGAAAGTCCTGGCCAGCCAAGACTCTTGTGCAAAATCACTGGGTCGAGATAGGGCTCTGGCAAGTACTAGGGGGGCTAAGGGGGCTGCTGCACACAGAATGTGTTTTATCTTAATGCATACATTAACCACATGCCGACCGTGTCACGCAGATATACTGCAGCACAATGGCAGTCCTGGGCGAAATCCCGTACGGGTACATCCTACCCGTTTTGGGCCACCAGAGGGTGCCCGCTGCACGGGGGGATCACCGCCGTCCACACGCGATCGCGTGCACGAGCACCAGCATGGGGATTTGTGTGTGTAAACATACAAATCCCTGTGCTGTCACAGGAGAGGAGCCATATCGTTTCTTCCATTTGAAGTAGGAAAAACAATATGGCTCCTCTTCTAGTCATTCACATCCCCACACAGTTAGAACATGCTGAGGGAACACACAGTTAACCTATTGATCGCCCCCTAGTGTTAACCTCTTCCCTGCTAGTGACATTTACACAGTAATCAGTGCATTTTTATAGCATCGCTGTATAAATGCCAATGGTCTCAAAAAAGTGTCAAAAGTCTCCGATCTGTCTGTCGCAATGTCGCAGTACCGCTAAAAATCGGAGATCACCATTACTAGTAAAAAAGTAAATAAATAAAAATGCCATAAATCTTTCGCATAGTTTGCAGATGCTATAACTTTTGCGCAAACCATTCAATATACGTTTATTGCGATTTTTTTTTTTTTTTACCAAAAATATGTAGAAGAATACATATCGGTCTAAACTGATGAAGAAATTTGTTTTTTAAAAAAACTTTTGGGGATATTTATTATAGCAAAAAGTAAAAAAATATTGTTTTTTTTAAAACTGACACTTTGTTTATAGCGCAAAAAATAAAAACCACAGAGGTGATCAAATACCACCAAAAGAAAGCTCTATTTGTGAGAAAAAAAGGACACAAATTTCATTTGGGTACAGTGTTGAACGACAGCGCAATTGTCAGTTAAAGCGATGCAGTGCCAAATTGTAAAAAGTGCTCTGGTCAGGAAGGGGATAAAAAAACTTTCTGACTTTAATACCACTTTAATGTGACAGAACTTGTTTTGACTCTTTAAAATATGAGAATCTTACCTTAGGATCCAGCATATCTATTGTTTCATGGGCGTAAAATGAATACGCTTTACAACCAATAAAATTTGTATTGCAACACCATTTCTCAGGGTGCGGGATTTAATTAGGAAAGACTGCTGTATGCAAAACAATTCTGAGAAAATCCAAAAATTTTAATTCATTCTTAAAGACACTCGTGCCTGTTTGCATACAGATATCAGCAATCTTTATCAACTTTTTAGGGAAAATAAAAACTACTGGTTATTCTGAGTCTCATAAAATTTCCAGCCTACCCAGGGATTTTGCTTCACCCTGTAGCCAGTTTCTGTGAATGGCAGATTGGGAAGGGCTAAGCTATCTGTGTGGGGAAAGATGGCTTGTGTTTGGTGAGGCACAGCCTGTGTGTCGAGGACTTTATTTTGCAAAGAGTTAGGCACCTGGGCAGCATTAGGTTGCTACGGGTCTATTAGCCAGGGACCCTGTGTAATAGTAGGTTGCCAAGTTGCACCAATATGTTTTCTTGTATTCTTTTTGTTTTACTGTTTTTGTTCTTGTACATTTTTGAAAAATAAATTGCACATTTATTTTTGCCAAGAACTACTGTTTGCTGTGCCTGTTTAACATTGCGTGAAGTCATCCAGGAAGTCATGCACATCTTGCTACCAAGCTAATCCCTCACATTGGCAGGAGCAGCATATCTGTCTAAGCAAGTGTAGTTAAGGCCAGCTTTGAAAAGTGACTGAGACAGCTTGTTTTGGCAAACGCCAATAGAAAACAGGCAAGTGTCAAGTTGCAACAGAGTCCAACAGCGACAAACTGAGGTAATGATGACAGCAGGTCAATGGCGAGAGTGGTTCCAGCAGTGAACTGTCTTTCCAAGGATGTCGCTTATTGCCAAGACGACTGCGGATAATGACCCTGAGGTATTTTTGACCTTTTTTGAAAGAAGTGCTGAAAGTGTACTTAAAGCTGACCTCCAGCTTTTAGTGATGTTTAAATAGTTAATTTGGACCAAGCTGGCCTTCACTATTAGATGTGCCTGCTGTGTGCAATATATGAGCTGTTTGTAGCTGGGTGCTGGACTAGCAAGCTGTTTACTTCTGTTTCCAACAAGTGTGTCTGTTGGCTTCACCCACTCACCCCCCCCCCCCACCCCCGGCAGCAGTGATACATAGGTGAGGAGAATGAAGAGTGAAGGTGCCCGTTCTCTTTACTTCAATGGATGGTGCAACAGGGGAGGATTATGGGACACATACAGTGCCTTGGATTGTTTGAGGATTTTTAATTTACAGAACTTGCCCACAACTTTGAAGATATATATTTTTTGTATTGTGAAGCAAACAACAAATAGGACAAAATAACAGAAAAAGTCAGTGTGAATAACTATTCACCCCCCTAAAGTCAATACTTTGTAGAGCCACCTTTTGCAGCTATCACAGCTCCAAGTCGCTTTGGATAAGTCTCTATGAGCTTGCCACATCTTACCACTGGGATTTTTGCCCATTCCTCCTTGCAAAACTGCTCCAGCCCCTTCAAGTTGGATGGTTTGCGCTTGTGAACAGCAATCTTTAAGTCTGACCACAGGTTTTTTATTGGATTGAGGTCTGGGCTTTGACTAGGTCATTCCAACACATTTACATGTTTCCCCTTAAACCACTCAAGTTTTGCTTTAGCAGTGTGTTTGGGGTCATTGTCCTAGCCTCAAATCACACACATAGTGGTACAGGTTTTGCTCAAGAATATCCCTGTATTTAGCACCATCCATCTTTCCCTCAACCCTGACCAGTTTCCCAGTCCCGACTGCTGAAAAACATCCCCACAGCAAGTAATGACTTTCTTTCACCCAAGGGGGGTGAATACTTTTGCAAGGCACTGTAGTCCCTGAGGAACGCTGTAACATAGGGCCAATAGACTGTTGACCACAGAGCTCTGCATTCAAATGAGAGGCCTGATAGTTTTTCCCTTGCAATTAACAGGAGGTTTGGGCAGTGTAGTTCAGGGAGCCAGAGAGTACAGACCTGCTGACTGGTACCCCCCTCGAGAGTGTCAGGACTGAGCCACTGATAGTGTTCTGTACTGGGTCAGAGCTGTGCAGACAATGGATACATGTGTTCCTACACCAGTGGGAACCAGAGCTGAGAAACTGAGCCTTGTGCTTTTACCCCCGCTAGCGGCCGAGAAAGGGTTAAAACTGCCCGCAATGCACTGCAATAGCGGCGTTTTGCCGGCGGTATCCCAGCGCTGCCCCATTGATTTCAATGGGGAGCAGTGGTGGAGGAGCGATAAACACACCGCTCCTTTACCGCTCCAAAGAAGCTGCTGGCAGGACTTTTCCTAACGTCCTGCCAGCGCAGCGCTCCGGTGTGAAAGCCCTCGGACTTTCACACTGGAGACAATGCTGCAGCTGTTTGAGGGTGGATTGCAGGCGCTATTTTTAACGCTATAGCGCCTGCAAAACGTCCTTGGTGTGAAAGGGGTCTAAAAGTGAGCCACCCTGAGCATAGTTAACCCTCTATTAGCCCATGACTAACTGACTGTGCTATTAACACTAAGCATGTCAGACACCCCTAGAGTCAGAGAGCACCAACTCCCAGGTGTGCAGCATTTAGAAACCAGTGCTGCAGAACCTGCTGAGGCATAAATCAACCCAGCAATACCTGTCACCTCACCCCCAGTGACATGTCCACAATTACCAGTGTGGATACAGGAAAACTATGTGCTCTCTCTCAGGGGCCCCTCTTTATCTCCCCCGTTACTCCCATTCTAGATCGCTAGGTACTCTGTGCTGCAGGTCCAGTCCCAAAAAGTGGAGGTACGGGCTGAAAGCTGCAGGGCTTGCCTGCAGGAGCCTGAGCCCCCTCTCTGAAGCTGGCTGCTTCTCCTTCCTGCACCTTTACACACTTTACAATCTATACATGAAGGTATAAAAAAACCTTCTGTGTGCTGCTCCCCCCACAGCCCCCCTAATACTCACCTGAGCCCCCTCTTGAACCAGCGATTTGCACAAAAGCCTGGGACTCCTTCTCTTCATTGGCTGAGACATCCGCCATTGACTCCCACTGCTGTCAATTACAGCCAGTGAGCCAATCAGGAGAGAGTGGGGGTAGGGCCAAGCCATGGCTCTATGTGTCTCATAGATGCATAGAGCAGAGCTTGGGAGCAAGAACACACCAGTGCCCCCATAGCTTGGTCAAGGTAGAGGAACAAGAAGCGCCGGCGGGGGACCTGAAAAGAAAAGGACTGGGGCTGCTCTGTGCAAATCCATTCAGAGCAGGTAAGTATGACATGTTGGTTTGTTTGTTTGTTTTTTTGTTTATTTGTTTTTTTAAAGCCAAACCTTTAATATCACTTTAAGTATTAATATGCTAATAAACTATAGTATAGTGGCACAGAGGAAATAGGCCACAAGCTGCTTAATGATAAATAAAGTAAATGTATTATTGCAGGACAAGCAAAATGTGATGAACAGAACAATAAACAAGTCAATGAATATGTCTGAATACATTAGATTAACTGATGTGAATATTAGCCTCAACTATGGCAATAGACTTAAACCACAATACGGTTAAACCCTATAAAACTAGTATGTACAGCATTGATAAGAATAACATCGACTGTGAAAAGCATGAATGGCAAAAAAAGAAAAGTTTCAGTGTATCTCTTGGCAATAACTATTCAAAAAAGTGTCTTTGAGTGCACTCAGCACATACACCCCTAAGAGTGGGTGAGTGTATACAATCCTGAGTGGAGTACCCCTGCATAGCATGAATCTATCCACGGCTGCCATGGCCACCCCTATTCATGCGTCTGGCCCCTTTCAGGGTGGGCTTGGGTCACAGAGAATGCACTCCAATCCCACCCAGGTGTGTTACAACAGTGAATGAATATTCGCTGTTGAAACACTGATCTTCAATCCGGTCAAACAGAAATGGGTGTGAGACCCGTTTTCCGATTGGCCGAAAAGAGAAGACTCCTGATTGGCCACTGAGGAGGAGGGAGGATACGTAAGCCGCTGGCGTCGTGATGACCCGTGGAGAGCAGGAGAAGCTGTCAGCGCCGAGCAGGGGTAGCCGCTGGTGATGGGGTAAGTGCTACCGACCGACAGACGGGGGTGGGTTGGTATACTGTTTTCTGACCACAAAAATTTTTTTTCCCCCGGCCGCCACTGCTCACCAGTGCCCATCAATGCAGCTTCATCAGTGCCAATCAATGCAGCCTCACCAGTGCCCATTAATGCAGTCTCACCAGTGGCCATCAGTGCAGCCTAACCAGTGCATGGGGATCAGAGAGAGGAGAGGAAGAGAAGGGATCACCCTCTGTGACAGCTTTAATTTGAATTGCCCGGTGTTCCCGGCTTTCCCAGTCACGCCTGGATCGGCTTCTATGATAGACATCACATGTCCTGGCACTGGACCAGTGTGCTGCCTATCAAAGGAGCCGATCCAGGAGGCGGGACTTTGTGTGACTGTCTGCAGGTGCCCAGCGATTCAAATTAAAGCTGTCACAGTGGGCGATGCTGGCCTGACACCCCACTCCCCAATGTGTGGCACCCGGGGTGGACTGTCCCCCCGTTGGTACACCACTGGCTTCAGCACTCTGCCTCAGCTCGTGGTCCCTGTGCACCCGCCCAGAATCGGCCCTGGCACTGAGTGCACTCAAGGACACTTTTTTGAATAGTTATTGCCAAGAGATACAGTGAAACGTGCTATTCATGCTTTTTACAGTTGATGTTATTCTTATCAATGTTGTGCATACTAGTTTAATAGGGTTTAACCTTATTGTGGTTTAATTCACATCAGCTAATCTAATGTATTCAGACATCTGGAAACACATTGCAATAAATACAATAAGGTATAAAAGTGAAATAAGATGATGATTCCTACACAAACACATCTCCTGAAATAACGAATCGACACATTAAAACAAATATAATCAATTTTTCCAAAATAACTGCTGAAATGTGAATCAATTCGGAACAACAAATATACACAACGAATCCAAATATTCAAAACAAATCTGAATATAAGAAACTAATCTTGAAAACAAATCATTCTAACATAATGAATATAATGAAACAAAATAATTAATTTAACAAATTAATCTGAAACAGAACACATTTTTTTTGCAAATCTCTAACAAGTTCTTTATCCAACAGAAATCCGTCAACAGGGCTTATTGATTGTGTTTTAATGACCACCCGGCCAGGAGTTGTCAGTCCTCCCCTAATGGAAGATATGTTGAGTATGGAGTGTCAGACTACTGGAGAGATATGAAAAAAAAAAATTCCTGCATTATTTTTGGCGATTTCAGGTGCAAATTACATAGACATCTGTGCATAAAGTCGCACAGTTGTCAGCCAAGTTACACCTGAAGTCGCACTAACATGCTTTGAAATTTTGCAATTTCAAGCAAAGTCGCTCGATTTCAAAGACGGATTACTTGTGAATAGGGGCTTAAAATCACATGGCATCCAGGGCTGCTCACCTGTCCCTATTTTATATGTGGTGTTTTCCTGCTGCAGCAACACAATTCCTCACACAGACTACAGGTCACATTACCATGCAATGCCCAGGGACTCTACTGTTTAACTGGGGACAGCTTCCTGAAAGTCGGGATGTCAGTGCCGGATTAAACTTTGTGGAGGCCCCTAGGCAGTCAAAACCTTTGGGCCCCTTTTGCAGGTTTCTCGTGCACACACTCTACTTGGATAACATTAAAAGTAGTGTGCGTGTGGGTGGGGCCAACTCACCTGGTGCACACGGGGCCTTTCGCTCTCTTTGGTGTGTACAGGGGGCTCTCGATTTTTTGACTCTATTGCCAGCGACAAAGAGTCACAAGCATGAAGATGGAACTGTGTATAGATGCTCTGAGGAACAGTCACTGGAGATCCATCACCACAGTGTACCGCAAATGATGTCCTTGTGAACAAAACGCATTGGGACGTATTGAGTTTGCTCCATGCTATTACGCTGTTTTAGGTTCTCATGTGATCACGCCATATTTTTTCGTGCCTGCAAACGTCAGCCTTCATGTAAGTGTTTTACATTTTAAATAAACTTGTGGATAATGGTTGGACACTATGTGAAGGCCTTCTTTTATGAACGGTGGAGCCCAAGATTCAACTGCGTGATGAGATGTTTGCGGTACACTGTGGTGACGGATCTCCAGTGACTGTTCCTCAGAGCATCTATACACAGTTCCATCTTCATGTTTGTTTGACTCTTTGCCGCTGGCATTCCAGTAAGAGTATTTACTCTCCCCTCTGGGTGGCAGATGCACAGTCCCGGGTGACTCCTTTAGTGGACAGTGGTTAACTCTTATCCACACTGAGTAGATCTCTACTTCCAGCCTACCTTACCTCGAACTGTTTGAATGTAAAGTGGCTGCCTGTACTTTCAGTTCAAGTTTTCATATGTGGACTTTTCTAAAAAAAAATCTCAATGGTTGTTTTTAGCACTTTGCACTTTATTATTATAGGTATATGGTAACATTACCTTATATATTTGAGATTATATTGTTTTGCATATATGCACATTGTAT
Source organism: Lithobates clamitans (assembly GCA_037952925.1). Lineage (NCBI taxonomy): Eukaryota > Metazoa > Chordata > Amphibia > Anura > Ranidae > Lithobates > Lithobates clamitans. Next base: position 1,340,717 of record JBBGZY010000224.1, read on the forward strand.
TTTTGCTTGGTTTACACATTTATATGGTATATGTTCATATTTGCATATTTGTACATTGTTATGCCTCGTACACACGGTCGGACTTTGTTCGGACATTCCGACAACAAAATCCTAGGATTTTTTCCGATGGATGTTGGCTCAAACTTGTCTTGCATACACACACAGTTGTCGGAAAATCCGATCGTTCTAAACGCGGTGACATAAAACACGTACGTCTGGACTATAAACGGGGCAGTGGCCAATAGCTTTCATCCCTTTATTTATTCTGAGCATGCGTGGCACTTTGTCCGTCGGATTTGTGTACACACGATTGGAATTTCCGACAACGGATTTTGTTGTCGGAAAATTTTATATCCTGCTCTCAAACTTTGTGGGTCGGAAAATCCGATGGAAAATGTGTGATGGAGCCTACACACGGTCGGAATTTCCGACAACAAGGTCCTATCACACATTTTCCGTCGGAAAATCCGACCGTGTGTACGGGGCATTACTGTTTTTTACTTGTTTTGCACATGCAATATGGTTTATGCTCAGTGCTGCACTTTTTGAATTTACTAGATAACATGCTCCTCCCTAGCGTATGTGATTTATAAAAAATATACTGCCGAATACCTTATTTCCGAGCGCCGCTCAGCGCTCACGTGACTGCCTGCCAGTCTTCTCTCCTGATCTGACAGCTGCAGGGGTGGGGCTGAAAATCCCCCGCTGATGTCAGAGGAGGAGACCAGCGGGCAGTCACGTGAACGCCAAGCGGCGCTCGTAAATAAGGTATTATGCAGCATATTTTTTATAAATCACATACAATGGGGAGCATCATGTTATCTAACACTGGGAACTATAGTAAGAAAACACGATTTTTTTCCAGCAGGAGGGAAGGATCGGGGTGCAAACGGAGCAGCGAGGGGGAAGGGGGGATAGGAGGAGAGAGGAGAACACAGGAGAGCTGTCCCCCCTTACATCAGATGTCCCCAGCGGTGCCCCCCTTACATCAGATGTCCCCAGCATAGCCCCCTTACATCAGATGTCCCCAGCGGGTCTCCCCTTACATCAGATGTCCCCAGCGGAGCCCCCCTTACATCAGATGTCCCCAGCGGTGCCCCCCTTACATCAGGTGTCCCCAGCGGAGCCCCCCCTTACATCAGATGTCACCAGCGGAGCCCTCCCTTACATCAGATGTCCCCAGTGGAGCCCCCCTTACATCAGATGTCCCCAACGGTGCCCCCCTTACATTAGATGTCTCCAGCGGAGCCCCCCCTTCTATCAGGTGTCACCAGTGGAGCCCCTCCTTACATCAGATGTCCCCAGCGGTGCCCCCTTACATCAGATGTCCCCAGCGGTGTCCCCCTTACATCAGATGTCCCCAGCGGAGCCCCCTTACAGCATTGGTCGGAGCGAAGTGGGGCAGGGGGGTAGGTGGGGCGGGGCGGAGGGTGGGCGGCGACGTAGGGGGCTCCACCTAGTCACCAAGCCGTGTTCCTGGTTTTCCTAGTCTTCTTAAAAATGGTGGCCGACGGAGACAATGTCTCCACCAGCCGCGGACCTCTAGCGGTGGCAGGCGGCGGCGAAAAATCGTGAAAAAACGGATTCCTCTGGACATTTCCCGGGAAACAATAAAATTGGGAAAAGAGTCTAAATCCCGGGAATGTCCCAGGAAATTCAGGACAGTTGGTAGGTATGTGTACATAGTGTAGCACCCTCCTAGTTAGGTTGCTAGGATGTTAGAAGGTTAAGCAAGGCAAACGGGCAGCATGAATATTTATAGCATTACAGCCAATTCTTTGGGAGCTGTGCCCAGAAAGTGGCTGAGGAGCCAAAAGAGTCTAAATCCCGGGAATGCCCCAGGAAATTCGGGACAGTTGGTAAGTATGTGTACATAGTGTAGCACCCTCCTAGTTAGGTTGTTAGGATGTTAGGAGGTTAATCAAGGCAAATGGGCAGCATGAATATTTATAGCATTACAGCCAATTCTTTGGGAACTTTGCCCAGAAAGTGGCTGAGGAGCACATAAATAGTCCGAGCTTTAGAACAATGGGGTCTTCCTATTAAAGGGATTGCACCTGTCTGGGTGGCGGTGCAAAAGTAGGTTGCACCAATTTTTTTTACAAACTGACAGCTGAAAGAAGATGAGCTTTTAAGAGATAAACTAATGTAAACCTGCTGTCTATGGTTTATGTATTTTAAGTTGTTAATCGGTACATTACATTAATACGATATTATATAGAGTCTTTCGTGTAAAGTTTTCATTTCTCTTGAATCAACCTGCAGAGTTGATTCATTTTTCTTTATTATAAACAATTTAAGAAATCTTCATTGTATTTCTTTCAGGATCTATTCAATATTATTTTGATGCGTTGTCACAGGGCCCTGAAATGTGCTTGAGGCCCATAGGCTGGTGCCTACTCTGTCTTTTTGGCAATCCTGCACTGGGGAATGTCTGGTCAGCCTAATCTACAGTGCACCTGGAAATTATTCACAGTGCTTCACTTTTTTCCACATTTTGTTATGTTACAGCCTTATTCCAAAATGGGTTAAAATCATTATTATCTTCAAAATGGGTGGCACAGTGGTGTAGTGGGCGGCACAGTGGTGTAGCGGATAGCACTTTCACCTAGCAGTAAGAAGGGTTGCTGGTTTGAATCCCAACCACGACACTACCTGCCTGGAGTTTGCATGTTCTCCGTGTGCCTGAGTGGGTTTCCCCCGGGTACTCCGGTTTCCTCCCACACTCCAAAGACATGCTGGTAGGTTAATTGGATCCTGTCTAAATTGTCCCTAGTATGTATGAATGTGAGTTAGGGACCTTAGAGTGTAAGCTCCTTGAGGGTAGGGACTGATGTGAATGTACAATATATATGTAAAGCACTGCGTAAATTGATGGCGCTATATAAGTAACTGAAATAAATAGATAAAATAAATAAAATTCTACAAACAATTCCCCATAATGACAATGTGAAAGAAGTTTGCTTGAAATATTGCAAATTTATAAAAAAAAAAAAAATTAAATAAAAAATCACATGCATAAGTATTCACAGCTTTTGCTCAATACTTTGTTGAAGCACCTTTGGCACCAATTACAGCCTTAAGTCAATTCTTCTTCGCAGGACCTCTCAAGCTCCATCGGGTTGGAAGGGGAGCGTCGGTGCACAGCCATTTTTAGATCTCTCCAGAGATGTTCAATTGGGTTCAAGTCTGGGCTCTGGCTGGGCCACGCAAGAATATTTACAGATTTGTCCCGTAGCCACTACTTTGTTATCTTGACTGTGTTCTTAGGGTCGTTGTCCTGTTGGAAGATGAATCTTCTCCCCAGTCTGAGGTCCAGAGCGCTCTGGAGCAGGTTTTCATCAAGGATGTCTCTGTACATTGCTACATTCATCTTTCCCTCAATCCTGACTCGTCTCCTATTTCCTCCTACTGAAAAACATCCCCAGTGCATGATGCTACCACCACAATGCTTCGCTGTAGGGATGGTATTGGCCAGGTGATGAGCGGTACCTGGTTTCCTCCAGACATTACACTTGCCATTCAGGCCAAAGAGTTCAATCTTTGTTTCATCAGATCAGAGAATTTTGTTTTTCATGGCCTGAGAGTCCTTCAGGTGCCTTTTGGCAAATTGATGGAGTGCTGCACAGATGGTTGTTCTTCTGGAAGGTTCTCCTCTCTCCACAGAGAAATGCTGGTGCTCTGTCAGAGTGACCATCGGGCTGTTGGTCACCTCCCTGACTAGGGCCATTCCCCCCCCCCCCCCCCAATCGCTCAGTTTGGCCAGGTGGCCTGCACTAGGAAGAGTTCTGGTGGTTCCAATCTTCTTCCATTTATGGATGATGGAGTCCACTGTGCTCTTCGGGACCTTCAATGGTGCAGAAATTTGTCTGTACTCTTCCCCAGATCTGTGCCTCAGTACAATCCTGTCTCTGAGGTCTACAGACAATTCCTTGGACTTCATGACTTGGTTTGTGCTCTGACATGCACTGTTAACTGTGGGACCTTATATAGACAGGTGTGTGCCTTTCCAAATCATGTACAAATAACTGAATTTACCACAGGTGGACTCCAATCAAGTTGTAGAAACATCTCAAGAATGATCAGTGGAAACAGGATGTACCTGAGCTCAATTTTGACTGTCATGGCAAAGCCTGTGAATACTTATGTACATGAGATTTTTTTATTTTATTATTTTGATTACATTTGCAAAGATTTCAAACAAACTTCTTTCACAATGTCATTATGGGGTATTGTTTGTAGAATTTTGAGGAAAATAACGAATTTAATCAATTTTGGATTAAGGTTGCAACATAAAAAATGTGGAAAAAGTGAAGCACTGTGAATACTTTCCGGATGCACTGTAGGATCCCTTTTGGGAGATGTCTAAAAGTCCTTTTGCAGCTATAACAAACAGAGCCCAGATTTTCTGCTGAGTTTCTGATGTCACCTGCTGACATGCATTTCTCATTTAATTATGTAGAGAATTTACTAAACTGAGAGTGATTGTGCATATTTCAGTGCTTTGCGTCCTCTACTGGTTTCTTCAGAGATATACATAATAATCACTTAACAGTCATTTCCTTGACACCACACCATACACAGCTCACATCTGTAAAGCAGGGGTCCTCATACTTTCTAAACAAAAGACCAGTTTGTTGTCCTTTAGACTTTGAGAGGGCTGGACTGTGGCTAGTGTGAGTAGCAAATGCCTTAGTGTCAATGGGAGTAAGCAATGCCCTATTTTTGGTTTCAGTGGGAAGAATAGTGCCCTTTGTTGGTATCAGAGGAAGGAAAATTGCCCCATCATTGTCGATGTCAGGAATCATGCCCCATTGTTGGTTTAATTTGGATGAATAGTACCTTGTATCAGTGGGAGGAATAGTGCTCCAAGGGCCAGATAAAGGCTGCAGTTTGGAGATCACTGCTCTAAGGCTGGGTTCACACATGCTGCAGGCGCGGTTCACAGCAGGGGGTCCGATGCATTCCTGTTCCCCAATTCAGATGAGAATACGCACAGGACCCTTTCCAAATGCAGACCAAGGCTGCCCCGGAGGTGTGTGAACCGGCTCCATTGCAAGCCAGGCACACTCTCCTGTCAGGCAAATTGGATGCAGGGAAAGTGTGAACCCAGCCTAAGGGATCAACTCACAACAAGTGGCATCGGGGGGGTGGGGGGGGTGGCCTGGCTATTCCCCTAAGTGGGCCCCCAAAAAGCCCTTGGTCTCCTATTACGCATTTAGAATTGATAGCCCTGAGTCCCAGGGCCTGGGGTTGGCCAGGAACGTGTGGCTTTATACCTCAGCAGTGTAAACATCTATCTAGTACAGCCAGGGATTGGTGGGCAAGCCGGGGACGTATGGCCACAATGAGTGCAGCTGTCAAATTGTAGCTCGGATGTCAGGAATGGGCAGGGCCGATATACGCCCCCGGCTTGCCCACCAATCCCTGGCTGTGCTGGATAAATGTTTGCACTGCTGCATTTCCTGCATTTCCTGCTATAGGCTGCACTTATTTATTATCCATCTGATGCCGCCATTCTTGCCTTGGCTTCTGTATGCTGCTAATCAAGATTTTAAGATAAGTGTGCTATGTTTAACTAATTGGTGTTTTGCAGTTTAACTAACTCCTGAACCTTGCACCCTGTATGTAACACACTCCTGAACCTTGCACTCTGTACAACGCATACTTGAACCTTGCACCCTGTACGAAACGCACTCCTGAACCTTGTACTCTGTACAACGCATTCCTGAACCTTCCTGAACCTTGCACCTTGTACGAAATGCACTCCTGAACCTTGCACTCTTTACGTAATGCACTCCTGAACCTTGCACTAGAGGTGTTTGTGGGGGGCTGTTTAATGCAAAAGGGGTCCAGAGGTTTGATATGGTGGCTGCGTAATGTAAAAGGGTCCAGAGGTGTGGGAGAGGGCTGTGTAATGTAAAGGGGTCCAGAGGTGTGGGGGGGTTGTGTAATGCAAAAGGAGTCCAGGGGTGTGGGAGGTGGGCTGTGTAATGTAAAGGGGGTCCTGATGTGTGGGGGGAACTGTGCTATGCAAAAGGGTCCAGGGGTGTGGGAGGGGGGTTGTGTAATGTAAAGGGGTCCAGAGGTGTGGGGGGCTGTGTAATGCAAAAGGGGGTCAGAGGTGTGATGGGGTGGCTGTGTAATGTAAAAGGTTCCAGGGGTGTGGGGGCTGTGTAATGTAAAGGGGTCCAGAGGTGTGTGGGGGCTGTGTAATGCAAAAGGGGTCCAGGGGTGTGGGGGCTGTGTAATATAAAGGGGTCCAGGGGTGTAGGAGGAAGGCTGTGTAATGTAAAGGGGGCCAGAGGTGTGATGGGGTGGCTGTGGCTGTGTAATGTAAAAGGGTCCAGGGGTGTGGGAGGGGGGGCTGTGTAATGTAAAGGGGTCCAGAGGCGTGGGGGGTTATGTAATGCAAAAGGGGTCCAGGGGGCTGTGTAATGTAAAGGGGTCCCGTGGTGCAGAGCTGTGTAATGTAAAGGGGTCCAGAGGTGTGGTGGGGGCTGTGTAATGTAAAGGGGTCCAGGGGTGTGGGGGCTGTATAATGTAAAGGGGTCCAGAGGTGTCGCCCCATCAAACTGCTCTAATTGGCATTAAACTCAACTTTAATCCATTCTGATGTCAGAAGGGGGCATTGTGGGATCACATTTACCTTCAGGCTGAAGCCCCTGGTCTTTTTCCCACCTAGCAACAACCCTGCTCACAACTCGCAAAGTAGCATAACATGCTCTATTTAGCCTGCACATTTTATTTAGTTTGGATAGAGTAGGAAAGTGTGAGCACCCTTATCAGGTTACTTTTTGCTGTCTGTCTTGCTAGATAGACTCCCTTCACTTTCTGTCTTGGAGATGCAACAAATTCTAAGATAATATTGTTGCAAAATTAGGGTTGTTCATAAAAGATTTCCAGGAGAACCATATATCATATCCCATGAAAATGATAATGTTGGTCATGTACCTGCACTGATAGTTCTTCCATTCTTATAAGATTATTCAATTCAATTACCCATTCTGTCATAGGGGGGTACATACTGGGACTTCCAATTTCTTCTCGGGATTACTGCCCTGGCAGCCCTAGAAAGAAACGTAAAATCCCTTTCTTGACCCTAAAAATAGGTTCTGGGTGCATGGATAATAGTGCCATTTGGGGTTTTTGGGACACTAAGTCTGAGGCAAAAGCATTATATATTTTAAAGACATTGTTCCAAAGTGTAAACAAAATAGGACGATTCCACCATATATATTGCATGGTGCCTATGTGGGATACACATCGCCAACATCGATCTGCTATATTTGGAAATATTTTAGGTAAAGTCCAGGAGCAATGACACCATTTCATAATGACTTTATAATTTTGCTTCTGTACTTTACTCGCAGTCAGGGCAGGGCAAAAAGGGCAGCTGCCCTGGGCCCTGTCATTGTTGTGGGGCCCAAAGCAGCTACCTCATACTTGCCAACCATCCCGGTTTAAATTCCCTTGTCCCTTGAAGTTTTAGTCCCGTGCTTTGTCCCAATATCTTAGTGTGAAGTGCTGCTATTAAAGCTGCCCAGCTTTGCCCTATTGTTGTGTACAGATGACTTACCTGCAGACCCTGTCTAAATAGAGGCAGCATTCATATGTAAATGGCTGCACAGCACATGTCAGCAGATGCATGAGGGTGTCATTAACAATTAGTGGCACTGCTGTGAATCTGCTAAAGGGCAGCACGTTTCTGTGGTGTCAGGAAAGCGATTTTGCATGCGGTCCTGACACACACAAATGTGAACGCAGGCTAAATGTCTCAGTTTACATTGATGGTCAGTGTAAATCTTCTAATTACATTGGGGCTTGGTGCTTCCATTCACACAAGTGACCAGTGTGAATGTCCCCCTTGCATTGGTGGTCAGTGTAAATCCCTCCTTACATTGGTGGTTACTGTGAATGCTCCCATTACATTAGTGGTCAGTGTAAATCCCCTTTACATTGGTGGTCATTGTAAATCTTCTCATTACATTGGGGCTTGGCGTACAATCCTTTTATTCACACTAGTGGTCAGTGTGAAGGTCCCCCTTACTTTAGTGGTCAGTGTAAATCCCTCCTTACATTGGTGGTTAATGGGGATGCTTCTATTACAATAGTGCTCAGTGTAAACCCCTATTACAGTTGTGTGAAAAAGCATTTACCCCCTTCCTGATTTTTTTATTATTTGCATATTTCTCACACTTAAATTATTCAGATCATCAAACAAATTTTAATATTATACAAAGATAACCCAAGTAAATGCAACATGCAGTTTTTAAATTATTATTTAATTATTAATTATTAAGGGGAAAAAGCTGTTCAAACCTGCCTGACCCTGAGTGAAAAAAGTAATTGCCCCTTCCCATGCTGAATCATGAATGAACTGTGATTAACCACAATTTTTTGGAAAGCTGAGTTAAATTTCACTTGTCACACCCAGGCCTGATTACTGCCAGACCTGTTGAAACAAGAAATCATATAAAATTAAAAAATTAAAGAACAGATTAGAAACAAAGTACATGTATCAGTCTAGGAAGGGTTTCAAAGCCATTTCTAAGGCTTTGGAACTCCAGTGAACCACGGTGAGAGCCCTTATCCACAAATGGAGATAACCTGGAACAGTGGTGAACCTTCCCAGGAGTGGCCGGCCTACAAAAATTACTCCAAGAGCATGACAGCGACTCATCCAGGAGGTCATAAAAAGAACCCACAACAACATCTAAAGAACTGCAGGTCTCACTTGCCTCAGGTAAGATCAGTGTTCATGATTCAACAATAAGAAAGAGACTGGGCAAAAATGGCATCAATGGGAAAGTTCAAAGGCCAAAGCCACTGCTGACCAAAAAGAACACAAAGGCTCATCTCACATTTACCAAAAAACATCTTGATTATCCCCAAGACTTTTAGGCAAATATTCTGTGGACTGATGAGACAAAAATTTTACTTTTTGGAAGGTGTGCGTCCCGTTTCATCTGGCATAGAACTAATACAGCATTTCATAGCAAGAACATCATACCAAAAGTCAGACATGGTGGTGGTAATGTGATGGTCTGGGGCTGCTTTGCAGCTTCAGGACCTGGACAACTTACCATAATTGATGGAACCATGAATTCTGAGCTCTACCAGAAAATCCTAAAGGAGAACGTCCGGCCATCAGCTCATGACCTCAAGCTCAAGTGCACTTGGGTTATGCAGCAGGACAATGATCTGAAACACAACAGCAAGTCTACCTCCAAATTGTTCAAACAAAGCAAAATTTAGGTTTTGGAGTGGCCTAGTCTTAAATCCAATTGAGATGCTGTATCATGACGTTATCAGGCCGTTCATGCTGGAAAACCCTCCAATGTGGCCAGTTATCGCAAACGCTTGATTGCAGTTGTTGCCACCAAGGGTGTAGGGGGCAATTACTTTTTCACATAAAGCCAGGCAGGTTTGGACAGCTTGTTTTGCCTTAATAAATGAAACCATCATTTAAAAACTGCATTTTGTATTTACGTGGGTTATCTTTGTGTAATGATACAATTTTCTGATGATCTGAGTCATTTAAGTGTGACAAATAGGCAACAAATAAAAAATCAGAAAGGGGGCAAATACTTTTTCACGCAACTGTACATTAGTGGCCAGTGTTGAAACTCCTCTTTATATTGGTAGTTGGTAAAAAAATCAGCATTGCCACTGATCACCACCTCCCAGCACTGCCACAGATTACCCCCCCCCCCCCAGCACTGCCACTGATCCCAGGAGTTCTAGAATCCCTAGGAGTTTTCTGTCTATTGATGGGTCCCCTCACCACCCCAGTCCATAGTGTGCAGGCAGGTAGAGAGCGAAATTGCATGGAGGGGAGGGCCCAAGAAAATGTTTGCCCAGGGTCCAATCAATATGAAAGATGGCCCTGCTTGCAGTAGTGAGTTTATGAGGTTTGCAAGATTTATGGACTTCTCCCTTCATGAAGGTAAAACCTAGCTCCCTTTTTCATCCAACAAAATAGGAATGTTTATAGGAAAGGATCTCGGTTAGGAGAAGGTTATAAAGGGAGGACACAGTATGCGTAGGGAGTTGCATACATAGAGACTCAAAGGTGGTTGGAAAAACAAAAGAACAGAAAATTGCCTCTGAGTGCAACGTTTTAATGTGTGGTACAATAAAAGTATTCAACACTTATTAGTAGGTACAGGTATATTCATGGGAGATGTAAGTATCCTGGTACCAAGTCCAGAGTGTTCCCTCTGACCTTGCTGACGTCACACGCTGTTCCACGAGCAGATCGTTACCTTTCCTCCATAAGATAAACCCGGCTTCCTCTCCGGCTCCTTGCGGCTCACACAGCCTGGACTTGGTAACCCTTGGAACATGCTCTGGACATCGGCCACATCTCCAGGATACTTCCATCTCCCATGAATATACCTGTACTTACTGATATGAAAGTGTTGAATACTTTTATTGTACCACACATTAAAACATTGCACTCAGAGGCGCTTTTCTGTTCTTTTGTTTTTCCATGTTGATCCTGAGTTGGCTTCACTCCTGAGAAGAGCAGCCCTTAGTGCTCTATGCACTATTTCTGTTTGCATACTGAACTTTTGCAGGAAATAATTATCATAAAATAAAGTATTGGATAGAGACAAAATAATTCATCCATCCTGAGCCTATTGCATCAGCTATAATTTGTTGTCCAAGCTCCTTTCATCTTTTTAGTATCATTATCCTCAAGCCATTATGATAACTTGCTAATATTCCGACTATTATTAATAGAATGTGATTGATAGCTCCATGAGCCAGTAGATTTACAGAATTTCTGAAAGGAAGCTCCATGCATGCAATCAGCTCCTTATGAGTCATGACATTCACACTATATATATATACCTTCTAACATTTTGAGATGGAAACGAGGGACCTACAACACCTATTAGCAAAAGTATGTAGGCATAGGACACACGCCCTGCTACACCCCCCTAAAGGAGAATTATACAAAAAAAAATTATTAATTAGACCCACAAGTGATTTTTTTTTTTTACCACTACTATTCCTATATACTGGCTTTTTAAATTTACAAATGCAGCAATTTAGAAATTGAATGAAAGGTTTAGCACTGGGAAACATTTTTTGAACAATAAAAAGTGCATTTTATATACAACTATATAGGTCAGACCAAAATGTGGGACAAATGTTCCTAGATACAGATTAACTGCCCAGCTCATAAAATATTTTCTATCAGACATTATTTCATATTCTGTAGTGTGCTATATCTATGTGAAGCAATGGAATGGCCATGGCTCCAAAGGTTTGCATGCTGTTTGGAGAGCTTAACTCACTACACACTATAAGAAAATTGGACAAACGATCGTCCAGTTTTTATCAATGTTTCAAAGCAGGGCGAAACTGAGGATGGTGCCAGTTGTATGAAAATTCTCAAATGACAAAAGCTTTTTTTTTTTTTTTTTTTTTTACCGTTAGTTCTTTCATGTACCCCACTTGAGGTCGTAGTGTAAAAGAAGATAATGTACAAACAAAACAACTGATTTGAGTATAGAGTCCACTTGGGGTAGGCAACCAGTAATCCCTGCTCTACCCTGCAGATCACCAGCCAGTGCCTGGTAGATTTTAAGGCCTCCAGGGTTTAAACTGTAAAAAAGGGCATGGAATCACATGCCTGGGTTCCAGGGTCTAACAATGCCCCTGGTGAATAGTATTTAAAGAAGGATAGGCCAGTGGGTTTAACCACTTGACCACTGGGCCATTTCCTACACTTCTCACATACAGTACTGTGCATGTAATGTAAAAATCAGCTTTTTTTTTTTTTGCTAGAAAATTACTTAGAAGCACCAAACATTATATTTTTTTTAAAGCAAAGACCCTGGAGAATAAAATTTTGGTTGTTGAAACTATTTCTGTCACACAATATTTGAGCAGCCATTTTTTAAATACACTTTAATACATTTTAGTGCACACAAACACAATATAATACCCAATTTTTGGTAAAATAAAAAAGACGATGTTGTGCCGAGTAAATAGATACCCAACATGTCACACTTTAAAATTGGGCATGCCCATAGAATGGCAACAAACTAAGGTACCTAAAAATCTCCATGGCCAACACTTTAAAAGCCTTTACAGGTTACAAGTTTAGAGTTTAACAGGAGGTGTGGCACTATTTTTGCTCTCACTTTGCTGTTTGCGGCGATACCTCCCATGTGTCGTGTGATCACCATTTACATATGCGGGACCTACTTATGCATTTGCATTTGCACATGAGCTCAGGTTGATAAGGAATTAACAACATCTCTCATGATAGCATGGGCAGTGACAGGTACTCTTTACCGAGAGATCTATTAGACCCCAGAACTCTCCTCTGACCAGAAAACGGGTATGGATGTACCTTCCTCCCCTCTCACTTCACAACTGGACAAAGTAGTGATGGTCCTGGGGTTCCTTATTGCACAGGAGAGCCAGGTAAAGGCATCAGTCAGCATCTGGAGGGATTGGCCCCTTTCTGCTCCCTGTAGAAGTGATTGAGTGGCTGTAGAGCTGCTTGGAACACTTCTACATTATGGCCCATCACTGGCTGGAAATGATGGTACTGGGACCATGGCTGGATCCCAGGAACAGCCACTTCAACTCAAGGATGTATAGGTAAATCCTAAGGGGTTGAAGTGTTTATTAAAGCGATTGTAAAGGAACAATTATTATTTAAAAAAAATAACAAACATGTCATACTAATCTGCTCTGTGTAGTGGTTTTGCACAGAGAAGCCCCAATCTGCCTCTTCTTGGGTCCCCCACTGGTGCTCCTGGCCCCTGCCCCCCTAGTAACCTGCTTGCTGTGCTCACTCCCAAGCCGGCTCTCTGTGACCATAAAACACAGAGAGAACAGCTCAGCCCTTTACTCCACTCTGGCCTTACTGGCTGTGATTGACAGCAGCAGAAGCCAATGGCTCCTGCTGCTGCATCCCAGCCAATCAGGAGGGAGAGACTCGGGAGAGCCTTGGGTCTCATGCACATCGCTATATCAAGATCAGGCTTAGGTGAGAATTATGGGGGCTGAGGGGGGAGCTGCACACTAAAGGTTTTTTTAACTTCATGCATAGAATGCATGAAGGTAAAAAACCTTCAGCCTTTACAACCACTTTAAGGAAAAAAGAGGCAGAGGCGGAAAAACCCAATTATGATTCAAAGCAACACACTGCGCCTAATTGTGGGTGTGTCGAAATTGCATTTGGGGGCAGAAAGGGCTTGAAGGGCCTTGGTTAAAAAATAACCTGAGCCTACTTCCCCTATACACAGCAAACATATGCTACAGTCCTTTTACCCAAAAAATATACTTTAATGACTATACCACAAGTGAGAGTCTAAAAGACACATACAAACCTTGGCACATATGTAAAAAATTCAGGCATCCATAGCAGTTGTTAAGTTAAGTTCCATGAAAATGACATGCGCTCCTATGACTTGCCCAGTTTATGCTCAGTTTTATCAATGTACCTGTTTATGAATTAAAATGAGTGATGATCTGTACTATGTCAATAATTTAGAGATGTTCTTTAGTAATTATCTCTCTCATGTAGACAGTAGGGATGGACCGAACACCCCCCGAAAAGGCAAAAAAATTTGTTCGAACACCGTTAAAGTCTATGGGACATGAACATGAAAAATCAAAAGTGCTCATTTTAAAGGCTTATATGCATGGTATTGTCTTAAAAAGTGTTTGGGGACCTGGGCCCTGCCCCAGGGGACATGTATCAATGAAAAAAAAGTTTTAAAAAAAGCAGTTTTTTCAGGAGCAGTGATTTTAATAATGCTTAAAGTGAAACAATAAAATAGTAATATTCATTTAAATTTCGTACCTGGGGGGGTGTCTATAGTATGCCTGTAAAGGGGTGCATGTTTCCCGTGTTTACAACAGTCCGAGAGAAAAATGACATTTCTAAAGGAAAAAAAGTCATTTAAAAGTACCCGCAGCTATAATGAATTGTCGGTCCCAGCAATACACATAAAAGTTCATTGATAAAAACGGCATGGGATTCCCCCACAGGGGAACCCCGAATCAAAATTTAAAAAAAAAATGCGTGGGGGGGTCCCCCCAAAAATCCATACCAGACCCTTATCCGAGCAAGCAACCTGGCAAGCTGCAGGAAAAGAGGGGGGACGAGAGAGCGCCCCCCCTCCTGAATTGTACCAGGCCACATGCCCTCAACATTGGGAGAGTGCTTTGGGGTAGCCCCCCAAAGCACCTTGTTGATGGGGAGAAGGGCCTCATCCCCACAACCCTTGCCCGGTGGTTGTGGAGGTCTGCGGGCGGGGGTCTTATTGGAATCTGGAAGCCCCCTTTAATAAGGGGACCCCCAGATCCTGGCCCCCCCTGTGTGAAATGGTAACGGGGTACAAATATACCCCTACCATTTCACAAAAAAAATGTGTGAAAATGGTAAAAAAAAACACAATACAAGCCTTGGGACAAGTCCTTTATTAAAAAAATAAAACTGTCCCACGGAGTCTTCTTCTTCTTCTCGCGCTCCGACGGACCGAAAAAGAAAGAAAAAAAAAAGCCGCACATCACTTACAGGCACCTGCCGTAATGACCGGCCACTCTCAGGTGACAGCTCTTTTATAACTGAGGGCGGGGCCACACAATGACGTTGCTGGGTGACCCTGCCCCCTCTGACGCATGGGGACATCCCTATGGCTTTCCCGTAGCGTCAGAGGGGGTGGGGCCACCCAGTTGTAACCGAGTTTATACTGAGATTAAAGTACACACAGGTAGACTCTATTTATTATATAGGGGACATCTGAAGGGAATTGGTTCAACTGGATTTTAGTTAGGGGTAACAGAGTAAAGGGGGCTGAATACAAATGCAGCCACACTTGTCAGATATTTACTATATATCTGAAAAGATATTTACTTTTTCAGATATTTGGAAAACCATTTATCAATTTCCTTCCACTTCACAATTATGTGCCACTCTGTGTTGATCTATCACATAAAATCCCAATAAAATACATTTACATTTTTGGTTGTAACATGACAAAATGTGGAAAATTTCAAGGGGTGTGAATACTTTTTCAAGGCACTGTTTTTGTTCTGCAAACTACTTTATGGTCCAAGCCGTCAACCTATAGACTGTTCCAGTCTAGCCTATCTATTCTGCAAGCTGCTTCATGGTCCTCAGCTATGAACCTAAAGACTGTTCCAATCTTGCTGCCTCTGATTTATAAAAATCTCATGGTCCCCAGCTGTGAAAGAAACTGTGCTTCTGCTGATTAGAAAGTTGTCCTCTGCGGACTTGCTTTAAAGCGTTTTGGAGTACCCCACACCACCCCCAAATCCTTTCCCCAGTTCCTACAAGCAATAAAATACAGAACAAGACAAACCCCCTAGACTGTTCTATGAGCCGTAGTGAATGGACTGTTGCTGTGTGCCTGGCTGCACTGTCGTAGGAAAAAAACTGTTACATTAGGCGGCTCCTATGGGGGTAGCACTACACGAATGAGCAGCTTTAGAGCAGATTTTTTTAGAGAACAGCAGAATAAATCTGAGCCAGGAGGCTGCAGGCAGTATTGCAGGAAACAGTAAAGATGAGCCATCATATTGGCATTTCCAGAGGCTACTGTGATAAGTAGAAATGTATAAGTCTTACTGAAAGTGCAGTTTAATTTTTATCTGTTTGTTCATCTGTACACAGCAGCTGCAGCTTACATTGTATATACAATGCCGGTTCTGCAAATTGCATTACAATTCAAGCTATGTGCCAGAGAGGACAGATGATGTAAGCTGGCAATGTGAGAGCTTTACAGAGCTCTAGGGATGCTAGAAGTCAATTTTGCTGTTTGCTAGACAAACCGTGAAAAGGCCAATATTGAGTAATATATTTTGCTTTTCTGCAGATAAAACGCCAGTAGCTTTACAAGTATAATTATGCCTTCTTGTGTCTGTTCCTCCATGCCTTCATCTATTCTGTTTTGACATCCTGATTTTCCAGGATTAGACTATTTCTTTTATTGATGTTGCTTTAATACAAGGAGATCTAATCATTTATTTACAAAGAAAAGGAAACCTGCTAGGAGAGAAACATGGAGGCTGCCACTGCAGATTTCTTATTCTACAAATAATAGTTGCCTGGCTACCATGCAGTCCTCTGGTTTCATTACTTTGAATCACTAAACCAAAGCAAAGACGTAGATACCAAATTCTGAATTTCTTGGACTTTCCTGATCTGCATACTTGTATGGATTAGTGACTCATAAAGTACCAAGCTAGTTAGTCTGCAGTTTCAGCCAGGTAACAAGGATTTTCAGAAGGGGTCTGTAATGACACATACTACACTTGACTTATTTTAAAGTGAGATCACTCACTGAAATCTCCTACAAACTTTAGCATGTTAATTTTTTTTTTTTTTAAGTGTTCAATCGTTTTAAATCTGAAGCTTTTGTTAAAAATATCTGGTGATCCTACCATGAAGGTCCTTGTTTTCAGGGTTTCCAGGGTAACTACACTCTGTCTAAGGTTGCCACCTTTACTTTAATTCAAACCCAAAAACTTTAGTGGCGCACAGTTATTTTTTTTATAGTATGAACTATACATATATTTTGTGATTAACCACTTGAGCCCCGGACCATTATGCTGCCTAAGGACCAGAGGTCTTTTTCCAATTTGGCACTGCGTCGCTTTAACTGCTAATTGCGCGGTCATGCAATGCTGTACCCAAACGAAATTTGCGTCCTTTTCTTCCCACAAATAGAGCTTTCTTTTGATGGTATTTGATCACCTCTGCGGTTTTTATTTTTTGCGCTATAAACGGAAAAAGACCGAAAATTTTGAAAAAAAATGATATTTTCTACTTTTTGTTATAAAAAAAATCCAATAAACTAAATTTTAGTCATACATTTAGGCCAAAATGTATTCGGCCACATGTCTTTGGTAAAAAAAATGTCAATAAGCGTATATTTATTGGTTTGCGCAAAAGTTATAGCGTCTACAAACTAGGGTACATTTTCTGGAATTTACACAGCTTTTAGTTTATGACTGCCTATGTCATTTCTTGAGGTGCTAAAATGGCAGGGCAGTACAAAACCCCCCCAAATGACCCCATTTTGGAAAGTAGACACCCCAAGGAAATTGCTGAGAGGCATGTTGAGCCCATTGAATATTCATTTTTTTTGTCCCAAGTGATTGAAAAATGACAAAAAAAAAAAAAAAAAAAAATATTTACAAAAAGTCGTCACTAAATGATATATTGCTCACACAGGCCATGGGCCTATGTGGAATTGCACCCCAAAATACATTTAGCTGCTTCTCCTGAGTATGGGGATACCACATGTGTGGGACTTTTTGGGAGCCTAGCCGCGTACGGGGCCCCGAAAACCAATCACCGCCTTCAGGATTTCTAAGGGTGTAAATTTTTGCTTTCACTCTTCACTGCCTATCACAGTTTAGGAGGCCATGGAATGCCCAGGTGGCACAAAACCCCCCAAAATGACCCCATTTTGGAAAGTAGACACCCCAAGCTATTTGCTGAGAGGCATATTGAGTCCATGGAATATTTTATATTTTGGCACAAGTTGCGGGAAAGTGACACTTTTTTTTTTTTTTTTTCCATAAAGTTGTCACTAAATGATATATTGCTCACACAGGCCATGGGCATATGTGGAATTGCACCCCAAAATACATTTAGCTGCTTCTCCTGAGTATGGGGATACCACATGTGTGGGACTTTTTGGGAGCCTAGCCGCGTACTGGACCCCGAAAACCAATCACTGCCTTCAGGATTTCTAAGGGTGAAAATTTTTGATTTCACTCTTTACTGCCTATCACAGTTTCCGAGGCCATGGAATGCCCAGGTGGCACAAAACCCCCCCAAATGACCCCATTTTGGAAAGTAGACACCCCAAGCTATTTGCTGAAAGGCATGGTGAGTATTTTGCAGCTCTCATTTGTTTTTGAAAATGAAGAAAGACAAGAAAAAACATTTTTTTTTTTCTTTTTTCAATTTTCAAAACTTTGTGACAAAAAGTGAGGTCTGCAAAATACTCACTATACCTCTCAGCAAATAGCTTGGGGTGTCTACTTTCCAAAATGGGGTCATTTGGGGGGGTTTTGTGCCACCTGGGCATTCCATGGCCTCCGAAACTGTGATAGGCAGTGAAGAGTGAAATCAAAAATTCACGCCCTTAGAAAGCCTGAAGGCGGTGCTTGGTTTTCGGGGTCCCGTACGCGGCTAGGCTCCCAAAAAGTCTCACACATGTGGTATCCCCGTACTCAGGAGAAGCAGCAGAATGTATTTTGGGGTGTAATTTCACATATTTCCATGGCATGTTTGAGCAATATATCATTTAGTGACAACTTTGTGCAAAAAAAAAAAAAAAAATTTGTCTCTTTCCCGCAACTTGTGTCGCAATATAAAATATTCCATGGACTCGACATGCCTCTCAGCAAATAGCTTGGGGTGTCTACTTTCCAAAATGGGGTCATTTGGGGGGGTTTTGAACTGTCCTGGCATTTTATGCACAACATTTAGAAGCTTATGTCACACATCACCCACTCTTCTAACCACTTGAAGACAAAGCCCTTTCTGACACTTATTGTTTACATGAAAAAGTTTTTTTTTTTTTGCAAAAAAATTACTTTGAACCCCCAAACATTATATATTTTTTTAAAGCAAATGCCCTACAGATTAAAATGGTGGGTGTTTCATTTTTTTTTTTCACACAGTAATTGCGCAGCGATTTTTCAAACGCATTTTTTGGGGAAAAAACACACTTTTTTTAATTTTAATGCACTAAAACACGCTATATTGCCCAAATGTTTGATGAAATAAAAAAGATGATCTTAGGCCGAGTACATGGATACCAAACATGACATGCTTTAAAATTGCGCACAAACGTGCAGTGGCAACAAAATAAATACATGTTTAAAAGCCTTCAAAAGCCTTTACAGGTTACCACTTTAGATTTACAGAGGAGGTCTACTGGAAAAATTACTGCACTCGATCTGGCCTTCGCGGTGATATCTCACATGCATGGTGCAATTGCTGTTTACGTTTGACGACAGACCGCCGCTTGCGTTCGCCTTAGCGCGAGAGCAGGGGGCGACAGGGGTGTTTTTTTTTTTGTTTTTTTTTTTCTTTATTATTTATTTGCTTTTTTAATCTTACTTTTAAACTGTTCCTTTCATATTTTTTTTTTTAATCATTTTTATTGTTATCTCGGGGAATGTAAATATCCCCTATGATAGCAATAGGTAGCAACAGGTACTCTTTTTTGAAAAAATTGTGGTCTATTAGACCCTAGATCTCTCCTCTGCCCTCAAAGCATCTGACCACACCAAGATCGGTGTGATAAAATGCTTCCCCAATTTCCCAATGGCGCTATTTACATCCGGCGAAATCTAAGTCATGAAATACTCGTAGCTTCCGGTTTCTTAGGCCATAGAGATGTTTGGAGCCACTCTGGTCTCTGATCAGCTCTACGGTCAGCTGGCTGAATCACCGGATGCATTCTCAGGTTCCCTGTTGAGACAGGAGAGCCAGAGAAAAACACGGAAGACGGTGGGGGGGGGGGGCATTCCCTCCCACGGCTTGTAAAAGCAGTCTAGAGGCTAATTAGCCACTAGGATTGCTTTTACATGAAAGCCGACCGCTGGCTGAAAAGAATGATACCAAGATGATACCTAAACCTGCAGGCATCATTCTGGTATAACCACTCAAAGTCATGAATGGCGTACCTGAAGACAAAAAAATGGTTAACAATGGTTAACAATAAAGCACAGTAAAGTGTAAATAATTACACACCTGAAAAACAAACATGATAAAACATAATAACAATAACAATAACAATAACAATAAAACATTGCAGAATAGAATACAGTAAAAAAGAGCAGAACAATAGAGAGAGGGAATAGTGAGAGAGAGAGAACGCTAAAACAACAACTATTTTTTTTTATTTCATATTTTTTTTTTTTTTTACACTTTTTTTGTAACTAACTTTTATAACGGTAACCGGTTCCAGGTTCGGGTCTCTCAAAATGCGATGGCATCTTGGGAGACCCTGTGAAATGGCGCCTAGTCTGTGCAATGCTGTACCCTACGCTAATACTCAACTAGTGAATGGTAGCGTTCAAAACATTCACCAATGCAAAGACCAGGATTGTCAGGACAGGAGGGACAATAATAGCGGGTGTCACGCCTATATCCGCGCTTGCTGCAGACACGACATCTTTTTTGGGGGGTTCGTTGGGTAGGGGTACTCGGGAGGACATAAAAATGCCTCTCATGCAGCCGACTGCATTTGGTTGGGGATGTGAATGGGGGAAGTACGGGCGCTGCAGAAGCGGTGGGTTCCCAATTAGGATTGGCGAATGCAGCAGGAAGGGCACTATGGGCACGACAGGCCTGTTTGTCTTCTTCTTGGTGGCAGCGGTACACTACTTGTGCTTGCCACCTCACCAGCTTGAACTGCACTTATGGGACTCGCCACGTCACCACGTGTTACTGCAGTGCTGGTTTGACTACGACCGGGGTGTACTAGGCCGCTGGCGCTTGCCAGTTCACCAAAACGCTACCAAAAAACTGTTAGCGATCGCAGGGATCAGGCCTGACTCTGCGAACGCTGCAGTTATGCGTTTAGTGTTTTGTAAGTGACAGTGATCGATCGATACTGCACTTGGGTGGGCTGGGCTGGGCCGGGCGGAGGGGCAAAACGCAGGTGCTAGCAGGTATCTGGGCTGATCCCGCTAACACTGCGTTTTTGGGAACCCTAAACTGCTGGTGACGCTAGTATAGATCTGATCGGATCAGATATTGATGCGATCAGATACTATACCACTAAGGGAGGTGTACGGTGCGTGCGTGGGTGTTAGCGGTACTGGCGCTAATCTGACGCTGCCTGGGGCTGGTGCTTGCCAGTTCACCAAAATACTACCAAAAAAACTGTTAGCGATCGCAGGGATCAGGCCTGACTCTGTGAACGCTGCAGTTATGCGTTTAGTGTTTTGTAAGTGACAGTGATCGATCGATACTGCACTTGGGTGGGCTGGGCTCGCCTGGGCGGAGGGGCAAAACGCAGGTGCTAGCAGGTATCTGGGCTGATCCCGCTAACACTGCGTTTTTGGGAACCCTAAACTGCTGGGGACGCTAGTATAGATCTGATCGGATCAGATATTGATCCGTACAGATACTATACCACTAAGGGAGGCGTATGCTGCGTGCGTGGGTGTTAGCGGTACTGGCGCTAACCTGACGCCTGGGGCTGGTGCTTGCCAGTTCACCAAAATGCTACCAAAAAAACTGTTAGCGATCGCAGGGATCAGGCCTGACTCTGCGAACGCTGCAGTTATGCGTTTAGTGTTTTGTAAGTGACAGTGATCGATCGATACTGCACTTGGGTGGGCTGGGCCGGGCGGAGGCACAAAACGCAGGTGCTAGCGGGTATCTGGGCTGATCCCGCTAACACTGCGTTTTCGGGAACCCTAAACTGCTGGGGACGCTAGTATAGATCTGATTGGATCAGATATTGATCCGTACAGATACTATACCACTAAGGGAGGCGCATGCTGCGTGCGTGGGTGTTAGCGGTACTGGCGCTAATCTGACGCTTCCTGGGGCGACGCATATCACCGCCGGGCGATCGGGGGGCTAAACCTTTATTCGGTAATAAACGGCGGGTGCCCTGACACTATAAAAAATAAACAAACTAACCAGCGTCAACCGTAACGGTTATACGGTGATCAGTGGTGAAAGGGTTAACTAGGGGGCAATCAAGGGGTTAAAACATTTATTAGGTAGTATATGGGGGTCCCTGACGCTATAAAACGCTGACGGCGAACCTAAATATTTACCTCACTAACTAGCGTCACCAGCGACACTAATACAGCGATCAGAAAAATGATCGCTTAGCGACACTGGTGACAGGGGGTGATCAAGGGGTTAAAACTTTATTAGGGGGGGTTAGGGGGGAATCCTAGACCTAAAGGGGGGTAATACTAACTGTCCCAACACTGTCACTGTCACAAACTGACACTATGCAGTAATCAGAAAAAAAAAAAAAAAAAAAAAACTGCTGGTGTCAGTTTGTGACAGGGGGGGGGGGTGATTGGGGGGGATCGGTGGGCGATCGGGGGGGGGATCGGGGTGATTTGTGTGCCTGGCATGTTCTACTGTGTGTGTAGTGTTTGGTGCACTCACAGTGAAGTCTTCTCTCCTCGGGCCGGAACGGAAATTACCGAGCCGAGGAGAGATGACATCATTTCCTTTGCTGCTGTTTAGCATACAGCAGCAAAGGAATGATTCCATTGGCCGGCGGCGATCGCGAGGGGGGGGCCACGAACGGATGGTCTCCCCCTCATCACCGATCGCCGCTGGACAAAAGACGACCGCCTCGGGACCCCCCACCCGCGGAAGGCAAATCACGTACATGTACGTGATTTTGCCTGTCCGTGCCACTTTGCCGACGTACATCGGCGTGAGGCGGTCGTCAAGTGGTTAAATAACATTTCTAATCATATGAAGTTAATCACAAGAGTCCCCTTTACATCAGAGTCCACAGAATTCCCATGTTTAATCTGAATCTGCAGAGTTCCCCTTTACATTTGAATCTGCAGCGTTTCCTCTTACATATGAACTCACAGAGTTCCCTTTCACTGTAAGGGGGGGCTCTGGAGACTCTAATGTAAGGCAGAACTCAGGGGACTCTGAGATAAGGGGGGGGGGTGCTTTGGAAATCCTGATTTAAGGGGGGACACTGAGAACTCTGATGTACGGCGAGGACTCTAATGTACGGACTCTGGTGTAAAGGGAAACTCTGACGTAAGGGTGTCTCTAGTAACCAGAGCCACATTTACATTAGAGTTCCCTGCATTCCCCTTTATTCAGGGTTCCTAGAGCCCCCTTTACATCAGATTCTGCAGAGTTCCCCCTTACATCTGAGTCTGCAGAGTTCCCCTTTACACCTTAAGGGGGGTGCTCTGTGGACTCTAATGTAATGGGGAATGTAAGGGGTTCTCTGAGAACCCTGATTTACCTTAGTGTACTCACTCAGAGGCAGAAGTGAGAAGAGGGGAGGGGGGAGACTTCAGTCACAGACAAGGATGGATGGGGGGCTCACTCACTCCTTGGCATTCAGCACCTCTCATTCCCTTTTCTGAGGCACAGTGCTGGGGATTGGAGTGTGGGCAGACACAGAGGGGCAGGAGCAAGAGGAGCAAATCGAGCCCTCTCTTCTCTTCCATCTGGGGGGGAATGGTGGTGCTGGCATCGGGCAGTGTGAAAGAGAGTGTAACAGACACTCTCGGCTTAGACAACTACAGCCAGCAACCCTGTTTGGAAGCCATATTCTGGTCTATATAGTATGTCCGGGTTTCAAGCAGTCTAAAAACCCGGACACATGATTCAAAACCCGAACTGTCCGGGTGAATCCCAGACAGGGGGCAACCATAACTCTGTCCTTGTCTCACCAATTATTCTGATGCAGACTACAAGCGACTGTTTCAACACACATTACATAGGCATTGTTCACTGTTATCACTATTGGAAAACCCCTCTGAGAAATGCCATGCAGCCATCACTAGTGTACACGTAGAATTGAAGTGGCTGTAAAGAGGTTGCAGGAGATCAGAAGCACTGAAATGCAATAAGGGATGAAAACAAAAGTATATTATTAACGTGAATCTGTGCCAACATCATGCACACTAAAGAATTTACAGATTCTTTACAAGCAGTATTTTTTTTTAAAGTGGAACAAAAGTGTTCATACTTACCTGTTTAACGGTCCTGCACCAGTGCCACATCTTCTTCTGGGTGCCAGTCTTTGGGCCTCTTCATTGGCCAGCAGGAAATTACGTCAGTCCTGAGTATTTGCAGGAGGGCATCATCCTGGCATTTAATACCTGCCTGGCAATGTGCATGCACAGCTCAGTTTACAGTGTCGGAGGAGATTGCGAGCTGGCAGGTAGGGGCATTATATTGCAGAAGAGACAGTGCACGCCTTGTCTGCAATAAAAGCCTGCCTGCTGGCAGTTTTTCACAGTGGGACTTTACTTCCGCTTTAAAGCAAGACCTCATTCACCTCTGTATCTATAATTATGGTGAAGATGTAGGCATTGAGTCTTTCTACAAGGCTCCATGCACACTGAAGCTCATAAACAGCCATTTTTGGGAGTTTGGGCTTTTTTTTAACAGCCCATAAACTCCCCTCTGTTATCCTATGTGTCCATGCACACATGGATGTTTTTGGACGATTATCAGCAGGGGAGTTTATGAGCTGTTGCCTGAACGCCCTAAAATCGCGTTCAAGAGCAGTTCTGAAAATGCCAGATGCCGGTAAAAGCTGTTAAACACGGTTTAACGCTGTAAACAAAGCATTAAACCTTGTCGGGCATTTCTCTGCTTCTATTCAAAATCAATGGTTCCCTATGGGAGTCCACTGATTTGAATAAAAGTCGCACCAGAAGTCGGATCAAGATGATCCAAATTACAGTGTGACTCATGTGCTGAGGATGAAGGAGAATCCTCGTCAAAATGAAAAAAATTGGCGTGGGGTTCCCTCCCTCTGACAATACCAGGCCACATGCCCTCAACATGTGGGGTGAGTGCTTTGGGGCAGGGGGGCCCTGCGCCCCCCACTACAAAGCACCTTGTCCCCATTTTGATGAGGACAAGGGCCTATTTCCGACAACCCTGGCCGGTGGTTGTCGGGGTCTGCGGGAGGGGGCTTATCGGAATCTGGAAGCCCCCCTTTAAGAAGGGGGCCCCCAAAACCCAGCCCCCCACCCTATGTGAATGAGTATGGGGTACATTGTACCCCTATCCATTCACCTAAACAAAAAAGTGGCAAAGATAAACACTGAACACAGGTTTTTAAAGTATTTTATTTATGCAGCTCCGGTGTCTCTTCCGATTTTTTTTTCCCCTCTCCGGCTCTTCTCTCTCCTCCGGTCCTTCTCCCCTCTCTGGTTTTTCTCCCCTCTCCGGTTCTTCTCCCCTCTGCGGTATCTTCTCCCTCTTCTGCCGGATCTTCTCTCTCCGCTGTCTTCTCGCTCCTTTGCCAGGTCTTCTCCGCTGTCTTCTCCCTCTGTTCTTCTTTCCGATGTTGACTCGAAGCGATCTCCGGCCCTGCCTCCTTATGACGTCACCACACGGGGCATAATGGGACAATGATGTCACAAGGAGGCAGGGCCTCCCAATAACGTCTGCGGGTGGCCCCGCCCCATGTCAATATAATTCATTACACATGGCGGACCCAGCATTACACTGGGGGATCGCGTTGAGTCAACATCGGAAGAAGAACTGTCAGGTCACCTGAGTCCAGGTTACAGATGCACACTGTTGGAGTCAGGAGTGCACCGCTAAGGTAGTGGAACCTACGGCTGATTGCTGCGGATGGAACTCTGGGTGGTTCAGGAAGGCAGGTCCACTGGAGCACCAACACGGATCCCACTGGGAGCTAGCATAAGATTCCCTAGGGCACAGAGTCTAAGAGCCAGCAGGTGTTTACCAGAGCCTCTAGTGGTGAGGATGGACTGTGCTGCAACTGACTCCAGGTCGCGGCCCCCAGGGTCTCCCAGCTCATGCTCATGGTAGGCTACAGGAGGACAGAGAGGAAGCAGCAGCCCAGGACAACAAGGGATAGTAAGGAGATAAGCCAAAGGTCAGGGGCAACTAGCAGACAAGGATAGACAGAGAACACGCAAAAATGTCAGGGTCACAAGCAAGCAGGGATAGTCAAGAACAAGCCAAGATCGGTAAACAGGATCAGACGTAGGACACAGAGCAATGAGCACACGGAAGCCAAATCACACAATATTGATCAGCAGAGCTGGCTTGCAGTGCACAGGTTAATATATAGTTCCCTGATAGGGGCTGGGGTGGAGCCATGCTTTGAGGATAGATTACTTAACCACTTCAGCCCCGGAAGGTTTTACCCCCTTCCTGACCAGAGCACTTTTTACAATTCGGCACTGCGTCGCTTTAACTGCTAATTGCGCGGTCATGCAATGCTGTACCCAAACGAAATTTGCGTCCTTTTCTTCCCACAAATAGAGCTTTCTTTTGATGGTATTTGATCACCTCTGCCGTTTTTATTTTTTGCGCTATACGCGGAAAAAGACCGAAAATTTTGAAAAAAAATGATATTTTCTACTTTTTGTTCTAAAAAAAATCCAATAAACTCAATTTTAGTCATACATTTAGGCCAAAATGTATTCGGCCACATGTCTTTGGTAAAAAAAATGTCAATAAGTGTATATTTATTGGTTTGCGCAAAAGTTATAGCGTCTACAAACTAGGGTACATTTTCTGGAATTTACACAGCCTTTAATTTATGACTGCCTATGTCGTTTCTTGAGGTGCTAAAATGGCAGGGCAGTACAAAACCCCCACAAATGACCCCATTTTGGAAAGTAGACACCCCAAGGAATTTGCTGAGAGGCATGTTGAGCCCATTGAATATTCATTTTTTTTGTCCCAAGTGATTGAATAATGACAAAAAAAAAAAAAAAAAAAAAAAATTAAAAAAAGTTGTCACTAAATGATATATTGCTCACACAGGCCATGGGCATATGTGGAATTGCACCCCAAAATACATTTAGCTGCTTCTCCTGAGTACGGGGATACCACATGTGTGGGACTTTTTGGGAGCCTAGCCGCGTACGGGGCCCCGAAAACCAAGCACCGCCTTCAGGATTTCTAAGGGCGTACATTTTTGATTTTACTCCTCACTACCTATCACAGTTTTGAAGGCCATAAAATGCCCAGATGACATAAAACCCCCCCAAATGACCCCATTTTGGAAAGTAGACACCCCAAGCTATTTGCTTTGAGGCATGTTGAGTCCATGGAATGTTTTATATTTTGACACAAGTTGCGGGAAAGTGACAAATTTTTTTTTTTTTTTTTTTTTTTGCACAAAGTTGTCATTAAATGATATATTGCTCACACAGGCCATAGGCATATGTGGAATTGCACCCCAAAATACATTTAGCTGCTTCTCCTGAGTACGGGGATACCACATGTGTGGGACTTTTTAGGAGCCTAGCCGCGTACGGGACCCCGAAAACCAAGCACCGCCTTCAGGATTTCTAAGGGCGTACATTTTTGATTTTACTCCTCACTGCCTATCACAGTTTCGGAGGCCATGGAATGCCCAGGTGGCACAAACCCCCCCCAAATGACCCCATTTTGGAAAGTAGACACCCCAAGCTATTTGCTGAGAGGCATGGTGAGTATTTTGCAGCTCTCATTTGTTTTTGAAAATGAAGAAAGACAAGAAAAAACATTTTTTTTTTTCTTTTTTCAATTTTCAAAACTTTGTGACAAAAAGTGAGGTCTGCAAAATACTCACTATACCTCTCAGCAAATAGCTTGGGGTGTCTACTTTCCAAAATGGGGTCATTTGGGGGGGTTTTGTGCCACCTGGGCATTCCATGGCCTCCGAAACTGTGATAGGCAGTGAAGAGTGAAATCAAAAATTCACGCCCTTAGAAAGCCTGAAGGCGGTGCTTGGTTTTCGGGGTCCCGTACGCGGCTAGGCTCCCAAAAAGTCTCACACATGTGGTATCCCCGTACTCAGGAGAAGCAGCAGAATGTATTTTGGGGTGTAATTTCACATATTTCCATGGCATGTTTGAGCAATATATCATTTAGTGACAACTTTGTGCAAAAAAAAAAAAATTTGTCTCTTTCCCGCAACTTGTGTCGCAATATAAAATATTCCATGGACTCGACATGCCTCTCAGCAAATAGCTTGGGGTGTCTACTTTCCAAAATGGGGTCATTTGGGGGGGTTTTGAACTGTCCTGGCATTTTATGCACAACATTTAGAAGCTTATGTCACACATCACCCACTCTTCTAACCACTTGAAGACAAAGCCCTTTCTGACACTTATTGTTTACATAAAAAAATAATTTTTTTTTGCAAGAAAATTACTTTGAACCCCCAAACATTATATTATTTTTTTTAAAGCAAATGCCCTACAGATTAAAATGGTGGGTGTTTCATTTTTTTTTTTCACACAGTATTTGCGCAGCGATTTTTCAAACGCATTTTTTGGGGAAAAAACACACTTTTTTACATTTTAATGCACTAAAACACACTATATTGCCCAAATGTTTGATGAGATAAAAAAGATGATCTTAGGCCGAGTACATGGATACCAAACATGACATGCTTTAAAATTGCGCACAAACGTGCAGTGGCGACAAACTAAATACATTTTTAAAAGCCTTTACAGGTTACCACTTTAGATTTACAGAGGAGGTCTACTGCTAAACTTACTGCCCTCGATCTGACCTTCGCGGCGATACCTCACATGCATGGTGCAATTGCTGTTTACATTTGACGCCAGACCAACGCTTGCGTTCACCTTAGCGCGAGAGCAGGGGGGACAGGGGTGCTTTTTTTTTTTTTTTTTTTTTTTTTTCTTTATTATTATTATTTTTTTATCTTATTTTTAAACTGTTCCTTTCATTTTTTTTTTTAAATCATTTTTATTGTTATCTCAGGGAATGTAAATATCCCCTATGATAGCAATAGGTAGTGACAGGTACTCTTTTTTGCAAAAATTGGGGTCTATTAGACGCTAGATTTCTCCTCTGCCCTCAAAGCATCTGATCACACCAAGATCGGTGTGATAAAATGCTTTCCCAATTTCCCAATGGCGCTGTTTACATCCGGCGAAATCTACGTCATAAAATGCTCGTAGCTTCCGGTTTCTTAGGTCATAGAGATGTTTGGAGCCACTCTGGTCTCTGATCAGCTCTATGGTCAGCTGGCTGAATCACCGGCTGCATTTTCAGGTTCCCTGTTGAGACAGGAGAGCCAGAGAAAAACACGGAAGATGTGGGGGGGGGGCATTCCCTCCCACTGCTTGTAAAAGCAGTCTAGAGGCTAATTAGCCACTAGGATTGCTTTTACATGAAAGCCGACCGCTGGCTGAAAAGAATGATACCAAGATGATACCTAAACCTGCAGGCATCATTCTGGTATAACCACTCAAAGTCGTGAATGGCATACCTGAAGACAAAAAAATGGTTAACAATAAAGCACAGTAAACGGTAAGGTATAAAAAATTGCATACCTGAAAAGCAAACATGATAAAACATAATAACAATAAAACATTGCAGAATAGAATACAGTAAAAAAGAGCAGAACAATAGAGAGAGAATAGAGAGAGAGAGAACAATAAAACGACAACTATTTTTATTTTATATTTTTGTTTGTGTTTTTTTTTTTTTTTTTTTTTACACTTTTTTTTGTAACTAACTTTTATAACTGTAACCGGTTCCAGGTTCGGGTCTCTCAAAATGCGATGGCATCTTGGGAGACCCTGTGAAAGTGTGCCTAGTCTGTGCAATGCTGTACCCTACGCTAATACTCAACTAGTGCATGGTAGCGTTCAAAACATTCACCAATGCAAAGACCAGGATTGTCAGGACAGGAGGGACAATAATAGCGGGTGTCACGCCTATATCCGCGCTTGCTGCAGACACGACATCTTTTTTGGGGGGGTTCGCTGGGTAGGGGTACTCGGGAGGACATAAAGAAAATGCCTCTCATGCAGCCAGCTGCATTTGGTTGGGGATGTGAATGGGGGAAGTACAGGCGCTGCAGAAGTGGTGGGCTCCCAATTAGGATTGGCGAATGCAGCAGGAAGGGCACTATGGGCACGACGGGCCTGTGTTTGTCTTTTTGGTGGCAGCGGGACACTACTTGTGCTTGCCACCTCACCAGCTTGAACTGCACTTATGGGACTCGCCACGTCACCAAGTGTTACTGCAGTGCTGGTTTGACTACGACCGGGGTGTACTAGACCGCTGGCGCTTGCCAGTTCACCAAAACGCTACAAAAAAAACTGTTAGCGATCACAGGGATCCGGCCTGACTCTGCGAACGCTGCAGTTATGCGTTTAGTGTTTTGTAAGTGACAGTGATCGATCGATACTGCACTTGGGTGGGCTGGGCCGGGCCGGGCGGAGGGGCAAAACGCAGGTGCTAGCAGGTATCTGGGCTGATCCCGCTAACACTGCGTTTTTGGGAACCCTAAACTGCTGGGGACACTAGTATAGATCTAATCGGATCAGATATTGATCCGATCAGATACTATACCACTAAGGGAGGCGTATGCTGCGTGCGTGGGTGTTAGCGGTACTGGCGCTAATCTGACGCTGCCTGGGGCTGGTGCTTGCCAGTTCACCAAAACGCTACCAAAAAAACTGTTAGCGATCGCAGGGATCAGGCCTGACTCTGCGAACGCTGCAGTTATGCGTTTAGTGTTTTGTAAGTGACAGTGATCGATCGATACTGCACTTGGGTGGGCTGGGCCGGGCGGAGGGGCAAAACGCAGGTGCTAGCAGGTATCTGGGCTGATCCCGCTAACACTGCGTTTTTGGGAACCCTAAACTGCTGGGGACGCTAGTATAGATCTGATCGGATCAGATATTGATCCGATCAGATACTATACCACTAAGGGAGGTGTACGGTGCGTGCGTGGGTGTTAGCGGTACTGGCGCTAACCTGACGCTGCCTGGGGCTGGTGCTTGCCAGTTCACCAAAACGCTACCAAAAAAACTGTTAGCGATCGCAGGGATCAGGCCTGACTCTGCGAACGCTGCAGTTATGCGTTTAGTGTTTTGTAAGTGACAGTGATCGATCGATACTGCACTTGGGTGGGCTGGGCTGGGCGGAGGGGCAAAACGCAGGTGCTAGCAGGTATCTGGGCTGATCCCGCTAACACTGCGTTTTCGGGAACCCTAAACTGCTGGGGACGCTAGTATAGATTTGATCGGATCAGATATTGATCCGATCAGATACTATACCACTAAGGGAGGCATATGCTGCGTGCGTGGGTGTTCGCGGTACTGGCGCTAATCTGACGCTGCCTGGGGCGACGCATATCACCGCCGGGCGATCAGGGGGCTAAACCTTTATTCGGTAATAAACGGCGGGTGCCCTGACACTATAAAAAATAAACGAACTAACCAGCGTCACCCGTAACAGTTATACGGTGATCAGTGGTGAAAGGGTTAACTAGGGGGCAATCAAGGGGTTAAAACATTTATTAGATAGTATATGGGGGTCCCTGTCGCTATAAAATGCTGACGGCGAACCTAAATATTTACGTTCCTAACTAGCGTCACCAGCGACACTAATACAGCGATCAGAAAAATGATCGCTTAGCGACACTGGTGAGGGGGGGTGATCAAGGGGTTAAAACTTTATTAGGGGGGGTTAGGGGGGTACCCTAGACCTAAAGAGGGGTAATACTCACTGCCCTAACACTAACTGTCACAAACTGACACTATGCAGTAATCAGAAAAAAAAAAAAAATAAATACTGCTAATGTCAGTTTGTGACAGGGGGGGGGGTGATTGGGGGGGGATCGGGGTGTAAGGTATGCCTGGCATGTTCTACTGTGTGTGTGTGTGTTGTGCACTCACTTGTCATCTCTCCTCGGCGCTGGAACGGAAACTGCCAGACCGAGGAGAGATGACATCACATCCTCTGCCTGTGTGAAACGACACACAGGCAGAGGAGGATTCCCATTGGCTGGGAGCGATCGCGAGGGGGGGGCCACGATCGGATGGTCTCCCCCTCGCCTCCCGACGCTCCCAGTCAAATGCCGACCGCCGATGGCACCGGGGGAGGGTCCGATCGGACCCCCCGCCCGCGGGAGGCAGATCACGTACGGGTACGTGATTTTGCCTGCCCGTGCCATTCTGCCGCAGTATATATGCGGTAGGCGGTCGGCAAGTGGTTAAGCAGCCAGGTGAGAGTGGCTGGCCTCTAAATCTGAGCACATGGAGAGGTAAGCTGACAGACAAACATTACTGCATAACCATGACAAGAACAGAGGGAGAAGACAGAGGAGAACGCCCAGCAAAAGAGCAAGAAGACAGCGGAGAGAGAAGACCCGGCAGAAGAGGGAGAAGACAACAGAGAGAGAAGAACCGGAGAGGGGAAAAGAACCGGAGAGTGGAGAAGGACCGGAGGAAGGAGAAGAGACACTCCAAAGACATGCTGTTAGATTAATTGGCTTCTGTTCAAAATTGGCCCTAATATATGAATGCAGGTTGGGGATCTTGGATTGTGGGCTCCTTGAGGGTAGGGACTGATGTGAGTGTGCGATGTATGTGTGGAGCGCTGCATAAAAATTGACGGCGCTATATGGGTACCTTAAATAAATAATAATATAATAGATGAGCATCTTAATGAGACACAATGTACAGGGATAGGGACAATTGTAGACACGCACCCACACTCACTCAGGTCGAACTGGATGGGCTGGTTTCTTTATTCAACCTTACTAACTATGTAACTAAGTGCCAGAGAGGAGAAAGAAATCGCAAGAGACACCGGAGCTGCATAAGTAAAATACTTTAAAAACATGTGTACAGTGTTTATTTATGCCACTTTTTTGTTTAGGTGAATGGGTAGGGGTACAATGTATCCCATACTCATTCACATAGGGTGAGGGGTCGGAAACTGGGGGCCCCCTTCTTAAAGGGGGGTTTCCAGATTCCGATAAGCCCCCGCCCGCAGACCCCGACAATCACCAGTCAGTCATCAACATAGGGACAAGGTTCTTTGGGGTAGGGGGGCGCAGGGCCCCCCTGCCTCAAAGCACCCACCCCCCCATGTTGAGGGCATG
The DNA here is from genome assembly GCA_037952925.1 of Lithobates clamitans. NCBI lineage: Eukaryota > Metazoa > Chordata > Amphibia > Anura > Ranidae > Lithobates > Lithobates clamitans. Next base: position 1,373,341 of record JBBGZY010000224.1, read on the forward strand.
TGGCCTGGTATGGTCCTGACCTGCCGGCTGCATGCTCGGATAAGGGTTTGGTATGGATTTTGGGGGGGCCCACGCCATTTATTTTCGCGTCCGAAGGGGGGAACCCCATGCCAATTGTTTTAATTTTGGCAGGGATTTCCCTTCATCCTCAGCACACAAGTCGCACCGCAAGTCAGATCATCATGATCCGACTTCTGATGCGACTTTTATTCAAATCAATGGGCTCCCATAGGGAACCACTGATTTTGAATAGAGGCAGAGATATGCGGCTAAAGGCTAGCGTGGCTAAACGCGCATTGGTGACAATGCAAAAAGCTGATTAAATCGCGTTTTTTAAAGCAGCGTTTCCCTGCCAGCAATCCATCGCCCAGAACTACTTTTTTGAGCGTCCTGTGTGCATGGAGCCTAATGCCCTGTACACACGATCGGACATTGATTGGACATTCTGACAACAAAATCCATGGATTTTTTTCCGACGGATGTTGGCTCAAACTTGTTTTGCATACACACGGTCGCACAAAGTTGTTGGAAAATCCGATCGTTCTGAACGCGGTGACGTAAAACACGTACGTCGGGACTATAAACGGGGCAGTAGCCAATAGCTTTCGTCTCTTAATTTATTCTGAGCATGCGTGGCACTTTGTGCGTCGGAATTGTCCACACACAGTCGGAATTTACGCAAACGGATTTTGTTGTCGGAAAATTTTATAGCCTGCTCTCAAACTTTGTGTGTCGGAAATTCAAATGGAAAAAGTCTGATGGAGCCCACACATGGTCGGAATTTCTGACAACAAGCTCCGATCGCACATATTCCGTCGGAAAGTCCGACCGTGTGTACAGGGCATAAGAGTAGATTTTGGCACCTGCCAGACCTCCAATGTAAGCAAACAGCACATGTTTCTAAGGCCCCAAGTGTACAGGTGGCTTGGTCTATGTGCGGCAAATCCCAGTAGGCACAGGTGAAGAATTCTTGCATTTTGGGACTATATCCCTGAATGTATACGAGCCTAAATGCATGTGTGTCTGAAAAAGAGAGTAAGCTTCCTGACCACAGCCAGTACCAGTGTAAACAAGTACCACTATCATCCAGTACCAGAAACAATATCATCCAGTACCAGTGCCCTTTCCCCCCTCTACAGTATATGTCAGCTCCATCCTGTCTCTGACCTAACCTGTATATTAACCCCTACACTACTGCATGGCCGAGTAATTGTCAGTCAAACTATTGCAGTGCTGAAAACTAAAAAATGCATGCCAGTAGTCAAGTAGTTAATCTGAAAGTGAAGATGCATATTTATCAACATGGTTATTTTGTTGTTGTGAATAAAGAAGGGCCCTGTAACCCCGGGAGTATAAGGCCCCGTGGTTTCTAATGGCGAGTAAATCTGTTGCACAGTCTGTATCATAGCCCCTATTTAGCATTGCCTTGCTGTGCGAAATAATTGATCAATGTCCTCCTGGCTCCTGGGTCTATTGTATCACACATAATTAGACCTGGCTACCGTAGGTGCAGGGACAAGGGAGGTTAGCCAAAAAGTCTGATAACACCATGCCTCCCAACTGTTCCTGATTTGGAGGGACTGTCCCTGATTTGGAACAAAGTCCCTCTGTCCCTCTTTCCTTTTCATTTGTCCCTCATGTTGGTCTGATCTGTATAGTTGTATATAAAATGCACTTTTTATCTATCAAAGTGTTTCCCAGTGCTAAACCCTTCATTCAATTTCTAAATGGCTCCATTTGTAAATTTCAAAAGCCAATATAAAGGAATAATAGTGTTAAAAAAAAAGCACTTGCGGGTTTATCTAATCATTTTTTTTGTATATTTCCTCTTTAAGGGGGTGTGGCAGGGGTGTGTGTTCTATGCATACATACTTTTGCTAATAGGTGTCCCTCATTGCCATTTCAGAAAGTTGGGAGGTATGGATAACACTGTCTGTTGCATGTCCCTGGAAATCAAATAACACAGTGGTAGACTGCGCAAGAGCATCAAGTTCCCAGTTTGGACACAAGAGCCATACAACAGCACACACACCCTAATAGCCCACAGCTACCACCATATGTCAAGGAGGCAAGCCTGTGGAGTCTAAAGGCCCATACATACAATACGAAAATCGGAAGTAAAATTCCGATCTGCCAACTTTCGGATTGTTAGTATGGTGCTTTCGACAGCAGATTACGATTTTTCGTACGACAAAAAATTGGATGTACAGACTATAAAATTTTTTTCGTATGTGAACTCAACGTCCAATTTTCTTTAACGGTTTTCGTCCGCAAAAAATCATAAAAGCAAGACCACGTATGCTCAGAAATAAATGAATGCATACAGAACAGTTCATCACATGACGTCACTTCTGAAGTTAAATTCTGTCGTACGAGAATTTTCGTATGGTGAGTAACCTCTTCACTTTCAATATATAAGACTAGCATGCAAAAAAAACCGGACGCACGTTTGTCCGAAAATCTGATCATATGTACAAGGCTTAATTGACCTTGGTGAGGACCTTGTTTGGTGTGGGAGGGAAAGGGGGCAAAACTTGATTTGGGCAAGTAAAACTAGCTGTGATAACGTTGTCATAGCCTGCAACATCTCTGACCACCAGTAGAGGGAAATGTCACCTAAATCTAGCTGCCATGTATTTTGCATGCTAAGGCATCATTCACATGGACATAAAAATGTTACTGATGTTATTACACATGTGTTTGCTTGTGTAATCTATAATGATTGGTAAAATATTTGTACAGAAGGAGAGTATATCCCAAAGAAAAAACGTACTTTGTGGGCATATAACTAGGCAAAAAATTAGTTAAAGAGTTAGTTAACGAGTTAAAAAAGCTTTAAAAAAAAATAAACTTAAGTATCCATAACAGTGAAAGTTTGTATGTGTACAATAATATTGCAGTGTGCATATGCATCTTGGAAAATGTAACATATAACATTTCACATCACATGTATGCTTGCCTGATAAACATAGTTACATAGTGAGTAAGGTGGAAAAATAGACACAGGTCCATCAAGTCCAACCTATGTGTGTGATTATATGTCAGTATTACATTGTATATCCCTGTATTTTGTGGTCATTCAGGTGCTTATCTAATAGTTTTTTTAAACTATCAATGCCCCCCGCTGAAACCAGTGCCTGTGGAAGGGAATTTCACATCCTAACCGCTCTTACAGTAAAGAACTCTCTACACAATTTATGGTTAATCCTCTTTTATTCTAATTTTAGTGAGTGGCCACGTGTCTTATTAAACTCCCTTCCACAAAAAAGTTTTATCCCTATTGTGGAGTCACCAGTACAGTATTTGTAAATTGAAATCATATCCCCTCTCAAGCGTCTCTTCTCCAGAGAGGATAGGTTCAGTGCTTGCAACCTTTCTTCATAACTAATATCCTCCAGATCCTTTATTAGCTTTGTATCCCTTCTTTGTACTCGCTACATTTCCAGTACATCCTTCCTGAGGACTGGTGACCAGAACTGGACAGCATACCCCAGGTGAGGCGGAACCAGAGTCTTGTAGAGTGGGAGAATTATCGCTTTATCCCTGGAGTTAATCCCCTTTTTAATGCATGCCAATATTCTGTTTGCTTTGTTAGCAGCAGCTTGGTATTGCATGCCATTGCTGGACCCCCAGGTCTTTTTCCTAGATTCCCCCAGAGGTTCACCCCTCAGTGAGTAGATTGCATTCATGTTTTTGCCACCCAAATGCATTATTTTTCATTTTTCTACATTAAATCTCATTTGCCATGTAGTTGCCCACCCCATTAATTTGTTCAGATCTTCTTGCAAGGTTTCCACATCCTGCAGAGAATTTATTGTCCTGCTTACCTTAGTGTCATCCGCAAATACAGAGATTGAACTGTTTATCCCATCCTCCAGGTCGTTTATGAAAAAATTAAACAGGATTGGTCCCAGCACAGAACCCTGGGGGACCCCACTACCCACCCCTGACCATTCCGAGTACTCCCCATTTATCACCACCCTCTGAACTCGGCCTTGTAGCCAGTTTTCAATCCATTTATTTTGTACAGTAAACGTTTATGGGGAACTGTGTCAAATGCTTTTGAAAAATCAAGATACAATACGTCTATGGGCCTTCCTTTATCTAGATAGCAGCTCACCTCCTCATAGAAGGTTAATAGATTGGTTTGGAGAGAACGATTCCTCATGAATCCATGCTGATTACTGCTAATGACACAGTTTTCATTACTAAAATCTAGTCCCTTATCATCCCCTCCAGGAGCTTGCATACTATTGATGTTAGGCTAACTGGTCTGTAATTCCCAGGGATGTATCTTGGCCCTTTTTTAAATATTGGTGCTACATTGGCTTTTCTCCAATCAGCTGGTACCATTCCAGTCAGTAGACTGTCAGTAAAAATTAGGAACAATGGTCTGGCAATTACTTGACTGAGTTCCCTAAGTACCCTCGGGTGCAAGCCATCTGGTCCCGGTGATTTATTAATGTTAAGTTTCCCAAGTCTATTTCTAATTCTGTCCTCTGTTAGCCATGAGGGTGCTTCCTGTGATGTGTCATGAGGACAAACATTGCAGTTTTGGTTACTGAAGCCCCCGATTCCCTCGTGAAGACTGAGGAGAAAAATAAATTCAATAACTTCGCCATCTCCCCATCCTTTGTAACCAGATGTCCTTCCTCATTATTTATGGGGCCAATGTGGTCTATGCTCCCTTTTTTACTGTTTATATAGGGTACCTAAAGAATTTTTGTTTTTTTTTTCTCTCCTCTGCTATGTGTCTTTTGTGTTCTATCTTAGCCACCCTAATTGCACAGTTACATTTCTTGTTGCATTCTTTATAAAGTCTGAATCCTGAAGAAGATCCCTCAGCCTTGTATTTTTTGAAGGCCTTCTCCTTTGCTTTTATATGCATTTTTACATTAGAGTTAAGCCATCTAGGACTTTTGTTCGCTCTTTTAAATTTATTTCCTTTTTTTTAAATTTTTTTTTTAAATTTATTTCCCAATGGGATACACTGGCTAATGCCCTTATTTAATATGCTCTTAAAGCAAACCCATCTCTCCTCCATGTTCTTTGTTTAATAGATTTTATCCCAATTTATATGTTCTACCTTGGACCAAAGAATGGAGACACCACACATCACAGACTACGACTCAAAACACATCCACCCAGGAGAACCAGCTTAAGATATATCAATCAAGATATATGTATAAGTTGCCTGAAGGAACATGTATTTCCTCCAAAGGGGACCGAACTTCCTGGGGATCTACACGAGTGAAATGGTAATTTGGACATCTAATAAAGTGTGTCTCAAAAATGTATATAATCCATATTGTTCCAAGTAATTCTTACCAGGTGCCACCAAGTAGAATCCAACAGTGACGACCCTTTGAAAGGCCAAAGTTAGAGACTGGGGACTAGCACCCAAATTACACCACCCGTGTCAGGTGTGGATGTCTAGAAATGTATAGGTATGCCTCCATTAAGTCACTCACAACGGTATTGTAAAACAGTATAGGATTACATATTGATGCCATGGAGTGCTTACCAGGGTTACATAGCATCGTATCTATTTCACTAATAGTACTCCTATCCTGTATATGCGTTCGTTTGGCGCCAAAAGGCCGTTTGATCACTGACGTCATCACGCTGGCGCCACGTCATCGCGTCCATCCAATCTCTCTCCCCGTGAGGAAGACCGGTGTTCCGTCGAGAAGTGCCCACTATCAAGAAGTGCCCGATATGTAGTGCGCATGCGCTGTACGTAACTGCACAACTGCTGTTTGCCAATCAGCTGGGCTGACATAACCAGGGCGCATGCGCACATTGTAGGAGGTATCTCTCAATGGGAGATACCATTTCACACGCACAATCTAAACCTATACAAACAGCGGGGGAGATCGTAGTTCTCAGATTGTGCATCGCTGCTGGAGGGCGGCTAGTGGCTGTGTTGAAGAGCTGGTTTTGTCTGTGTTGCAACCCGCCCTTTCACACAGGCAAAACTGGCCGTTAAACACGGCAAACCCGCCCTGCAACACAGATAAAACCGGACCATCAGCACACTGTAAAGCCACCCCGCAACGTGAGAACTATGATCTCCCCCCGCTGTTTGTATAGGTTTCAACTGTGGCCGTGAAATGGTATCTCCCATCGAGAGATGCCTGCTATGACGTGCGCTTGCGCCGTGGTCACATCACTCCAGCTGATCGGCAAATCAGCTGAAGTGCGGCTCTGTCCTGCACATGCCCGGGCACTATTCGATGGGGGACACTTCTCGACAGAACACCGCAGCCATAGAAGCATATGACGTCACCGCGTCATGCGCATCCACCTCCTCGCACATGCACAGTGACAAGTCAAGCCACAGGGGACATAGGTAAAGAGGGCAGATACCATGGATACGTCCAGCCACAAGACAGTTCCCCATAGACGCCCATATCGTCCAGCCTCGTGTGAAGGAAACTGAATGGACATGGAAACCCATATGATCTCATGACAAGTCAGACACATAGAGCCAAAATTGCCATCCTCTACCACAGTTGTCCCCGCATATTCGGGGAGTGCCCATACAAAATGGTACATACCCCATTGCACAAAAAGAAAATGCAGAACTATGAACATGTGGAGGTAGAAAAATATGCATTTAAAAGCCTGTGATCAATATCACAGGACAAGGCTATGGTGATAAGCATCATGCAAATATGAATATGTGAACATAAAAAAAAAACATGACACACATATAAACACACAAACACCAAACGCATGGCACAATGCTTACAAAAACAACAACCTAACAAATGCTAACTCAATGTTAAAATGTGTTCGAGGATGGAAAGGATAAACTTGCTGAATTCCTGTACCACAGCCAATCCTCGGGAATGTGGGATACTGCTGTACAGGGCTTCAATGTCAAGAGCTACTACAGGTATCTATTAACTAGTTGACTGGCTAGTTCAGTATAAGCACCGTTGCCTGATATGATGGGTCTACCAGGGGGGAATACTAGATCTTTGTGTGTTTTAGGTAGTGAGTAAAAGGTTGGAATTTTAGGGTATTTGACGAGCATAGCCTCATATAAGTCTTTAATAATGACATCTTGATGAAAAGCGTCCACTCATCCTGGACTCTCTTAGCATGATAACTAGAAATCTTCTTATACCTATCCTTATTTTCTAGAATGGTAAAATATTTGCATATAGATGTGTTTAGACATGTAAAAAAGCGTATGAGTACATAGTGATAATTTGTTTTTTTCCCCTTTGCTTTACGCACCCACAAACATGAATACATGAGTTTATATGCTGAAGAGCATAACGCACATGTTCTTAGATGCAGATTTATGGTGGTTTACGTGTGGCAGGTGACGTGGCAAGTGACAATCCGAAGCTGGTGACAGGTGACGTGGCAAGTGACAATCCGCATTTGGTGGCAGGTGACGTGGCAAGTGACAATCCGCATTTGGTGGCAGGTGACGTGGCAAGTGACAATTCACAACGTGTGGCAGGTGACATGGCAAGTGACAATCCGCATTTGGTGGCAGGTGACATGGCAAGTGACAATTCGCAGCATGTGGCAGGTGACATGGCAAGTGACAATCTGCAACGTGTAGCAGGTGACGTGCCAAGTGACAATCCGCATTTGGTGGCAGGCGACGTGGAAAGTGACACACTCGGGGCTCCCACTGATTCTGCATTATGGTGAGTTGAACTATTTCATTTTATATTACAATGTAAGAATAGAAATAATGCGCTTCAACCATCCTGACACCATAATAACCATGGTGCTAGGATGATTGAAGCGCCAACACCAGCGGTTTCCCCGATAAATTGCCAGCAAAAAAAGGTATTTTCTGGTAGTGCCCTTCCCGAGACTTGACTCTGGATCTGCCCCTGATTTGCATATAGATGTGTTTAGACGTGTAAAAAAGCATATGAGTACATAGTGATAATTAGTTTTTTTCCCCTTTGCTTTGCGCACCCACAAACATGAATACATGAGTTTATATGCTGAAGAGCATAACGCACATGTTCTTAGATGCAGATTTATGGTGGTTTACGTGTGGCAGGTGACGTGGCAAGTGACAATCCGAATCTGGTGACAGGTGACGTGGCAAGTGACAATCCGCATTTGGTGGCAGGTGACGTGGTAAGTGACAATTCACAACGTGTGGCAGGTGACATGGCAAGTGACAATCCGCATTTGGTGGCAGGTGACATGGCAAGTGACAATTCGCAGCGTGTGGCAGGTGACGTGCCAAGTGACAATCAGCATTTGGTGGCAGGCGACGTGGAAAGTGACACACTCGGGGCTCCACTGATTCTGCATTATGGTGAGTTGAACTATTTCATTTTATATTACAATGTAAGAATAGAAATAATGCGCTTCAAACATCCTGACACCATAAAAACCATGGTGCTAGGATGATTGAAGCGCCAACACCAGCCGTTTCCCCGATAAATTGCCCGCAAAAAAAGGTATTTTCTGGTAGTGCCCCTCCCAAGACTTGACTCTGGATCTGCGCCTGCCTGCACCTGATCTGATCTGGGCCACCAAAAACAGACAGATGGGGATCCGTTTCCATCCGACCGCCCCATAGAGAACAGCGGGCTGTGTCCGTGTCTACTCTGCATAGTGCAGTGTACACGGACCTATCATCTGCCCGCTCAGCAAGGATCAGCGGACAGAACTTCTAGTGAGCAGGCGGATCTGCTTGACGGAGTCCGCCCCATGTGAAAGGGGCCTTATCCTTATTATCCTTATTATAAAAAATAATAAAAAATCCAATGGTTATTAGCAGGGCTTTTTTTCAGCGGGAACGTGGGGGAACGCAGTTCCGGCACCTCTTGGACTGACTGTATGTAATGGCAAGGGGTGCTGGGGTGTGCTGCAGGGTATTAATGCTCACTGCTGGGGATCTATTTTTGCAAGGGGGGTCTATTGTTGCTGGGGAGGTCTATTGTTGCTGATGGGGGACCTATTGTTGCTGGGGGGGGTCTTATAGGTTGCTGGGGGGTCAGTTGTTGCTGAAAGAGATCTACTGTTGGGGGAGGGGTCTATCTTAGATGGCAGCCAGACAGACTAATAATGCTGGCTGTGCGGAGATCTGTTGATGCTGCCGGGAGTCTATTGTTGCTGGCGGGGAAATTTTGTTGTGGTTGGTCCATTGTTGTTAGGGGGATCTATTGTTGCTAGCTGCAGGGGATCTATTTTACTGCTTTTTTTGATATCATTACCAAATTCCATACAAATTACGTAACACCTCAAAATTATACTTGGTTCTATATTGTCTAAAAGGGACGGTACTGGTAAGTGGGTAGGGGCGGAGAAAAGGGGTGACTCGGAAAGGGGGAGTTCCTGCACCTATTGTCTGAGAAAAAAAGCCCTGGTTATTAGAGACCACTGAAATAAAAGTTCTATCTGTCTTCAAAAGATATACAATTAATTTGGGTACAGTATTGCATGACCAAGTAATTGTCATTCAAACTATCACAGCACTGAAAACTGAAAAATGTCCTGGAAATGAAGGGATATATACAGGCTAGTAATTAAGTGGTTAATATAAATCTGGTGCAGCTCTGCAAAGAAACCTTCCAGTTTTTACTGTCAAAACATAATTGAACAAGCTGAGTCCAATGAGGGAGGTCTCCCCCCAAGTATAGAGAAGAATGCCTCCTGGCAGCAGATTTTTGGCTGCAAAATGCTGGATGCTTGTAAACTCATGTAACATGTTTAGGAGCACCAAACATTTGGGCATTAATTAATTTCATTGTCCAGAATAATCATTTGTTCTGGTGATTGAAATGAGTTAATGCTCAAGCATGTCAAGCATTTTTTTTGACAAAACTCTGCTGCTCCTGGATGCACTGGCTGTGGGGTTTTTTTTTCTGCCTTAAACTAATTACAGTCTGACCATGGCCACTGCTATTCAAATGTAGTCACTCACAGAGCGGATAGCTGTGGTTATGCATGAATGGAGCCTGGATGCAGTCAGGCTGAGCGGCCACTGCTATTCACATGCTCGGGTCATTCCAGCCACAAGAATCCATTGATCCTTGCTGCTGGAATCCACAGGCTACATGTAACCAGCCATGAGAAGGAGGCCTAAAAAAATACTAGGAACAATGTAAAAAAAGAAACCATAATATTCCTTTGCATCTGAGTGGTTGCCAGAACAAAACATATAGTTTCTTATCCTTTAGTCCCGTAAATTAGCCTCATTGTTGGTATGGTCATTTGCCTTCTATTTTCATCTAAAAACCATGTATGTGTTTTTTTTTTTTCACGAGCTACATTAACCATAATGAAATGTAAAAATGTGAAGGAATGGTCTATTATGAATTTGTAGGGATTTAGAACTAAAGCTGCCGGTAGTAAAACCTAAGTGGTTGTGGCAGTGTGACCCTATTAGACGGGATAGTCTGTAAGTGTATATAATAAAGGTGGCATGTGACTCTCATCTGATTTATGAGATCCATCAGACAAGTGCAATTTTCCCACTCTGGGCTGGAAAGGCCCTGTAGCCACCACTGCCAATAACACATTACACTATATATAGAGAGACAGAGAAAGATAGTTTCAATTACACATATGAAGTCCTATTAGCAGAACTAAAATTGCTACTAGGCCACATAGGCCAAGGTCTAGGCATGCTAGGAGTTCTCAGCCATTATTATACATAATACATTGCTCTTTTTTTCCGCATTTTGATTATCTTCCTTGCTGCTGTGTATATGTGCTGCCAGTAGCATACTGCCGCGTACACACGATCAGTTTTCTCGTTGGAAAAGATATGACGGCTTTTCCAACAGGATTCCGCTCAAGTTTGCCTTGCATACACACGGTCACGATAAAGTTTGGTGAAATTACGACCGCCAAGAACGCCGTGACGTACAACACTATGACGAACGGAGAAAATGACGTTCAATGCTTCCAAGCATGCGTCGAATTGTTTCATGCATGCGTAGGGATTATGCGCGGCGGAATTGCCACAGACGATCGCATTTTCGGATAGGAACTTTTCCCAACCGAAAAATTGAGAGCATGCTCTCAATCCTTTGCTGGCTGGAATTCCACCAGCAAAAGATCGATGGAGCATACATACGGTCGCATTTTCCAATGAAGGACTCTCATCGGTCTTTTGCGGGCCAAAATTCCGACCGTGTGTACGCGGCATTAGTGCAACCAAAAGAAAAAACAGAAAAATCAGCACAAAGGATAGAACATGCAGTCAGCAGGATGTGCCCCTTGTGCTGATGCCTCTTCTGATGCATCTTCTGTTAGTTGAAATTCTCCTCCATCCATGAAACCCCCCCCCCCCCCCAATATACCATATATGTATATATAGCATAAATAGAATAAATCCAATGTGTACAATATTCCAAAAGGAGAAAATTAAGTCCATAAGTGTATACTGTAAATGAGAGGGTTCCAACCAATAAATTCTGAGCCAACTCAATTGCTATCTGTTAAGAAACCCCCCCCCCCCCACCCATTCCACACTGTGAACACTCTTCAGTGAATATCACCACTATTCACTATTTGTGCTCACCTTAACACATTGACCTATTGGGCAATATAGGTCACAATGCGCTTTCCTCTTGGACCGAGAGATTTGAGATTTAGTGTTTCTAATTACTTAGAACCCCCAAACATTATATATATATTTTTTCTAACACCCTAGAGAATAAAATGGCGGTCGTTGTAATATTTTCTATCACACTGCATTTGTGCAGTAGTCTCACAAGCGCACTTTTTTTGGAGAAAATATAATTTTTCGCTTTAAAAAATAAGACAACAGTAAAGTTATCCCAATTTTTTTTTTATATTGTGAAAGATAATGTTACGCCAAGTAAATTGATACCCAACATGTCATGCTTCAAAATTGCGCCCGCTCGTGGAATGGCGACAAACTTTAACCCTTAAAAATTTCCATATGCAACGTTTAAAAAAATCTACAAATTGCATGTTTTGAGTTACAGAGGAAGGGCTAGAATTATTGCTCTCGCTCGAACGATTGCAGTGATACCTCACATGTGTGGTTTGAACACCGTTTTCATATGCTGGTGCTGCTCGTGTATGCGTTTTTTTCTTATTTATTTTAGCTTTTATTTTTTTTCTCATTTAATGTTTTATTGGTTTTCAGTAAATCAACATAACAGAGATATCAACATTGAGGTGACATTGTCAAACCTTGATCATCATACCGACATAGGGTAAAACTGCCAGGAATTGAAGGCTTAGATAAGAGCCCACTTTCCCACCTTTCCATTGTTAACTATCAGGTGATTAGTATGCAGTCTAAATTAAGAGAACTTGGGTGCCTCGCCTCGCCTCGCTCTGGACATCCCCAACGGGATCACACTGTGTCCTGGGTAGGGCGGAAGCACCTCTATTCTATACCAAACCCAACCTAATAGAAGATTTCCTAGCGAAAAGTCTTATGCCCCGTACACATGATCGGACTTTCTGACAACAAAACCGTGGATTTTTGTTCGAAGGATGTTGGCTCCAACTTGTCTTGCATACACACGGTCACACAAATGTTGGCCAACAATTACGAACGTGGGAATTTTTGCCCCTGTCAGGTTAAACAAGATCAATTTTCGAGTGAGTCCATTGAGCAAGGCTATGGATGGCGTTTGGGGGACTGTGACGCCTGTTACCTTGCAAATGAGATGGAAGATATTATTCCAGAACCTTCTGAGTTTTAGGCATTCCATCCAGACGTGCATAGTGCCCAAACTCTGGCAGCCCCTGAAACACAAAGGTGAGTAGGGAGGGAACATGGATGCTAATCTAGTTGGGACCAGGAACCATCTCGTAAAGATTTTAATGTTGGCTTCCATAAGTGAGGCATTGAAAATGCCTTTGATTGATCTGGCAAATGACTTGTGCCAATCCTCCAAGTCCCATGTGGTTTGGAGGTCTTTTTCCCAAGGTAGCATATAAGGTAGTTTCTTGGTGTTCCTTGCAAGTGACGCATTGATTATAGAAATCCCTTCTCTCTGCTCCATGGCCTGACCACACCAGCCCTCATAATCTGTAAACGTAGGGGGGTTTGGTTTGTTTTTCCATATGGAATGAGTGAAGTGGGATGGGGATGGGGAGCTCTAGTTCCTTTTCAAAGTGTTTAAGGGATAACGGGCCTGTGCAGGAATAAAAATGTCTGATGCAGTACATCCCCTTGTCTAGCCACCATTTTTATGGCTTTGATGTTCATGCCTGGTGTAAATAGAGGATTATTAAATATGTGGGCTAGTGGTTGGATATCGGAGACCAGGGAGGGAAGTTTTCTCAGTGAGTCCCACAGGGAGAATGAGTGTGAAAGGGTCCGGGATAGAATTGGGGGTCTGCTTTTGGATGGGCACCATAGCAGGAAGTCTAGGGTGAATTTAGGCACTGCCTGTCTCTCTATGGCCACCCAATCCAGTTTTTCAACTTTGAGGTAGATGATGGATAATTGTGCTAATCTTGCAGCCTGGTAGTACCATATTAGGTTTGGTAGACCTAGCTCTCCTTGTGTGGATAGATTGAAAAGGTTGCATTGTGAGAAGCGGGCCTTTCTTATCCCAAATGAATCTGGTGATCTTTCCCTGAAAGGTTTTAAGGTGGTCCCTTCTGATCGGGATAGGGAGGGAGTGAAATAAATATAGTAACCTAGGAAGGAGGGTCATCTTGACAGGGTTAATTCTGCCCATCCATGCCATTTTATATGAAGCCCAGCTTCTGAGATCTGATTCTTGCTTTCGGTAGATTGGGGGGTAGTTTGCTTGATAGAAGTGTTTGACCTTAGGTGTGAGGTTTAGCCCTAAGTATTTGATTGAGATGTGACTCCATTTGAATTTGAAGGCGTTCTTCAGTTGAGAGATAAGGGAGTGTGGTAGGGAGACATTTATAGTGCTTGAGATTTAGCCGTATTCACTTTTAGACCTGATATTGTAGCGAATGTATTCAGTAAGTGACACAAGTTGGGGAGCGAGGTGGATGGAGAGGTTACAAAGAGTAGCAAATCATCTGCGAACAGGGCGCATTTGTGGGTTATTCGGCCACACTGTACTCCCCTGATATCTGGATGAGTGCGGATAGCTATGGCTAGTGATTCAATCATCATGGCAAATATCAGGGGTGATAGCAGGCAACCCTGGCGCATGCCCCTGGCTTAATCAGGTTTGCATGGCACCCTTGTAGCCTCACTGTAGCTTCCGGCGCAAAGTACAGGGCCTCCAGGATCCCTATAAAGTTTGGACCGAAACCCCAGTGTTGTAATACGGCAAATAGATACATCCAGGAGACTGAATCAAAGGCCTTCTGGAGGTCTAGCGATAAGAGCATGCCCTCTTGCCTGGCTCCTCCCTCCCAACCCTATTGTAGTATTGATATTAGGTCTACTGCTCTTCGCAGCTGGTCAGGGCCCTGCCGACCTGTTATGAATCCTACCTGTTCCTTATTAATATATTGACCTATAAATGCCGCTAGGCAGTTTGCTAAGACTTTGGTTAGGATTTTTAAATCATTATTAATTAATGGCATGGGTCTGTAGTTCCCTACTATCCGTGCATCTTTTTCGGGTTTGGGTATTACTGAGATGTATGCCGAATTCAGTTGGTTTCCCAATGGGGTTCCATTCTTTTTTGAGTTGAAGAATCTAGTTAGGTATGGGGTCAGGGTTTCTGCGAATGCTTTATAGTAAGGTGTTGAGAAGCCATCTGGCCCTGGCACCATTCCCCCTTTCAGATTTTTGATAACCTCTGCTACCTCCTCATATGTGATGGGTGCTTCTAGTTCTGCTCTGTGGTTTTTTACCTAAAGATGGGAGGTGTAAACCATCCAGGAATGCTTCTATTTGCTTCAAATTTGTTTTTGTATCTGTATAGGCCAGTGTAATAATCCTAGAATGTCTGCATTATGCTCTGTGGATTTAGGGTAAGGGTGCCATCTGCCTGTCTAATTTTCGGGAGTGAATACGATTTATGTCTTAGTGAGAGTTTTAAGGCAAGCAAGGGCCCTATTTTGTCCCTTCCCAGGTAGAATTTGGCCCCCGTTAACCTAATGTTTTTATCGTCTTTCACTGTCAGAACTAAGTTTAGAGCTACTCGAGCCGCATCCAGGGTGGCTATAGGAATGCTCGTGGGGTCTTTTTTGTGCTTTTTGCACACTCTAGTGAACTCTTTCTCAAGCCTCTCTATTTCTCCCAGCCTCTCCCTTTTCAGTTGGGAAGCTATCTGCATGAGATTGCTCCGAATTGTCACCTTGTGGGCCGCCCACAGTGTCTCTGCTGAAATATCCTCCACATCATTAAGGTGGAAATATTCCTGCAGAGCCCGTTGTAGTTCTGTGACTCTAATGGGGTCGTTCAGGATTGGTTGGTTTAGTGTTCAGTGGGATGTATGTTGTCTAGGTGCCTCTCTACGCATTGCTAGTAGGACTATGGAGTGGTCTGACCAGGCCGCGTCCATGATAGAAGATTTAATGACTAACGGGATGTGGCACGTGGAGAGCAGGATATGGTCAATTCTCGAGTATGACTGGTGTGGGTTTTGAGAAGTGTGTAAAGTCCCGATTGGTAGAGTTCAGTTCCCTCCATATGTCTGCTAAGCCGTATTGGAGGATCAATTTCGCTATCTTAACACTAGCCTTACTGGGCCTAACAAGTTGTGTTTTGAGGGGTTTGGTTTTATCAAGGTCTGAGTCAAAAGCCGTATTGGAGTCACCTCCAAGAAATGTGATGCCCTCCGTTAGAGGCCCTAGGGTATGAAGCATCTGCTGAAAGAATTTTGTCTGTCCTCTGTTAGGGGCGTAGTACGATATGAAAGAATATTGATGATCGTCTAAAGTTCCCTTTACCAGGAGGAACCTTCCCTCTGTGTTCCAGCTGTGGGGTAAATTTGCAGTGTTTGGGTATTAAAATCGCCACCCCCTTTGTTTTGTCTTCGGCATTTGCCAGAAAAAACTGGGGGAAGTAAGCATGGAGGAATGAGGGGGAGTACCGTGCCAGGAAGTGGGTTTTCCTGCAGTAGGACTACGTCTATGTGGTGGGAACGGTATGCCTGAAAGGCTTTCTGTCTTTTCAAAGGTGAATTTAACCCTTGTGCTTTATGAGAGATTATTCGTAGGGGAGGAGTTGCTATATTGTCAATGGCCATGGAGCAGACAGAGGTGATAGCTATTCATTCTATCGTCACCTACCTTGTCCCGGAGGAGAGTTGGGGGAAAGCTGGTTTGTGATGGGGTTGTCAGGGCACGCAAGATTACTTCGCAATGGGGTATCATCTGCACGGTGGCTGAAAAAGAGAAGAAGAAGAAGAGAAAAAGAGAAGAGTTTAGAAAAGAGAAAGTACGATCTTAGTAACATTAGAATATTGAGGCCTATTACTGGCCCGGAATGAAAGGAGGGGAGAGGCTCCCTTCTTTCATTCAAAACAAACATTTTATTACAGCCCGTAATCAGGGCTATTATCCCTCCACTCAGGTTCGGAAACATCATAACCGAGTGGCGGGAGGAGGCGCAAGGCATCAGCGAACAGCTCTGTAAAAAACATTAACATGGTCATTTGCACAATCGAAACTACAGGTCCCCCCATTGGTTGCTCAAACTGGAAGGTCTAGGGAATAATGCGGAGTGGGTGGGGGGTAATGTGGTTGATAGGGGAGGTCTGGGGTAGCGGCCTGTTAATGTAGGGTAAGCTGGGGCGAACACCCCTAAACCTATCAACAAAAATTGTATCAACGGGTGTCGAGGTTCACCCTCGAAAACTAGAGTCCTCAGGCTGGGAGCCTGGCCTGACTAGGAGTAACCATTTTGCTCGTAGGTACTCGAGTCAGGGGGATAGATTGTCCTTGACTCTCTTGGGCTTGGCTTTTCCCCATAGCGGTGAGGTGGGGCTTGTTGAGGTGGACCGTTTGGCTGACCCCTGCTGTATATTTGAAGTGTCCATCGCGGACTCCTGGGAGATGAGTTTGAGGTCTAACAGCAATCGTTCTCCATCTGAGAAGTTGTTAATTGCGTGTTGTTTACCCTTATAGGTGAATTTTAAGGCAAAGGGGAAAGCCCATCTGTATTTGATGTCCCCCTTAGTAAGGGCGACAAGGAGAGCCTTTAGGGATCTCCGTTTTTGTATAGTGAATGGGGAATCTGTGGGCCCTATCCAGTTCCAGTTTGTGTGCCGGAATAGAGGGAACGAGGGTTTGATACTGTCCTGTATTGTTGACGGGATTTCCGTAATGGATTCAGGGTGCCCCCTGATCCTAAAATTGTCCCTCCTTGATCGATTCTCGAGGTCATCCAACCAGGCATGGGCTGCATAAAGTTGTTCTTGAGAAAGTGGACATGGTCCCTATTTTTATAGGCTCTGGATATAGTAATGTCCAGTTTATGTTCGATGGTTTCTATTCTCGAGCCCAGGTTCTGGAAATCTGACCAGTAGGGATGAGCTTCGAGTTCGAGTCGAATCCATGTTCGACCCGAACATCGCATGTTTGACCATTCGTCGAATTTCGAACGTTATGGGCCGTTCGCGCCAAATTCGCGTGGCGCGTCGCGGCCCATAATTCACTGCAGCATCGCAGTGCATTCCTGGCTGATGCTTGGCCAATCACAGTGCCGTCTGTACAGAGAGCCGTAATTGGCCAAAGCCAGGTTGGCTTTGGCCAATTATGGCTCAGGGGGTTTAGTACACGCCCCACATTATATAAGGCCGCCTGCGTGGCGGCCTTGTGTAGTGTGTTGCGGCGGCGGCAGAGAGATAGACAGAGAGACAGTGTCATTTGATTTAAGTTAGAGAGTAGGCAGACGAGTCAGTTAGTTGCACTCACAGTGTATTGTGTATATATATGCATCCTAGGTGTTGTATTTAAGGTTATTGTACTGCGTCCTCTGCACAGTGTGCACCTAAAGCTACCTGAAGACAATTGCTGTTGTTCTGATCCTATTAATACCACAGGCAGGCAGCTACAGTATTTACAGTTAGTGTACTGTGTCCTCTGCACAGTGTGCACCTAAAGCTACCTGAACAAAATTGGTGGTATTCTTATGATCCTATTAGTGCCACAGGCAGGCAGCTGCAGTATTTACAGTTAGTGTACTGTGTCCTCTGCACAGTGTGCACCTAAAGCTACCTGAAGACAATTTCTGTTGTTCTGATTCTATTAATACCACAGGCAGGCAGCTGCAGTTTTTACAGTTAGTGTACTGCGTCCTCTGCACAGTGTGCACCTAAAGCTACCTGAAGACAATTGCTGGTGTTCTCATACTAACAATACTACAGGCAGGCAGTTGATTCTGCTAGCTGCAGTATCAGTATATATATACATCCCAGCTTTGTGCAGCTACATCTCACTGCAGGCCATTAGTATGTCTGGAAGGCCAACAAGGAGAGGCAGACAGTCACAAGCCAATAAAAGAGGGCAAGCAAGCTCTGTGTCTAGAGGCAACAGTGCTGGTCATGGAAATGGTGCATCCTCATCAGGACGTGGCCGTGGGACACGCTTGTCCTTTTTTTCGGCAGCTGGCCGTGTTGAGCAGCAACATGCGGAAGACTTGGTAGAGTGGATGACCAAGCTGTCCTCATCCTCCTCATCCTCTCTCACCCAGGCTCAGGGTCCTTTGTCTGGCAAAGCAGCTGCCAACGTGGCCTCTTCCCTCGGCTCAATGGCATCAGTCACTCCTTTCCTAGCCCCACCATGTCCTCCTGAGGAGTCCCCCGAACTGTTTGATCACAGTGTTGGGTACATGCTCCAGGAGGATGCCCAGCGTTTTGAAGGCTCTGATGATGGTACCCAGCTAGAGGAAGGCAGTAACGTGAGCCCAGAGAGAGGGGGTGCCCAAGGACAGCAATCTGGCAGTCATGTTCCCTCAGCTGCAGCATACTGCCAGCTTTGCTCCAGTGATGAGGAGGGAGGGGATGATGAGGTCACTGACTCTACGTGGGTGCCTGATAGGAGAGAGGAGGAGGCACATCTCCAATGAGGCAGGATACCCTCCAGGGGCCAGCTTAAGAGCAGCACACAGATTGCATCACACCGCAGAGCTCCGCATGTGCAGGCCGCTGCTGTCTCTGCGCATTATTCCAAAAGTTCTTTGGTGTGGGCCTTTTTTGAGACGAGTGCATCAGATCCCACCGCTGCTATTTGCAACATATGTCTCAAGCGTATCTCGCGTGGCCAAAACATCACCCACTTGAGCACCACATGCTTGACCAAACATACGTTGACCTGCCATGCAGTTCGTTGGCAAGCGTACCTAAAAGACCCAAACCAAAGAACAAAGCGGACCTCTCCTTGCTCCTCATCAGCTGGGATCCCCAACCCCACTATACCTTCAGCCCTCTCTGAAACCTGCACTGAGAGGAATGAAGGTGTAGAATTAGGTGTGTCACAGCCAAGTACTTGCGGGCAATCTGCTATCGGTACACCGACGTCAGATTGTACCAGGCAAATTTCCCTGCCCCAGCTGCTGCACCGCCGAAAGAAGTTCGCTCCCAGCCATCCACATGCCCAGCGGTTGAATGCTAGCTTGGCTAAATTGCTAGCACTTCAGCTGCTGCCTTTTCAGTTAGTAGACTCTGCCCCCTTCCGTGAGTTTGTGGAATGTGCAGTTCCTCAGTGGCAGGTTCCCAAACGCCACTTTTTCTCATGGAAGGCGATTCCGGCTCTCTACCGGCATGTGGAAGGCAATGTCTTGGCCTCACTGGACAGGGTCCTCAGAACCAGCGGTACTCTGTTTAAGGCGTTTAAGGGGCTACGCAAGCACGTAGGCAAAAAGATGCCATGCAGTGCTTGAGCTGGTGTGCTTGGGGGACAGGAGCCACACTGGGGAAGAGATTCTGTCAGCTCTGCAGGGGCAGGTTCAGAGGTGGTTGACGCCACGCCAGCTTAAGCCAGGTATGGTGCTTTGCGACAATGGCACCAACCTCCTCTCCGCCCTCCGACAGGGACAACTGTCCTTAACTTGGTGGTGCAGCGGTTCTTGGGCAGGTACCCGGCCTACAGGATGTCCTGAGGTAGGCCAGGAAAGTCTGTGTGCATTTCCGCAGGTCATATAATGCCAGTGTTCGGCTGGCTGACCTCCAAAATGAATTTAACCTGCCAAAGAACCACCTAATCTGTGACATGCCCACCAGGTGGAACTCAACGTTGGCCATGCTGAAGCTGCTGCACACGCAGCAGAGGGCCATAAATGAGTACCTATGCGACTATGGCACCAGGACAGGGTCAGGGGACCTTGTTTTTTTTCCCCACGCCAGTGGGCTATGATCAGGGATGCATGCACTGTCCTGTCACCATTTGAGGAGGCCACAAGGATGGTGAGCAGTGACAGTGCATGCATCAGTGACACTGTCCCTCTTGTCCACCTGTTGGAGCACACACTGCTTGGAATAATGGACAGGGCACTTGAGTCAGTACAGAGGGAGGAAGAGGAGGACTTCCTTACCTCTTAAGGCCCCCTTTATCCAAACAGTGTTCCTGCGTGCCTGCCGATCACACAGGAAGAGGATTGTGTCAGCATGAAGGTGGAGCCTGGCACTCAGCATCAGCAGCAGTCTTCAAGGGGTCATTTACAGTCCCAAGAAACCCATGGACTTGTACGTGGCTGGGAGGAGGTGGCTGCGGATCATGTCTTCCTTAGTGACCCAGAGGAGTCTGGACCGAATGCCTCAGCAAACCTACGCTGCACGGCCTCCCTGATCCGGAAAAGCCTGCAGAAGGTTCCTCGTACTCGTGGTATCAAGGGGAGGGATGATTACTGGCTGGCAACCCTCCTTGATCCACGTTACAAGGGTAAGGGTGCGATCCTTTTCTTGCGTCGCAGAGGGAGCAGAGGATGAAACATCTTTGGGAGGCCTTGCAGAAAGGTTTGTGCAACGCGTTTCCAGAGCTTGGGAGGTTACAATTTCCTAGTCCTCCTGGACAACGTGTTGCTGAGGCTTCGGTCAGTCATAGAAGGAGCGGTGGAGAAGGTGGCCATCTGACCGATGCGTTCAGACAATTTTTTAGTCCGTAGCCCCAAGGTCTGATCAGTTCCAGCAACCATCGCCAGCGTCTGATTCACATGGTGCAGGATTACCTAGGGGCAAGATCAGACTTGGACACCTTTCCCACCGAAAATCCTCTGGGTTACTGGGTCTTGAGGATGGATCACTGGCCAGAGGTTGCACAGTATGCAATTGAGCTACTGGCCCGTCCTGCATCCAACGTTCTTTCGGAACGCACATTTAGTGCTGCTGGAGGCTTTGTAACCAATCACAGGGTGCGTCTGTCCACCGAATCGGTCGATCGGCTGACCTTCATAAAAATGAATCAGTCTTGGATCACCAGCTACCAAGCACCTGATGCTGATGTAACCGATTTTTTTATTTTATGTGAGATCCCTTCAAGACTGCCTATGCTGATGCTGAGTGACTATCCTGTTATGCTGAGTCACAATCCTCTTCCTCCTCAATTTTCATGCTGATAGCTTGTAAGAACATTTTTGGTTCTGGGCACCGACACCAGTGGCCAAGGCCCAATTTTTCTGCCCCTGTTTAACAGGGGCGTGTAATTACACTTTTTGATGCAATACTTTGCAGCAGGGCTCATTCCTGCGCTCCAACTATAGTATCTGTGAGGGGTTGCAGTGTTGTGGCACCAGCACCAGTGCCCAAGGCCCAATTTTTCAGCCCCTGTTTAACAGGGTGTATAATTACAATTTTTGATGCAATACTTTGCAGCAGGGCTCATTCCTGCGCTCCAACTATAGCATCTGTGAGAGGTTGCAGTGTTGTGGCACCAGTGCCTAAGGCCCAATTTTTCTGCCCCTGTTCAACAGGGACATGTAATTACAATTCTTGATCTAAATTACTAGGTGGCTGGGCGGCCCTCAATGTAATACAGCACCTCATCCCAAAAATTGAAAATCAAACCAGAGAGAAGGGAATACAGGGATTATGAATTCTTGATCTAATATTTCACAGCAGGGCTCATTCCTGTGCCCACCAAGAGTAACTGTGAGGGCTTACAGTGTTGTGGCAACACCACCACCACCAAAGGCTCAATTTTTCTGCCCCTCTTCAACAGGTGCATGTAATTACAATTCTTGATATAATATTTCACAGCAGGGCCCGTTCCAGCACCCACCAAGAATAACTGTGAGGACTTACAGTGTTGTAGCACCAGCACCACCACCACCAAAGGCCCAATTTTTCTAC
This sequence comes from Lithobates clamitans, assembly GCA_037952925.1. Lineage (NCBI taxonomy): Eukaryota > Metazoa > Chordata > Amphibia > Anura > Ranidae > Lithobates > Lithobates clamitans. The sequence goes on from JBBGZY010000224.1 coordinate 1,395,498, forward strand.
CACTGTTCAACAATGGCATGTAATTACAATTCTTGATAAACTATTTCACAGCCCGGCCCGTTCCTGCGCCCACAAAGAGTAACTGTGAGGGCTTACAGTGTTGTGGCAACACCAACACCTAAGGCTGCAATTTCTGCAGAGTATATAGGTCATGCCCTTACTTTCAAATATCCAACTTACAAACGACTCCTACTTGCAAACGGAAAGAGACAACAGGAAGTGAGATTAAATCTACCCCTGGGAAGTGAAATTCTCTCCTGTAAGAGTTAATATGGGAAAAACGTGTCTCCTCTTCACTGTTGCTTTATCACCAATCCTTGTTTCACTAAAACCCCCAAATTTTCAAAAAACATTTGTCATTGGGACAGAAAGTGATGTGAAATCTTCTGAAGATGTGCACAGACAGCAAAACCCCCTTTCCTGACCGGCCGGGCTGCGTGCTCGGATAAGGGTCTGCTATGGATTTTGAGGGGACCCCCATGCCGTTTTTTGGCGTAGGGGGTTCCCCTTAAAATCCATACCAGACCCAAGGGACTGGTTTGCTCTTGGAGGGGGAACCCATGCTTTTTTTTTATTTAAAATTTGGCGTGGAGTTCCCCCTCAAGATTCATACCAAACACAGTGCCTGGTATTTGTTGGGGATCCCCGTTCATTGAAAGTCGGACGTATGTCGGCTTCAAGTCGCAGGGCAAAGTCGGATCCAAAGTAGAACGGCTGTCGTGTCGCACCAGTGTAAACCCGGCCTGAATGTGACTTGAGGCATCTAAAAGTGTTTCCAAAGCATGGCTTTAGGCATGTGTTTTACGTTTTACACAGCTTTTCTCCCGCCAGGAGGAAGGTGTTCAGAAGAGCTGGGCAAACGGCCAGTGTGCATGAAGCCTTAAGTGGGGCACACACTATAAGAAAATCGGACAAACGTTTGTCTGAATTTTCTCGCTGTTTCACAGCAAATTGTCCAAAAATTCTTGTACGACAAAGGCTTTTTTTATTGTTTCTGATCATGGGCAGTCTTTTTTTTCAGATTTTTCTTGTATGAAGATCGTACGAAAACGGTACACATCAAACGAAAATTGTTCATTTGGAGTTTGTCACACTATGAAAATCGTATAAATATTCTCTGGTTGAAAATGTTCACCTGATTTTCTTCTAGTGTGTACGAGCCTTATGCCCCATACACACGGTCAGACATTGATCGGACATTCCGACAACAAAATCCTAGGATTTTTTCCGACGGATGTTGGCTCAAACTTGTCTTGCATACACACGGTCACACAAAGTTGTCGGAAAATCCGATCGTTCTGAACGTGGTGACATAAAACACGTACGTCGGGACTATAAACGGGGCAGTAGCCAATAGCTTTCATCTCTTTATTTATTCTGAGCATGTGTGGCACTTTGTGCATCGGATTTGTGTACACACGAACTGAATTTCCGACAATGGATTTTGTTGTCGGAAAATTTTATAGCCTGCTCTCAAACTTTGTGTGTCGGAAATTCCGATGGAAAATGTGTGATGGAGCCTACACACAGTCGGAATTTCCGACAACAAAGTCCTATCACATAATTTCTGTCGGAAAATCCAACCGTGTGTACAGGGCAATAGAGTGTTCATTTCCCTTGTACATGTGTATACATGAGGACTTTATGGAACATAACATGTTTATTACTTCTTCCAGCCTCTGCCAGGAAGACTCTGCATAAACACAGTAAATGACTCCCTCAGTGTACAAGAAGCCATAAATACAGTGCTGATAATATGAGTTTACACAGCTCTGCCTTCACTGTACATAGGAGCAATGCGGTGGGCGGGGCCTTCCCTCACAGGTCTGCCATTACCCAGAAGGCCCTTCTCCATTCACATCTCCAGTGCAGATTTCTCCTTATAGGAGTTCTGTCCTTTGGGCCTGTCTACTTCCTCCATCATCATCCGGACTATACCACTGCACAGCGTAGGGGGTGATCGCCGTGTTCTCCTCTCCCAGCTCCTGCAGTGAAGGCCGGATTCCCCCCTACTGTGTACAGTCAGCCGCTCCTCCCGGGCTCCCATTGGCCATGCCGGGGTCACACCCCTCACCCTCCAGGACGGATCTCGTATTGTGACAGCTGCGGACGTGCAGAGGATCATATCGGAGCCGGTGTGATTATTAGAGCCCGAGGGTGACTGGGCGGACCAGGGCATGTGAAGGACATCGGAGGGGACACGTGACAACACACAGCACAGGCCTCTGACACTGAGCGGACCTACCTAGTGTGTGTGTGTAGGGTGAGTACCCTCTGGAGGACTACAAATACTAGCGTGACCGGGTTATGTGGAGAGAAGCATGGACAATATATATGTATAGATCAGGAGGGAGGATTATTTCTATACATTTCTATGGTCACATCTGCAGAGTTCAGCTGGTAAAGCAGTTCTACACCTAAAAGCAAACATTCATTCTATTACAGCTCCCCTATTATTAGATGTGGTGACTGCATTCGTTTTCTTTTCACCTGATGATCCAGCCAGTCACCCCTCCTGCCTTCTGGTGGCCATACACCCTTCAGTTTTATTACCAGATCCCAATCCTTCCTATAGACATCACTTCCCTTCAATCGATTGACACTGAATTCTCATCAGCCTGAGATGATTGGTCGGGGTGGAATTTTATTGATTAGTTTTGCAGCGATCGATGCTGAGATACTTTTGTTCACAACTATGATTGTATTTTGATCGATCAGATTATGAGATTGCATGGTGGAAACTGAGATGTGATCAATAATTTAGGATTGTAAATTGCAATCATATCTTAACTATCATTTGAGATCCATTTCCTCAAGTGCGGTGGATCCATTGATTATAGAGCGATATTTGTTATTTTTTTCCTATCGAGGGATCAATTGGAAAAGGAAAGCAATCCTGTATCAAAGCGTGTATGGCCACCATTAGGGTGTCTCCACTCTGGATGGAGGAGCAATGGAGCCACCTTTAGACAGCAGCATTGTCAGTCGGGGGAGGGGGAGGGGGTAGTGCTAAAGCGGTATAAAACCCCAAACCAAAAATGTCATCTATTTCAGCTTACCATTCATCAGATGTGGGGTCTGCATTCGTTTTTCTTTTTTCCCCTCTACTTTCACCTGGTGGTCTGCCCAGTAACACACCTTCTGTGTTTAGTGGAACACAACTCTGGAGGAATGAACATAGGAGGCACAGCAGACAGCAGCATTGTCACTCTTGGGGGAGGGGATTGTTAACTGTATTAGCAGATTTAGAACGGTTAAAACCAGCCATGCATGGTGCAAAAAAATTTGCACGGTGCCCAATCAACACAGACAGTGCTGATGGGGTGGATTGGCATTTGTCTTCTCCTGGCGGGGGAAGCCGTCCCCATCAGAAGACCTTGATCATCGCTAGTGGCTATAGCAGCCGCTTGCGATCATCAGAAGCGAATCTGGCAGGCTGGTTGTACCCAAGTTGATCGATCACTCAGCTTGGTACATTCAGCTTGTCCATTAATCGTTCAAATCTTGGCCCGTTCTTGCTGAACATGCCGAGATTCAAACTGTGTATGGCCGGCCTAACAAATTGAAGCTGAACTCCAGACCACACTTTGAGTGGCAGCAAATGTTGTGTTAAGTGGTTTGTCTCATCCATGTAAACTGATACATTCTGCTGGAGAGCTTGTGAAAAACAACAGACTTTCTGGCTGAATCACCAGATGAAAATAGAAGAAATAGACTTCAAAAGAAAACAAATGCAGCCTTCACATCTGTGATTTGGTAAGCTGCAGTTTACAAAGAAGTTTGCTTTTGGGTTGAACTAGTTCAGCTATTTGGCCATACTACATGTGTCCAAAGAGTGAACTGTAAGATCTCTTTCACACTGGGGCGCTTTTCAGGTACTACAGTGCTAAACATAGCGCCTGCGAAGCGCCCTGAAAGAGCCGCTCCTGTCTCTTCAGTGTGAGAGGCCCAAGGGTTTTCACGCTGGAGCGGTGCGCTGGCAGGACGCTAAAAACAAGTCCTGCTAGCAGCATCTTTGGAGCGGTGTGTGTATACACCGCTCCTCCACTGCTCCTGCCCATTGAAATCAATGTGGCAGCGCGGCTATACCGCCGGCAAAGTGCTGCTGCAGCACCGCTTTGCGGGTAGTTTTAACCCTTTTTCGGCCACTAGCGGGGGTTAAAAGCGCCCCGCTACCGGCTGGATACCTCCGCAAACACGACTGTAAAGCACCGCTAAAAATGGCGACGCTTTACCGCCGACGCCGCCCCCGCCTCTGTTTGAAAGGGGCCTAACTGCAGCCGTCAGCTTGTACAAATTTTTTTCAGCCGGCTTCCAGCTTGAAGGTGATGCGACGGCAGGGCGAAATTATAATAAAATGTATTTAATTTTTTTTTATTTATTTATTTTTTTTTAAATTTGCCGTAACCCCTGTTGCCCTACACACACACACACACGCAAACTCACACCCAGGGTATGCACACGTATGTAACCCACGGTGGAACACGTGTGACGTGTCAGTGAGAACAATACCTCGCATAGGAGCTCCTCGTTTACTCTAAACCGATGAGCTGTAAAAGCGTCACCTATGGAGATTTTTAGGTTCCGCCATTTTTTGCGATATCACAGACGCACACAATTTTAAGACTTGCCATGTTTGGTATCTATTTACTCGACACAACCTCAGCATTTATATTTTACCAAAATAATGGGTAGTGTGTGTGTGTGTGTGTGTGTGTGTGTGTTTGCGCTAAAATTCATTCAATTTTTTTTCCTGAAAACTTGCATTTAATAAATAGTTACACTAATATTGTGATATAAATATTTGCAAATATCATCTTTTTATTCTATAGGGCCTCTGCTTTTCACACAATGTGTAATATTCTGGGGATTTAGGTATTTTTATGGTCAAAAATGAATATTTATTGTGTGTGTGCAAAAAAAATGAAAAAATTGGCTCTACAGCCGAACTGGTTAATACTGCTTTAAGCTGGCCATACATGGATCGAAATTCAGCAGGATCCGGTCGAGTGTCAATCTGGGTGTAGCTCTCTCTCGATCGAACGATTCTGCTTCACAACCAGCATTTTATCAGCACATTCTGATGGGGGGTGGGGGGGGGGGGTGTCAGAGTGCGACACAGTAGGGAGGATTTTCCCATCCACCTCAAATATGTGGTGTGGATGGGTTGTGTTTTGAGGGGTGTGGTGATTTGTTTTTTTATTTATTTATTTTTTTTGTTCAGCAGATTGGTTGACCAAGAAGATTTACATATACTTAAAGGCTTAGGTTACCTTTTTAAGTGTTCAAGAAAAATTAAATTTTTTGCAAAAAAATGTGCATTTTTTATTTTTCCCCACAACCTGCAGAGCACACTCTTGCTCCAGCCTTCTGCCTGATACCTCCATACAACCTTTCTGTTAGAATGGACCACGAACATGCTGATCAGCACATAGTCCATTGAGAACTATGAGCAGTCTGCTGCAGTGGCAGATGGGACTTGTAGTTTATTCACTGATCCCTGTGAATGACTGATGTGGCATTTGCCATGTGATAGCAGCTGCGGGGGAGAGGAACCCCTGTCCATTGTAAGTGGAGGGGGGGGTTACTGGAACAGGATAAACAGTTACAGCAATCTGTTTGTATTTTTTTGGGATAAAGGTTTTACATTATTTCTGATCATTGTAAGTACCCTGTTAGTGGTAAATGGTTTGTGTCGACCCTCTAACTGCTACTTTGTCTGGACAGTTTGGGCACTCACTGGCCAGATCACCAGGTGAAAATAAAGGAAAACAGAAAATGAATGCAGCCACCACATCTAAGAGTTGGTGAGCTGCAATTTCATAAATGTTTGTTTTTGGGTTTAATACCGGTTTAAGGGCAACTCCTAAACACGTAGAATGGGGCTCATCCACATCATGTCCATTGATCTGCCTGTTCACACTATACAGGCGCTGTGGTGGATGTCACCTCAGCACATAACATATAGAGATGAATGAAATGCCATTTTGGGACATTTTTTCTGAAAGTTAAAAAAAAAAAAAAACTGCTGTAAGAACGAATCCCGCCGCCCTTATCCCGCCCACATTATACGAAGCATCACACAGCCCAACTGCTGTGAATGAGCTCTTCAACTACAAAACTACGCTGCAGCCCTTGGGGTTTGCTCACAACTACAATGCTTTGCTTCATGGTGCTGCAAATATAACCCAGCATGTCATGTTTGGTAGATAGTGCTGCTTGCAAAATGCACCCATTGAAGTCAATGGAACCACACTGTGACCATATACCAACCACCTGGCACATGGTTGCAGGATTGTATTGTAATGCAAAACCTCCCTATGGGTTGAATAAAGGCATTAGTATCACCTTTTGATCACTGCAAACTGCCATTTGGCGGCCTCCTGAAAAGCGATCCACTACAGATGACGTGCCTAATTTGACAGGCATGCAGGTGAGTGGCCCTGAATGCAGACAGTGTACATTTGGGACTGCTCACTTATATGGACGTACTTGTCAAGTCCTCATAGACCTACATGGGCTGCCTGCATCCAGCACCTCCTGCCACATTGACATGCAGCCATTCATGGACTATGGGTCTCAGCGCCGGTGTGAATGAGGCCTACTAATGTCTTCCATCAAAATGTCACTCAGATTTAGGGCCAGTTCACACCACATGCAGTCCAGTGCATTTTTTTCTGCATCAAAAACACATGGGAAGTAGGTTATATGGTTTTCAATGGCATAGATCACATCAGTGCTTGCAGTTCCAGAAAAAAAGTAGAGCATGCTGCATTTTTCCTGCACTGGACTGTACTGAATGCTGTAAAACGCACCTGTCCTTATTTAAGGTTAAGAAAAATAGAGGGGGGGGGGGGACGCTCTGGAACGCATAAAAAAACAAAAACGCACATGCAGAAAAGCATCTGGAACACATCCAGACTGTGTTTCTATGGTTTGTACTGGCCCTAAATGAAACTGCTCATAGCATAATTCAGTTTCTTTATGTCAACCCCTAAAACCACCTCCCAGTGGCTCTTTAAATGGGCTTTAATGGTGATTGGCTCCCACAGCAGTCACATGATTAAGAACCTCTCCCGCTAGCTTCCTATTAGAAGCCATGTTGGTGACAGCTCGGTCAGGTGTTGGAATGCACACAGTGAGCCAACTCTTACCGTACAACCTCATGTCACTATGGACGTGTATGTGTGGCGGCTGGGTGATAAAGCCCAATTTTCTTGCTGAGAAATGTTTGTGTGATTGACAAGCAGTTAAAATGGCAAATACACTCACATGCTAAGACTGCACTAGTTGCACTAGTTGCACTAACGTTATTTGCTTGTAAAATCCTATAGTCACAGTAGACTAATCCCAGGGTCTGCTCATGCAAGGTCAGTAGGATGGCATGAGATGTAGTGTGAGGATGTTAGTCCTGTGTTGTAATGGTGGTCATACGGGTTTGTTTTATTATATAGCTTTCTGCATCTTTCTGCTAGCAGCATCTTACATGCATGCATGCATGCATGCATGCATACATACATACACACACTGCTTTTTTTTTTTCTCAGGGAATAGGTGCAGGAACTCAACCATGCCCGCCACACTCACATACCTGCCAAATGGCATCAAATAGTAGCTCTTCCCTCTGCATACAAACCCTCCCTCCACTGCCCTCATTCCCCCCCCCCCCTCCTTAAAAGCTCCACCATATGTCTTACCTTTGTTGCAATATTAAGCTGAAACACCTATTGAGCTGTAGTGACTCCCATCATACTATACTATACTACAGTCACTTGCAAGAGAGATTATGCAGTAGGAGCATCAACAACTGGTCACCAGGGGAAAAAATGGAGACCACAGAGGGTGCAGCCTACCACGCACCCTCTCCTGCCCATGACTGCACTGAACCCTGGGCACCTGTTCTGTATCTCCCTTGTCACTGTCTGGCACTCAGTGGGATCTGCGCAGGAGATCTGACCTGTGGGAGCTAATGGGAGATAAGCTATCACTTGTAAACGCAGAAGCTGGACAAGTGATAGTGGGGAGCAGAAGTTCCCCCTAGTTCCTGCTGAAAAAAGATATACACACACTATTAGACTGGATTCGATCACACTGAGACGATTTCCCAAAGCAGAAAAATGTATTGATCATGTTGCGTCGATCAGCTGTTCTAAGATACTTTGTCTCTTACATCTCACTCTCCAGTGTGTGTCTCATATAAGCAGGGGCAGATCTGCCGGAAGGCAAACAAGGTGTTTGCCTTGGGCGGCATTTTTCCGGTGGAGTGGCACCACCCTCCAGGCGACCGTGCTATAGCCAAATGTCGGCTACAGCGCAGTCATCCAGTTCTGGGAGGGTGTCAATTGACACCCTCCCAGAACCACGCCGAGCTCCTCCCCCTGCACTGTACTGGCTGTCGGCTCATCAGCTGACTTTCTGCTTCAGTGTAGGGGAGGGGGCTTTATCCACCATGTGTTTCTCCTGGAGAGGAAGTGCACCGCACGGAGCAACGGATGATGTCATCGCAGCGTTGTGAGCGTCTGAATCGCGATGCTGCGATTATATTCCACACCTCTAATATCGGCATTCTTTTCCTCGTGCTGTCACAGCATGAAGAGAGGAGAGGGCCAGTAACTGGCTTGTGTAAAAGGGGACATCTACACTGATCATCAGTGTCCTCATTATTAGTGCAGCCCCATCAGTGCCTCCTATCAGTCCCCACTAGTGCCAGCCTATTCGCAGCCACAGCATTTTTAATTTGGACTGCAGAGTTTATTGGGCGGCACCACCTGTCAAACTCGCCCATTGAGATAAATGGGGCTACATCACGACTGCAAGCACACTCAACTCAATTGACACAGTTGTGGTATGGCACACAATGTAAAATTGCTGTTTAGTAATAAGAAAAAAAAAAGTGAACAGACATCAGGAGGGGGCACTAGCATCTCCCGAATGCCTACCAGCTGGTGCTCTACCACCCTCTAAAAAGCGATCCACCGCAGATCACTTTTTAGAGGGTGGTAAGTACTACCACCTGTCTGAAAGACCCAAGTTAGTGGTGAGTCTCATTCCTTGGGTGATAAAGTGTTTTCGGAGGAATAAAAGCATGGAGATATACTTTTTTTTTTTTTTTATTTTTTTTATTTATTTATTTTTTTTCACTGTAATACACTCCATTGGATCATTTTAAAGACCGGAGACGTACAATCTTTCACTTTATTTTTTATTTGTACTATTACAATTTATACGGCCTATGTGTGACAACACTCGGCAAGAGGGACTTTTGTTCTCTTCAACACAGGCAGCTCCCAGCTCTACACTGCAGTCATCCAGTGCTAGTAGGTTAAAGAGGAAGTAAACTCTTCCTTTTTTTTTTTCTTTCCTACAAAGTAAAGGCATGATGTGCTAGTATGCATCGCATACTAGCACATTATGTGAAACATACCTGCAAACGAAGCCCGCGTCGTCCCCGCTGGAGGCCGCATCCATCTTTACCTGTTTTCCTTCCGGGGTCTCTCCCGCCAGTCACGGCACAGGCTTCTGAAGAAACGGCACTGGCGGCCATTCAGAACACATGTGCTGATATCGGCGCAGTGTACAGTAAATGTATCCTAAACGGTGCAAGTTTAGGAGATATTTACAGTACCTATAGGTAAGGCTTACCTTTTAAGTACAAACATTTAGGGGAAGTTTACTTCCTCTCTAAATTAGCCCTAGTTTGTGTATGTTTGATTGTGAGTTGGGAACCTTAGATCAGGGGTAGGCAACCTTAACCACTTCAATACCAGGCACTTAGACACCTTCCCGCCTAGGCCAATTTTCAGCGCTTTCGCAATTTGAATGACAATTTCACAGTCATGCAACACTGTACCCAAACAAATTTTTTATCATTTTGTTCCCACAAATAGAGCTTTCATTTGGTGGTATTTGATCACCTCTGTAGTTTTTTTTCAAAAAAAAAAAAAAAAAAGTTTTTCTTTGTTTCTGTTTAAAAATTTTTGTAAATAAGTAAGTTTTCTTCTTCAATGAGGGGCACTGATATGGCGGCACTGATATGGCGGCACTGGTATGTGGCACCAATGGGCACTGATTGGCACAGACTGGGCACATGTGGATGGCCATGGGGTACATACCTGGCCATCCACATGTTGCCCGCTTCCCTGGTGGTCCAGTGTGGTCATCTGAGGGGGGCTGCGCTGATAAACAATCAGCGCAGACCCCCCCCCCCTGTCGGGAGAGCCGCCGATCGGCTCTCCTCTACTTGCGTCTGTCAGACGCGAGTGAGGAAAAGCCGATCAACGACTCTTCCTATTGACATTGCGATCTGCCGTGATTGGACACAGCTGATCACGTGGTAAAGAGCCTCCGCCGGAGATCGGTGGAGCGGTGTGTCAGACTGACACACCGATCGCCGCGATGCGCGCCCCCACAGACGCACCGCGGCATGTTATCCTGCTGGACGTCATATGACGCCCAGTCAGGATAATTAAACCACCGCCCGGCCGTCGATCTGCTATAGGCTGGGCGGGAAGTGGTTAAAGAGGTGGAGAGCTACCTGAACAATGTGGGATAAGTCAAAGATCACTGGGCACAGTGTCGCCTCCTCACACCCGATTTAAACCTCTAATTGAATCGCATGCATTGCACACCAGTCGTGGGTATAAATCGGGGGCAGGGGTGGTAAAAAACGCATCTTAACTATGGGGATTTAACAACCCTAAACTACAAATATAAATGAACCCTTATTGTTCTGAGACCCCTATAGGGCTGCTTTCACACGCAATGCATCTGCGCCCATCCTGGGTTATCTGCGCTTTGCCATAGACTTTATTATATCTTGCATTCAGAAAGTGCACCAAACCCGCAGGTTATAATTGAAATCTATGGCTGAGAGCAGCAAACCCGCAGGTACACTGCACTGCAGCCCCATACTATTATGCCCAGTGTATTGCTTCACACTGACCTAAGAATCTTTTCTTTCCTGCTGCTGGCACCGCTCTGGAGACCGCTAGCCAGGATAAGAGATGGAGTGCAGTTGGTATCACTCCGCATGGGACAGGAGCCACCACTACAGAGGATGCATCTTCTTGCTCCCTACTACTGCTCCAACTTTACAAGTAGTCCCTCTACATTGTACTCTCGTTTTGATGCTCTGGAATGGCGGGTCAGCAACCCCAGACCGTGATCTACCAGTCATCTGTCCAATCTACTAGTAGATCCTGATTTACTGGTTGCTGACCCCCGCCTTGTATTGTAAGCTCCCTGAGGGCAGGGACTGATGTGAATGGATGTGAAGCACAGCGTAAATTGATGGTGCTATAAAACTACTGATAACAACATTAAACAAAACTTTTTAAAACCCGTATTGTATTTTTGGCTCCATAGATTTCAGTGGAAGCGCTTGGGGGGAACATTGTCATTTGTTGTCAGTGGAAATTGTTGACTTTCTCTGGAGTGCCATAAAGATGTATCTCTTGTAGTGTATACACCACCATGGGTGCATTGTTTCATCGCTGGCTCTGCTCCAATTACCTTGTGCTGACCCCTTTATCATTGTCTGTTGAGTGTTTGGTAAATTTGCCCATTCCATTCGGAAAGCTCTGTTTATTTGCCGTAGCTGAGATGTCGCAGTATACAGACTCCAGTAAAGACCTGTATTCTTTGCTCGTCTAGGATGAACCCTGAGCTCTGCTGGCAATGAAATGACTTTATTTCTTGGAACATCCTCGAGTGTTCGCTGACTGAATTTGTGCACGTTTTTGTACTTTGTACACAAATTGACAATAATTGTCATGTAACAGCACATAATAATGAATTCTGTAGATATATAATATAGGATGTAGCTGTGGGCTTTTCAGAATGTGCAATAAAGTGGTTTCTTAAGGCATTTTTTTTTTTTTTTTTTTTTTTTACATTAAAATAAGAGGGTATTAGAGGTGCACCGAAATTTCGGCCGCCGAAAATGGTGTTTTTTTTTTTTCATTTGGCGGAAAGGAAAAAACAGCCAATAATGAAAGGGGGCGTGGTTTGCCTGGGTGCCGCCCATTGCGGGAGTGTGACCTTGGTGTGCCCAGTCCCCTCACCCCTCCCCCATCCTCCTCTCCGCGATCTCCGTGTGTCCGAGCTAAATTGCCCTATAGTAACAATGTCCCGCCTCCTGTGATAGATGGGACATTGAATCAGTGTGACGTGATCACAGAAGGCGGGACATTGTTACTATAGCCTGGGCAATTCAAATCCAGCTCTGTGACACACGGAGATTGCTGCTGATGCGGACACAGGCAGGCTGCATATGATGGGCACTGGTGAGGCTCTGACCATCTCCTGTATCATATCTGCTAGAGGTGCACCGAATGGAAATTTTGCTAATACTATTGGCAATGTGTTTTAAGTTTAAGTAAGAGACTGCAGACATGATACAAGAGATGGTCAGAGACTGCAGACTGCATTTTCTTAACCTCTCTTGCACCAAAGGTGCCAATAATTTGACAGAACACCGGGGCCTTCACCTCTTTTGGTGGTTTCCCACCATTACTGCCCCCTCCTCCCTCTTATGAGTGCTCTCATAGCAGGCCCTGTACTATGATGACACCCGTGTGGGTGTGCCCCTGAGCTGGGCTGGGTGTGTCCATTGACACACACAGTGTGAGCAGGAGCTGCTGTCAGTGTTTTCTGTGAATCCAGGAAGAGAGAAGAGTAGAGCTTCAGCCAGGCACAGCATTGGAGTGATAGAGGCTCGGGTGAGTGTTTGAGGGGGGTAATTAGTGGGGTGTTTCATCTTAATGCAGAAAATGTATGAAGGTAAAAAAAAAATAGAAATCAAAACCACTTTATTTAAAAACATGGAAACTAATAGAGTGAAGTAATGCTCCTCCCACTGAAAGGGTTAAATCCAACGTTTAGTCTAGGGGTGTACTAATCGCCTTCTTTCCTTGTTCTAGCACTGTCCCCCTCTGCCTAAAGCTCCAGGCTGTGGGATGTGTTGTAAATGGTAATGAAGACCAATAGTTTAATGTAATTATTGGTATTCTTGTGGAAACGGGTGTGCGCTGATGTGTATGTATAACGCATGTCCTTAAGGCAAATATCCAAGATATTCCAGATTGTAGCAACTTTTTGGATCCTCAACAATCGATGACTAGTCCAGCAGAGTATGTGCAAAATAATACAATAATCAGAAGCTTTCCAGTTCTGTTATGTCCTAGCAAGAATATCCAGCATAAAGTATATGTCAAATCTGTATGAGGACCTAGGTGGCTTTAATGCATGCATTCATTTATACTGCTTTTTAAATCGATGTTTCTCAACTCCAGTCCTTGAGTACCCCCGACAGGTCATGTTTTCAGGCTTACCATTATTTTGCACAGGTGATTTGATCAGTTTCACTGTCTTAGTAATTACCACAGCCGTTTCATCTGAGGGAAATCCTGAAAACATGACCTGTTGAGGGTACTTGAGGACTAGAGTTGAGAAACTCTGTAAATCATTCCCCCCATAATCTCCCTACAATCAAAATCTTTCCTTGATATACCATTTCTTTCCTTATTTGCCAATATTTACAGGCAGCTGATTGGTTAATCCAAACACCTTTTGATCTTGTTTCTTAAACAAGATAAAAGATCCTACCTACAATTAGTGAAAATAACAATTCAGGCCAACTGTAGTGTTTACAATGCTTTTTTTTTTTTCCTAGGACAGTAAACAATTGCCCATTTGACCAATTACAATAAGGCCTGGCCATACAATATACAATTTTTCCTTCTATTTACCAAAACCATATAGTATCAACTAGAGCTGCATGATTATTCGTTAAATTGTCATCTCGATTCAACTTCCCTCATGATACTAATACAGCATTTCCATGATTTTTGTTAAACAAGTGAAGAGCCGTTCTCTGCTCAGAGCTGTCAAAAAAAAAATTCAGTAGGTAAATGTTTATCAACAGCGCTGAGATAAAGAAAAACAATGTATCTCTTGGTTCTTTTAGACCAAAGGGACTTAGTTTTAACCACTTAAAGAGGAGGTCCAGTCAAAAAAAAAAAAAAGTCAGCAGCTACAAATACTGTAGCTGCTGACTTTTAATATTAGGGCACTTGCTGTACCTGTCCAGGGAGCCCACGATGTCTGCGCCCCAGCCGATCTTAGGATCGAGTCCTGGGTGCTGAACCCCGCTTTAAAGACTAAACCTTTTTTTGACACTTGTTGCTTACAAGTTACAATCAGTATTTTTTTGCTAGAAAATTACTTAGAACCCCAAAACGTGTGTGTGTATGTGTATATATATATATATATATATATATATATATATATATATTTTTCACTCTTTGTTATATTGCAGCCACTTGCTAAAATCATTTTTAAGTTCATTTTTTTTCCCCCCATTAATGTACACACAGCACCCCATATTGACAGAAAAACACAGAATTGTTGACATTTTTGCAGATTTATTAAAAAAGAAAAACTGAAATATCACATGGTCCTAAGTATTCAGACCCTTTGCTGTGACACTCATATATTTAACTCAGGTGCTGTCCATTTCTTCTGATTATCCTTGAGATGGTTCTACACCTTCATTTGAGTCCAGCTGTGTTTCATTATACTGATTGGACTTGATTAGGAAAGCCACACACCTGTCTATATAAGACCTTACAGCTCACAGTGCATGTCAGAGCAAATGAGAATCATGAGGTCAAATTAACTGCCTGAAGAGCTCAGAGACAGAATTGTGGCAAGGCACAGATCTGGCCAAGGTTACAAAAAAATTCTGCTGCATTTAAAGTCCCTAAGAGCACAGTGGCCTCCATAGTCCTTAAATGGAAGACGTTTGGGACGACCAGAACCCTTCCTAGAGCTGGCCGTCTGGCCAAACTGAGCTATCGGGGGAGAAGAGCCTTGGTGAGAGAGGTAAAGAAGAACCTAAAGATCACTGTGGCTGAGCTCCAGAGATGCAGTCGGGAGATGGGAGAAAGTTGTAGAAAGTCAACCATCACTGCAGCCCTCCACCAGTCGGGGGTTTATGGCAGAGTGGCCCGACGGAAGCCTCTCCTCAGTGCAAGACACATGAAAGCCTGCATGGAGTTTGCTAAAAAAAACACCTGAAGGACTCCAAGATGGTGAGAAATAAGATTCTCTGGTCTGATGAGACCAAGAAAAACTTTTTGGCCTTAATTCTAAGCTGTATGTGTGGAGAAAACTAGGCACTGCTCATCACCTGTCCAATACAGTCCCAACAGTGAAGCATGGTGGTGGCAGCATCATGCTGTGGGGGTGTTTTTCAGCTGCAGGGATAGGACGACTGGTTGCAATCGAGGGAAAGATGAATGCGGCCAAGTACAGGGATATCCTGGACGAAAACCTTCTCCAGAGTGCTCGGGACCTCTGACTGGGCCGAACTTTTACCTTCCAACAAGACAGTGACCCTAAGCACACAGCTAAAATAAGGAAGGAGTGGCTTCACAACAACTCCGTGACTGTTCTTGAATGGCCCAGCCAGAGCCCTGACTTAAACCCAATTGAGCATCTCTGGAGAGACCTAAAAATGGCTGTCCACCAACGTTTACCATCCAACCTGACAGAACTGGAGAGGATCTGCAAGGAGGAATGGCAGAGGATCCCCAAATCCAGGTGTGAAAAACTTGTTGCATCTTTCCCAAAAAGACTCATGGCTGTATTAGATCAAAAGGGTGCTTCTACTAAATACTGAGCAAAGGGTCTGAATACTTAGGACCATGTGGTATTTCAGTTTTTCTTTTTTAATAAATCTGCAAAAATGTCAACAATTCTGTGTTTTTCTGTCAATATGGGGTGCTGTGTGTACATTAATGAGGAAAAAAAATGAACTTAAATAATTTTAGCAAATGGCTGCAAAATAACAGAGTGAATATTAAGGGGGTCTGAATACTTTATGTCCCCACTGTGTGTGTGTATATATATATATGTGTATATATATATATATATATATATATATATATATATATATATATATATATATATATATATATATATATATATATATATATATATATATGTGTATGTATGTGTGTGTATGTATGTATATATGTATATATTGTACATCTATTTTATATCTTTTCATGTGACAACACTAGAGAAATGACACTTTGCTACAATATAAAGTAGTGAGTGTACTGCTTGTATACCAGTGTAAATTTGCTGCCCCCTCAAAATAACCCCAAAGTGTCTATTTTGTGTGGTCACCATTATTTTCCAGCACTGCCTTAACCCTCTTGGGCATGGAGTTCACCACAGCCTTACAGGTTGCCATTGGAGTCCTCTTCCACTCCTCCATGACGACATCACGGAGCTGGTGGATGTAGAGACCTTGCACTCCTCCACTTTCCATTTGATGATGCCAACAGATGCTCAATAGGGTTTAGGTCTGGAGACATGCTTGGCCAGTCCATGGCCTTTACCCTCAGCTTCTTTAGCAAGGCAGTGGTCGTCTTGGAGGTGTTTTTGGGGTCGTTATCATGTTGGAATACTGCCCTGCGGCCCAGTCTCCAAAGGGAGGGGATCATGCTCTGCTTCAGTATGTCACAGTAAATTTGGCATTCATGGTTCCCTCAATGAATTGTAACTCCCCAGTGTCGGCAGCACTCATGCATCCTCAGACCATGACACTCCCACCACCATGCTTGACTGTAGGCAAGACACACTTGTCTTTGTACTCCTCACCTGGTTGCCGCCACAAACGCTTGACACCATCTGAACCAATTTAGTTTATCTATCTTGGTCTCATCAGACCACAGGACATGGTTCCAGTAATCCATGTCCTTAGTCTGCTAGTCTTCAGCAAACTGTTTGCGGGCTTTCTTGTGCATCATCTTTAGAAGAGGCTTCCTTCTGGGATGACAGCCATGCAAACCAGTTTGATGCAGTGTACGGCGTATGGTCTGAGCACTGACAGGCTGACCCCCCCCCCCCCCACCCCTTCAACCTCTGCAGCAACGCTGGCAGCACTCATACGTCTATTTTCCAAAGACAACCTCTGCATATGACGCTGAGCACGTGCACCCAACTTCTTTGGTCAACCATGGCGAGGCCTGTTCTAGGTGAAACCTGTCCTGTTAAACCGCTGTATGGTCCTGGCCACCGTGCTGCAGCTCAGTTTCAGGGTCTTGGCAATCTTCTTCTAGCCTAGGCCATCTTTATGTAGAGCAACAATTCTTTTTTTTCAGATCCTCAGACTTCTTTGCCATGAGGTGCCATGTTGAACTTCCAGTGATCAGTATGTGAGAGTGATAACACCAAATTTAACACACCTGCTCCCCATTCACACCTGAGATCTTGTAACAATAACGAGTCACATGACACCAGGGAGGGAAAATGGCTAATTGGGCCCAATTTGGACATTTTCACTTAGGGGTGTACTCACTTTTGTTGCCAGTGGTTTAGACATTAATGGCTGTGTGAGTTATTTTGAGGGGACAGCAAATTTACACTGTTATACAAGCTGTACACTCACTACTTTCCATTGTAGCAAAGTGTCATTTTTTTTCAGTGTTGTCACAGGAAAAGATATAATAAAATATTTACAAAAATGTGAGGGGTGTACTCACTTTTGTGAGATACTGTATACTTTGTGTCTCGACAAATCCCAGGCGCCAGGTCACCATGGTGACTAGAAGTTGTGTCCTGGGCCTCCCACTTGCCAGCCATGCTATAGCTGAAAGACCACTACAAAGCACTCGTCCAGTCTTGGAAGGGCGCCTATTGATGTCCTCCCAGAAATCTGCACCCAACTCAATATTGAACCCCATGCCCTTGAAATTCACATGCGTGCAGGCGTCACAATACTTTTGACAATACAGTGTATGTATATATGTATAATATATTTGTGTGTGTGTGTGTATTGTGACATTATGAAAGGTGAGGTGATTGGTGGGCATTGTATTTCACCTCGCATGCGTTCATTTGCTGAGATCTAAGCTGATATCTTGTCCAGGTTTTACCACCCACCTTGGCAGGGTTGGTTCCGGACCAGATTTTGCGGTCCACCAACAGGTGGTATAAATAAGACAGGACTGGAGCCAAGAGTTGCTCTTGGCCTGGGACTCGGGAAGCCACAAACCAAGAGAGCTGTTGATATGAAGTTTGCTTTTGTGAGACGAGGTTTGTATTCTCTTTGTTTTTGGGTGACTGGGAGAAGCCCATCACCTGTGAGTTAAGAACCTGCAATGTTTAGTTAGTGCCTGGATGTCAGGATTTATTTTCTGTTTTTTATTTTTGTGTAACATTTTACAATAACATGGCTGCAAGTAAGATTTTAAAGCGGAGGTTCACACAAAAATGGAACCTCTGCTTTTCGGAAACCCCCCCCCCCCCCCCTCCGGTGTCACATTTGGCACCTTTCAGGGGGGGAGGGGGGTGCAGATACCTGTATTTGCACCCACTTCCGGGCATAGATAGCCGCAGAAGCCACTCCCTACTGTCTGCTAGGAAACACATGGGTCCCAGAGACAGCAGGGACCATTCGGATTGCGCAGTGCGACTCGCGCATGTGCACTAGGGAACCAGGAAGTGAAGCCGCAGCGAGACCCGAGAGCACCCGAGAGCCGAGCGACAGATCGGCTTTGGTAACCGACATTGCGTGTGCCCTGGACAGGTAAGTGTCCTTATTTTAAAAGCCAGCAGCTGCAGTATTTATAGCTGCTGACTTTTAAAAAAAAAAAATTTCGGCAGAACACCACTTTAAGAAAACCTGCCGTTTTTGGACTACCTTTTTCCCAGGGAAGGCGATTTCCCCTTGAGCTAACCCCTGATATTGACTGACACACACACCCATGTGTATATTAATTTTGCACATACTATATACAGCGCTGGCCGTTAACGCTGCATTGTATGTTTTTAAAAGATGAGCATGCCACCTTAGAGAGGCTACAGTGCTGGACCAGTTGCATGGATGTAGGGACTCTGGTGGAGCACGAAATAAGGTAAATATTACACTTTATTCCTGCACCCTTAAACTAAATGATTATTTAACTTGTAATGCAGGAGGAGATTTTGCCCAATTCCTGGAATTTTTGTGTGAATATGCACACAACAATGCATACCCTGTACATTTTGCAGTCTCTATAGTAATGTGAAATGGCATACCCAATTATTCTCCTTGCTGCAGTTGGGGCCCCGTATCTCGGGGCCATTTGGTGTGGAACTAGCACTACAACATATCCAAGTACCCCGATATACGAGGCCCCAAAGTCTGTTCGGAAAATGTCAAGCACTTTTCTGCAGCAGAGAATGATTTTCCAAACCGAATTTGGGGCCCCGTATCTTGGGGCAACTTGGTGCTAGGAACACCAGCTTTGGATATACTGGGTTTGCGCACAAAATTTGGGGTTCCTAGCACCAAGTGGCCCTGAGATACAGGGCCCCAAATTTGGTTTGGAAAATGTCATTCTCTGCTGCAGAAAAGTGATTGACAAAAAAAGTGCTGAAAAACTCGGCTTATACTTAAGTTTATACTATCTATCTATCTATCTATCTGCAAGCCCTGCAGCTTTCAGCCCATACCTCCCCATAGGGCTGTCGGTTTCAAAGCTGTGGGGGGTTGTGAATGAACTACAAGGGTGCTCATCAGCACCCCCACAGTTCATTCAGAATTACAAGCTGGCATGCAATACACGTCGTACTCATGTTGGAAAGGAAGTACATATCCGACCTGCTCCACATGAACCAAATCAAACCATTCCCCACATTACAGAAAGAGTTTCACCTCCCAAATTCTGACCTATTCCTATACCTACATACGAAACACTGTATTGCCTCGATCAAAAGCGTATCTTGCACAATTCCCCAAGAAACTTGGCTATATCTTAGAACACCCACACCACACTGAAGAGGGATATCGTTGTTTTACAACCTGATGCAGAACAAAAACATTTTTACCAAATCCACTTCACTCCTTAAACGGGAAGCAGACTTGGGACAATCCTTCACAGCGGATGACTGGGAAAGAGCATGTAAATCCACATACAAAACCACTTGCTGCTTAACCCTATGGGAACTAGCAATTAAATTTACATACTGGTGGTACCTCACTCCCGATAGAATAGCCAAATTAAACGCAAACCATGACGACTCCTGTTGGAGGCAGTGTGGACAGAAAGGAGACATGATACACATTTTCTGGAACTGCCCTAAACTGACACAATACTGGTCCTCCATATTCTGCTTACTTTCTGCTATCACACAAATCTCCATTCCCATGAAACCCTCCCTGGCACTACTATCACTAGAAATAGAGCAATATCCCAACCCAATGAGAAATATAATACTCCATATTCTACTATCTGCAAGACTCAATATTACTAGGAAATGGAAAAACACAGATCCACCCACAGTTGGCGAAGTGGTACAAACAACCCACGTTCACTTCTCATAAGAAACCATACTAGCGCTACACAACAAACACAAATTACAATATCCTAAAATATGGGAACCATGGATTAGATGGACTAGTTCCCCAGGACATATTGAACACATTAATCCTCAACTCTGGTAGAACTCTTACTAGATCTCTCATTTACAGATAATCGTTTTCTGTCTGTTTAGTTAAATTCAGAATAGAAAGTTATATAGAAAAGCATTCCTATGGTGTATGACATCAGAGGAGGAGGGGGTGTGCCTATATGGACACAGAGTAGCACTGACCAGGGTGTGTGGGTGGGCATGTACCTCCTCATTACCTAATATACGATTGGCTGATCGTCGCTAACGTCCGACACCTACGGATATTGAGTTTAGTTCTGTTTCTTCTACTTATACTATATACTACTATATTCTACTTGTACTACTTCTACTATAACTGAGATTATATCTGTTTGAAATGTAAAATAAGAAATAACTAGTGTCCACTATGATTGTTTGGATAATTATCATATGCATAACTCAAAAATACGTTGCTTATTATTGTATTGTACAAAATTTTTAATAAAAAACCTATTGAGAAAAAAAAAGAATGATGGTATATGTAGTTCATTGATTCACAGGAAACTGTGAATGAATGATATGGCTGGGTGGGCTGTGCTCTCTTCAAAAAGGGACATCGTCTTATTACATGGCCTCTCATTCTTTTACTTTTTTTTTTTTTTTTATAGGATCTTCATCATGACCCACCAACTTCTGCCCCGAGCTTTAGTTTCCTCTCGCTGGCTTTGGGACAATTTACGGACTGGTTCAGCTCTTAGGACAAATGTTCGGGTACTTGATGCATCATGGCATCTCCCCAAAACTGGGCGTGACCCTTGGCGAGAATACAAGGAGCGCCACATTCCTGGAGCCTACTTCTTCGACATAGATGTCTGCAGTGACCGCACCTCCCCATATGACCACATGCTTCCCAGCGCAGACCAGTTTGCTGAATATGCTGGGAAACTTGGAATCTCTAACAGCAATCATGTTG
Organism: Lithobates clamitans; assembly: GCA_037952925.1. Classification (NCBI taxonomy): domain Eukaryota; kingdom Metazoa; phylum Chordata; class Amphibia; order Anura; family Ranidae; genus Lithobates; species Lithobates clamitans. The sequence continues at coordinate 1,416,898 of JBBGZY010000224.1, forward strand.
TGGTGTATGATGCCAGTGATTTTGGCTCATTTAGCGCTCCCCGGCTGTGGTGGATGTTTAGGGTTTTTGGGCATCCAAATGTGTCCGTGTTGGATGGTGGTTTTAAAGGTTGGTTAAGGGAAGGACATTCAGTAAAGTCGGGGAAGGAACCCCGCCCAGTGCCAGTAGAGTTCCAAGCAAAGCTGAACACTTCTCAAGTTATAGACCATGAGGAAATTGTGAACAACGTTGAAAAGAGGACATTTCAGATGGTGGATGCCAGAGTGGAGGGAAGGTTCAGAGGACTTGAACCTGAGCCCCGGGAAGGTAAGAATGGATTATTGCTTCCAGATCATATTGATGGATTCATCTTTTAGAATATTTGCAGAGGCAATGGCAAATGTATGTTTGTTCAGATGTTGTAGCTGCACTAAGATTTAGGGGCCCATTTAAATGGCCAGATCATTGGTTTGGTGCTGGGACCTCCTCCCAATGTCGCGTTAATCAGCTTACTTCTAAGTCAGGAGATAAGCGGAAGCCATTTTTCATCATGCTCTAACCATTTACTTCCTGACGGATAAGCACTGAGACATTTTATAATGCTACAAGGTTTATTCTGATGCAGTTTTGGGCAGGAAAAAGAACTGCATGTTCCTCAGTTACATATTATGAACCGTGAGATTTCAAGGTATCTCAAAGGTTACATCTATTTGTCTGTCATTAAAAGATTGTGCTTGTAAATGTATAGGGCTGTTTGCTGACCAAGCCTGCCACTGCATGGAAGTAGAATCAATTATTATTTTTAATTTGAACTCCAGGCATATAGCTAAATCTAGAGAAGAAATACATACAAAGCTGTTTTAACTGCCAAAGGGTTTGTACTGTACACAAACCAGCCATTTGGCAGCAAAGGTGCTTAATTTTTCTTTGTTGCAATTTCAGTAACATTGACAATCTGCTTTTCCCTCCTATCTGCATGCTCTTTGCACTGCAACACAGCTGATTGGCCCAATGTGCTGCTTCTTCCTCCCTCTTTCTTTCTGAGCTCTGCTGTACAGGGTTTGCAAGAGGCTGATACCAAGTTTAAATTTAGGCTCTTGCACTGCTTGCATTTAAAAAAATACAATAGTGATATAAGTCAGACAATTTGCATGCAGGAGAGCAAATCTATCCCTGTTCAGATGTGCAGATACCAGCATACAGCCGTAGCCTGTCATTGATTAGTACAGTGGTTCTCAACTCCAGTCCTCGGGACCCACCAACAGGCCAGGTTTGCAAGATAGCTGAAATACATCACAGGTGATATCACTTGCTGCTCAGTGATTGCAGTATTCTAGTCTGCAACTCCCCAAGGTAATACTTAAAATCTGGCCTGTTGGTGGGTCCTGAGGACTGGAGTTGAGAACCACTGGATTAGTACAAGGGGATGAGCACAAACACCTTGTACTCAGGACACAGAAATCTGAGCTCCTAGTCACTGTGTACACCCCTCTATAGCTGTGTGAATGAGTCTGCATTGTGGTATACCAGCAAATGGTAGAAACAAGCATCAGGCAGATTAAACAAAAAAAGTAGAAATTCACAAACGTAAGCATGTCCTCGATATAACAATAATGTAAAGCAGTCGGGTACTAGCACTGCAGTTTACCCTAAAACCTTGTACACACAATGAGAATATTGGATGAATAATCCTCTGTGGTTTTTTTATTATAATATTTTTTTATTTTTTTTTGGATGCTAGTTTTATATGTAAAATGAAGAGGTTAGTTACAAAAATTCTCACATGACCGAATACTACTTTGGAAATGTATGTAATGTATTCTTTTGTTTCTCAGCGTGCGCAGTCTTGTGGGTTTTTTTTTTGGGGGGTGGAGGGGTTTCAGACGAATACTGTGCTGATTAAATGAAAACTGTACGTTCTGTTATCGTACGAGAATTTTTTTTGTCCCTTCGGATAATTTTGTACGATAACTCCAAAAGCAGTATTTTTTTTTTTTTTTTTGTTTTCTATCTGATTTTCTAAATGTGTGTACTAGGCATTATGATACAAGTGATAGAAGAAGGGCAGATCCTAAGTGTAAAATGTTGCCTATGGCTTCAAGTAACCAGTTTAACAAGTCCTATTTGTTGTTGACCAGTTAACTTTGTGGTCCCAACCTCAGGCCCTGTGTTATGGTCACGTATACATGGAGGTTTTCACATACCTGATCTGTAACCTAGTGCGGATTTGGAACAAAGAGCTAGAAATATACATGATTACATTGGCAGGGAGCAGAGTATGTTTTCTTGTTTCATTTTAATAATCGATCATTGGGTTTTGCAAGGGTGCAATCGCATTTACCAGTGGAAAACACTTCACTTGAATTCCCCCCCCCCAAGCATGACATTCTCACATATTTCTTTTACCCCAACACCACTACATTTAGCTGCAGGGAGCGATTCAACTGGCCTGTGTAAGTTTTTTTAGAAGTCATACAAGTCACAGTTTTCACAGAACTGGTTCTTGGTGATTGGCCCAGCAGTTTCACATGGAATTTTAGTTCATTCACAGTAGCGCTGTCAAACGTGTGTGTGTGTGTGATATATATATATATTGATATTGATATATATATATATATTTTCTTTTCAAGGACATTTCTAAATTCAGGTATTGATTTCTCAGTCAATGCAATCGCTTGTACAGAGCGAATGAGGCATTTTTTTGTGTGACCAGAGCTCCTTGCATTTTCCCCATTGTATGTGAATATAGATGCAGTGGCTGTATGGACATGGGGGGGGGGGGGGGTGGCATCAAACATGCACTAATAATGCAGCACGTAGGACTTTTAAAAATGCAACGGACTGGTGTGAAGGGTTCCAAGCAAAAGCAGAAGGAACACTGATTTAGTGTGAAAGGGCCCTAAATGAAATGCACTGCTTAGGATAGACCAACCAATGACATGTATTTACCATCCTTTCACATTTTTGCTTTGTTGTAGGAATTGAGCCTGGTCACATATTTGGTGCCGTGAACCTCCCTTTCCCAAGCTTCCTCACAGAAGAAGGCAATGAGAAGTCTCCAGATGAACTTAGACGGATTTTCCAGGAGAAAGGCATTGACCTGTCAAAACGACTGGTGGCAACGTGTGGCTCCGGAGTCACTGCCTGCCACGTGGCTCTTGCCGCTTTCCTTTGCGGTAAAGATGATGTTGCCATATATGACGGTTCTTGGGTTGAGTGGTACATGCGCGCCAAGCCAGAGGATGTTGTATCAGAGGGCAGGGGGAAGACCCTGTAAGTGTCTCATGATACATTCTGCTTCTAAAGACTTGTGAACTCGCTGGTCTTCACAAACTGCTGGCTATGTATAGCCCTTGTGCTATCCTTGTCGGGTGTACTTGTTCACTTTGAAAACCTTCTGCTATGTTACAACAACATTGCTACTACGTGCCTTAAATCTTTTTTTTCATACAAAGTATATGCTTGCATTCATTGACATGAAGACTTGAAGGACTAAAAAATTCAAAGCTGTATTATATAAAGGAGCTTTTAACATCAGAGTCAGGAAAGTATGCAGGGTCTTTAGGAACTTCTCAGAAGTGATATTTGAAGTTATTAGGACCTTGTAGGGGAGATATTTCCCTTTTTAAGCAACCGAGCGGCATAGTCCACTCATTTTACCACGTGGCCCATTTAGAGTAGATGCAGTGGGGCTATGTTGTCAGCTATTTTCATTGCAGCCGCAATACATAGACCAGGCTAAAACGCTTGGCTTCCTGTAGTGTGAGTTCACACCACAGCAATGCTATGGTGTGGTACTGAGAGAAGTACTGCATGTGCCAGTTTTTACTTTTTACTTTTTTTTTTTTTTTTTTTTGTGAAGCATAAGAACTCACTTGTGACTCTTCCTCCAGCTCTATATCTGTACCGAGGTACGGGCTTTCAGTTGGAGAGCTGAAGGTAAATGTCAATGGACTACAAGCATGGTTATCACTGCATTTGTGTTCATGTTGAAGACAAGTCCAACTGCTGTGGTGGCAGATGGGACTTTTAGTTAATTTTATTCAGAGATCTGTGAATGAACGACACAGCTGTGTGGGTGGAACCACACAAATTTTAAAAGTGACAACTGCTGCAGGGGAGAAGAACCCCTGAACTGTCACATGAATGTGGGGGGTCTGATTTGCATCACATGCGCAACGGTTCAGAGTTTTTTTTTTTTCTGCTTACAATTGCATTCAAACTTGCAAGGTAGGTTTTATTCCAGGTTGGCTTTTTTTAATTCTGACATTTTTCACATCAGGCTTTCTTTATGTGAAGGTCCACAAAGAGGCTCCAAGTAGCTAGTGGGCTTTGATCCCTTTGTAGATATCACGACTTAAAGCAGAATTTTACACACACACACACACACTAACCTGTGTAAGAAGGATGTATATACGTAACTATTTTCAGGCCCCTTCGATCCAGTCACGTTATCTGGCTCCTCTGTGTCAGTCAGTGGAGGCTGCAGGGGAGAGGAGGGAGCACCAACAGGTGGACCATAGAAGACTATGGGTGATGTCACCACACCCAGACATAACCAGCCATTCTCTCCTGCACCTGCCACTGGCTGGCACAAGGGATCAGGTGACCGGAGTGGGCTGAAAATAGGTAAGTGTATACATCTTTCTTGCACAGTCCCCATAGGTGTGGGGGGTGGGAGGGGGAGCATTTTTAAGACTAGTTTGGTTTAGCCTGGAATTCCATTTTGATTTTCAATTTTATGCTGGGAAGTACTGTTCAAAGCAAACATGTCATTTATGACCGGCTTCTGAAATTGCTAGGTACCCGACTGACCTCCATGCTTTGGGGACACTGACCCAGAAGAAGCATATGGATCAGTAAAATCAAGGAAACATCAAAAGTCCTTTGCTGCATATTCAGAAAGTTCTGAAGACAGGGTCAGTGTAAGAGGCCAAGCAACTAGCATTTTCAGGAAGAGGCCAGCAATGGCAGCTCTGTTTTTTCCAAACATCACAGGATTACTTTAGCACAACTGATATTTTGTCCAGTCATCTTATTAAAAAAAAATGGCAGTTGCAAAAGCCCTGCTTTTTAAAAAGACCCTGTCACCCAGTTAAAAAATACAATTTAAAAAAAAAAAAAAAGTTTATTTACAGCGTATATGCTTTTACATAAATTTTATATGTATGTATGTATGTATGTATGTATATGTGGCTCTGAATTTGCTAGAAAATTTGACTGATTAAGAAGAGTCAATTCCCTAACACAGCCCCTCCCTCCTTGCAGATCATAGCCCTGTCCTTGACTGGGAGTGTCTAAATGCTCTCTCTGCTGGCCCAGCTCCTCTGTCTCCCCCCCCCCCCCCCCCTCGCCTTCCTACATAACGTTTAATGTAGCTGCGGGGGAAGGACTTAAATGGAATACTGTAGAGTGTCACTTAGGTAACAGCTCCAGGGTAGATAAAAATTAAGGTTTTTTTTTTTGTTTTTTTTAAATCAGATTTTTTTGGTTTAAAATTTTTTTTCTTATTACATTTTTTTATTTAATAAAATGCTTTTGGAGTAAAAAAAAATCTATCTTAGGATAGTTTTCTATTTCACATTAACAATTTTTACTTTATTCAGCATGAAATTGAGCTTGGTTTTGTAGCATGAGGCTGTATATTCTGCATTTTTGGTAAACTCATTCAATGAAACCAAGCTCTGCAAGCTGAGATAACATGCACTGCATTGATGCATTCACACAATTTCCCAGTACCCATGAGATAAAACAAAGTTCAGGAATATTCTTTTATCTCATTGTTTTGCAAATCTATGTACACTACAAACGCTATGATCGAACCGGTTCTGATATCGCTGTTTTACTAACCTGACAGCCTATTATTCTAAATGGGAAACCTTCATTTTGTTTGCAAATATTAGAGATTTTAACTACCAGCAAAAATAAGTGCTTTCATTTTAAAGAGCACCTGTCATTTCAGATCCATCATGGCAGCGCCTGTTAGCGGGCATCCACTCACCTGCTGCTGCTACGTCCCTCACCTTGTTGTGTCACTGCCGTATCGCCAGCGGTCCCATTAAAGTGAATGGGACTGTCTGTAAGTCAACAGCGGGTCAGAGGAGGAGCTGCTGCAGGAGAGAGATGACAGTCGCTCTTTAAAAATCCTGATTTAAATCAAGCCTTTTTACTAGTGATTTAAATCGACTTGATTTAAATCAAATCCACCCTGGACAGCTCTGAGTCTGCTGACTTTACATCCAAGATGGGTAGCAGTAGTCTCAGCTCAGTGCTTTTAGAAGTCTACACAAGGGAGGGTTTTACATCCATGACATGCCTAAAATATGTTAAATGCACATACAATCGTATGGTAAGGTTTTCAAATCAAAAATATTGCAGCTTACCAGTCCTTAGATGTGGTGGCTGCACTAGTTTTTCTTTTTCAGGCTAAGAACATTTTCAGCAAGTACATAAAATACCCGCTGATCTTATCAGAAATACAGTGTTTGTGCTTTTTAACTTTTTAAAGGAAGTTACACAAAGAACTTTCTTTTGTAAAGTAGTCCCAACAATCCACCATTTAATGGAGATGAACAAAGGTGGACATTTTCGAAGTCTAGCCTATGTGACAACCATGGCTGCCTCCATTGATACAATGGAGAAAGGAGTGTAGACATGAAGGGGCAAAGACATTTGGGATTATCAGGTGAAAATGCAGGGGGGGGGGGGGGAACTAAAAAAAAGAGAACTAATATACCTACAACATCTAAGGACTGGTAAGCTGCAATATATTACATTTTTAGTTTTGAGTTTCGATACGCTTTAAACAGTAATGGCTGATAACATGGCCGCGCATGCAGCTTTAGAAGTCACTGTACAGAGATCTTTACATTTTGTTAATGTGTTATCTGCACTTTTGCCAAAAGTATGGTTAAAAAAAGTCTAAACCACTAGGAACTTTTTCTTCCTGAGAGGTCTGTACATAACTATCTGTGAAACTCAAATCTCTGGTGTGGTGCATGTGAAGTTTAGAGTCCTGTTATAAGATTCCTGTTATAAGATTGACATCCATGGATGGCTCTCATTGGGATAATGTATTATGGGGGTATTAGGTTTTACTGGGACAATCTGATATTTTTATGACTGAAAATGAATACAGCAAGCAGAGATCACCTCATATTTGCTGTAAGACAGGGCTCGACAAAACCCGGGCGCCAGGTCGCATTTGCGACTAGAATTAGCGACCTGGCGCCTGGGACGGCACAGCTGTGTGTCCGTTCGACCCCCCCCCCTCCCGCCGCGATCGCGCTGGGCCGCGCCGGTAATTGAGGCCCCGGCTTTGCGGCCTACTGCAGTCCTATGGTTCTTTCTGCAATCGGGCGCCCTCTGGTGGTGGCCGTTGGTATGACAAGACATCCACCAATGCTAATGGAGCTTTTCCTACCTGTTTTCACTGCCTGCTCATCTCCTTCCCTTTACTTAGAACCCCCAAACATTATATATATTTTTTATTCTAACACCCTAGAGAATAAAATGGCGGTAATTGCAATACTTTCTGTCACACCGTATTTGCGCAGCGGACTTACAAGCGCACTTTTTTGGGAAAAAATACTTTTTTTAATTAAAAAATAAGAAAACAGTAAAGTTAGCCCAATTTTTTTTATATTGTGAAAGATAATGTTACGCAGAGTAAATTGATTCCCAACATGTCACGCTTCAAAATTTCATCCGCTCGTGGAATGGCGACAAACTTTTACCCTTTAAAATCTCCATAGGTGTCATTTAAAAAATTCTACAGGTTACATGTTTTGAGTTACAGAGGAGGTCTAGGACTAGAATTATTGCTCTCGCTCTAACGATCGTGGCGATAAAAGTGATCTCGCTGCGAATCTGCTGCAGAGACCACTTTTATCTGAAAGAGAACCGCCGGCTCTTGAAGAAGATACCGGGGTTATGGAGCTAGCTGCTACCATAACTACGGTATTTCTCTTCAAAGACAGGACGTATATAGTCGTCCTGCGGGAAGGAAGTGGTTAATTAAAATGAATTTATTATTTGTCATCTCCCTGCTTGGCCCCTTTCACACGGGCTGTCTGATCAGGTTCGCCTGTCAGTTTTTCAGGCGGACCTGATTGGATCCTTAGTGGGAATATGGCGGTCTTGTGTACCTGCATGGCAGGAAATAAAAGCAGTCACATTAGTTCTAGTCGTCTCTGTGTAAATTTAAGATTGGTTAATTTTTATATTGAAAATAAAGCTTTGTCGGTCGTTTAAAAAAAAAAAAAAACCTGGCTCCTAACTTTTTTAGCTGGCTCCTAGATTCCAAGCAAATTTGTCAAGCCCTGCTGTAAGATTATAAGTAAAAAATCAGTAGGGATAGTATGTAAATTTGTATGGATCTGTATTAAAAATGGGAACTTAAAGGCCAAATGTTGCAAAAAGATAACATATTGTAAATCATGCACAGCGGGAGATTCAACATAGTTGAGGATACGTTTTCTTCTCCTATCGCCTTCCAGGACAGCACACTCGAGGTAGGCCTGCCATCCTGGAAAGTTCTTAGAAATAACGTTACTGATATGTAACATAGGATTAAGTATTTAAAGTGAATTTGTGCCTAAAACATGAATACTAAAGTATTTACATATTTTGAACAAGCCGTAAAAGCAATTTAGAAACAAGTTCTCATTCACCTCTGTATCTAGAAGTATTGTGAAGAAATTACATTTTCAAAATTTTTAATGCAGGCACTGTGTTTTTCTGCGAAGAACAGAATGGGGCTCTGATGTAAACAACCAGCAGGTGTTTCTAAGCTGTTAGGAACCTACTAAACGCCACTTTGTAGTGATCTTTAGGCTGAATTCACACAACTTGCAGTAAACTGCAGGGAAAATAGATATACATTTTTATCCATTTTTTACCATTCATTGACTTGCGTTTTAGCACACTTGTAAAATGCAGGTAAATGCATAGACACAAAAAAAAATAAAAAATTGTTTTTGTCCTGTTCACACTACAATGCTGCGTTGACCTCTGTTATGTTAAAATGCAACATGAATGCATTTTAACACAACTCGGGTCAATGTAGCGTTGTAGTGTGAACAGGACAAAAACAATTGTTTTTTTATGTGTTTTAAAATGCAGGTAAACGCATACACATAAAATAACAATTGTTTTTGTCCTGTTCACACTACAACGCTACATTGAACTGAGTTGTGTTAAAATGCATTCATGTTGCATTTTAACATAACAGAGGTCAACGCAGCATTGTAGTGTGAACAGGCCACACAAAACTATTATTATTTTTTTTTTTTTTATGTTTCTATGTGTTGGTGTGCTAAAATGCAAGTCAGTAAAAATAGATGGAAATGTATATCCATTTTCTCTGCATTTCACTGCAAGTCAGTGTGAATTCAGCCTTAATCAGTTGTGGACATGCTACACACCCCTGAAAACTTTAGTGCATGTGTAGTACATTCTGCTCTGCTGCTGCGTCACCCCCCCCTACCCCCCACACTCTTGCCAGCAATTCCCAACTGTCAAAATGACAGCCAGGATTTGCTGTGTAAGGTCTCATGCACACAGGTGGTTTTAGCCATCATCCATTGCCCTCTATAGAGTGGCAGATGCAATCGGACATGTGACCGTTTACACCCACGTAGGCCCCTTTCACACGTGCGGACCGTATGTCCGTATTTCATCCATCCGTATAAGAATGAAATACGGACATACATGCATCCCTATGGGATAGCGGGTGTCAGCGGATGTACATCCACTAATACCCGATGTTGTCTGGCTCCGCTCTTGTCCGATTCTGCGGACGGAAGAAAATCCTATTTCTATCCGTCTGCAGAGCGGATCAGATGAACACGGACAGGCGGTCCGTGTTCCTCCGATCCCCCATAGGGGAGAGCGGAGATCTGACAGGGCGGTCCCTGCACAGTGTGCGGGTCCCTCCCTGTCATCTGCCTGCTCAGCTGGGGAAAACTGAGCGATCCCCGCTGAGCAGCGGATAAACACGGGGTGGATCAACACGGATCCGTCCCTTGTGAAAGGGGCCTTACATTCGATCCAGTCCTATCTGCTAAAAACGGACGGATGTGGGATCCATTTCCCATCCTGGCAGATCAGATCAGATGATGGATGTAAACGGATAGGCGGTCCGTTGTCATCCAACTGCCCATAGAGGAAAGCGAGCTGTGTCTGTTCTACATAAGTGGAGCAGACACGGACCAGCCATTCGCCTGCTCAGTGGGGATCCACAGACAGATTCCCCACTGAGCTGGTGGGATCTGCCTGTGTAAATGTGCAGGAATAGAAACTACACAACTCAGTTTCCCCAATATTTATAAGCACTGTTCAAGGTAGTAAATACAAAAGTAACATTGTTACTTTGTGTTGTTCTGTGTTATTCATTTGTAGATTGAATGAAAATTGTTTTTGATCAGCAGATATCAGATCATGCCTTCTTCCCCTTCTCCCCTCAACTATTACTCATAATATTTCATTTTGAAAATGAAAGAATACAATGTATTCTTTTTGTTTACAGTAACACTAAGTTTTTGAAAAGGCCCTCTAATTTAAAATGAGGGGGGGGGGGGGGGTTAAGGTGTGTTTTTTTTTTTTTGTTTTTTGTTTTTTTTTTGTTTTTATATATACATTTTTGTCTACGGATTGTATAAAAAATAAAATAATTTTGCAAGACCATGTCCCACACATGAGCTTTGTCCTAGAAAACATGCTCCACACAAAAGTGTACAAAATTGCTCTGGTACATATGGGGGGGGGGGGGGGGGGAGCTGAAGTAGTTATGAAGTTATTCAGTATCAAAGCTTCTTATTAAATACAGTAGTCAGGGGTGGCTTGTTTAAAATCTCATTTATTGTTGCTAAGGAATATATACCTAGTTTTAATATCCATTGTCTGGGCACAAGTGCACTTTAAATCGGGTTCAGGTTGTCCCTTGACTACAATTACTAATGATTAGCATGTGTTTCCTTCTCTTCTTGTGCTGTGATTGGCTATCATGGTTGGGGGTGGGGCACATTTGAGGGACTGCCTATTTAATGGCAAAAAAACAAACGCTTGCGCCTTCATATTTCCATTAATTTGGTTTTCACTTAATAGTCGTGTTTTTTTGATTGATACAACGAAGCAAGAATTTCTAAGCTGTAAATTGTCAAAACAATCTAAAATTATGAATTTAGATAAACATAGTGATTGGGACCATTGTAAAAATGTAGTAGGTGCAACAAATTGATATAATAAAGTTATTCAAGTTTAATCTTCTCTCGGAATCTGACTTTTTTTGTTTGTTTCTGACTCATGATCCGTATGTATAGATTTAGTAATACATTACTTATTCCCTATTTATTATTATTTGTGCGCAGTCGGACACACTTTCTAAGTTGTTTTGCAAATGCATCCTAGTGAAGCCTTGACTACTGAACAAGGTTGTTGATTCATAAACTAAACCTGTCATGTTAAATGTGTTGGCTGTTGATATTTGTTTTTCTAAGAGAGCTTCTATTTCTGACCTCGTTCAGAAGATGCCATTGGGCTGGCTATTATGCTGACCCTTGACTTTAGTGCTTTGAGTCACTGACTTGGCGTACATATTACATATATAGACCAGAAATTCAGTTAAAGAGGAACCCCTTTGCATTTATTTTGTATCGCTTCTTGCCTAATGCTAGGTGGTCCTCAACTCGCATACTCAACCGGCCAGTGAATCCAGCGTTGACCTGCTGTGATTTGCGTTCCACTGCCACATGATCGGACCCTCCTCATTTCATTTTAAGCCTATTGGCTGCATCTGCTGATCAATAAAAGCTTTCCAACAAGCCTGGTTCACAGAAGTCACTAGTTAGATTGACTTGTTGAGCAAGACTGGACACATGGATCGACATTAGATTGGTCCCTGCTGAACCAGCCAAATTTTGAGCTATCTATGGCCAGCTTAAAGTGGATGTAAACCCGATTCATGGAATTTGAGCTGGGCACATACAGCTGTAGTGTGTTTGTTTGTTTTTTTTTGTTGTTTTTATTATCTCTCTTCAAAGCACTATGTCCTGCGGCTTTCTCCTGCTCTGTTCTTCTGTTATCAGCATGACCACTTCTGACAAGTTCTCCAACACATGAGATAAAACCAGCCTGAAATTTTTGTTGTGGGAGGTTGCTGTAATTAGGTTAGCAGAGAACTGAAGTATTCACAAAACAGCTCTACAAGTCTCTGCCTATGAGGAGAGGGGGTGTGTGCGCGCCAATTATCTGTCTTTCCTGTATGCCCAACTTCACACTCAGTGCTGAACAGGAAGAGAAAATCTGTAACACGATGTGCACTTTCTAAAGAAGCTGAAGACAGTAGATATATATGTAAAACTTATGTAGGGAGATTTGTTTTATCCCTGTGTATCATCTGAGGCTGTTCACTTCACTGGGTATATGTGAGGGTTTATATTCACTTTAAATGCTTGCATGTTTTCTATTTTCATAATACTCATCCTTAGGGCTTCCCTGTACTAGTGACTTCAGGTTACACGTGCAAAGTGTCTAAAACGTTTAGCAATAGCGGCTCCTGTGTTTCTTTCCCCAAAGGTTCCTTTTAACGTGATCTCAGTGAAAAGATAGCCATAAACAAACATAAATTGACCATTTCAGACAAATTATGCAATAATCCCTCTGTTTTATGACAAGCAGTCAGTTATTAATAAGTCTGTTAACGTTATATTGTACTTTTTGTGCCTCTAAAGAAGTACGATGAGTAAATAGGTTTGTGTCTGTACATCTTTTCTTTCTAATTGGCTTTTTAGCTATTTTCCAGGCCAGCTTGTCATGCTGGCAGGCAGATATGACCATGCCTTCTGACATCAGAGTGTTTTGCTTCCTGATCATGCAGATAAAGAAGTGGTTGCACATTGACTGCTTATATGACTTTACAATTCTACATGGAGGAATACATAAAAGTGGTTTCAGTATCGGGTCCGTATATTGAACTTGCCACCCCTGCTGTTTATGCTACCCTTCCATCCAATGCCTCCTGCCCATCACAACCTTGTTCTCTTGCAGGAGTGCAGTGAAATATTCTCTGTGTACAGACTAATACAGTGTATAGACCAATATGGAGATTGTCGAGCGAGGGGGTGGATTCCTACTATAGTATTAAAAAAAAAAAAACATTTGGGATAAATGTCCATATATTATTATTATTATTATTATTTATTTATTTTTTAATGCTATTAAAAAAAAAAAAAAAGTTAAATGTCTGTAGCCATATTGTGTAAGGATATACTGCTGCTCCTTACTGCAATAAAACGGAAAATTGTATCATACTTACCGTAATTTTCCTTTCCTGACGCCAATCCATGGCAGCATACTAGTGAAAGGCTCCGCCTTTCTCCCCTCCCTCAGGACCAATGAAATAACATAAATTAAAGGCCAGTTAGGCCCTGCCCCATTCTTCGTAATTAGCTAGATACTGAAATGCACAAGGGTGGGTCCGTATGCTGCCATGGATTGGCGTCAGGAAAGGAAAATTACGGTAAGTATGATACAATTTTCTGTTTTCCTGACGCCACCATGGCAGCATAGTAGTGATACATATCCTAGCCGACAGGGTGGGTTCTACTTGACAAACCAAAATATTTATTTATTTATTTTTTTTTACATTTTCAAATGGGACCGAAGACTGAACAGTCATTCCTCCGAAGCCCACTGATGCCAAGGCACCCAGATCTATTCTGTATTGGTTGGAAAGGTATGCTGGGAAAAGCATGCCACTTTCCTTTAGAATGAATCCATAGATGCTTTCAACTGGGCCACCTATGAGGCCTCAACCCCTCATGAAGAGGATGCATCCTGTCGCTGAAGGAGGCTCACGACCCATTTCCCATCTGCACAACCAATCTTGCTAAAGTCCAGGAGGCAACCTCTTTTGCCTGATGAATTCCATCTGGAACAGTGAAAGACTTATCATATGAACTGAAAAGAGCAATTGTGGACAGAGACTTCTTTAAAGCTCTGGGAATGACCAATTTGTGTGGTTTTCTTGCTTGAACGTCTGGAAAGTTAGGCAATGGACAGATGATTGATAGATGGAGGGCTGTCGCTACCTCTGATATAAGCTGAACTACAGGATGCAGCTCTACTCCTGTAACAAAAGCAATATGCTTTTCTGAAGCTCTAAGGGCTTGAAGCTCAAACTGACTTCTGTTTGACAATTTGCGCTAAATACTGGTTAGTAAGCGATGTCTTAAACCGAACACTGCCCTGTTGGAGTAAACAGTTGAAATAAACCCCAACAGCATGGAAAGATTTTAATTGTGAAAGATTCTCTCTCGCGGTTGAAGAAACCTCCTGTCTTCAAAATTTTGCAAACTAAAGGGCCTTTGACCAAATTAAACCTTGTTCTTGCTGACACTTGCAACCTCAAAAGAGTATAGGGTAAGGTTCATGTCCAATCTGACCTACAAGAAGACCAGAACAGCTGCCACCAGAGGCGCAGTAAGAATAATATCTTGCCATGCAAAATAGAAAAAAAACACAGGTTTGTTTCAGATCTTGGCATAGAGGCTGTTAGTAGAGTGCCTTTCACACCCCCCAAAGTAGAGCTCACTCTTGGAGCAACTCTGGAGCAATCTAGGTTCTGCGGCTTCCCCTTCCCGCCATTATGCTTACATCTCTGGTCTGTGCATGTGTGAAGGGGAATCGACTTCTGTATTCTACAGTAGAAAGCCAGGAAGCACTAAGACTCCTATGGTCAGAATGGAGGGGTGGTCGTGACTACCATGCTTATTCTTGACAACTTCCAGAGGAATTTCATTACGAGAGAAGTTGGGGAAACATATACAGTAGGCTTGATTGCAGTTTCATGGAGAAACTCAGCTTCTATTCTCTGCTTTGGGGAGCGGAAACCGAGTCAGACCTCTTCTTAAATTGGCCTCTGCTGTGAGAAGCAAAGAAGCCTGTCTGTGGTAGGCCACCTGTGGACAAGCCTCCCCATCATGCTCTGGCAAGCTTGCATGATGGACAGTATGTCAGTGTATTCCAGTCCCCTAGGAAGTAAATTGCGCTGGAATTTGCTGGTGATCTTCCTACCCAGCCATTCTGGGTTCTACAGCTCTCAATAGCATATTGCCGCGAGATCCTCCCTGGAGCTGAAAATACGCGATTGCTGTCCTGTTGCTCAACCGCAAGATGACTGGTCACCCTTGATTCTGTGTAGCAAGGTCAAAGTGATAAAAAAGGCTGCCTGACCTTCCAGCGCTTTCGAGACTACCTTCCTTAGCTAGCAAACTCTGCTTGCCTTGACCAACAGACCCTCGCAGTGCACCTTCCAGGCTGTCTTGCCAATATGATTCATCACATTGATCCAGTCAGATGGTTTGTGACATCCTCTAAGTCTGTCCATCACCACGGACCGCTATACATACTGAGTGACACTAACCATAGCTGCGCCGGATCCCGTTTCCTCTGTTGTAGTTGAAACTAGCAACGGTGCCCATGTACCCAAGGTATCATCGGTATGAATGACAACATTACGGCCAGGAGGCTGAGACACCTAGAAGTCCTCCCGAAAGTAGAGAATTCTGATCTCAGAATTCTCCTTATGACCATCATCGTCCTTTTCTGATGGAAGCAAAACAGGAACCAGTAGAGCCCCCACAGGCACTTTAACTGTTGGAAAACAAAAGTTGGCTTTTTTTTTTTTATTAATGTAGAAAGGAATGACGCCCAGGTAGTGGCAAATCTGGAGACCCTGTTTTCCAAGAGGATTTTGCATGGCACTGAAATCTCTGTGAATATTCTTAGAGATATTCATAGGCTAAAAGGTAGGCTGATAAAGCGGAGATGTGTCCAACCAATCAACAAATTTACTTTGGAACAAAAAAGAAAAGAAAACATTTTCGGGTTGTGAGGCTAAGAATCCTGACGATCTAGCGAAAGCCTCCAGCCATCTGCTGCAAGCGAATGCTTCTCTCCTACCCCCGCAACCTACAAACAGGGGTGGGTAGGAAACCTACAATCTCTCCTGTGAGATGGGATCAGGACAGCTCCCCTCTGAGTCTGAAGTGTCTAAGTATTGTAACCTCCCTGGTTGCGGTGGATCTGGCAGCTTGGAGGGGGAGAAAAAGGTCCAGAGAAGGAACAGTGAGGAATCCACCGAAGTGACCATGAGTGCCTATCCTCCAAGGATCTGCACAATCCACTGTCCAGTAACCCGTGATGCGTGCCCACTGGAACTTACCTTTAAAAGTCTGGGCATGCACCCGGTAAAAGGGTTTTGTGGGTACCTGCGGTACACCCAAAAATGTTCATTTATGGACCTTATGAAAGGTTGCCCCTAGAGGAGCGGAACCTAGCGGGAGAAACATATTTCTCCCTTTTTATTATTTATTTTTAGTTATATATAAATATATTTTTTTTACTTTCCTGCTTTCTATTATGGGAGAAGAACAGACCCTCCTGTCACTTCCGACATGGTTGTCTCTGGTTTCATATCAAACAGAGATCTTGCACTATAAAGTGACTATTCCAATTTTGTTTCTAGGAAGCCAAACACAGCCCCGGGTCTCAACCCAATGGGTACCCCTCGCCGTAACTGAGTATAGCATTGCCTTAGCCAGGCACCAGGTTGAGACTATTGCTGCTTCCGCAGTGAAATTTGCTGATACATGTTGGCCGGGTCCCAAGATATCACCCCTAAGGATTTCCTCTCCAACCATATCCTGGGAGCAGAAACCCAAAGTACCCGTCACCAAGGTAAGGGCCTCTGTTGAGTGGCAGGCCCTTCCCAGCCGCCACCCTATTGGACCACAGCCAGTCCCACTGTAGGCATGGATTTCCTAATGGAAAAGTGATTGCTCATTAAAAGGGTAAATGGGAATTTGTCTTTTAACCCATGTAATGGTCTGCATGACTGCCTGGATGCACAGTTCTCCAAAGAAAAACTGACACCAAGTAGCTCCAGATCTTCCTCTGGTGCAAGGGAGCTAAAATCATTTGCAGGCTGCGCCCCCTCCTCAGGAGTACTGAGAGGATGAGAGATCCATGAGGCAGATTGTTCTGCTAGTGGCTAGACCCGCAACAAGGGCGCTGACTAGCTAGAGTAATTACAGTGAGTTTAAAACAAGTTTTGTGCCACCTTATAAGTAATAAGGACATTCGGTATTACCTGTCAGCTGCAAACTTCAACCAGGCGAACTTCACTCACCAGCCTCCTGGGCATAGGCACTGCGCCACAGGTCCTGCAGGACTCTTGTTAGGATGCTGGGTCTGGGAAAGAAGAGCTAAGACGTTTTCCCTGGAACCTCTCTCCTGAGTGGGAGCGCCATCCTAGCTAAGCTCCTCTGAAGAACGTCCGCCTTTCTATGGCCTCTGGCTCTGGCCTTTAAGAGTGTGGGCGCGCGGAACTGAAGCAAATCAAAGCAATCTGCATGAGAGGGCACTCTTTTCCTGAAAACTTACCGACCACGGTGGTCCCCACCCTAAGTGTTGAGGGTCTTTTGTATGGGTGGTGACTGATACTTGAACCATGGAGAAATGGGATGACCAGCTGAAAGATGGACAGCCACAGAAAGACAGAGAAGAGGAAAAATAGATAAGGCGACAGCGACTTCGCTTCTCCCTCCAATAATGTATATCTAAATATATACATCTACACACTCTCTCCTTTCCCCCTTTTTCTTTTTTTTTTAAACAATATGCATGCATATATAAATTCATGCACATACCGCTCAATATAACACCCCACACACGCATACCAACCAACATAAGAACACACACACACACACACACACACACACACACACACACACACACACACACACACACACACACACACACACACACACACACACACACACACACACACACACACACACACAAACATATACATACTGCAGAGGGTAAGCCTGGGGCAGGGTTGAGAAGGGGTTAATCGAAGAGGGCAGGCATTTCCCCTTCAGACCTGCTAATTGTCAGCTGGGCTGAAAGTCTCAGAGAGGAGCTGTTTGAGTTGGAGAGAGAGAGACACACAGGAGCATTCATTCTGTGTGTGAAAATGTCCATTGCTGGAAGGTGTGCTGGGTGAGCTTACCACATAAAGACTGTTGCTCTGATTGGAGCCATGAACTATTATTTATAAGCCTGTGTGCTGCTGAACTGTGAGCTGTACCTGTGTGCACAACCTTGAGACAAGACAAGTCTGTCTTATCTTATGTTTAATTTGCCATTTTGCTGAATAAAGCCACTTTTGTTTTAATGGGCTGTCTCTGAGCCAGCTGTCCATCCCTCTGATCCCCTACAATACACACACATACATATATATATATATATATATATATATATATATATATATATATATATATATATATATATATATATATATATATAATATGATAATATACATACACACATCCCCACCTACCCCAAACCTATACATACACAACCTACAAACATAAGCTAACAGAGAACCTGTCTAGGGGGAGTAATGTACCCAGACTAGTGCCACTGCAGGAGGAAAAGAACAGGAGGTGCAAAAAGTGAGAAAATGACAGGAGACAAACAAAGGCAAAGGTAAAAAGGATGCAAAGCTGGCCTAAACCCAACAAGTGTTGCAGACAGGGCCAGTACAAGGGGTGGGCGGAAGGGGGCGGATGCCCTGGGCGGAGCAATTTTTTGTAGGAAGGGGCGCAGTGCTGGCAAGTAGTGTGCTGTTAAACTGTTAAACTTTCTGAGTCGCCCCTACAACACTGCAGAGCTGCGCCTGCTTGCAAAGAATGTGCCGAGTGCAGAGGCGTACTAAGTAGGGGGCGGGCCGCCCCGGGTACCACACACTGGGAGGGTGTCAGGCCGCCCCCCCTTCAGCATTGAAGCGATGGCAGCGCCGCAGTGACAGGCACAGGCATTGAGAGGCAATCTATATTGTGATGCAAGGGGGAGGGGGTGTGCGGGGGGTGCAGGGTGACACCACTGTACCTACCATCCCCTCCTCTCGTGGCCGCGGGCTGTCTGTGTGATCCTGGATGTCACACAGACACAGCCGAGCAGAGTGAAGCTGCCTCCCCCTCCTCTCTGTTTATGTGTAAACGGGGGGGGGATCTGCTGAGCATGTGCCGCTGCACTGATCTGAGGTAACTGAATGGGGGGGTCTGCACACTGCACTGAACAGGGGCTACACTGAAGGGGGGGTCTGCACACTGCACTGAATGGGGGCTACACTGAAGGGGGGGTCTGCACAGAAGGGGGGTCTGCACTGAACGGGGGGGCTACACAGAAGGGGGGTCTGCACTGAATGGGGGGGCTACACTGAAGGAGGCATCTGCACTGAACGGGGGGCTACACTGAACAGGGGCATCTGCACTGAATGGGGGGCTACAGTGAAGGGGGGGTCTGTACTGAAGAGGGGGTCTGTGTAACATGCAGGGGGTCCAGAAATGCAGGGTGATGTGTAATGTAAAGGGGTCCAGAGCTGCAGGATGCTGTATAATGTAAAGGGGTCCAGAGATGCAAGGTGCTGTGTAATGTAAAGGGGCCCAGAGGCACAGGGGTTGTGTAATGTAAAGGGGCCCAGAGGCGCAGGGTGCTGTGTAATGTAAAGGGGCCCAGAGGCGCAGGGTGCTGTGTAATGTAAAGGGGTGCAGGGTGTTGTGTAATGTAAAGGGGTCCAGAGTGCTGTGAAATGTAAAGCCGCCCAGAGGTGCAGGGGGCTGTGTAATGTAAAGGGGCCCAGAGGTGCAGGGTGCTGTGTAATGTAAAGGGGTGCAGGGGGCTGTGTAATCTAAAGGGGTCCAGAGGTGCAGGGTGTTGTGTAATGTAAAGGGGTCCAGAGGTGCAGGGTGCTGTGTGATGTAAAGGGGCCCAGAGGCGAAAGGGGCTGTGTAATGTAAAGTGGTGCAGGGGACTGTATAATGTAAAGGGGTCAGTGCGGGGGGTTGCTGGACTCCAGGTTAGCAGGACTAGGGGGGATGGGGAGGGGGTCCAATGTATGTTCACCTTACAGATTTTCTGTAAATTGAACTTACAATTGAACCATTTGCCGACCCGCCGCAGTACATATACTGCGACGGGGCTGCTATTGTATTGTTGTATTGTTTTAAGTGTTTTCTGGTTTTGAAAGGACACTGACTCTTTATACCTGGGGGGGGGGGGGCGCGGGGGGCGCAGTTTTCCATTTTCGCCCTGGGCACCAGATGGCCTTGCCCCAGCACTGGTTGCAGACACCAACCTTAAAGGCATATTTTATTCCTAAATAGGAAAAACTGCTCAGCTCCATCGAGACCCACAGAAGGAGCTACTCTGGCGCTTTTAGCAGCCTGATACTGGGACTTCGCACTGGGAGAGGCTTAACCCAGCTGGCAGCTGCCTGGAGGCAGAGGGGGGAACATAGTACTGCTTACTCTTCACTGGTGCGTGGAGGTATGAGGACGAAAAGAGGAATGGGGCGGGGCCTAACTGGCCTTTAATTTATGCTATTTCATTGGTCCTGAGGGAGGGGAGAAAGGCGGAGCCTATCACTAGTATGCTGCCATGGTGGCGTCAGGAAAAATCCTTTTTTTGCCTAAAACCATGACATTTCTTGAAACTCTGGTGTGTTTGGTCTTTTTATTCCAACTTCATGCAGCAGGTAAACATGGTCAGTGAACTGGTAATGCTATGTCCAGAAAATATTGCAGCTGTGATAAAACAAGAAGGCTTGCTCAGTTTTATATGTTCAATTTAGCATACTCTTTGCTATCTTTGTTATATGGTTCTGTACTGTGCAACCGCCCTCTCATGGTGCAGTGTGCTGAGGAGTTTGCAGTGGATACAGAGCGTGTGGTTTAGGAACACTGGACTTATGTTTTCACAGGCTCAGATTCAGTGTAATTGAGAAATGAAGACATTGGTACAGAGATATCAGGGCAGCCAGGAGCAGAAGTTGAATGTCTGTATGACAGAGCCATTGGGCAGTTTGGTTCAAAGCATATCTAAAGCCAAAACGTTTTTTTTTTTAAAGCTTCATTTAGACGTGTGGTTGGAGAAAGGTGACAAAAATGCACGTTTATATCTCAGAAAAACAGTAAGTGAGGGGACATCACCTCTTTGACCAATTGTTGCTGAAACAGGTGCCCCCATCAGAAGTTTCCCCCACCTGCTCCTTTTTTCGATGACCACTCTCAAATTTTGGATTTATTATTATCATCATCCTCCAGGATTTATATATTGCCAACAGTTTGCAAAGCACTTAATAACATCAAAGGAGACAGTACAGTTATAAATGAGGGTTAGAGGATGGCCCTGCTCATGAGAGCTTACAATCTAATGGGAGGGGCAATTGTTACCAAAACCTAATGGCTTTTAAGGATGAGGGGATGGAGATAGTAGAATCACAGTTTGAAGAATAATGGCCTGAATTTAGATATTGGTTTCCTTACACATTATGCTAAAGTTTTACGATCGCTCTATGATTAGTAACCTCCCCCCCCCCCCCTGCATTCCCCCCTAGCTCTCCCTCTGTCTTATCTCACTAACTCTGCTGCTATCTTTATTACCATTGATTTGTATGTGTTTGGTTTTCTCTTCTTTTTTTTTTTTCTTCTTTTTCTTTAACATTCTGCTTAAAAATTTGTGAATCAGTACTGCTTGGACCTTGAAGAAGGGGACATACCCCGAAAGCTTGTCCTGAAAAATTGTATGTTAGTGCAAATAAAAAAAGTATCACGGACAGTACTCAATTTTCTCTGTCTAGATAAAAATGGGATAGTCTTCCCTAAAGGCCAGTCATACACGGTCCAAATTTCTTTTCTGCAACCATGGGGATGGCGTGGAAGCCATACCTGCTGGGAGAAGACAGTGGTTATTGCTTGCGATAATTGGAAGCAGCGGCTATAGCACTGCTTGCGTTTAATCGGAAGTGAATCCAGCTGAGATTTGAACCATGTATGGCCGGTATAAACCTGCAGTTTGGACACCTTTCCCACTGTGCCTATTAAGCTGAACTCTGGAGAATATTTGTATTGCATACTTGCATTGGTCCAGTTTGGCTCCCCAAGAGGTGGGGGAGTGATATTACACTCTCTACCTTTTCCAATCAGAAAGCACCTTGTATTGGTTGGAAAAAAAAAATACGTTCCATGACTGGCAGTGAGGCAGCCACTTGCACAGGGCCCGAAAGATTTTAGCTTATACTGTAGTTGTGCCAGCTACTACAATGATTTTCAGTTTCCCTAGCGGTTCCTCAGGTATGAGTAATGCATACTTTGACTGTGCCACGCTAGATCCGTGTAAGTATGCAATGCAAATATTTCCTAAAGTAAAGCCTTAAATGCAGGGTTGCCTTTTCTCATTTTTGTACCTGGTGATCCTGCCTTTCCTAGGACCACCTGCTAGGTAACAACACGCACTCTTGTGAATCTATGCAGAAGCAGCATTGTCGACCTGGGACGCATGCTTCAGCTGAAGAGTACAAGCACACGGTGGTCCTGGTAGACTCGTATTGTTCCTTAAACACAAAGCATCTGACTGCTTCCAGCGCTCAGAAATCCACCAGAGACAGAAAGTATTGCAGACCGAGGATGACATCTGTCAGGAATAGGGATGAGCTTTCTGTTCGAGTCGAACGTTGGCTGTTCGCCCATTCGTCGAAAACCAAGCATTATGGGCCGTTCACGCCAAACTTGAGCGGTGCGTGACGGCCCCTAGTGCACTGCGGAAGCGCAGTGCATTGCTGTATGATGATTGGCCAAAGAATACACCATGACCTGCATGCTTTGGCCAATCCCAGCGCCCTCAGCTAAGAGAGCCATAATTGGCCAAAGGCAGGGTGCCTTTGGCCAATCATGGCTCAGGGGGACTAAGTCCGCATCCCACACTATATAAGGCTGCCTGCACATCAGCGCCGTGTAGTGTGTTGTTGGCATGGACGGAGAGAGTGTCATTTAGATTGAGCAGGCACGTAGGTTATTCAGTTAGCTGCAGTGTATGTGTGTGTGTGTGTGTGTGTGAATATGTATATATATTCTATCCAGTTTAGCTATATCTGACTGCAGGTCGTTCCTGGTGTACTTTTTCTAATATACTTCAGGCGGTGTACACAGTACTGTGCACCCATAGTGCAGTTGCTACTACTTTTCTGGTGGTGTACACAGTACACCCATAGTTATTACACTCCTGTTGGTGTACACAGTACCGTGCACCCCTAGTGCACTTGCTACTACTTTTCTGGTGGTGTACACGGTACACAATACAGTATAGTGTTGCTAAACAAAATTTACAGCATTTCCAGAAGGCCACCAAGAAGAGGCAGACGCTTACAGGCCACTAAAAGAGGGCAAGCAGGCTCCATGTCTACAGTTGACAGTGCTGGTCGTGGACACAGTGCATCCTCAGCACGTGTCCATGGGGCACGTGTGTCCTTTTTTTCTGCAGCTGGCAATGTTATTGAGCCACAACATGCAGAAGAGTTGGTGGAATGGATAACAAAGCCCTCCTCATCCTTTGTCACCCAGGCTCAGAGTAGTTTGCCTGCCAATGTGGCCGATTCCATCGGCTCCATGTCAACAGTCACTCTTTCCCTAGCCCCAACATCATGCATGGAGGAGTCCCCCGAACTATTCGACCCCAGTATCGGGTACATGCTGCAGGAGGATGCGCAGCGATTTGAAGGCTCCGATGATGGTACCCAGGTTGAGGAAGGGAGTAACGTGAGCCTAGAGAGAGGGGGTGCCCAAGAAGGTCAAAAAACTGGCAGTCATGTTCCCCGAGCTGCATCATACTGCTAAGTTTGCTCCAGTGATGAGGAGGGAGGGGATGATGAGGTCACTGACTTTACTTGGGTGCCTGATAGAAGAGAGTAGGAGGAAGAGGAGGCACATCTCCAACGAGGCATGATGCCCTCCAGGGGGCAGCTTAAGGGCAGCCAAACTATTGCATCACACCGCAGAGCTAAGCAGGTGCAGGGCGCTGCTGGCTACCACATATTTTGAAAAGTTCTTTGGTGTGGGCCTTTTTTTGACACGTGTGCAGCAGATCGCACCGTTGCTGTTTGCAACATATGTCTGAAGCGTATCAAGCGTGGCCAAAACAGCAGTCGCTTGGGCACCACATGCTTGACCAGATATATGATGACCTCCCATGCAGTAAGTTGGCAACAGCACTTAAAAGACCCACATCAAAGAGCAAGATGGACCTCTCCTTGCTCCTCATCAGCTGGGATCTCCAACCCCACTATACCTCCAGTCCTCTCAGAAACCTGCACTGAGAGGAATGAGGGTATAGAAATAGGTGTCTCAAATATTTGCGGCCAATCTGCTAGCGGTACACCAACATCAGATTTTAGCAGGCAAATTTCCCTACCCCAGTTGCTAAACTGTGGAAAGAAATTCAGTCCCAGCCATCCACATGCTCAGCATCTGAATGCTAGCTTGGCCAAATTGCTAGCACTGCAACTGCTGCCTTTTCAGCTGGTAGACTCTGCCTCCTTTCGTGAATTTGTGGAATATGCGGTACCTCAGTGGCAGGTTCCCAAACGCCATTTCTTTTCACGGAAGGCCATTCCGCCTCTATACCAGCATGTGGAAGGCAATGTCTTGGCCTCGTTGGACAGGGCAGTCAGCAGTAAGGTGCATATTACTGCTGACTCATGGTCCAGCAGGCATGGACAGGAACGTTGCCTTTCTTTCACGGCGCACTGGGTAACTTGGCTGGCAGCTGGGAAGGATGCAGGAAAGGGTTCAGTATTGTTGGAGCTTGTTCTGCCACCACGCCTCCAAAATGCTAGTGGTGATTCTGCCACAGCTCTCTCCTCCACCCCCTCCTCTTCTTCTTCCTCTATGGCCCCTTCCTCTGCAGATTTCTCCTCTGAACCAGTGGTGCTCCGTAGGCGTTCAAGGGGCTACGCAAGCACTCAGGCAAAAAGATGCCATGCGGTTCTTGAGTTGGTCTGCTTAGGGGACAGGAGCCACACTGGGGCAGAGATCCTGTCAGCTCTGCAGGGGCAGGCTCAGAGGTGGTTGACGCCATGCCAGCTTCACCCAGGAATGGTTGTATGCGACAATGGCACCAACCTCCTCTCCACCCTTTGACAGGGACACTTGACCCATGTTCCCTGCTTGGCTCACGTCGTGAATTTGGTGGTGCAGTGGTTCTTGAGCAGGTACTCTGACTTTCGGGTTCTCCTGAGGCAGGCCAGGAAAGTCTGTGGTCATTTCCGCCGGTCATATAATGCCAGTGCTCGGCTGGCTGACATTCAAAGAGAATGCAACCTGCCCAAGAACTGCCTCATTTGTGACATGCCCACCAGGTGGAACTCAACGTTGGCAATGCTGCAGCAGCTGTACATGCAGCAGAGAACCATCAATGAGTACCTGTGTGAGTATGGCACCAGGACACGGGAGCTTGGCTTTTTTTTCGCCACGCCAGTGGCTACTGATCAAGGATGCATGCACTGTCCTGTCACCATTTGAGGAGGCCACGAGGAAGGTGAGCAGTGACAGTGTATGCATCAGTGATACTGTCCCTCTTGTCTTCCTGTTGGAGCACACGCTTAGTGGAATAATACACTGCATGGCCTCCCTGATCCTGCAAAGCCTGCGAAAGTACCCTAGGATTCATGGTATCAAGGAGAGGGATCATTACTGGCTGTTAACCCTTCTTGATCCATGTTACAAGGGTAAGGTTGCAGAACTTATCCAGCCTACGCAGAGGGAGCAGAGGATGAAACATCTTCGGGAGGCCTTGCAGAAAGGTGTGTGCAATGAGTTTCTAGAGCCTGGGAGGTTACAATTTCCTGGTGCTGGACAACGTGTTGCTGAGGCTTCATTCAGTCACAGAAAGAGCGGTGGAGAAGGTGTCTGGCTGACCAATGGCTTCAGACAATTCTTCAGTCCTCAGCACCAAGGTCTAAATGGTTCTAGCAGCCATCGCCAGCGTCTGAATTACATGGTGCAGGAATATCTAGCGGCAAGAACAGACTTGGAGACCTTTCCCCCAGAACATCCACTGGGTTACTGGGTCTTGAGGATGGACCACTGGCCAGAGCTTGCTCAATATGCAATTGAGCTACTGGCCTGTCCTGCATCCAGGGTTCATTCTGAACGCACATTCAGCACTACTGGAGGCTTTGTAACCGATCACAGAGTGCGCCTGTCCACAGACTCTCTTGATCGGCTCACATTCATAAAAATGAATTAGACTTGGATCATCAGGTAGCCCTTAGATCGGGGGAGGAGAGCGGCCATGGTTTGGTTTGGAGGGGGCGTGACCGGATGGATGGGTGTGTGTGGAGTCATGACATGGAGTGAGTGAGTGAGCGCAGGGATGCTGTGCGGTTCTCCCCACCCTCCGCTCTGCTCCTCTGGATGGCCGGGCGCTCCCTCGAGCATATCCTTAGGCTCACCTGAGCTTGGATGGAAGCCGTCGGAAGGTGCAGAGAGAGTCTTGGGCACCCAACTACCTTCCAGTCCCCTCCATAGCCCCTTTTGTTCCTGGCGGGCTGTGCGAGCCTAAGAATCTTCAGGTGTGCCATCTATCCTAGCTCACCGGCGGATACTCGGGCTAGCGGACCGAGCGAGGTGAGAGGCGACCGGCCGCACTCAATATTATCCGGGAGGATCCTGTCACCTGGAGACCCGAAGGCGATGCATGGGGTACAGTAAGTGGACCAGTGCACATAAAACATCTCTTTAATGCAGGTAACACTCAGTTTAACTCTGGTAATGTGAAGATCCTGCCTGTGAAGTCCGGGTCGCTTCTCATGTCGCATGCAGCTCTCCCTACCTAGCTGTGTGGATTGCTTGATATGGTTCCTGGCGGGGAAGATGATTTAAACATATCCCAGTTATATTGCTCAGTGGCTCAGTGGGGGCTCAGTATGGATGTGGAATAAGGACTGTGGGAGTGCTATGTGAGGCGCTCAGTATCAATAGTGAAATCTGTCTCATAGGGTGAAGATACCCCCCATATACCACCCTGTGCATTTGTTAACTGAAGGGCAATCCAGCCGGCGGCACCTTCTACATATGCCATAGAGCGTGGGTCATACAGTTTGTCTCACAACTCTGTGCAACGGTGGAGCCTACTGAGGGGACAGCATATAGTACCGCCCCTGGTGAGGAGTATATAAACAATGGGAAACGGTATACGTCTGCTCATTTTTAATAGCAGTGATTCTACCCTTCGTTGGATGAATAGGGGTGCAGCCCCCCTTGCTTTTTTCTTTTTTGTCGGTTTCTCCTCCTCATACTCCTCTCATATTAGCACAGTGTTGGCTATCAGTTTGGAGAAAAAGAATGTACAATGCAGAACCTACGCTCTGCTAAAGATAAAAATTTGCAGCTCTCAGTAGCATTGTCAGCAGCAGCGAAGTTAGAGCAATATGCTAATGCCCCTGCTGTGACTCCCCCAAAGAAGGGGTCACAGGTGAAAACACACCAGGGGGGGCACTGATAGGAAAAGCCAGGGGCAACAGCAGGCACTGCCATCGGGTGCTACTCAGGCGGCCCACTCATCCAAAACACACAATACAAAAGGATTGGGGTCAAGTGATCAAAATATAAATGCAAACGTGGTTAGTACCGACCCAAACTTGCCCCTAAAGAAAGAACCAACTCTTACGGACGTATATATGGCAGTAGGGGTGTGTAACTCCTCGCTTAAAGAACTTTGTGAGCAGATGAGGGGAGTAAAAGCGGACCTGTTGTTGGTCAGGCAGGACTCTGGAAGTAAGAGTAGGCCTGCTGGAAGATGACATGTCCCCACTGATTAAAGAAATTAAATGGTTCAAGGAGCAATTTTCCAAACAAGCTTCCAAACTGGATGAAATGGAGAATAGGAGCAGAAGGGATAATGCGAGGCTGGTGGGACTACCTGAAAAAAGCGAGGGCACTGACCCGCCAGAATTTATAGAAAAGTGGTTAGTGGACTTATTTGGGAGAGAAACATTTCCAGCATCCTTTTCAGTAGTAAGGGCCCATAGGGTTCCCTTCAGAGCTCCCCTGGCAGGGGGCTTCCGCAGACCTCTACTTATTAGGTTTCTTAACTATAGGGACAAAGTGGCGTAAAATAAGGGAGGCAGGAAATGTCTTCTTTAAGGGGGCTAGAGTATCTTTTTATGCTTATTTTTCACCAGACTTGCAGAAGCGAAGGGCAGAGTTTATCCAATCAAAATGTACCTTACAAAAATTTAACCTTCCCTATGCCCTCCTCTACCCGGCGAGGCTACGGGTAACAGCTCTGGGGGGAACCCTGTTCTTCGATTCCTCTGTTGGTGTGGAGAAATGGCTTGAGGAGAATAGAGAGAAATTCTTAAGCTCAGTATAGAGTGTTAAGGGAGATATGATAGGCTTGGGATATACTGGTTTATCGGGGTGGGGGGGTAGGGACACACAGGCGTCTGTTGTGGGGTGGTGAATGGGAAAGGAGTATAGGAGGCAGCGTATGGAATTAGTTGGAGTTAGATGGATAATGGTCACGGTTAACCCCCTGGGGGTTCACCTAGGCAGGTGGTGGGGGTTTAGGAGGGGGGATGGAAGGGGGGAGGGTGTGGGTAGGGGTGGAAGGGGGGGTGGGAGGGGCAGTATGATTGGTAAAATTTTCACAGGAAGTATATACACTTTTGGAAAATACCTTTGGTAGGATCCAGGGTTTCACATCTAGACACAATGACAGGAAACTGGCTCTTAAATCTTTACTTGTAAAGCACATCTGTTTGTTCTCCATGTTTATATTAAGGTAGTGTGGCTGTGGTTTGTTTACTTTTTTTTTTTTCCTTTTTTAGTTTCACTAACGTTTAAATGGAAAAAGGAGATATGGTCTCCACTGGATGAGACTACACATGTGGGTTGTAAGGCACAAAATATATCGTACAGTAATTAATTCAGTTTTAGGCAGAGGTATATGTCTGGGTTCTATTTCTTTTTCCCTATATATATTTCTTAACTAAGATGCAGGCCGGAACAGTGAAAATAGGATCCTGGAATGTTAGGGGTTTAGGGGCTCCGCTCAAAAAGTTGGCAGTGCTCTCCGTGATGAACTATGGGGCAGACCTGGTTTGCCTGCAGGAAACTCACCTTACCAAGGATACAACCCAGTATCTACAGTCGCATAAATTTCAATGTCAATTTCATGCGGTCCATTCTTCCTATAGTAGAGGGGTGAGTGTCCTGGTGAAAACTGGGGTGAAATTTTCCTGCAGGCAATCCAGGATAGATGAAATGGGCCAATACATTTTCTTACTATGCTCTATTGACAGTGTTATGTATGTACTGGCAAACGTATATATCCCACCTCCTTTTAATTTAGATGTTATGCTTAAACTGAATGAATTTCTGTTAGATAAAAAGGAGTTTCCGGTTATAGCAGTGGGAGACTTTAATGAGATCCTAGACAAAAAGCTGGACCGCTTCCCGGTGAGAACCCTCTCAGAGCATGCTGCAAAGAGTCGTTTGAGTCAGTTCCTGGATTAAGTGGGGTTGGTGGACCTGTGGAGGGTGCGTAATCTGGGAGTGTTACAATATTCCTGTAGATCAGTAACACACTCTGCTCTCTCGAGGATAGACTTGGTCCTGGGGAACGATAGAGCACTTCAGTTATCAGGCAAGATTCTTTATGGGCCAAGAGGTATCTCAGACCACTCCCCCATGGTAGTTACACTGAAGGTAGGAGGTTACAGCCCCCGGAAGGAATGGAGAATAAGCCCGCACTGGTTTGAGGTAATCAGAAAGGAGAATGGGGTTCTCCCCTCTCTGAGGGAGTTTGTAGGTTTCAATCAGGGTACAGTGTCATCCACTGTGCTATGGGACGCTCTTAAGGCCTTTCTTAGGGGGGTCTTAATACAGCAGATGGCCAAATTCAATAAAGAGGCTAGGAGGGAGGAAGAGAACTCGCTAAGGGAGGCACTAGAGGCTGAAAATAACTTTATTAGAAACCCAACCCCGGAGAAGGAAAAGATATGGCAAGAGAAACAACAAATGTATAAACTGGTTACCATGCAGAAGGCAGAGACTAGGCATTTTCTCCAGCGTCAGGTATCCCTGGTGGAGGGGGAGAGGGTGGGAAGAGTGTTGGCACAGTTGGCTCCATCAACGGTCCTCGCTATTAGAGCACAGAGTGGAGATATACTTTCAAGCTCCCCAAAATAGTGCAAACCTTTAGGGATTACTATAAAAAGCTGTACACCTCCCAGAAAAAAGGTAAAGATGTAGTGATGGAGGACTTCCTGAGAAAGTTGTCGATCCCGTTTTTATCACAAGAGGAAAGGGACTTATTAGAATCCCCAATAACAATCGCAGAATTACAACAAGCAATTGGGAGTATGGCATGCCTTAAGTCGCCTGGTCCCGACGGATTACCAATTGAGACCTATAGGCACTTTGGGGAGGTGTTAATCCCTGAATTGTTGAAAGTATTGGGGGATGCATTTGAGGGGGGTCGACTGCCTGCATCAATGTTAGAAGCAACAATTATAGTGCTACAGAAAGAGGGGAAAGATCCCCTAGATGTGGCTGCTTATAGGCCAATCTCCCTACTATGTAAAGATGCTAAAATCCTGGCCAAGGTCCTGGTTGCCAGATTGAATGGCGCTATTCACAAATTAATACACGAGCACCAGGCGGGCTTTATGGCCAATAGATCCACAAGTTTGAACATTAGAAGGGCCTTCTTGAACCTACAGTCTTCTATGGAGAATGAGGACTCAAGAGCCTTATTGACCCTAGATGTCTCCAGGGCTTTCGATAGCGTGGAGTGGGGTTATATGTGGCGCGTGTTGGGGAAATTTGGATTTGGTCCCTCCTTTATCGGATGGATTAAAATGCTTTATAACAGCCCTAAGGCAAGAGTAAAAATAAACAATGAGTTCTCGGATTGGTTCGAGCTAGAGAGGGGGACGAGACAGGGGTGTTCACTCTCCCCATTGCTTTTTGCACTGGCGATGGAACCCCTGGCTATCTCTATTAGAGCGAGCCATGAGATAACAGGCTTCCAGAGGAGGTCGAGTGAAGAAAGAATTGTATGTATGCGGATGACATCTTGTTATTCTTGGGAGATATTAGGAACTCAGTGCCGGGTGTAATGAGAATAGTGGAGGAATTTGGTAGCTTCTCCGGGCTGGAAATAAATTGGGAGAAATCTGAGTTCCTACCGCTGGACCCCTTAGGTGTACCAACAGTATACGGAATGCCTCAGGTAGCAATAGTGGAAGCATTGAAGTATTTGGAAATTGTCCTGACGAAGGACCCCAATCAATATATTAGTAAAAATCTTGTACCTCTTTTATCAAAATTCAAACAAAAGATAAACATATGGAGACGTCTCCCCCTGTCAGTAGCGGGAAGAGGCAGCCTAATAAAAATGATCTGGATGCCTCAACTGCTGTACGTCCTGCATAACTCCCCAGTCTGGATTTGCAAGAGCTGGTTTAAAAGAATTGAGGCTCTTTTCAGGGAACTGATATGGAAGGGGGGACAGGCCAGGATACGGCTTCAAGTACTCCAGTTCCCTATTCGGGAGGGGGGGTTTGCTCTTCCTCACCCAGAGCGTTATTTTCTTGCAACTCAACTGCAGCAATTAATGGGGTGCGGAATTCCGGAGGGTGGTACTTCGAATGGTAGGTTAATATTGACAAGTGCTCGGCATAATACGCTAATTGAGGCCTTGGAGGCGGACATGTTTTATCATGAATCCCCAACAATTAAATTGTTAACTAAGCTCTGGAAAACTGTTAAGAATTTAATGAGACATGAGGGGTTTACAGACTATACCCCTATTTGGAATAATCGCAATTTACAGGAAATTTTAAAAATTGGAAAAGCTAGAGGGTGGGAGGCTTGCGGTATTAAAATGCTAAGACAGCTTTACTCAGGAAATACTCTAAAAAAAATTACCTGAACTGGTTAGGGAATTTAAGATTCCACAGAGTTCTCTCTTTCTGTATGGCCAGATAGAACATGCCCTCAAAGCCCAATTTAGGGATCAGCCTCCGAGATGGGAGGAAATGCCCTTTTTTCTAAATATACTTCAGGTAGTCCCCACTAAAGGGTTAATATCGAAGATCTATGACCAACTAAGTAACTCAGAGAACAGCAGGGGGGTACTCCAGAGGGTAAGAGCTAAATGGGAAGAGGAGTTGGGGGTATTGTCCCAGGAACAATGGAAGAGGATACTTGAGATGGGGTCCCTGGTGTCAGTGTCCCCCTCACAGAAGATCTCGCAGTTGATGCTGCTTAACGGAGCTTATTATACTCCAAAACGGCTCTTTAGAGTCGGTAGAAGGCCCAACGATAGTTGTCCCAGGTGTCGGGAGCCTGGGGATCTTACTCACATGTTCTGGAGGTGCCCCAAGCTGTTCCGATACTGGGAGGGGGTGACTAGTAGCCTGGGAGATATTTTTGGTACCTTAGTGAAAAGGGAGGCTGTGGAATGTATCCTGGGATATAGAAGGGTAGAGGGGGAGAGGAGGAGCACCACACTGGCAATTTTGAGAGGCTTGTTCCAAGCTAGGAAAATGATAACGCTAAGGTGGCAATCAAAGAATCCCCCGACTGTGAAAGATTGGATAGTTACACTTAGTGATTCCCTGTGCAGGGAAAGATTGGAGTACATTAAGAGAGGAAATCTTCAGGAATTTGATAGAATGTGGAGGCCGTTGGAGGAAAAGGTGGGCTACCTCAAGGGAAAGTTTGGAGAGTAGCGGAATGGGCCATAGTCTCAGTATGACAAGTCCGGTAGGAATATAGAATTTTGGATCGCACCGGGGAATTTAAGGTTGGTGGTGACATGCCATGTTAGGCAACAGTAGAAATCATGTATATTCTGTGTCTGGGTAGGTTTTCGTATTAGAGGGTGTATGGGGGAGGAGGGGGGTGGGATTGGTGGAATGGGAGGGTTGGGGGTAATTATGACCATTTAACAGTTCATCATTGGTTTTATCAGTAGGTGGTGGGTGTGGGGAGCCCACTAGACCAGCTTCTCATATGTGGCTCCTTTTTTTTTCTCTCTCTATTTTTTTCTTCGTCTTCTTGTGTTTTCTTTTCTTTTTATGCGCAGGGTTGCATGCGATATTGCAAATCAGGGCATCTCGGTCAGCGAGAAACGGGGTCTGTGTACATTTGTCGGCTTGGGTTAAGATGTCTGGGGAGTTGTGAAAAAGTAATTAGGAATTTTTTTTTAGTAAAGTTACTCAATAAAGCTTTATACAATGTTTGTTTTTAACTGATAGTGAAAGAAAAAGGAAAGGAAAAGAAATCCACAATTATGTGAATCTAAGAAGGCGATAATTAATGAATGTTACGCTGATTCTGCCCGCTAGTGGTGTTCGCTGATGTGGAAGAAAAAAAAAAAAAAAGACTTGGATCACCAGCTACCAAACACCTCACGTAACTGATTGATTTTTCTATGGCTGTGGGATCCCTTGAAGACTGCATATGCTGAGTGACTATCCTATTATGCTGAGTGACTATCTTATTTCTCCTCAATCTTCATGATGATGGCTTCTAGGAATATTTTCGGTTCAGGGCACCACCACCACTGCCTAAGGCCCAATTTTTCTGCCCTTGTTTAGCAGGGGCGTGTAATTACAATTTTTGATCTAATATTTCACAGCAGGGCCTGTTCCTGCGCTCAACAAAAGTATCTGTGAGGCTTTACAGTGTTGTGCCACCACCACCGCCTGAGGCCCAATTTTTATGCCCCTGTTTAACAGGGGCATGTATTTACAATTCTTGATATAATATTTCACAACAGGGCCCATTCCAGGGCCCACCAAGAGTAACTGTGAGGGCTTACAGTGTTCTGGTACCACCAACAGCTAAGGCTCAATTTTCCGCAGAGTGTATAGGGCCCACCGTATAGTATATACAGGCGGTCCCCTATTTTCAAACATTCGACTTACAAACAACTCCGTCTTAGAAACGGAGGGAGACAACAGGAAGTGAGAGGAAATCTATCCCTAGGAAGGGAAATTCTCTCCTGTAAGAGTTAATATGGAGAAAAGTTGTCTCCACTGATGCTTTATCACCAATCCTTGTATCCCTAATAACCCAAAATTTTCTAAATCCAATTGTCATTGGGACAGAAAGTGAGGTGAAATCTTCTGAACAGGGGCACAGACAGCAAAACAAGTGTTATAGGGGTGATAACCCTTCCCTATGTTATCCAAAAAGCTTAAAAACAGATTTTTTGGCTGGAGCTACACTTACAAAATGTACCTGTTCCGAATTACAAACAGATTCAACTTAAGAACAAATCTACAGTCCATATCTTGTAACCTGAGGACCGCCTGTATACTGCTGCTGTTCAGAATATATAGGGCCTGGGGGCCCCACGCTTTTTTTTTTTTTTTTTTAATTTGGGTGCGGGGTTCCCATTAATATCCATACCAGACCCAAAGGGCCTGGTAATGGGCTGGGGGGGGGGGGGCAACATTACATTACAGCTGCAAGCAGTTTTAAATGATTTTTATTCCTTTAGAAATGTCATTTTGTGCAGGGACTGTTCTAAACACGGAAAAAATGCGCCACTTTACAGGCATACTATAGTCACCCCACAGGTACGATATTTAAAGGAATATTTCACTTTTATTGTTTCACTTTAAGCATTATTAAAATCACTGCTCCCGAAAAAACGGCCGTTTTTAAAACTTTTTTTTGCATTGGTACATGTCCCCTGGAGCAGGACCCAGGTCCCCAAACACTTTTTATGACAATAACTTGCATATTAGCCTTTAAAATTAGCACTTTTCTCACGTTCAAGTCCCATAGACTTTAACGGTGTTCGCACACATTTTTTGCCTGTTCCCTAGTCAGGAATGCTCAGGCAATGCAGCCCTCCTCACATCTGGGAATCCAATGAAAACTACAAAAGAAAGACAGGAGGGTGCAATCACCTAGTGCATTAGCAGAGACTATTCGGCCCATAGCCAAAAGATGGCAACAGCATGGGCTTAAAATGCCGGGAGGGCATACATGGACGTCCTCCCGTTCTCACGCCCTGCGCGCTCTGATCGCCAAGTCCTTCGGACTCGGCTGATCACTGATCGAGTTAAAGGCCCATTTACAGCAGGTCCTTTACCACATGATCAGCTGTCAGCCAATGACGGCTGATTGCGGAAGTAAACAGAAGCCGGTTATCTGCTTTTTTTTTTTTTTTAATTTTCTCATGCTGTCTGGGTGAAGAAAGCTGGTAATCGGCTTCTGTTAGAGGGACATCATTCCCTTTAGTGCCCTCCAGTGCCACCTACCAGTGCCTATCACTGCCTCATCAGTGCCACCTATCAGTGCCGCCTCATCAGTGCCCATCGGTGAAGGAAAAAAATACCTGTTTAAAAAATGTAATAACAAAATATGAAAAAGTTTTTTTTTTTTTTCAAAATGTTTTTGTCTAGCAAAAAATAAAAAACCCAGTGGTGATTAAATACCTAGTAATTAAATGTCTATTTGTGTGAAAAAAAAGGTAAAAAATTTCATATGGGTACAGTGTTATGTGGCCGCACAATTGTCATTCAAAGTGTGACAGTGCTGAAAGCTGAAAATTGGCCTGGGCAGGAAGGGGGTGGTTAAGAACATAGTTGGAAAGACAATGGAAACCAACTGTCATTTATATTGCATTTAAAAAAAAAATTAACCAAGGACATTTTTTATGACGGTTTCTAGCTTCTCCAGGTCTGAAATACAAATTGTTCCTGGAGTTTAGCTTTAAAGTGCAAACCACCTAGAAAAGACAATGGGGGTTAAAGCTGAACTCCAGGATAAGTAAATATTGCCTAATTGCTGTACATTCCTTGTGTATTCTTGCATCTTGTGCTATGTATATTTCTTCCAGATCTGTGCAGTAATCCAGTGTGAAATGTTGCCTTTGTGTAGGAGCTTTCTGTAATAAAGACCAGTCATTGCTGTTCTCTCACCTTTTACAGGGTGACTAGTCTTGTCTCCGCGCTCTCCTGTACTTATCTGCAGGCAGGCTGTAGTAGGTGGAGCCTACTGGGTCCCTCCCACAGCTCTGCTCTGCACAGGCTAGGTGTAGCACAGTGATGATGATGTCACTGCTACTTTTATAAGGCAATATCTGGGTTTGCACAGGCATTTGGTAGTGGATTTCTATCCTTTGTGGCTATTGAGGAATATATTTAAATGAAGATTTTCATGCCCTGGGTACAGCTTTAACTACAGTTTACTGTTTTTTTTAGGACTCATCACACAGGTGTTTAAAATGCACCATACAAAACTTTATGCTGTACTCACTACAGGAATCAATGGGGCCATACACACTGCAAACATGAACATGCAGCGTACAAAAAAAAGTAAGAAACAGCTTCGTCCAGGACATACATATCTGCAGTTTTTACATGTAAACACGTACATGTATAAAGTACACATCTAAATGAGTACTTTGTACTTTTGATGTGTATTTTATGCTGGATCTTCTACTAGCTCTGCCAGAAAGAACCTTGTTCTATGCAGAAAATACACATATGTTCGTGTAAATTTCAAATTATTTGAATTAACAGCTTGAGATCTGCCAGGAAGGTGACACAGCTAAGGGATTTCTTTTTTTTTTTTTTAAGCATTTATCACCTTATTAATTTGCACGGATCACTTTTCCTCATTTGCATCCAGTACGTTACCACTCTTAATCTGGGATTCATAGAAGGACCAGAATAGCGGTTGCTACTGACAAGGTAAGAAAGGCGATCTGATGACAGATGGGACTCTAAGAGGTATCTGCCTGGAGTACACCTGCGGTGACAACCTATCCCATGGGAGAGGGTGTGGTGTACACAGACAGAGGGAGAAGAACCAGAGCTCCTCCAGCACTGCTGAAGAAGAAAAGAATTAAACGATTAAAAAGTAATTAGCCAGAGAAAAGATAACGCCTCTGCTGCTGCACGAGGGCTTGGAGTTGTGTAGGAGCGGAGTTACCGTATTTACCAGTATAGAGTTTCTCGGTCTGCTTATCATCCGAGTAATTTCAGAGAGCTGCTCCGGAAATCCCGAGGTACCAGAGACTGCTACATCTGATCAGGAGACAGAAGACAATGCAGGTGCCACATTGTATATCTGCTGGAGGGTTTGGCACCCAGTGGGTGGCTGGCGAAGGGGCTAAGTGGGTGCGTCTGAATGTTGGAGGCACGGTGTTCCTCACTACAAAACAGACTCTGTGCCAGGAGCCCAACTCCTTTCTCTGCCGCCTCTGCCAGGAGTCCCTGTTGTTGTCTGAGACGGTGAGACACACAGCCTGTATCTTTCTATTATTACTTCTGCAATCTGTCTTTCCCTGTCTGGTGGTAATACTGAAATTGTTCTGTCTTCTGCTTCCTCCCACATTCATGCTCTTAATTTAATATTCACACCGCTCATCTCTCATTAAATCTCTGGGTCACGCCATGCATTTCTCTCTCTTTAGGATGAGACGGGAGCCTTTCTTATTGACAGAGACCCCACTTACTTTGGTGCCATCCTACGGTATTTGCGCTATGGCAAACTGGTCATAGACAAGAACGTTTCCATTGAAGGTAAGTTTTCTTTTTTAGTGCACATTTTGTTGTTTGTTAAGGGGAATCTTGCGAGACAAAGTGCCTGTGTGAAAAGCCTCAGATGAAAGCTGACTTCTATAGCAGTGATGCTGTACCTTCTTGCTTGGCACTAGCGTGCAGCCGGGAGTCAGAGAGTGACAGCTTTTGCCTTAGGGTTCTCAAACAGGTATATTGATTCATCAAAAGTTGGTACGCCAAGTATTTTTTTCATACTTACATTGGCCCAGCTTGGCTTGATATAAGCTTCCATATCTGATATCTGGAGGGCCGCTGGGGATAAGGTTGCCACCTTTTCTTCAAGACAAACCCGAACACTTTAGCGGCGCACATGATTTTTTTTTTAAGAACACAGGTGAACAGGGGAACTCTGCTCACCAAACCTCCCACTTAAATCAGTTCCCAGCATTCTCCCTTAAATTAGGGTCCTTAAAGCCCCCCTTACATCAGAGTCCACAGGGCACCCCTTACATCTGGGTCCCCCTAACCTTAGTGTACTCACTCGCTTGGAGGCAGGAGAGAGAGAGGATAGGAAGGGGGAGACTTCAGCCACAGACAGAGGATGGAGGCTCAGGCATCTGCACCTTTCATCCACAATGTATCTGAGCTGAGTTGCTGAGCTTCAAACTTTCAGTCCACACATCCCTTTCCTGAGGCACAGAACGCTGGGGATTGGAGTGTGGGTGGGCAGACAGAGGGGTAGAAGTGGGAGAAGGAGGAGCAGATCAAGCCCTCCCTCCGCTCCTGTCTGTGTATAGGGGGGGGCCCATGTGCACACCTATGCACTCTGCGTTTGCGGCACTTGGTTACAGTAATTGGGGAGACACAGTCCATTCTGAATATTGTGTCTGGGTTCCAGATGATCTGAAACCTGGACACAGGATTTAAAACCCGGACTGTCCGGGTAAATCTCGGACAGGTGGCAACCCTAGCTGGGGATGCTCTAAATCACTGTAGTAATCTGTGCATACAGTGAGAGCAGCCATCTATTCTGTGCAAGTGGCTTCCCCAATGCTTGGCCTAGGCTGACAAGGCCCAGGCCTAGGGCAGCACTTTGTAGGGAGAGCGGCACCAAACGAGTCCCCGCCGGCCAGTTTAATGGGGTGGACTGGGCCAGGAGGCAGATCGGTCTGGCACCCCCATGACTACGGCTGGTTTGCGGGCACCCGATGTTCCTCAACTCTGGGGGGGGGCTCGCCGCTTCTAGTTTTGACTGTCCTATCGTCACAGCAGCTCTCTCACCTGAGTTCTCAGTTACAGAGAGACAGATGCCATGCAGAAAACGGAAATTGTCTGGAGGAGAAAGTCAGCTGATGGGAGCGGGCCAGTAGAGTGAAGGGGGAGGAGCTCTCCATTGTGTGACGAGACCCCCATGTCGGGAGAAGTGCAAGGGAGACACTTGAAGGGAGCCAAGAAGGCTGTAAGTACCCAGGCTGAAAGGAAAACCACACCAGTTGAGTGGAAATTGCAGGATAACCCTCTAGCTGCCATGGGGATACTAATCTGGGTAGTGGGGATGGTGCAGATGCAAGGGAGACTGAGATGGTCAGCTACACTTACGAGGTAGGTAGTAAGACTTGCCTGCAAACCTTTGGGTGATCACAATCTAATATATATACTGTATATACTAGAAACCCCTGATGGCTTTCGAGCTTGCAATGATGCATATGGCAGTTAAATATTAGGAAATCATATTTATTTGCCTTTGGCAGAGGAGTTGTTATATATGATAGTGACTTACCATAGATATAAGCTACTGGTAATCTATATAGGAGGTAGGTGTTAATGTTTTATACCGTAGCTGACTAGATTATATAGCATGGGGTACCAATGGTAGAAGGAAAGCTAAACTATTTGGGTGAAACTTGCATGGCACTTTCCTAGCTGCCAGAGGGCTTTTAATCTAGGGATGGTGCAGACACGAGGGACAC
This sequence comes from Lithobates clamitans, assembly GCA_037952925.1. Classification (NCBI taxonomy): domain Eukaryota; kingdom Metazoa; phylum Chordata; class Amphibia; order Anura; family Ranidae; genus Lithobates; species Lithobates clamitans. The sequence goes on from JBBGZY010000224.1 coordinate 1,456,291, forward strand.
TGACATGGTCACCTATACCTGGCAGGTAGGTAGTAGGACTCTCCTGCAATCTTTTGCTTGTGTCAGTTGTACATATTAAGGAATCTTAATTTTATTTCTGTTGATTGCTGATGAGAAAAATAAAGAGATGGATTTATTTGTTCCTGCCCCCAATCCTTCCTTTGCTCATTGCCTGGAGCACATACCTTTATCACTGTGCTATATGTTTTCTGCTGCACCACTGGCATGGTTATATCCTCTTAGTTCTCTCCATACATTTATTAGAAATGTGTACATAAAGTAGTACTATAGACACTATTTTTTTTCTTTTTGGATAGAGTAAGGGAGGGTTATAGCTCTTGTCAATCTTGTTATTTTTTACCATCTCTGCAAATTAAGGGAATCCATTGCCCCCTCCCCCCTCCAAGGCCCTCAGAACTAGTGTCCCCACTGAAAAATTTCAGGGCAGGTCTTAAACAGGAAGGGGTGTAGCCTTGACAGGAAGTGGTGGGTCATATTAAAATTAGGGGGTGCACAAATTTAGTCAGGCCTAGGGCAGCACAAAACCTAAATACCTAAATACACCACTGGCTTCCCCTTTACACACTGACCACCGGGGGTCACTTACTGGGTACCCCTGACATTTATTAAATGCCTTGTAAAATAAATACAAGGCGTTCTATGATTGGATGAGGTGGCAAATGTGATGTCACTGCCCTTCCTCTCCACCTTATCTAGTCAGAGAGCATCTTGTATTCATTAAAAAAAAAATTTAAATACAATATACCTCCTGTAGTTAATGTGCAGAGGGAAGCTGCTCACACAGAACCTGGAAGATCACAGCTATCACTGTATGCAGGTCAGACTACTACAATGATTTACAGCATCCCCAGAATGCCCTGTGGATATTAGATATGCATATTTACATCAAGCCAAGCTGGACTAACAATATGCTATAAATTTAAAGCTGAACTCCAGCTTTTGATATACTTTACATCAGTGGTTCTCAACTCCAGTCCTCAGGACCCACCAACAGGCCAGGTTTGCAAGATAGCTGAAATACATCACAGGTGATATCACTTGCTGCTCAGTGATTTCAGTATTCTAGTATGCAACTCCCCAAGGTAATACTTAAAAGCTGACCTGTTGGTGGGTCCCGAGGACTGGAGTTGAGAACCACTGCTTTACATGGTTCTTGTGGGCCAGCTTGGCCCAAACAAATTATGTCCCCTTACTAACATGTGAGGCTGCCGGATGTGAGCTGAGGCTACATACAGCATATCGCACTGTGTTCTGGGTTTGAGCCGAGACTTCCTGTCACATACCCGGAACATAAGTAAGTCTATCTTATAGGTGCTCAGCCATTCAGAGGAAGCGATGCATTCTAGCAATGAATATAAAGCTTTCTATGATTAGCTGAGTTAGAGAGGCAGGCTGATGAAATCACAACCTCTGACTCTAAAGCCGGGGTCGGCAAACTATTGTGGGCTACTTGTCAACTTCGGGTAGGTAACAGGTAAACCGGGAACAGGTCTGTGCCTTCAACTGCTAGCTGCCAGTCCTTCTCTTTCTGCCCTCAGCCTCCTCCATGCCTTCAGTTATTCTCTCTCCCTTCCCTCCAGCCTCCTGTGAACGTCAGAGAGTGAGAGGCAGCACAGCCCGGGACGGAGAGCGGACGAGGAGTTGGCCAAGTTAACTTTTCAAGTTAACCCGCATGTGATTAGTTGCTAGGTCCTAAGCAACCAATCACCAGCTTGTTAATACTAAAAGTCACTCTGCCCGCTCCTGCTCCCGCCCGCTGTACAGAACTGTGCTGCTTCTCGGTCTCCTGATGCTATTGAGGAGGGGAGAGAGAGGACACTGTGTGTGTGTGCGCGCGTGTGCATGGGGGGGGGCTGATGTGGAGGGGGCAGTGGACACTGCTATGGGCAGGGCCACCCCATAGCAGTGTCCTCTACCACCCTGCACATCACCCCCCCAATCCCTGCATTCTGAGCATTACGGAATTCTTATACCTGCATTCTTGCATTCTTAGCGCAGCGCACTCCTGAACCCTGCATTCTGAGCATAACGCAATCCTGGTCCCTGCATTCTTAGGGCAGTGCACTCCTGAACCCTGCATTCTGAGCGTAACACAATCCTGATCCCTGCATTCTTAGCGCACTCCTGAACCATGCATTCTGAGCGTAACGCAATCCTGATCCCTGCATTCTTAGCGCAGCGCACTCCTGAACCCTGAATTCTGAGTGTAACGCAATTCTGATCCCTGCATTCTTAGCGCAGCACACTCCTGAACCCGGCATTCTGAGCGTAATGCAATCCTAATCCCTGCATTCTGAGCGTAACGCAATTCTGACCCCTGCATTCTTAGGGCAGCGCACTGCTGATCCTTGCATTCTGAGCATAACGCAACCCTGATCCCTGCATTCTGAGCGTAACGCAGTCCTGATCCCTGCATTCTGAGCACAGCGCACTCCTGATCCCTGCATTCTGAGTGTAACGTACTCCTGATCCTTGCATTCTGAGCGTAACCCACACCTGATCCCTGCATCTTCAGCGTAACGCAATCCTGATCCTTGCATTCTGAGCACAGCGCACTCCTGATCCCTGCATTCTGAGCATAACACATTCCTGATCCCTGCATTCTGAGCATAACACATTCCTGATCCCTGCATTCTGAGCATAACACATTCCTGATCCCTGCATTCTGAGCATAACACACTCCTGATCCCTGCATTCTGAGCGTAATGCAACACTGATCCCTGCATTCTGAGAAGTAACGCAATCCTGATCCCTGCATTCTGAGCGTAACGCAATCCTGTCCACTGCTTTTGGGATCTATTTTGGAGTTAACAATGTATCATCACCGCAGTAGATCACAAAGGAAGTGCGTTTTGAACACTTTGCAGGAAACACACATGGAACATGCCTTTATGGCATCACGTTCTGGTGTGAACCGGCCCTATCAGGACACTGTGTCCAGAGATCTTTATCTTCATCATTGTTGTTCAAGTAGATCTCCATCCCTCTAAGGTTGCCTACCCCTGCTCTAAAGTATATCTATAGCCTAGACTTTATAGCTGAAATATGATCCAAAACAATTTTTGTACATTCGCACACTAAAAATAAGTTAGCACTAATGAAGTGTGTCTTATCTCTGGCTGCTGCAGTGCTTGTAGTTTCAGCTGTAAAACAGATATCACAGGAGGTCTTCGCTCAGCAGCTCCTCAATTTAGAAAAAGCCTTACATTCTTTACACTGAATGCAAGGCTTTCTGTGAATGGAGGAATTGTAAGCGTTACGGTCTCCTCTCCTCCAATCACAGAACTCCCTACATTCAATGAAAAGAATACAAAGTTGTTTTTGTTTTTTATGAATGGAGAAGGTGCCAAGTGAGCAGCCTCCTGTGATATCTGTACTACAGCCAGAACATCAAGTCTCAATGCCAGACTTTTGGCACAAACAGAAGAGTGCAGGCTGAATATATGTTAACATTTTAACAAACGCTGCAGCAGTCAGAGATGGGACGCACTTCACTGGAGGTAACCTATTTTTATTGCGCAAATGTACAAAAATTAATTTTTCAGCTTCATGTTTTGGGTAGCATAGGGAATGGTTAAAAAATTTAGACATCCGTACTTTAGAAACTTTCAGGGTTGCCATGGGGCAGTAAAAATTGGCAATGAATCCATGTTTTTACACCCAACCGCAAACCTACAAGCAGCCATGGTGCCATTCGGGTGAGTACACACAATCTCAATGCAACATGCTGAATTTGACAGGTGCCACTGCCTATCAAACCCTTCCATGTAACGGAATAGGCAGTTTCAGCATGGTCCTGCAATTCAAAATCACCATTTGGCAGTAAAAAAAAGAAGGCATCTAGAGGCGTCTGTATCGCCCTCTAATTTCTAACCACAAGTTTTTGGGAAGGGTTTTACCTGACACAACAACTGGATTGCAATGATTAATGTATTTTCCTTAATCCTAACCTATGTGTTGCCTTTTCTGATTGCCCTTGGCAGCCCTGTTTCATAACAATGAAAAATAGAGGTCAGGGAGTCGCCACAGATGCTGAAGGCAACAAAAGAAGCTTTTGAAAGCAGCACTTGAGGGATTAATTGGACTCCTGTACAGCATCAGTTTACAAGGCCCAAGAGGCTGCCTCACTTCATTTGTGGATTTCATGCAATAACCTGGGTAAAAGGAGTTTAAACTGCTCAGACAAGCATACTTAAAATAAACCTCTCCTGTTAGAAATATGGGATTGGTCTTTGCTGACCCTTTCTTGAAACAGGTACCTGGTCAATATGCTTAAATGCTACCTTCAATACATTGCGTTTCTGATCTGGAACAAGGTTACTAATCAATATTTGTTCCGAGTCACTGACTCAAAGTATTGAAGCCAAAGGGTTGCATGACAGCCAGGCAACTAGCATTTGCAGAATGAGAACTCAGCTCCATGTTTCAGGAAATGTTTACTTTAATAACTTGACTTCTGGAAGGTGCTACCCCATTCATGACCAGGGCATTTTTTGTACTATTCTACTTTAACTGTCAATTGCGTGATCATGCAACACGGTGCGCACATTTTTATATCTTCTTTTTATTTCACACAAATAGAGCTTTCTTTTGGCGGTATTTAATCATCATCTTTTTTTTTTCACACAAATTGAGATTTATTTTGGCAGAATTTCATCACTGCTTTTTTTTTAATTTTTATCATATAAATGAAAAAGACTAGACATTTTGGAAAAACAAACAAACATATTTTCTACTTTTTGTTATAAGACATGTGCAATTTATTCAAATTTCTTCATAAATTTAAGCCAAAATGTATACTGCTGCATGTCTTTGGTAAAAACCAATCTGCGTTTTTGAGGACACTGATATAGTTCTGATCACGATCAAGATACTGATCCGTACAGACAGCATACTAGTAATGACGGTGATCAGCGACATATAGTGTGACTGTGATTATGTGGCAGGAAATCTAGCGCTAACTTACACTGGCTGGGGGGAAAACTAACTGACACTGACTTCACTAGTGACACTGATATAGTGATTCGTGATAATAATGTACACTGTACTAATAGCACTGGCTGAAAAGGAATATCATTAAGGGAAATTGAGGGGTTAACCGCATGTCAAGTGTAATGTATGCTGCTTTTGCTAACAGATCTGTCTGCTTTTTCTCCCTGAAATCAAGAGTTGATTTCAGGGAGAAGAAACAAACAAATCGATGTCTGTTTGTCAACACACAACTCTGTGCTGTGATTGGCCACAGCCAAAATCATTGGCTGAAATCTGCAGACAAACTTGTGCTTCGTCCAATCACAGCATGACTCAGCAGGGGGTGCGCCTCCTAACTAGGAAGTACATTGCGGTGCATAAGTTGTGGTGCCTGGCTATGCCGCCCACTCACTGTACTTCCACTGTGAGTGGGTTGACAAGAGGTTAAAGTTGAATTTCAGCTTTCATTTGATTTAAATAGTTTGTTTGGGGCAAGTTGGTTCCTAGTTGGCAAACTTATTACTGCCTGGCTGCATTACAGTAATAAATCATGAGGGTTCAATGGGGCATTAAGTATTGACACCACACTACAAAGTCAGCCAGACTGGGCCAAGCTATAGGTCCCCTAACTGCATATTTTAGGCAGTTATAGACCAATAAACAGTATATACATACACATGTCCTAATGTGTTTGTCTCCTAACGCTCTCCTTTTAAATTCTACCCACCAGGAGTTTTAGAAGAGGCCGAGTTTTATAACATTGCTTCATTGGTCAAAATAATCCATGAAAGAATGGACGAAATTGAGGCCAGCAAGGTAAAAAAATGTCTTATGTCTTAATAGCACATTGATAGTTAAAGTTATGCATTTATATAATACTTGTTGCTAGAACTCACATAAGCATAGCATCACATAATTGTTTAGTTTTTCTTTTACAAAGGGTTTTATTGATAATCATAGCAATTTCACAGTTTAACAGTGTGGAAAATGCATCATGAATAAACATAACATAAAGTTTAGCATCTTATAAATAAAATAAGTATGCTAGTAAATCAAAGAAAAACAAAACAATAAGAATATAACAGAGGGTGAAAACAGTTTTGAGAGGGAGGTTAAAGAGCTAGGGGCAGAGATTAGTTGAGAAGGGAGGAGTAAAGAATAGGGGGAAAGGAGAGAAGAGGAAGAAAGGGGGAAGGGTGGGTCCTCGTGGTGGGGAGCAAGAGTGCATTAAATCCGAAGAAGGGTGGTATAAAATCTAGTGGGTTTAGTATATTCGACCCATGGCCTCCGTACCTTCAGGAACTTATCATGAGTGTCCGAAAGGACAGCAGTCAGCTTTTCATTAACCATTATATCGTCCATGCGATTCTTAACCGCCTCAAAACTTAGTGTCTGTGTCTTCCATGCCCTAGCTATCGTTAGTTTGGTTGCAGTAAAGAGATGCAGAGCCAGCTGCGCCTCCGGGCGAAGCAGCTCCGCAATTGGGTTGCAGAGAAGTGCCTCGAACGGATCCTTTTTGAGGTCAGCATGGAGTATGTTTCGGAGGAGGGAGTAAACTCTAATCCATAACCTGCGTACCCTCGGAACGGGTCCACCAGATGTGCGACATTGTGCCCTCCTGGGAGCACCCTCGGATACACAAGGGAGAGTAGGCTGGAATGAACCGGGCCAGTCTAGCAGGCGTGTAGTACCACATGTAAAGTATCTTATAGGCATTTTCTGAAAAGATGACCTTCTTTGAGCATTTGGATATTGCTAAAGTCATGACCTGCCAATCCTCAGGATCAAGCTGTTTTCCTAGTTCCCTTTCCCATTGAAGGTGACAGAGCCGTGTCGGTGTTTTTTTAGAAGTAATAATAGAGGAATAGATCAGTGATATTAAACCCGAGGTTTGGGGTCTTGCTCTGCAGAAGTTTTCGAAGGGGGTCAAAATATAAGGGGTCGGTTGAGATTTTATAAGCCCCTGGAGAAAGTGACGAATCTGTAGGTAGCTGTAGTGTTCGCGTAACGGGATATTGTGAGAGGAGCGTAGAGCCTCAAATGATATTATCCTGGTGGGGGTGAAAAAAGAGTGAATGTCCGTGAATCCGTTTGTCTTCCACCAGGAGAATTTCTGGGGATTTTCGCAGCCTGGTGGGAACAATGGGCACTGGAGAAGTTGAAGTAGGGGTAGATGAGGAGAAATCAGGCCGGCCGAATACTTTACAGAGTCCCACATGCAAAGGGAATGGGCCAGACATGGCCCCGTCACGAGAAGGCGATGTGTGGGAGGGAGCCAGGGCAATGAGGAGATGGGTGTTGGGTGTAAATCCACTAGGTCCATAGTGGCCCATAGCGGCATTTGGTGTTGTGCATGGAGTTGGGATAACGGGGCTATGTTTGCAGCTATATATTAGGCTTGTAGGTTAGGGACTGAAAGTCCACCATTGATTCTGCGGGCATAAAGTATTTGCTTATTGATCCTGGGGCGGGTAGAACCCCAGACAAATTTCAGGATTTTGTGCTGATGTATTCGTAGGATATGCGGCGGGATCGGAACTGGTAGGACTCTAAAGAAGTAGAGTAATTTCGGGAGGTATGTCATATGAATAGCCACGATCCTGCCGAACCAGGATAATGGGAGATGAGTCCAGGAGGACAACATGTCCGTCAGCTTCTTAAGTATAGGAGGAAAGTTTGCCTATAGAGTCCCGTGTAGGTTGGGGTGAGCCGGATCCCCAGGTAGGGTAATGAGGTCAGCCATTGGAACGTGAAGGTGTTTTTTAAGGTTATCAAGTCTGAGGGCCAAAGATTAATTGACATGGCTTTTGATTTGGCGGGGTTAACGGACAAGCCAGAAAGGGAGGCAAAAGAGTCTAGTAAAGAGAACAGGTTAGGTAGGGTGATTCTAGGGTTTGTCAGGGTTAGGAGAATATCATCTGCGAACAGTGATATCTTATGGCGTGTCCCTGCTATCTCAACACCAGTTATGTCCGGGTGGGATCAGATCGCCTCTGCCAATGGTTCCATGGCCAAAATAAATAGGAGTGGGGAGAGTGGGCAGCCTTGCCAAGTCCCCCTCCTGATGGAAAATGGAACTGATTCGAAACCATAGTATTTGACCTTAGCCTGGGGGGAATCATATAGTGCCATTACCTATTGCAAGAATGACGATCCGAAGCCATAGTGGCTGAGTACCTTCGTCAGGTAAGGCCAGGACAAAGTGTCAAAGGCCTTGTTCATGTCAAGAGACAGTAACATAGTTGCTATAGACCGGCTATGGGCTGTGTGCTGAAGTTGTATTATACGTCTAATAATACGTCCTGCTTGTCTCCCCGGAACTAACCTCACCTGGTCCTTTTTGACCAGGCATGGTAGGAAGGAGTTTAAACGATTGGCCAGGATCTTGGTCAGTATTTTAATGTCTACATTAATAAGTGAGATGGGCCTAAAATTGGTACAAGACGTGTGGTCACGGTCGGGTTTTGGAATCAAAACAATATTGGCGGTTAAAAGGTTAGGGGTGAGTGCATGGCCATCTTTTACTGCATTTAACATAGTCGTTAAATGGGGGGCTAAGACGTCTGCTAACTTCCTATAGTAAAGGGCCGTGAAGCCATCCGGCCTGGACGTTTGCCTACTTTCAGTTCTTTTATACCCTATAATACTTCCATTAACGAAATATCTCGATCCATTAACGATGCGTGTGTGTCGGACAGCTTAGGCAATGTCAATGGCAAGACCTGACATCCTGTCAGGAAGGATGTCAGGTCTTGAGTAGGAGGCTGAGTGGGGGCCTTGTAGAGGGTGGTGAGGCGGTACCTAAATTCTTCCAGCACTTTCAATGGGTTACCTGTGAGGACATTCTGTCTAGTGCGGAGAGTGATAGGGTTGTGTTTCGGGGTAAAGGTGCGCAGCCTATTGGCCAACATTGAGGTGGGTCTGTTGGCCTTGGTGTACCATTTCTGGCGGGCCCAGCGTAATGTACGTTCTGCCTCTTCAGTGAGGCATAGGTCGAGTTCTGTACGCGCCCCATCTAATAGTTTAGGATTAGCCAGAGTAGGGGTCTGTTTAAAAATTGTGGATAGGGATTCTAGGCGCACTTCTAAAGAGTTAAGCATTGCTATGCGTTCTCGCTTGCGTTTTGCTGCCAGCTGAATTATATGCCCCCTGAGTACCGCTTTGTATGCTTCCCAGAGAGTCACCTCGGAGGAAACCGACCCAGCGTTAAGCCTGAAATATTCCACTGAGGCTTGAGTAATATCAGTGAGGACTTCCTTAAAAGATAAGAGAGAGTCATTCATAGTCCAAGGGTAATATTGGGGTTTGAGCAGTGAGTGGCATATAACCAAAACAGGGTCGTGGTCTGTCCAAGGAGCTGCTAAAATGGAAGCAGACACAACCAGGGGGAGATGTTTCCTCAGAACAAACATATGGTCAATTCTGGAATGGGAATTATGAGGATGGGAGTAATAGGTGTAGTCCCTGCCAATGGGGTGTAGCTCCCTCCAGATATCTACCAGGTCACGACTTTGTAAAGAATGCGTGAATTGTTTTGCATCGGGTGATGGGCCTTTGTGTTCTGAGGGGTACTTATCCAGAGCAGGGTTCAGCGTAACATTGGAGTCTCCCACTAAGAGGAGAGTGCCTCTCTGGTGGGACTGCAACAGGGAGCAGATATGGGAGAGGAAGGGTCCCGGGTTATTATTTGGGGCATAATATGTTAGGATGGTGACCTCCGTGTCCTGAATAGTGCCCTGTAGTAAAAGGTACCTACTATCTGGGTCAGCAATCTCTCTACTGCAACTGAAGGGGACCGACTTGTGTATGGCAATCAAAACGCCATTCTGTTTAGTCGGGCCATTAGCCAGAAAAACTTGAGGGTACATGGCATCAAAGTATTTAGGACAAGAAGAAGATGAGAAATGGGTCTCCTGTAGGCATGCTATGTTCACTTTCTGTTGCTTAAGATATTTAAAAACTTTAACCCTTTTCTGGGGGGAGTTTCCCTGCACATTCAGGGATAACCAATTAAGTGTCATGGTACATGGGAAGTTAGCCATAAAACTACTTTACTCACCCACCGCGAGGACCTGAAAAAGGGGAAAGGGGAGGTAGAGAGGGAGTGAAACAAAGAAAAGAACAAGGTAGAAAGGCATATTGTAGTACATATAATAGCCAGTAAAAAATTGTAGCATATAGTACTGAAAAAGTATGAGTGCAACTGGTTGTGGGTCTAAAGGCCCACAGGGGGGTTGAATGTTGGTCGGGACTAATGTCCGAACCAAGAGCCAACTCATGGGGGGGAGCAGTGATCCAACGGAACCGCTCGGCATTGTTATATAGTAAAATTAACTTTAAATCTTTAGGCACAAGACTTGGTGCACCGCTTAAGGCACTAAAGAGGAACACAAACATCCTGAAATATGTGGTTGCCTTTTATTTTAGGTGTCTGTCACCCTGGGCTCCCCTTCACTGTCGAGGGGGCCCGTGGCGAGCGAGCGACCAAAATGACATTGAGGTAGTCCCACATGGCTACCCAATATATAGAGAGGGAGAGGCAATCAATCTGAAAAAAAAATTAAAATAAATAACTAATAAAATAAAATGTAACTCACAACACTAACAGGGTGAGAAAATATAACAACATATTTGGAAACCCACCCGCCTCCCTGCAGGGACGGGAAACTGCTGTCAGCAGTCCGCAGCATATTGACGGCTGCCTGAGAGCTGAGGGAACCAGCATGTTTGCGTCAGAAAAAAAAAAAAAAAAACCTTGACAGAGCAGGAAAAAACAAAGTAGAACCTGTCAAAATTCTATTATCCCACTGTGTAACAGGGTGTGAGTGCACCCCGCTATGGAGGCGGCAGTAAGCAGTCAGCTGAACACTCCGCGGCCACCATGTAAGACCCCTGTAAGGGGGGCCAAAGTGACATGCCTTATTAAGTGCTCAATGTCTCGCCTGGGTGAGGCCGACTTGTCCCGGAGGCACCATCTCACAGTTGGGGCGCCTCAGGGGGGGCCCAGTCCTTTGAAGTTCTTGCAAGAAATTGAGTGTCAGATCAGGTTCAATTGAACAGAAAAAACTAGCATCTGTGAGGTCAGTTCTGCCTATTACCAACTCAGTAACAACATGCTGGGTATCAGCGGGTGCTAGACATAATGTAAGTCTGATAGCAGCCAGAGGCAGGCTTAGGGTTTCATGGAGTCATTTGTAACTTTTCTGTGAAGAACCATCAATTAGAGAGGTTAAATGCCATCAGCCTTTAGGGCCTGCTATGAACCTTTGGGCCTGCAAGTCTCGCAAGGCCTGTGATCCGGGTTGAGACCTTTGGAGGGGCTGAGGGGTCCGGCGAGGAGGCTGGAAGGATCTGGGCCTGGAGGAAGAAGAGGATGCATCTCCCTGGGAAGGTGGTATTTCCAGCTGCAGTTCCTGAAAATGACGTTTCAGGTCAGAGGGGGAGGATGCGTGGAACTGGCGACCGAGATGCGAAAATGAGAGCTTAAAAGGGAACCCCCATCTATATTTGATCCCTTGGGTCTGCAGGATCTGGAGGTAGGGTTTCAGGCCTCTCCTCCTTGCAATGGTTGCTGGAGAGAGATCCGCAAAAAGCTGAAGGGGGTTACCCTGAAAAGAGAGGTCTTGCTGTTCTCTCTCTGTCTCTCCAGGGGTATCTCAGGTGCCAGCTCCTGAAAAAAGGCTGTTGCCGTACCCTGTAAATCAGTAATTTGTTCCTGGGATTCTGCGGATATGGAGATTATCCCTGCGGCCCCTATTTTCAGCATCCTCTAGTTTGTCTCGCAGGGGCTCCAGCTCTGCAGACAATTTATCCACCTCTTCTTCATGGCCTTCAAGCACAGTGGTTGCTAAGTCCATTATTTGCTCTAACTGGTTAGTGCGGTGGCCTATCTCTTTAAGTCCTTTTACAAGGTCAGAGGAGAGCTTGCGTGAGGCCTGTGTGATTTCATCTCTAACAATGGAGCGAAATTTGTTCAGCAAGGCATCTGAGTCTGCATGCAGGGGACTTACCAGGTCCGTAGGGAACTGGTGCAGGCTATCGGCTGGGGAGGCAGGGTCCGCTGCCGAGTGTTGTGAGGAGTCGTCCGAGTCCCTTGGGTTTGGAGCCATTGCCCTTTTCCCCTTCCCTGTGGCCAGAGCTGATTTGGGTTGTGTGTTACACTTGTGACGGTTCTTCGTTGAGCGGTACATAACCGCCGGATGCCTTATGTGTTCCGGAGCTGCGGGAGGCTTTCAGTGTGTGCCGGGTGCGGATTGTGCTATGCTAGCCGAGGTTTGCCATTCCGTTGGCATGGAGCAGGGGAATCAGGCAGCCATTTTCCCTGTTCACGCGCATGCACCCTCCTAGGGCTGCGATTTCAGCTTTCGTTACAGGGGAAAATCAATCTGTCCATCCCAGGGGGTCACAGCCTGGCCGGCCAGAGATCTCCAGCCTCCAGGGGTGGCTTACCGGTCTCAGAGGAATCAGAATGGTGATTGCTGGGTATAGCAAGATGGCCGCCGGGTGGAGCAAGATGGCCGCTGTTCACAGGGCCGGAGCTGTTTTTTCGCCTGCAGGCTGCCCTGGAGGGGTGTCAGTGTGTGCCCCAGGTGGTGGGTGGTCTCCGGTTGCCGTGGGGAGGAATAGCTGTGGATAGGGAGGTCTGGGAGGCCAGGATTAGGCTCCAGCAGCGCGGCCGGGTGCAGCAAGATGGCCGCCGTTCACAGGGCCAGAGCTGTTTGTCTGCTTTCTAACCACCGTGGAGGGGCGTCAGTGGGTGCGATGGGTGGCGGGTGGTCTCCGGTTTCCGTGTGGAGGATAAGCCGCTTTAAAGGGAGGTCTGGGGGCCAGGATTCAGCGCCGGGACCGCAGCCGGGTGTAGCAAGATGGCCGCCGCTCCCGGGGCTAGGCCGGAGCTGCGGCCTGTCCTCCAGGCGGCCTCAAACACAGACGAACGCTGCGATACAGGCTCGAGCGGCTCACTGGCTGTCTGGTTAGCCCTAGATGCCTTGTGGGGACAAGGATTGCCTTTCTGGAGGAAGGATGGCAAGGATTCTGCAGGGGAATTACCGGAGCTCTGCACAGCACTTCCTATTCGGATCCCGGTCAGGCCACGCCCCCCTAGTTTTTCATAGAATTAAGCTTTTCAGCTGAGCAGGTGAGTGGGCAAGGAAGACACAGGGCATTTAGCTCGTAGGTCAGCAATGGGATGCCTTTCCAGTGGAATGTAGTTTTCAGAGCACGAACAGAAGAAGCAGAGACCGGTTGAATAAAGTTTGAAGAAAAGGCACAGTGATTGATCTTGGTGACTTGGGAAAAAGGCAGGGGAGGGTGTTGGGGTCTAAAAAGGATAATTGTACTAAAAGTACACCAGAATTCCCTGCAGATAATGTTGACACCAAGATCCATCCACGGTGACTGTCAATGACCATGTGGTAAAGATGCTGATGGCACGCATTTTCCTCTGTCACCAGGAATCAAGAGAAAGGCAAGATTATACAATTTTTTTCTTGCTGTTTACTAGTGTAGCAGCATACCCATAATCAAGCTTGTGATATCTTTTAAGGTACAAAGGAATATACAGTTTTTTAGAGACAAATTGACATGGAGGAGAACAGATATACAATGCCTTGCAAAAGTATTCACCCCCTTGGCTTTTTACCTATTTTGTTACATTACAGCCTTTAGTTCAATGTTTTTTTTAATCTGAATTATATATGATGGATCAAAACAAGTTGGTAAAGTAAAATTAGAAAAATATATACATGAAACAATTTTTCAGAAATAAAAAACTGATAATTGGCATGTGTGTATGTATTCACTCCCTTTGTTATGAAAGCTCTGGTGCAACCAATTACCTTCAGAAGTCACATAATTAGTGAAATGATGTCCACCTGTGTGCAATCTAAGGGTTACATGATCTGTCATTACATATACACACCTTTTTGAAAGGCTCCAGTAGCTGCAACACCTAAGCAAGAGGCACCACTAACCAAACACTGCCATGGAGACCAAGGAACTCTCAAAACAAGAAAGGGACAATGTTGTTGAGAAGTACAAGTCAGGGTTAGGTTATAAAAAAATATCCAAATCTTTGATGATCCCTAGGAGCACCATCAAATCTATCATAACCAAATGGAAAGAACATGGCGCAACAGCAAACTTGCCAAGAGACGGCCGCACGGACTGGGCAAGGAGGGCATTAATCAGAGAGGCAGCACAGAGACCTAAGGTAACCCTGGAGGAGCTGCAAAGTTCCACAGCAGAGACTGGAGTATCTGTACATAGGACGACAATAAGCCGTACGCTCCATAGAGTTGGGCTTTATGGCAGAGTGACCAGAGGAAAGCCATTACTTTCAGCAAAAAACAAAATGGCACATTTTGAGTTTGCGAAAAGACATGTGGGAGACTCCCAAATTGTATGAAGGAAGGTTCTGATGAGACTAAAATTGAACTTTTTGGCCATCAAATAAAACGCTATGTCTGGTGCAAACCCAACACATCACATCACCCAAAGAACACCACCCCCACAGTGAAAAATAGTGGTGGCAGCATCATGCTGTGGAGATGTTTTTCAGCAGTCGGGACTGGGAAACTGGTCAGAGTTGAGGGAAAGATGGATGGTGCTAAATACAGGGATATTCTTGAGCAAAACCTGTACCACTCTGTGTGTGATTTGAGGCTAGGACGGAGGTTCACCTTCCAGCAGGACAATCACACCAAACACACTGCTAAAGCAACACTTGAGTGGTTTAAGGGAAAACGTGTAAATGTGTTGGAATGGCCTAGTCAAAGACCAGACCTCAATCCAATAGAAAATCTGTGGTCAGGCTTAAAGATTGCTGTTCACAAACGCAAACCATCCAAGTTGAAGGAGCTGGAGCAGTTTTGCAAGGAGGAGTGGGCAAAAATCCCAGCGGTAAGATGTGGCAAGTTCATTAGATACTTATCCAAAGTGACTTGGAGCTGTGATAGCCGCAAAAGGTGGCTCTACAAAGTTTTGACTTTAGGGGGGGTGAATAGTTATGCACATTGACTTTTTCTGTTATTTTGTCCTATTTATTGGTTGTTTGCTTGACAATAAAAAAAAAATCTTCAAAGTTGTGGGCATGTTCTGTTAATTAAATGATGCAAATCCTCAAACAATTCAGGTTAATTCCAGGTTGTGAGGCAACAAAACACAAAAAATACCAAGGGGGGTGAATACTTTTGTAAGGCACTGTAAATTGCCTGGTAGCCTAAAATTGCAGGATTCAATAAAGAGGTATTTTCATAGCATTGCTCTCAAACTTCTCTGTTGCGACCTATATTGATCCCAAAAGCTTACTGAGTTTGTTGTTTGTTCCTTTCTGATCTTTTGCCAGGCTCTAGCTGCAGCTGTCTTCAGTTGTCCTTTGTGGGTCTTTCTGTCTCCTTTAGTTTTGCCTTCAGCAATTCTTTGAAGAGGTATAATTGATATTTTTGCAATTTTACGGCTAGTACTTTGTTTTGAGCCAGGTGCATTCAGAGTGTATGAAGCTTGGTGCCTATACTGTATTGGTAAGGGTTTATTGAACAATGCATGGTTGGCAATGCAACTGGGCTTGAATTGATGCCGTATTGACACATGCTACTTTTTAGTTTAGAGATGCAAAGAAGTCTGTCTTAGTCCACTTTGTAGAAAATAGAATATAAGCACACCTTGTTTTCTTGGGTAACTGTTGAGATGTCTTTCCCTCACTCCCTGTTCCAATGATTATTAACAGGAAGTGAGGCAATGGAACCTAGACAGCAAAAAAGCCTGAAAAAAGTTCTGTTTTCTCATTCTAATAAAATATATTCTTTTTTGTGATTGCTTGATACCATGTTATAGAAGATACATTATATAGAAATCATATTGCCACAGTGAGCAGCGATACAGTTATTTTTATAATACATACAGTGAGCATATACAGTAGTACCGGTATAGAGAGAGCCCTAAATTTATGTTGCCATCATAGTATATCTAAAGTACATACAGCAAAAAGTCTGTCAATCAGTAAGGAGATTAAAAATCCATGCAAGGGGCATTGCAAAAACTATTGACACAGAATATTACATTGTGTTCAATGCACTTGGGGGCTCTGGGACTTTTATACTTAAACATGTAGTCAGATAAAGGAAAACTTCAATCGAGCTCAATAGCTCTGGGATGGTGGATCCCACACAACAAGGCTTCCCTCGATGGGGACCCAATAGTAACTCAAACCAAAGCAATACAGAAACGAGTCATGAACCAAAACTGGATGAAAGAGTCCAAGGTCATTTTAATTGTTGGTAAAAAAAAAGTCATATAATAACAGCCAACACCACTGCCCCTTCATCAGGGCTCAACACAGGATAAAATTTGGATTCAGATATCTATATTAAAACCAGTTTTGTACTCTCCTCAATGAGTAACAACTTAACAGCAGTCGCTGAGCAGCAATGAAGACTCTTTGAAGTCACTGTTTTCATTCAAGCTTTATCCTATGTGGAGCCTTGTTGAAGGGGGTGTGGTGTTGCCCCCAAAACATGTTAGCTGTTTTTTTATCACTTGTTTTTTTACCAATAAGTAAAATTATCTTGGACTTTTTCATCCAGCATTGGTCTGGCACTCATTTCTGTTTAATATGTTATGTTGTGATGGCAGCTAATGAATACAGTTAGGTCCATATATATTTGCACACAGGCACAAATTTCTTATTTTTGGCTCTGTATGCCACCAGAATAAAATTAAAAGGAAAGAAGCTAAATTAATTTGAAGTGCAAACTTTCAGCTTGAACATAAATATCAAGTACAAATTTTAGGAACTGCAACCATTTTTATACACAGCCCCCCCCCCCCCCCATTTTCAGGGTCTGAAATGCAATTGGACAAATGAATATAATCATCAATTAAATGTTAATTTTTTATATTTTTGTTGAGAATCCTTTACTGGCAATGACTGCCTGAAGTCTGGAACCCATGGGCATTACCAAATACTGGGTTAACTCCTTGCTCATGCTTTGCCAGGCTCCAACTGCAGCTGTCTTCAGTTGTTCATTGTGGGCCTTTCTGTCTCCTTTAGTTTTGCCTTCAGCAAGTGAAATGCATGCTCAATTGGGTTAAGATCAGGCGATTGACTCAGCCATTGAAGAATACTCCACTTCTTTTCCTTCAAAAGCTCCTGGGTTGCTTTTGCAGTTTGTTTTGGATCATTGTACATCTGTTCTGTGAAGCGCCGTCAAATCAACTTTGCTGCATTTGACTGAATCTGGGCTGACAGTATATCTCTAAACACTGCAGAATTCAACCAGCTGCTTCTGTCTTCTGTCACATCATCAATAAACACCAATGACCCAGTGCCACTGGAAGCCATGCATGCCCATGCCATCACACTGCCTCCACCATGTTTTACAGATGACGTTGTGTGCTTTGGATCTTGAGCTATTCCAAGCCTTCTCCACACTTATTTTTTGTTCCCGTCATTCTGGTAGAGATTCATTTTAGTTTCATCCACCCAAAGAATGCTTTTCCAGAACTGGTCTGGCTTTTTTAGATGTTTTTTTGGCAACGTTCAATCTGGCTTTTCTACTCTTCAGGCTTATGAATGGTTTGCACCTTGTGGTAAACCCTCGGTATCGAGTGCCCGGCATCCGCCGATCGGCTTCTGTTGTAAATTATTATAACAGAAACAGCTTGCCAGTGGTATGCGTGCATGCCCTATGCAGGCAGAAGTGCAGGATTACACATATATACGTGATCCTGTGCATACCTGCCACCCTTTAGCAGTAAAAGTGCTATAGGGTGGTCAGCAAGAAGTTAATATTTAGTACAGGCAAATATAAAGGATGTATTATGTACAGTATATATAGTGTATGGAAGATATCATAAGATATTGTTATTGGGGCAGATAATAACAGAAAATAAGATAGTCAGTATCAGTAGGAATAAAAAAATATCCTTCTTCAAATTAAACTTAAAAGTCCTGCCTAAGAGGCGCAACATGACTGGCATTCCATATGTGTCCATCCGACTGTTCATAGGTGTAAGGTTCTAATTGACTTGTCACTTTAAGCAGATTGGAAAATTTGGATTGACTCTGTTTTGATAATACTGATCTCCTAACCCTAACTATAGATCCAGGATGAAAATGTACCTCCGTAGCCAAGTGAAGAATGGAGATTGAGATAAACACTAGCTGCAGAATGCTTTGTGTAGCTGCTGTCTTGTGGTGCTGAACTGACTAACTGGCTAACAATATCAACAAGAGGAGGGAGCTTCTGAGCAGGAAGAGTCAGGCAGCAGTGCACTGTGGGAACTGTAGTCCAAAAGCTCGAGATTCTACTGCAATCAAGAGCTTTTGAACTGCATTTCCCAGAGGGAGATTGCCAGTAGGAGGGGAAAGAGCTGAATTTTGTCGGGCTGTACAGGTCACGGCTTCCTCTTGCCATGAGGTGGACCAGAGAGTGCACATTGCTGTCCAGTGTGCACCATCACTGCTACATATCAGTGGCCTGAGCGGGATCTGGAGTGCTGAGTTCGGGAGTGCCGACAGACAGAGCCAGCTGGGTACAGAGCAGAGAGTGGACTAATCGCTATGTGTGATCAGATGGTGAGCTGTATTATCACTGGAACTGGTGAGCTGCCTTTTGTGTGAATTTATAATCTGCTGCTAGAGAGACCTTTAATAACTGACCATACAGCCATCTAGCAGCCTTATTGCTGCCTGCAGGCTTTACAGGGACTAGTCTCATGTACACCAGCAGTACAATTAAGCCCCAATGCTAACCGGCTGAAGAGGTAGGACTAAGGACTACCTCTTTACAGCTACTACACAGAGACATTTACTTATTGCTAATGTAAAGAGGTACCTCTTAAGGCACATTGCACCACATCCTAACCATCCTCCTAGAGTGCACTTTAGACGAATTATAGTATTACGTTTCATTGCAGTTAATGCTTATTTGCATTGTTTATAGCTCACTTTGCTGATGTATGAGTTAATTCCAGTCTACTGGTACAAAGCTCTATTCTAAGTAACTTTGGCATAGTGATTATATTGTCTAGCATAGTGGTTCTCAACCTCAGTCCTCAAGTACCCCCAACAGGTCATGTTTTGGGAACTTCCCTTAGATAAAATAGCTCTTATCAATACCATGTAATTAATATTGATTTAAAGCAGCTGTGCAAAGTAAAGGAAAACCTAAAAACATGGCCTGTTGGAGGTACTTGAGGACTGAGGTTCAGAACCACTGGTCTAGCGGATTGTGTATGAACCTACCTTCTGTATGCTCAATCCAACATTCATTCTAACCCATACCAATATATTGAGTTCATATACCACTAAACGGTCTTGCGTCTATTTCCTCATACTAATTTACAGTCGAGTTAAAAGTATCCACACTTGTGTTCCTATAAGTGCGTGCAGCAACTTTCACTCAACCAGGTGTTCAAGAGGGTCTGGGGTTGTTCTTGCAGTTGAGGTGCAGAACAGGGAAACCAATATACCAAGCAGCTCTTTCTGGGGTAGCACTACACTTCTCTTGCACTGTGTTTCTGATCAGTATTTGCCTTACTTTTATCTTGCTGATTTTTAACAGTCTTAGCAATCAATAAATTGAGAGGTACTGGACTTTGTGGGGTTTTTTACATTTTTAAATTTAGCTCATAGTTTAGAGGTGCATATTTCTGCCATGTGGTAGGCCTTAGGTGATTCTTGCATCTGTGCATCTGTCACCTGGTCTCAGGTGACCTGACAGTTTGAACAGCCATGGACCCAGCTGACGTGTTGCTTCCTGCAGCTGATCCATTGCAAGGCATAGTCCGCAGACTTGAGACCCAGGAATCTAATCAGACCCAGGTGATGCCATTCCTTCAGGATTTGGCCTCCCATTTTGAACAGGTTCAGGCCTCATTAGGACCCCCGGTTCAACAACCTCAACCGATATCTGCTCCTGCACCTATCGCACCAGTCGCAGCCACACATTCATTACAACTGCCAGCTCCGGGCCGATTCTCTGGTGATTCCAAGCCCTGCAGGGGGTTCCTTAGCCAGTGCACAATTCATTTTGAACTCCAGCCCCAAAACTTTCTGTCCGATCGAAGCCTATATTATATCCCTCCTGTCCGGCGAGGCGTTAGCCTGGGCTACTCCTCTGTGGGAACTGAATGATCCAGTGATTTCTAGCCTGTCTTCTTTCTTGAAAATTTTTTGGAATATCTTTGAGGAACCGGGTCATGTCTCCTCAATGGCCAGCGCTCTTTTAGTCTCCGTCAAGAATCCGCTTCTGTGGGACAGTACGCTCTTCATTTTCGTACTTTGACTGCTGAGCTGAGTTGGAATAATGAGGCCCTAGTGAAGGATGAATTAGCAGGAAGATCCCTTCCTGCTGATCTGGACGGTGTCATCACCTTGTGTAACCAGATCGATATTCGCTTTCAGGAGAGGGCCCTGGAAAAAAGACGCCAGACGGCTCCATTCCCCTAATGTTGACTGGACTGCTGGACAGATCCTGGCTTGGGGTTCCTCCTGCTCTTCTTCTTGCCTACTTAAGTTTGCCCCAAAGGAGAAACTTCATGTTGCCACCATTCCAGTATCTTCTGCTCTTCCCGCTGTATATAGCGATTTCTGGGATGTGTCCTGCAATAGTCGGACTGATACACTCTCTAGGTCATGTGGTACTCTGGATGAGGAGCCCACCTATGAACCTGAGCCGATCATTGACTCCAGTTTGCATAACCACTTACCTTTGCCTGTCCCTAAACTCCCTTGGGCGCACACCCAGGTTAACTCGTCCACCAGTTCCACAGTTGCTATGCCCTGCGATGCGATTGTGGTAGTCGCTGCACCTGGCGATGCTATTTAGTCGGCCTCTGCACCAGTTATGCCAGTCCAGCCTATGCCCAGTGAGCTTCCTGCTTCTTCTTATTCAGGACCTTCTGTAACCTGGCCTCACCCTTCTACTACTACATCCATTCAAACCTGTTTAAAAGGCCTAATCCATCCTTTGGATAGACTGCCTCATTCGGCCAGGTGGGGTTTTCAATTTTTCTTTCTGGGACACAGGTGTCTCTAATGCCGTGTACACACAAGCGGAATATCCGACAGAAAAAGTCCGACGGAAACTTTTCATCGTCTATTCCGATCGTGTGTATGCCTCATCGGACTTTTTTTTTGAAAATTCTGATGGACCTAGAAATGGAACATGTTCTAAATATTTCCGACGGAACCAATTCCTATCGGGAAACCCGCTCGCCTGTATGCTGTTCCGACAGGCCAAAAACGGCGCATGCTCTGAAGCAAGTACGAGACGGAAGCTATTGGCTACTGGCTATTGCACTTTCTTTTTCTAGTTCCGTCGTACGCGCTGTACGTCACCGCGTTCTGGACAGTCGGACTTTGGTGTGACCGTGTGTAGGCAAGACCGCTTGAGCGGAATTTCGTCGGAGTTCCGCCGGAGAAACCTTCGGAGTTTATTCCGACGGCAAAACCGGTCGTGTGTACAGGGAGGTAAGAAGAAGGTGCCTAAAATATTAATAGCAAACCTCTCCCAAGCAGAATCCAGAAATGGCACTGGCTGGAGTGGAGGAGTACTTGGGACAGCAGATTTATCATGACTCTGACAAGTAATGCAAGATTGAATGGTAATTGGTACTTGGGCATCCTTGCCTGGCCATCAGTATAGTTTACTTTGCCTTATTCTTAGGTGACTCTTTTGTGCAAGCTGTACAAGGTCTCAAGGTCTCTGGTACCAGTAAGTGGTGAGGTTCATGAACAATATAGCCCCAAACTAATGACAGATCATATCTAATCCAGGGTTGCCAACTGTCAATAAATTTACTCAGTTTGTAAAAGTCTGATTTTTACAGCGGTCAGTAAATGTACGTTAGAGAAATTTTATGTCAGTAAAAATCAGTTCTTTTTTTAAAAAGGGAGGTTAGTGTTGGCTCAGCAAGTGGAAGAAAAAACCCCCTTGACAGCTTGATGCAGCAGCAGCAGCCACTTATCCAGGAAGAGATGGAGCCAGCTTGGATTTTTTTAAAAATAGAAGCAGGCTGGAGCTGGCTGCAGAAGAAGCAGGTGGCCGCATTTGCAATCCTGCTCCTCTAGTTCTGGCTGCGGAGTGATCTCAACTCTGCTCTGCCTGCCGCCTCTCTGCATAGATAGGTAGTTGAATACTATAGGTAGTTGGATAGTAGGATACTGACATTTATAGGTAAAGTTGATCCAGGGAAAATGCAATTGCCTCTTGGGGGTCAGGAAGGAATTTTTTCCCATGCTGTAGCAAATTGGATCATGCTTTGCTGGGGTTTTTTGCCTTCCTCTGGATCAACTGTGGGTATAGGATTGGGTATATGGGACTGTTTGATATTATTTTTTATTTATTTATTTTTATGGTTGAACTAGATGGACTTGTGTCTTTTTTTAACCTAACTATGTAACTATGATCTTTATACCCTGATCTGTGATGCTATATACCCTAATCTGTGAGGCTGAGTTGTATTCCCTTATCTGTAATGCTATATACCCTGATCTGTGGTGCTATATACCCTGATCTGTGATGCTGAGCTGTATATCCTGATCTGTAATGCTATATACCCTGATCTGTGTTATGCTGAACATTGTACAATGATCAGTGAGGCTGAGCTGTATACCCTTATCTATATACCCTGATCTATGTGGCTGAGTTATATACTTTGTCCTGTGATGCCGAGCTGTATACTCCTGACACTGTTGCCTGCTCCTGAGATTGACCATGCAATGCACATGACCAGAACTAACATGCACTACTTGTTTCAAACAAACTAAAGTAAGGGGGGGAAAAAGAGGTTCAATACCTCATGTTACAAGGAAGCAGAAAAACACAGTAGGAAAGGATTCAATGAAAAATGGATTACAGGACACGATTCTTCCTGCGATTCCAAATCAAGCTAAATTTGTGACAAAACGCGTGACGCACATTTTGATGCCATTCTTTTTTAATGGCACCCCAAATGTGGTGTGATTTTGCTGTTATTGCTTTGATGAAAGTAAAGCTTGTAGCCCAAAAAGGTGCTAAAGAAAACATGGCGATTTACCCTGAATAGGCAAAGCACTGGTATGCTTTAACCACATGCCGACCGGGCCATAGCCGAAAGACGGCCACAGCGCGGTCGGGTTATCCTGGGAGGGCGTCCATGGACGTCCTCCCAGAATACTGCTCTCGCGCGCCCCCTGGGGCGCGCACCCGAGAACTTCTGTGACCGCCGGGTCCAGAGGACCCGGCGCATCACGGTGAACGGTGAACAAGCGCTTATCGCGGCCGTTTACCATGTGATCGCTCCGTCAAATGACGGAGCGATCACATGTAAACAAACCGGCGTCATGTCATGACGCCGGTTCCTCCCTCCCCTCTGTGTACCGATCGGTACAGAGGGGGAGGAGAGGGGGAGAGATCGGATGGTAGCAGCGTTGTGGGCTGCATCTGTAGTGCCCACAACGCTGCTCTGTGACAAATACAGTCACATCCAGCCATCCATCCCTCCATGCTCAGCCATCCCTCCATAATATAATACCTTGCAATGCTCTGCAATACCCCACAATACTCTGCCATACCCCACATTACTCTGCAATACCCCACAATACCCTGCCATACCCCACAAAACTCTGCCATACCCCACAATACTCTGCCATACCCCACAATACTCTGCCATACCCCACAATACCCTGCAATACTCCACAATACTCTGCCATACCCCACAATACCCCGCAATACCCCACAATACTCTGCCATACCCCACAATACTCTGCCATACCCCGCAATACCCCACAATACCCCACAATACTCTGCAATACCCCACAATACTCTGCAATACCCCACAATGCTCTGCAATACTCTGCACTACTCCGCAACACCCCACAATACTCTGCAACACCCCGCAATACTCTGCAATACTCTGTACTACTCCGCAACACCCCGCAATACTCTGCCATACCCCGCAATACCCCACAATACCCCACAATACTCTGCAATACCCCACAATACTCTGCAATACCCCACAATACTCTGCAATACCCCACAGTGCTCTGCAATACTCTGCACTACTCTGCAACACCCCACAATACTCTGCAACACCCCGCAATACTCCGCAATACTCTGCAATACTCTGTACTACTTCGCAACACCCCGCAATACTCTGCAACACCCCGCAATACTCTGCAACACCCCGCAATACTCTGCAACACCCCGCAATACTCTGCAACACCCCGCAATACTCTGCAACACCCCGCAATACTCTGCAATACTCCGCAATACCCAGTCATACTCTGCAATACCCAGCCATACTCTGCAATACCCAGCCATACCCAGT
Organism: Lithobates clamitans; assembly: GCA_037952925.1. Classification (NCBI taxonomy): domain Eukaryota; kingdom Metazoa; phylum Chordata; class Amphibia; order Anura; family Ranidae; genus Lithobates; species Lithobates clamitans. Next base: position 1,480,597 of record JBBGZY010000224.1, read on the forward strand.
CATACTCAGCGATACCCTGCCATGCGCAGCCATACCCAAGCCATGCGCAGCCATACCCAGCCATGCGCAGCCATACCCTGCCATACCCAGCCATGCGCAGCCATGCTCGGCCATATTCAGCTGTACTCGGCCTCTGTATGTGGCCAGGCTGTGGAAGTCTCACATGTGGTATCGCCGTACTCAGGAGGAGTAGGAGAATCTATTTTGGGGTGTCATTTTTGGTATGTACATGCTATGTGTTAGAAATATTGTATAAATGGACAACTTTGTGTTAAAAAAAATGTGTTTTAACCACTTCCGGCACGCCGGCCGTCATACAACGTCCTTGACTTTGTGCGGGGATATCTGAATGATGCCTGCAGCTACAGGCATCATTTAGATATCAGCTTTTTCAGCCGGCGATTCCCTACACCATAGGAAAGATCATAGCGGCTGTTCCACTGCTTGATCGTTTTTATGGGAGGCGAGAGGGGACCTCCCCCCCTTCCCGCCGCCCTCCGGTGCTTCTACCGTCTCACCGCTACGATCGAAGCCAGGATCGTTTTTTTTTTTTTTCTTTAATTTCAGGCTTCCCAGCCTAGAGGTGAGATGTGGGGTCTTATTGACCCCATATCTCACTGTAAAGAGGACCTGTCATGCCATATTCCTATTACAAGGGATGTTTACATTCCTTGTAATAGGAATAAAAGTGATCAAAAAAATTTTTTGGGGGAAAAAAGTGTCAAACTAAAATAAATAAAGTAAAATAAACAATAAAAAAAAAAAAAAAAATTTTTAAAGCACCCCTGTCCGTGTGCTCGCATGCAGAAGCGAATGCACGCGTAAGTCCCGCCCACATATGAAAACTGTGTTCAAACCACACATGTGAGATATCGGTGCGAACGTTAGAGCGAGAGAAATAATTTTGGCCCTAGACCTCCTCTGTAACTCAAAACATGTAACCAGTAAAAAATTTTAAAGCATCGCCTATGGGGATTTTTAAGTAGCGAAGTTTGGCGCCATTCCACGAGCGTGTGCGATTTTGAAGGGTGACATGTTAGGTATCTATTTACTCGGTGTAACTTCATCTTTCACATTATGCAAAAACATTGGGCCAACTTTATTGTTTTTGTTTTTTTTTTTAAGCACAAAACTGTTTTTTTCCCAAAAATAGCGTTCAAAAAATTGCTGCGCAAATACCGTGCAAGATAAAAAATTGCAACAACCGCCATTGTATTCTCTAGGGTCTTTGCTAAAAAAAATTATATATATAATGTTTTGGGGTTCTATGTAATTTTCTAGCAAATAAATGATGATTTTTACATGTAGGAGAGAAATGTCAGAATTGGCCTGGGTGCTCCAGAACGCCTGGAGGTGCTCCCCTGCATGCAGGGCCTCTGTATGTGGCCATGCTGTGTAAAAGTCTCACACATGTGGTATCGCCGTACTCGGGAGTAATAGCAGAATGTGTTTTGGGGTGTAATTTGTGGTATGCATATGCGATGTGTGAGAAATAACCTGCTAATATGACATTTTTGTGGAAAAAAAAAAAAAGAAAAAAAAAATCTTGATTTTGCAAAGAATCGTGGGAAAAAATGACAGCTTCAAAAAACTCGCCATGCCTGTTACTAAATACCTTGGAATGTCTTCTTTCCAAAAAGGGGTCATTTGGGGGGTATTTGTACTTTTCTGGCATGTTAGGGTCTCAAGAATATAGATAGGCCGTCAGTACTTCAGGTGTGATCAATTTTCAGATATTGGCACCATAGCTTTTGGACTCTATAACTTTCACAAAGACCAAATAATTTACACCGATTTGTACTTATTTTTACTAAAGATATGTAGCAGTATAAATTGTGGCCAAAATTTACGAAGAAAAATTACTAAATTTGCTAAATTTTATAACAGAATCAAAGAAAATTTGATTTTTTTACCGAATTTTCAGTCTTTTTTTCTTTTATAGCGCAAAAAATAAAAAACTCAATGGTGATTAAATACCACCAAAAGAAAGCTCTATTTGTGTGAAAAAAAGGACAAAAATTTCATATGGGTACAGTGTTGCATGACTGAGTAATTGTCATTCAAAATGTGAAAGCACCGAAAGCTGAAAATTGGTCTGGTTAGGAAGGGGGTTTAAGTGCCCAGTTGTCAAGTGGTTAATGTAATGTCATTTCAAATATGGGCTGTTTAAATACCTTACCTCTTACCCATTGTAACACAAATACAGACAACACAGCTGAAAATACACCAAAATTGCAGACATGTCAACTTCATTTTTTAAGGTGAAAGAATTCTAATATCTCATGGGACTTCTGGTTTTGGGATGACATATGCAGCCCACTTATAGATCTACCAAATCCTCCAGTCTACACAATATTCATATAGATTCATATGTGGTATGAGCAGGCTTCCTTAAGCTGGCCACACACTTATAGAAATTCAGCTGGTTCAGCAAGAACTGGCCGAATTTCAATCAACGAATGGCCATCTCTGATTGTCCGAAGTCAATTACTTGAATGACTTCTGTCAAAGGGACATGCTGGAACGTTTTTCTTGATTAGCATCTGCAGATGGTGATCAGTGTATTCTGACAGCGGAGGGTGCAGGTGTTAGAATACAATGTCCTGGCCAGGGGGATTCCTCTATCCACCTCATTTGTGCGGATGGAGGACTTTTTTTTTTCTGTTTTCATTTAAACCCACTGGAAGAAATCTCATTATCTCCTCTTCTGGTCACATGTTCTTAGACTGTAGTGTTAGTCTATTTTCTCTATTGTTTGAATGTTCTATAACTCTTCTGGTTGAATGCTCTTATCATTTTTTCTTTTAAGAACAGATGTTAAATCATGTTATATCTGCTTTGCGAAAAGCAATAGAACCTGACATTTCACATATTACAAACATTATGGGCAATATTTGTGACTTTCACTCAAATGCTGAGATATTCGCACAGCAGATTTTTTGTACATTGACCCCTAACTACGCCAACTTGCATTGAAAATGCCTGTTTTGAGTCCAGTCACATTTTGTTCTCTGTTTTCTCTGATTACTGTACACCAGATTAAAGCGGAACTGTAGTTTGCTCACATAATTTGTAATAAAAACATCTTTGCCATTCTGAAACTTCCATCCAATCACTTTGCATGTTATTTTATATACACTGTGATTCTGTCGTTGTCAAATATGCTGCAGAAATCTCCCTCCACTAAGTCTGTCTGCAACCATTTTAACTGTGGGCAGCTGAAGCTGCTGCCAGTTCACTTCTTGGATTTACACAGACACACAGAGGCATACCTCTAGCTCTGCAGCCCTGCAGCTCTCATTGGCCCTCCTATGACTCCTCCCCCCTCCCTTCCTGGCAAACTCTCATGAGAGTGAGAGAGGGAGAGCTGTTCATGATGCATGCTATAAGCCCAGGAAAATGACCGGACAGAAATCAGGAAGTGAGCTGTATAAGGTAGTTACTGGCAGAAAAAAAATGTTTTTCTATCCAAAGTTAAAACAAGAAGAGCAGAAGATTTAATAGATGGAAAGTTGAAAAAATTACTAAAGATCCGCTTTAAATCTACATAACCCATAGGGAGCAAATTCTCATACAGCTCTCGGAACTATTTCTAAATATTATTTTCTTATCATAAATCACATCATAAAATAAAATATGGGTAACAATTTTTTTCAACAGTAGCTACTTACACACAAAGTGAATGATATAAATAAGTGCGAATAATATATTAACAAAGACGTCTGCTCACAAAAATGATTTAGGAGCCTAAATGCCACACTCACACAAAAGTCTGCTCGCCCTAATTAGTTTTTGTGTATACTGTAGACAAGCACAGAATATGCTATTCATAGATGCTGCCCAGGGGTGAATGATTAATTTAAAATGTATTATGTATTCCTTTATCTAATACAGCTGGATGCAACATGGAGCTTCTCGCTGTCACACAAATAAGACACTTAGATAAACGCATAGAGTGTGTCTAAGGCACTCTTTGGAATGCCGATGTGCCTCCGTGTGACAAATTCATGTGCCTGTAGTAGATGGGTACATGAATCTGCAGCACAAATTGCATGTGGAGGCACATTGAGTGTTCACATAGACTCTCTGTCCTCATTGCAGCTGTTCTTCTTGATGCGGTGGCTCTTACACAGACAGCACAGCGCACTAAGGAGTTTTAAAGCTGGGTGGGTGTAGCCTGATGAGCCTTCACAGACTCTAGGCCCCCATTGGGTCCACCGCATTGTGATTTACAGCAGGCAGTGGGCAGATCCGGAACAGACACAAACGGCTATTGGCTATAGAATCTACTCACTGTCGGCTGTCAACCACAAGTAGAGTGTGGTCCTGATGGGGGACTAGTGTCTGCGAATCTTGATCAGGCTCCACCCACTGTCAGTGTCACTGGTTGCCCTGAGGCTGTCAACTGTGAATACAAAAGCATCCTTAAAGTGACACTAAAGGTTCATGTTTTAAAAAAAAATAAATAAACATAATATACTTACCTCCACTGTGCAGCTTGTTTTGCACAGAGTGGCCCCGAACCTGCTCTTCTGGGGTCCCTCGGCGGCTCTCTTGGCTCTTCCCCACATCCTCCCCTGGGGGAAGCGCACTCCAGGGGGGTTACCTTGCGCGCTCACTCCCGAGTCCAGCATTCGGTGTCCATAGACACCGAATGCTGGACTTGGCCCTGCCCCCTGGCGCTCGCGTCATTGGATTTGATTGACAGCAGCGGGAGCCAATGGCTGCGCTGCTATCAATCTATCCAATAAAGAGCCGAGAACCCCCTAGCAGAGAGGCAGCGCATCCCTGTGGGACAAGTTTGAGGGTTCAGGTAAGTAAAACGGGGGGGGGGGGCTGGGGGGCCGGTCACTAACAGCTGTTTTTTCACCTTAATGTATAGGATGAATGAACCTTTACAACCCCTTTAACCAGTGACAGGTGGGGAGGGGTGGAGGCAGCAGCGTAAAATATACTGCTTTGGTACGCAGCATACAGGGACAGGCACTTTGCTTTCCCCCTGTAAAACTCTATAAGAGGCTGAAAACTGCAACAACTGGATAGGTCTGGCTGGTGCATCAAGTGGTACTAATGTTTAAGGCAGTATGTGCCCAAGGATGAATGCCAAAAACTCAAGCAGTTTGCATTCTGGGCATTTGTCCCTGGGAGTATACTGCCCTAAACATTACTACCACTTGGTGAGCCGGCAGTCAGCTTTTCTCCCTGGCACTCTTGGTTGTGGGCAGTCCCTGGTCATCCTCATGTACAATGCATGACCATAGGTCCTTCATTGTATTTGAAGATGTCAGAGTGCCTGCGACTGATGGAGAGAGGAGACTAAGTAGTTGTCACCACTTTTGCAGCCTCCACTCTTCTGCAAAGGCTTTTCCCCCAGGTTTTGCAGCTTCTCTGTGGTAGTTTGTGTTCATACAGCCATAAGAACATTTGTGAGATCATGTACTGATGTTCATTGAGAAGACCTGGCTTGCAGTCTTCAAGCCCATACCTTCCAACTTTGTGAAATGATAAAAAGGAACACCTTTTAGCACACAGTGTGTATACAAAGCACAAGTCCTGGCCATGGTTAGGTTACATGGACCATAAAGATATGATATGCAGAAAATGACTGGCTAAACCACACAAGTGCTTTTTTGACCCTTATTTTTCCTTTGAATTAGCTTTTTAAAATAACAAATGCAGTAATATAGAGGTTTGATAATAACTGTAGCGCCCTCCTAATTAGGTGCTAAGTAGGTATGTTTTAGGTAAATTTTATTTATTTTTAGGCTCTGCTGTAGCCCCTGGAGCTGAGTTTATTATTTTGATCTGTTGTGGGTTCTACTACTACGGGTGTGCCCGTCTCCCCCTGTCTTTCCAGAAAACAATGGAACATAGTGGGTGGAGAAAGTAGAGCCTGGGATGACCTGGTATGCAGCCTCAGCCAATCTCTTGCCTGCAGAGTGATCAGCAGGGGCTGAGAGGTGTATATAGGGTCTGGAGCATGGAATAGCAGGGTCCTTTGACTGTTGGAGAGTGACCCAGCCTGAAAGTGATGTTAAACATGTTCTAGATGAATTAAGGTCACCGAGGAGCTGAAGGACCACCCCCAAGTCGCAGGAACAACTAGGCAATGTCCAGGGAGGACCTTATTGGGTGGCTAATGGTGCAGTGTCAGCTGAAACTGGAAGGAGGCATCCAGATAGCCTGTGACACAGTTAAATGGATAGCCTGTGACACAGTGGAATCAGAACCTGGGTTATTCAGGGATCAGGTGGAAGGTCTGTGTTACATATGTTTAGTGCAGAATGAATAACCCATTTAGTAATAAAATAGTATATTTTGTATAGAGGGACAACTGAGTCTGCACAAATGACAGAGGCATTTGGTCTCAAAGGAGGGACAGCCCCTCCAAACGAGGGTCTGTTGGGAGCTATGTTCATATATATTCACCCCAAAGGTGTAAATTGGGGCTGAACTTAAGGCTGTGAGCAGACCACCTGAGTTTCTTCACACCAAACTCATTAAACTATGCCTTTTTGGACCTGACTATCCACAAGGGCACAGTCATGCCAGACAGAAAAGCGCCTTGCCAAAACTGCATGAGATTGGAAGCACAAATTTGTCTTAATTGTCTCTGTATATCGTATGATTCACTGGAAACACCCAAACTCAATAATTTAGTGGTGTAGTTCTAGGATGTCCACAATCTGTACAAACCCTGCATTTGATGACTGTCAGACTAGATGGTTGCAGATGATCTGACTACCAAATCATCTTTGACTCCCATCAATTCCCTCATATCATGCAAAACATACAAGTTTATATTGCACAGAAACAGGTGTGCATGTCCCTTTAAATCCATAGTGCTAATAAATAAATATAATATAAAATTTCAACAGTGTACAAAAAAAATACAAAACGCAAACATAAATTTAGAGATATACAATTTACAGAAGTCCCACTCCAGCAACAGTCTGTGCTTTATATCAATTGCTTTTTATTACTATACAGGATTTCTATAGCGCCAACAGTTTGTGCAGCGCTTTACAACATGGGGGCAGACAGTACACAGGAGGGATTAGAGGGCCCTGCTCGTTAGAGCTTACTATCTATAATATATCAATCAATTACAGTACTGTGAAAAAGTATTTGCCCCCTTCCTGATTTTTAATTGTCTTGCATATTTCTCACACTTAAATGATTCAGATCATCAAACAAATTTTAATATTACACAAAGACGACCTGAGTAAATCCAAGATGCAGTTTTTAAATTTTGATTTCATTTATTAAGGGAAAAAAGCTGTTCAAACATGCCATGTGAAAAAGTAATTGCCCCCTCCCATGCTGAATCATGAATGAACTGTGATTAACCACAATTTTTTGGAAAGCTGAGGTAAATTTCACATCCCACACTCCCCAGGCCTGACTACTGCCAGACCAGTTGAATCATGAAATCACATAAATAGAAACTGTCTAACAAAGTAAAGCACACCAACAGATCTCAAAAAGCCACACATCATGCTGCAATCTAAAAAAAAATACAAGAACAGATTAGAAACAATGTAATGTACACGTATTGGTCTATGAAGGGTTTCAAAGCTATTTCTAAGGCTTTGGAACTCCAGTGAACCATGGGGAGAGCCATTATCTACAAATGGAGATAACTTGGAACAGTGGTGAACCTTCCCAGGAGTGGGCGCCCTACAAAAATTACTCCAAGAGCATGATGACTCATCCAGGAGGTCATAAAAGAACCCAGAACAACATCTAAAGAACTACAGGTCTCACTTGCATCAGGTAAGATCAGTGTTCATGATTCAACAATAAGAAAGGGACTGGGCAAAAATGGCATCCATGGGAGAGTTCCAAGGCCAAAGCCACTGCTGACCAAAAAGAACAGAAAGGCTCATCTCACATTTACCAAAAAACATCTTGATTATCCCCAAGATTTTTAGGCAAATATTCTGTGGACTGATGAGACAAATATTTTACTTTTTGGAAGGCATGCATCCCGTTACATCTGGCATAAAACTAATACAGCATTTCAAAACAAGAACATCATACCAACAGTCAGACATGGTGGTGGTAGCGTAATGGTCTGGGGCTGCTTTGCAGCTTCAGGACCTGGACAACTTACCATAATTGATGGAACCATGAATTCTGAGCTCTACCAGAAAATCCTAAAGGAGAATGTCTGGCCATCAGTTCGTGACCTCAAGCTCAAGTGCACTTGGGTTATGCAGCAGGACAATAATCCGAAACACAACAGCAGGTCCATCTCCAAATGGTTCAAACAAAGCAAAATTTAGGTTTTGGAGTGGCCTAGTCAAAGCCCGGACTTAAATCCAATTGATATGCTGTATCATGACCTTACACAGGCCGTTCATGCTGGAAGACCCTTTAATGTGGCTGAATTAAAATAATTGGGCCAAAATTGCTCCACAGCAATGTAAAAGACTCATTGCCAGTTATCGCAAACGCTTGATTGCAGTTATTACTGCCAAGGGTGGTACAACCAGTTATTAGGCGGCCAGTTGTTTAGGGGGCAATTACTTTTTCACATAAAGCCAGGCAGGTTTGGACAGCTTTTTTGCCTTAATAAATGAAACCATTATTTAAAAACTGCTATACTCGGGTTATCTTTGTGTAACAATAAAATTTGTTTGATGATCTGAGTCATCATTTAAGTGTGACAATTATGCAAAAAAAATAAGAGATCAGAAAGGGGGCAAATACTTTTTCACAACATTGTATGTCACGATTGTACATATCCCTTTAAATTCATAGTGCAAATAAAACAAAATAAAAAACACCGTGGTGCTTGAATATGTGTATGCTGTTTGTTAAACTGCTTGCTAAGTTAATGCCAATATTCTCTTATTAAATTTGGTTTTAAGTTTACTGCACCATGAGGCTTCTCCTGTGTTTTATCCCTTGATGGTTTTGCTATATATGGCTGAAAGTGATATAAAGTGAAGTGTCTGGTCCTGAATATCTCTTTGGCGGTACAAGCTTTGGAGCCAGCTACTGGAATCATCTGCTGTGTTGCAGCTAGAGAGTGGAGTCACCTGCTTTGTTGCAGGTAAAGCACATTTGATCTCCCTTTGTTAAGATACTGTCTGGTTAAGGGGTTTACATGGGGATGGCACCGGAGCACTTGGATCACAATATTGATTGTCACTACGAGCACTTTACACCACAAGACATAATACTGAAGCGTGAATAGAGATGTTCTTTTTTCCCATTGTGCATATATATTAATTGGACTATACTTTAATTATTTATGATATAACTTAATATTTGTGGTGTCTGGTTATAAAGACAAGACGCAATTGATTTTTCTGGAATTGTTTTTATTTATTTGCACTATAAATTTAAACGGATATGCACACACTGTTGCGGGACTGGGACCTCTTATGTAGATTGTATATATGAATTTATGTTTTCATATTTCATTAATTTTTAATTTTTTTTTTTTACACTGTTGAAATGTTATGTTTTATTAATCCGCACTATTGATTTAAAGGGACATGCACACATATTTTTGTGTAATTTAGCATTTAGGTCTGGAATTCAGACTTGCCTAAGTGCTGCACCTTTTTTAGTCTACTAAACGAGAGTTTATCACGTTTTCTGTATACAGTTATATATGAATGGCATATGCCCATAATTCTGAACTATATCCCAGAAGAACAATTTGTTCACTTATTTAGGCAAAATCCTTTTTCCTCAGTGGAGGCCAGAGGCTGAGAAAGTACCAAAGACAATCTGATTGTCCCAACGTATCCAAATTAAGCTATCACACTACAAATGTCTGGTTATTGAAGACTAAAACCTCATACACACAATGAGAATATCAGATGATTGATCATCTTTTTTTTTTTTTGCATGCTGGTCTCATATGGAAAATGAAGAGATTACTCAACTTACAGAAATTCTCGTACAACACAATACAACTTTGGAAGTGTTGTAATGTGTTGTATTGTAATGTATTCTGTCGTTTCTGAGCATGTTTAGTCCTGGTCTTTCGATTTTTTTTTTACTATTACTGTACTAATTAAAGAAAATTGTACAATCTGGTATCATACGAGAAAAATTTTTATGTTTGTTCCTTCGGATAATTTCGGATGATCGTGGTGATTGGCACGCAAAAGCTGTGTACCAACGATCAGATTATCATACGATCACTTCAAAAGCAGTATTTTTCGTCCAATTTTCTGAATTTGTGTGCAAGGCTTAAAGCGCTTGTTAACCCCAAAAAAAAAATTACAGATCCTGCTCCTTTAAAGCAGATTAAACAGCACAGTGCTTGTACTATGTAATTTGCCTCCCTGTAAACTGTAAAAAAAACCTCCCTGGACCTTCCACTTCCTGTATCACCCTCTCTGCGCTGACCACGAAAATCAGGGCTGCTGAGCCCTGACCATCATTGTCAGTGTAAGTCCCCTCGTCATCCTCAGCCCTACTCTCAGCTCTCCTCTCTCCCCCCTCTCTTTGCCTGTCAGCTCAGTCTGTCTCCGCCCCCCCCAGCCGCTATTAGTACAAATAAAAGTTTACAAAATGTCACTGCCAGCCCCTCTAAAATAGAATAGGCATAGCACACTGTATAAGTATTTTATAAAAACAAGCATTGTAAATATAGTTTTAGCGCAATCTTCAGGCCGGTCACATGACTCTCGGCCGGTTTCCAGAGCTACTGCAGGAGGGGCTGAGTGGCCATGTGATCTCCCCGGCTGGCGTCAGGGGGAGATTTCGGCCCCTCCTGCAGAAGCCGTATATGACATGTATACAGCGGCCGCGAGTCATGTGACCGGCCTGAAGATCACCCTAAATAGGTATTTACAAAGCTAATTTTTATAAAAGATTTGCACATGTGGGTTAACAAACCCTTTACGTCTAGTAAGCCAACAAATCGCTATGGGAATCAATAGAACCAGTTAAAGCAGACAAAGACCAAGTGTGTTACAACTGACCCAAGCAACTGCAGCTACAAAAAAAAAATGTTCCAGTTGCTTTAATTCTTATGGTGAAATTGAATAGTGAGTTATAAGAAATCAATTTTTCCTAACTTAACCACATAGAGCTCAGGCCATTACTTCTGTTCAAAAGTAATAGAAGGAAGCATTGGGAAAAACAAATACCAAGCTGTGATCATTACTAAAGGCTATAAAAGAGAATTCTTTCTAAATGCTTGCCGGTTAATCAAAGTCCACCAAAATATATTTGTCGGCTAAGCAAAGTTCATTAGGGCGCCGCATTTGTACTTTAATGCATGTTTACAACTTGTTGCTTCCAGAGGTGTTTGCACTGGAATAATCTACTTGGTTATATTTTGTGGTTTGAAGTGGTTAGACCTTGCTGTTTCAGTTGTGTGTGTGTACAATAGTAAGTAAATTGTGAAATCTCCCTGTCAAAATTTCCTGCTTTGTCCCAGTGCAAGCATTCCAAAGCCAAGCATGAGAGTCTTGCTCCTCGTGCTGCATTCCTGTTAATGGAAAATAAATGCAAATCCTAAACATAAATTAGTTGTTTTTTTATTGAACAAATAATCCAATGCTTGCTAAAAGTGCTGAGATACTTTAAAGAAGTATTCCTCTCTTTTTTTTTATTTTTTTATTATTCAGTACCTGATCGGAGAAAGTACATGCAGAATTTTGTCCCATTGGAGCACAGCCATTCATCATGGCAGCTATCAAGGAGATGGCTGCTTTGCTAGGGAGCCCTTAACTGTGACTCCCAGCTCTTGCCCAAGACAAGCACCCATAGGAGAAAAGCAGAGGGAGGTGAGGCTGACACACCACACCTTTCTCTGCATTTCTCTTGCCAGTGCTTGCCTCAAGCAAGTGCTGGGAGCCAGAGACAGGCAAAGCAACCATCTCTTTGCTAACTGTCATGTCAGGTGGCTGTGCATCGGGAAGGGGGTGGACCATATCAGGCATCCTAGCTAGTGTTACAAGGCACCTATAAAGATGGGACAAAGTACTGCATGGACCCACCGGGAACTCCTTCCTGCCAGCAGAGGTGGGCTTATTTAAGACGGCTTCACATTTAGTCAGCTTGAACCGTTTTAGCCTCTGACCCTTAGTGTACCCATGCTCCAGAGACTGTTACTGTCTGGCCTTGCCCGGCATAACGCAATTTGTCTTTTTTAATAGTTCTGGCTGGGTCATGAGTCCACTGTGCATGCACCTTTTCAAAGTATGGAGCCATGCTTATGATAGACACATCCACCCACACGAATCGTACCCACATCCAAAGGAATGAACAGCATAGATAGTGTGCATGGGCAGTGGATGCAAAGATCATCCTGTATTGTTTCCAACAAAGGGCTATATGGTGCCAACCAAGTACACAGTAAAGATCTTTAGAGTGAAAGTAAGTATTTAATACTTCTGAGTACACTGAGGAGGAGGTGAATGAGAGGGCTGTTCATGTGCAGCTATCTTGGATTCAGGAGCCAGTTGTGACTTTCTGATTGCTCACAGCATGCGCGAGATGCAACTGTAAGAAATTGCCCTGAAGCTTTTTGGGATGTGTGGTGTGACCCTAAAAGGCTGAGGTTGGATAGTGGACTAAGGCTACGTGTCAGGAACCATAAACCAGGTGGAGACAGAAAATGCAGTCAAAATAAAGCCTTAAATAAAATGACAAAAAATAACAGTTCAGGAACGTAGTAAAAAACTGAAGCCAGGGTTGGGATACCAGAGCGGGTAATCAGACGAGTCAGGGTCAGGAAGCCAGAAGTCAGCGTAGTAAGGAGCAAAAACAGGAACAGGTATTGGAAGAGAAGTCAGCCAGGCCAAGTCATACACAGGACCACACTGGAGATCAGAGACCATGCAAAGGCACGGAGGAAATGAGCAAATCTGTTTAAATAGCCAATAGGGGCTGACTGTAGGCTGGACTAATGAGGCAGGTAATGGTAACCAGGTGAGTCACTGTGGAAACAACAAGTGGCTGGTAATTAACCGACAGCTGAGCAGCCTCTGTGCACTAAAATAATTTTTTTTTTGTCCGCACATGTACGTTCAGCTGTCCAGCAAAACTGACAGTTGCAGGTGTTGAGACAAACCATATTAATGTTTTTATGTTCTAACTCCCCCCTCCACCCCCAAAAAAAATGTTACTATAACTTCTTAAAAAGTGTTAGCTGGCAGTGATCTCCAGCTTTCATCTAAGACTACAGTGCCCATGCCCTTAGTTATTTCAGTTTTATAGTACTGTAAATTAAAGTTAAAAGAAAAATCTACTGGCAGGTCTTTAGATAATAAAACTATGTGACGGGTACTCAGAAAATAAACTGCCATGTTAATTCTGGTGGCAGGCTGTATTATATGTGTCATTTTTTAGATCCACGTTAATATCAATGCCAATTAAAAATGCTGAGTTTCTCTTTCAGTCCCAACCAAAGCATGTTTATCGAGTGCTGCAATGTCAAGAAGCAGAGCTGGCACAGATGGTCTCTACAATGTCTGACAACTGGAAATTTGAGCAGGTAAAGCCCATTATTGAATCTTTTAGGTGGGTTGGGGGTAATTAAAAATAAACAAGAAATGTTATAGAAAATAAAATATGCATCACTTTTAGTTTTCCTCCCAACTATTTGGGGTGGTAGATCTACAGTACACCACAAGAGGGTCCACAGTAGGGAAAAGTCATCTGTAAGCAACACTGGAAGGCACATGCCTATAGACACCACCTTGTAAGCTCCTCTAATTGCCAGGGACAGTTGTCATTTGCACAGCTGGATCTTACAGTTTTGGATAGAGTAGAGAAGATATTTACTGCAGTTAGTGAGAGGTCCCTGAGGACATCCTATTGGACAAAATGCGTAGGGAAAGGCCTATGTGCTGACGTCACACCACTGCATAACCCCGCTGTGAGGAAAGGACGGAGATGATGTCCACTACAAGGCTTGGACAGCATGGAGAGCAGTGGCTCAGAGAAATCAGGCTGTTGTAGCTACACTTGCTATAGCTGAGGATTCTGGTGATTGTGCAATTCACTTGGCGGCAGTGAGCAACAACACATTGTAAGATTTGGTGCTTATTGGATTGGGTGGTGGATGGCACCTTTTTTGTGTCTTGTTTTCATTCACATTTCAAATGACTTTTTGATATAAAGACTTTCTTTATGAGCACTTCATTGTATACCATGTTCATTGTGACTATTTGGAGCATGTTTTCACTTACAATTGGTAGTTCAATTATTTGTATTTATCATTGATATTTATTTTATTTACATACACTGTCGATAGAGTGATTTATATTTGGATGTACATATATTTCTTTGGCACTGCAAATGCATTTTTATGTAGATTTCTTAGGATTTGTATATCAATCCCTACTTTGCCAGCAGCCTGATAGCTACACCATAGCACTGGCTTTTTCCCTCACTTTTATAGAAAGTGATCCTACAGAAAGTGATGGGAAATCTCTGCAGCAAAATACCTTTTCCAGTAAAAAAGTGAAGGGTTAGAACCTCTGGCAGACTATTATTACTGGCTGGGTTTTCCACTCTCAATGACAACTGCTTCTCCTATTTCTTGTCCTGTGGTCACAAGGACAGGAAGTTGGAGACATCTGCCCAACAGAGTCACAGACAGCCATAAATGCCTAAAACAGTATTAAACACCAACAATGTTATATATTGCATCTAACCAATTAATGGATGTGGTGGCTGCATCAATTTTCCTTTCTTAGTCTTTTTTCCCCCTCTGTTTTCACCTTGTGATCTGGCTAATAACACTCCTGTGTTAGAGCCCCCCCACTCTGGATGAAGGAGCACTGGAGGCACAGCAGACAGCAGTATTGTCAGTCTGGGGGGAGAGGAGTGTTAGATGTACTAGCAGATTTAGATCTACCAACAAATTGAAACCAAACTCAAGCACATATCTTATAATCCTTTTGCAATAAAGATCTTACAAAAATAAACAAAAGCTGACCAGTGTAAGCACCCCTACCAATGGTTAGTCTCATCTCTGTGCTTGATACATTCTGTTGGAGAGCTTGTTCTTTTAAAAAACAACAGATTTGTTGTCTGGATCACTAGATAAAAATAGAAGAAAGAAAGCCCTAAAAAGAAAATGAATGTAGCCACCACATCTAAGAAATGGTAAGCTGTCATATAATGTTTGCTTTTGGGCTTATTACCACTTTAACAGACACATTTACTTCTCTCATTTCCATCCAAAGTAAAAACAAGTTCAGCTTTGAACCTTTACCAATAAATCAGAGCGGTGGGTCTAATCCCTCTGTGTATGTTAGCCTGTCACTGGGTTTTCACAGGGTAATGACCGTCTCTTTCAATGTTTGGGCCTGGTGATTGGTCCAAGCCCTGCATCTTTGGAGCAAGGAGAGGTCAAATGTTCCTCCATAGCCAGGGTATGGCATAGTTGAGTATCAGTTCGTGGGGAGGGAGGTCTGGCCTGTCAAGAGACCATAAATGGGAAAAGTAACAGACCCCCATTAGTTATGAAGTTGAATGCACAGATACACGTTTTTTTTTACTTCTTGTTTCATATTTGTTTGTACTATTTCTGCAGTTGGTGAATGTGGGCTCCCCGTATAATTACAGCAGTGAAGGACAACCGGAGTTTCTTTGTGTGGTCTCCCGGGAGTTACAGAGTAAGAAGAAAACATGTGGATCTGGGGCATGCAGCACAGCGCAGGTAAAAAACATTTTGTAAACAAAAAACACAAATGTTTATTGACGCCAAAAACAAACCGGAGTACAGTGGTTATATATGTCCATGCTGTGCAGGTACTGCTAGCAAAAACCAAGGAGTATCTATGAAATGGCAAAGAAGCAAAAACAAAGGCAAGTGTACACAGCCTAGTAATGTAGCTCCGTAAAGGATCTTCTGTTCATGGCAGACAAACCCACCATATAATGCCCTAAGACAATTGTAAGATTATGCAAGATGGTAATAAAGTGGCAAATTCCACAAAGCACATACCCAAAGTCCTATTAAAGGGACAATGGTGGGGGACGATAGGCATCTAATACCAACCGACTCCAAACTCCACTTTAGACTAATGAAAATGTCAATATCTGTATGACCATGATGGTGTCCAAACAGTCAGAATAAAAGGGCCAGAAAATCCAAAGGAAGCAAATCATGAGATCCTCTTTATTGTAAACAATATGATGGAAGGTTATCGAGTGGGGGGATACCATGGGAAAGCTGCCAGGAGGGTGACGGCGGAAGAACCGCATGAAAAGTGAGCTGCACGCCAGGCCGCGTTGGTAGCAAGGACCAGAACTGACGTCACAAATATAAATCAATGATGGGGTGTGGCGCTCCCTATATAGGTTTATAATGGGATGGACATCAGCCTTCTGAGAGCCAAACACTTCTGGGTGGATGGATTGCTGTCCTGCAAGACGAGGGGTGTAGGCCTCGAAAGGCGTTGTCATGGAGATGTAGTGAAGCTTCCCTCCACCATGAATTGTTTGGCTCTCAGGCCACTGACATCATTTATTACCAGCGTGACCCGGCCTGCAGCTCACTTTGTTTGCAACGGTTCTTCTGCCCTCACTCTGCTTGCAGCTTTGCCCTCTTGATTGGCCACAAGTCAGAGCACAGACCTTTCTTCACCACATTGCGGGAGCACCAGGAAAACTCCAGGAGTGGGCTTTCTTTTACTGTAAGTGGATCACCTTTTATCATATAGTTTTCAATAAAGAGGATCTAACGATTTGCATCCCTTGGATTTCTTTTACTGTAAGTGGATCACCTTTTATCATATAGTTTTCAATAAAGAGGATCTAACGATTTGCATCCCTTGGATTTCTTTTACTGTAAGTGGATCACCTTTTATCATATAGTTTTCAATAAAGAGGATCTAACGATTTGCATCCCTTGGATTTACTTGGCCTTTTATTCTGAATATTTTGATACCGTCATGGTCATCCAGATATAAACATTTTTATTAGCCTAAAGTGGACGTTGGAGCCAATTGGCATTATATTTGCATTATTCTCCACCATTTCCCAGGAGTTTGGGATATGTGCCTTATGGAATTTGTCTCATTATATGGTGGGTTTATCTGTCATGAATAGAAGATCCTATATGGAGCTCCAGCACCTAGCCTGTGATTGACAGCCTTAGCTCTGTTGAGGTGTGCTGTGTGAAGAGGGGTGTTTCCCTTGCCTCCAATCAACTATCACTGAGCTCTGCAGAATGTAACTTGAGCTCCCGCCCCCTGCTTTCTGAAGGCTCAGACAAGCTATATAAATTCTGGTCTTTAAACAGATGTATAGGAAAGAGGGCTGCAGATAAACTGGTACAACTTATGTAGGAGGGTTTGTTTCACTTCTGTGTATGACCTGAGGCCAGTCACTTCACTGGGTATATGTGAGGGTTTGCAACCACTTTAAGGCCCCATTCACACCTGAGTGTTTTGTAGCTGGAAGCTCAAAGCTCCAAAACTCAACAAACACTCTCACATGTATTGCAGTGGTGGTTGTTTACATATGAATGCTCAGGTACCTGTAGCTCGATTCCTGATGCTCCAAAAGCTACATGAGCTACTTTTAAGGCTGCATTCACACATCAGCGTTTTGAATCGTGGGCAGATTTGCAGGAAATCTGCCCGCAATTTGAAAGCGCTAATGTGTGAATGGCAAATTGTGGGACTCGCATTTGAGATGTCATTCATTTGAATTGCGGCACAGGTCTGCTGTGATTGTTGCTCGATAAATCACGCTGCAATCGCGGCAACACGCATCGCAGGAAGCATGTCGCCCATAAAAGTTCAGGAGCTACTTTTGGGCGACATGTTTTGCGTGTTACAATGGCGGCAGACCCACACCACAATTTGAGATGTCATTCAAATGAGTCCAGCGATTTGCCAGTCATACATCAATGCTTTCAAATCATGGGCAGATTCGCGGCAAATCTGCCCGTGATTCAATGTCCTTTTGGGAGCTTTTGGCATCATATACAGTACTTTAATCGGAATACCTGTAAACGCTGGAATAGAGCATTTTTGAGCTCGCTGGCTGGTCAAAATTCATATTTATCCATCCTAAAGTGGCCAATCTTATCACAGTCTTCCTCTGAGTCTCAGTTGCTCCTCAGTCTCCCTCAATCATCTTTTTACTTTCAAGTTTATACTATATACAGTATATATCTTATATACAGTGGGGACGGAAAGTATTCAGACCCCCTTACATTTTTCACTCTTTGTTATATTGCAGCCATTTGCTAAAATAATTTAAGTTCATTTTTTTTCCTCATTAATGTACACACAGCACCCCATATTGACAGAAAAACAGAATTGTTGACATTTTTGCATATTTATTAAAAAAGAAAAACTGAAATCACATGGTCCTAAGTATTCAGACCCTTTGCTGTGACACTCATATAATTAACTCAGGTGCTGTCCATTTCTTCTGATCATCCTTGAGATGGTTCTTCACCTTCATTTGAGTCCAGCTGTGTTTAATTATACTGATTGGACTTGATTAGGAAAGCCACACACCTGTCTATATAAGACCTTACAGCTCACAGTGCATGTGAGAGCAAATAAGAATCATGAGGTCAAAGGAACTGCCTGAAGAGCTCAGAGACAGAATTGTGGCAAGGCAGAGATCTGGCCAAGGTTACAAAAAAATTTCTGCTGCACTTAAGGTTTCTAAGAGCACAGTGGCCTTCATAATCGTTAAATGGAAGACGTTTGGGACGACCAGAACCCTTCCTAGAGCTGGCCGTCCGGCCAAACTGAGCTATCCAGGGAGAAAAGCCTTGGTGAGAGAGGTAAAGAAGAACCCATAGATCACTGTGGCTGAGCTCCAGAGATGCAGTTGGGAGATGGGAGAGAGTTGTAGAAAGTTAACCATCATTGCAGCCCTCCAGCAGTTGGGGCTTTATGGCAGAGTGGCCCGACGGAAGCCTCTCCTCAGTGCAAGACACACGAAAGCCCGCATGGAGTTTGCTAAAAAACACCTAAATGACTCTAAGATGGTGAGAAATAAGATTCTCTGGTCTGATGAGACCAAGATAGAACTTTTTGGCCTTAATTCTAAGCTGTATGTGTGGAGAAAACCAGGCACTGCTCATCACCTGTCCAATACAGTCCCAACAGTGAAGCATGGTGGTGGCAGCATCATGCTGTGGGGGTGTTTTTCAGCTGCAGGGACAGGACAACTGGTTGCAATCGAGGGAAAGATGAATGTGGCCAAGTACAGGGATATCCTGGACAAAAACCTTCTCCAGAGTGCTCAGGACCTCAGACTGGGCAAAAGGTGTACCTTCCAACAAGACATTGACTCTAAGTACACAGCTAAAATAACGAAGGAGTGACTTCACAACAACTCTGTGACTGTTCTTGAATGGCCCAGCCAGAGCCCTGACTTAAACCCAATTGAGAATCTCTGGAGAGAACTAAAAATGGCTGTCCACCAACGTTTACCATCCAACCTGACAGAACTGGAGAGGATCTGCAAGGAGGATTGGCAGAGGATCCCCAAATCCACGTGTGAAAAACTTGTTGCATCTTTCTCAAAAAGACTCATGGCTGTATTAGATCAAAAGGGTGCTTCTACTAAATACTGAGCAAAGAGTCTGAGTACTTAGGACCATCGGGCCCGTCGCGACAGGACAGGCAAAACAAGCAATTGCTTGGGGCCCCGAGCTGGCCTGGGGCCCCAGCCGGGCCGCCGTTTCCTATAAGCTGCAGCCTGTAGCGTGGCCGAGCTCTTCTTCCTTCCTCCTGCAGTCCGCGCGATACAGGAGATTCAGTTTCCTGTTCCCGGCCAGACTGAAAGGAAGTACACACACTGAGTGCTCACTTCCTTTCAGTCCGGCCGGCCGGGAACAGAAAACTGAATCTCCTGCCGTGCGGTACACGGTAGGGAGGGGGATTAAAAAGAACACGGGGGGGGGAGTAGTAAGGGGGAGAGACAGTCATCAAGACCCATTTAGTAATAAAAATATGGTAGCTTGCTGACCATAATAAAAACAATTACCATAGCTTTCTTTCCATTTTCTTCTTTCTTTACCATCCCATTTCCATCTTATTGCTTCTTTTTTTAATCAATGGTACAGTGGTGTTTTTTTTGCAAATGTTCAATTGTTGAAAATGTTCAAATGTTATGCACATTATATGCAACAGCAGTATTTGCACTGTAAACCTTTTTTATTTATATAAAGTGTTGGTGAACTTAAACTGTATCGCTATGCTGTGATTCCTGTAGGCTTTGCGTGCGTGCATGGGGGGGGGCCTCCATGTCAATTTTGCTTGGGGCCCCCAAATTCCTTCAAATGTCCCTGAGGACCGTGTGATATTTCAGTTTTCTTTTTTAATAAATCTGCAAAAATGTCAACAATTCTGTGTTTTTCTGTCAATATGGGGTGCTGTGTGTACATTATTGAGGAAAAAAATTAACTTAAATGATTTTAACAAATGGCTGCAATATAACAAAGAGTAAAAAATATAAGAGGGTCTGAATACTTACTGTACTGTACATACTGTATAGTAACCCCATCCACCCTGTATATTTTATATATTTGCGGGGGGACATTAGTCGTCTTATACCATTGGTAGGATCATAACACGATGATTGTAATAAATCTTTGTTCAGGTTTTTGTCTTAGCCACAAGTTCAGTTGGACATTTTGTTATGATTGCAGGTTTTTAATTTATTATGCTTATATTTTGTTGCATGCAGAGCTGTGAACCTGAGAAAGAAGAAGAGATCGTGTTGAACCCAGACTGTATTGTCTTCCATGAGAAAGAAAGAGACGGACGGCATTAACTCCTGTGAGTTTACATTTTCCTCACTGCTTGAGTATCTAATCAAGTCATTTTTTTTTCTCTCTTCTGTTCATGGTTATAATAGTTTCCTTATATCTGGATACGGAACCTTACGGTCTCTTTTCTCAACAAAGACTACCTCTCTGGATTTATAAACAATAATGTGCAGCGCCTCTACTCCCAGAATAAAGTGTATTCCAATGAGAAAAAAAGGTTGTCTTCCAGTGTCCAAAGAAAACCTAGCTTGAATCTTAACACACCACCACTTGTGCTCAGTGCTAATAATGTACCCCCCCCCCCCCCCCCCCAGATTCTATGCAGCCATAAGCAGCAAGCAGCGCTTCAATAACATAAAAACTCCCAGCCTCTCATACACGACCATTCAACTGCTAGATAGATCTATAGGTGTCCAAGGTTCTGATGTTTCCCAGAGGGAATGCTTACACTGTGCATACAAGGACTGTATGGAAAGAGGGTGCCCACCACATAGAGCCACACCGGAGGATCTCATAGTGTAGTAATTATTTAAAATGTATGGCTGCTTTCACACTCAGGTGCTTTACCGGCGCTATATCGCTAAAAATAGCGCCTGCAAAGCGCCTGTAAAGCGCCTCTCCTCTCCAGTGTGAAAGCCTGAGAGCTTTCACACTGGAGCGGTGCACTGGCAGTCCTGCAAGCAGCATCTTTGAGGCGCTTTAGGAGCAGTGTAGCACCCCTGTCCATTGAAATCAATGGGCAGCGCCGCTTCGCTGGCGCTGTTAACCCTTTTTCGGTCGTTAGCGGGGGTTAAAAGCGCCCCAAAAAGCACTGCAAAAATGATGGTTAAGTGTCTCTAAAAACAGCAGCGCTTTACTGGCGACGTCCGGACGCTGCAATTGTGAAAGTGCCCAAAAGGATAACATGGCCTATAAAAACAGCAATTCAAATCCACTTACTAAGATGGCCGCCAATTCCGATCCCTGGAAATGGTGGCATTACATCAGCGTGTAGAGAAGAAGAAGACGAATGGCTGACCTATTTTAAGAGCAGTGCCACATCCAATATTCAAGACAGAGATAAGGAGGGTTCCCCTAAGTGGACTTTTAAGGCACTTAATTTATATCGTATGTGAAAAGTGTAGCAAAATATACAGAATAATGTAATAATAAACCGATTTAATTTATGGATAAACAACATTTAAAAAATTATAACGAAACATTGATTTATCTAAACAATACGTTTCTATCACCATAAGGAGTATATGCATAAGAAAAAAAGAGGTTTTCTTTAAGTGTCTTAAAAGTCCACTTAGGGGAACCCTCCTTATCTCTGTCTTACATCAGCGTGTAATCCATCCCTAATGCATTTCATGCAAGGGCACTATCTCAGAATGCCCTCTGAAGATCTGGCGAGTGCACTATTAGCACTGAGCACAACTACAAGTGGGTTTTGTGTTAAGATTCAAGGTTGAAGGCTTTCTTTGGACACTGGAAGACAACCTGTTTTTCTCATTGATATAAAAAAAAATTCTCATTGGAATATACTTTATTCTGGGACATTTTTGATTCCATATACAGTCAGGTCCATAAATATTGGGACATTGACACAATTCTAATCTTTTTGAATCTATACACCACCACAATGGATTTGAAATGAAACGAACAAGATGTGCTTTAACTGCAGACTTTCAGCTTTAATTTGAGGTTATTTACATATAAATTAGGTGAACGGTACAGGAATCACAACAGGTTGTATATGTGCCTCCCACTTTTTAAGGGACCAAAAGTAATGGGACAATTGGCTGCTCAGCTGTTCCATGGCGTGTGTGTTACTCCCTCATTATCCCATTTACAAGGAGCAGATAAAAGATCCAGAGTTCATTTCAAGTGTGCTATTTGCATTTGGAATCTGTTGCTGTCAACTCTCAATATGAGATCCAAAGAGCTATCACTATCAGAGAAGCAAGCTATCATTAGGCTAAAAAAAACAAAACAAACCCATCAGAGAGATAGCAAAAACATTAGGTGTGGCCAAATCAACTGTTTGGAACATCCTTAAAAAGAAAGAACACATCGGTGAGCTCAGCAACACCAAAAGACCCAGAAGACCGCGGAAAACAACTGTGGTGGATGACGAAGAATTCTTTCCCTGGAGAAGAAAACACCCTTCACAACAGTTGGCCAGATCAAGAACACTCTCCAGGAAGTAGGTGTATGTGTGCCAAAGTCAAGAATCAAGAGAAGACTTCACCAGAGTGAATACAGAGGGTTCACCACAAGATGTAAACCATTGGTGAGCCTCAAAAACAGGAAGGCCAGATTAGAGTTTGCCAAACAACATCTAAAAAAGCCTTCACAGTTCTGGAACAACATCCTATGGACAGATGAGACCAAGATCACCCTGTACCAGAGTTATTGGAAGAGAAGAGTATGGAGAAGGAAAGGAACTGCTCATGATCCAAAGCATACCACCTCATCAGTGAAGCATGGTGGTGGTAGTGTCATGGCATGGGCATGTATGGCTGCCAATGGAACTGGTTCTCTTGTATTTATTGATGATGTGACTGCTGACAAAAGCAACAGGATGAATTCTGAAGTGTTTCAGGCAATATTATCTGCTCATATTCAGCAAAATGCTTCAGAACTCATTGGACGGCGCTTCACAGTGCAGATGGACAATGACCCGAAGCATACTGCGAAAGCAACCAAAGAGTTTTTTAAGGTAAAGAAGTGGAATGTTAAGCAATGGCCAAGTC
Organism: Lithobates clamitans; assembly: GCA_037952925.1. Classification (NCBI taxonomy): domain Eukaryota; kingdom Metazoa; phylum Chordata; class Amphibia; order Anura; family Ranidae; genus Lithobates; species Lithobates clamitans. The sequence continues at coordinate 1,504,072 of JBBGZY010000224.1, forward strand.
AATCACCTGACCTGAATCCGATTGAGCATGCATTTCACTTGCTGAAGACAAAACTGAAGGGAAAATGCCCCAAGAACAAGCAGGAACTGAAGACAGTTGCAGTAGAGGCCTGGCAGAGCATCACCAGGGATGAAACCCAGCGCCTGGTGATGTCTATGCGTTCCAGACTTCAGGCTGTAATTGACTGCAAAGGATTTGCAACCAAGTATTAAAAAGGGCAGCTAGGACAGCGGTGGGTGTGGTGTTAAGGTTCTGTGTTTCTTCCAGCTACACACAGCAGACTCAACCCCTGTTCTGCCTGGATGACACGTTGCCTCAGGATCCTTTTCATGTAATTGAGCGGTTTGCCGATCCTGGATCAGTGTTCTCTGGGTGTATAGTCCTGATATCCCAAAGAAAAGCCCTGGCTGGGTTTATAGCCGCAAGCTTATCCTTGCCTCTGGTAAGCGTGCATTTTTTTCTGGTGATTCACATTCATGGGTGATAGAAGACTGCACTTTTTTACTCTGAATTCAGCTATCGGCTGACTTTTTGGACTTTTATGCCTTTTCTGCATATCACTATTTGGTCCTTTTTTCTCTTTCCTTTTTGTGTATGTTATATCCACAATTTATTCATTTTATTCACCTTTCACCATATTGTTATAAATGTGATGATTTTTTCATAAGATTATGTTCATCTTTTAGCGCAGCTATTGTTTATTAAGTATTAAAAAGTGAAAGTTTGATGGATGATTGTTAATCTGTCCCATTACTTTTGGTCCCTTAAAAAGTGGGAAGCACATATACAAACTGTTGTAATTCCTACACTGTTCACCCGATTTGGATGTAAATACCCTCAAATTAAAGCTGAAAGTCTGCAGTAAAAGCACATCTTGTTCGTTTCATTTCAAATCCATTGTGGTGGTGTATAGAGTCAAAAATATTAGAATTGTGTTGATGTCCCAATATTTATGGACCTGATTGTATTATCACAGTTAATAGGACTTTATTGTTTTATATATGATTCGTGTACATACATATTTTGTATGTAGACCTATTTCTAGCTGCCTTCTCTATATCTCTAGCACAGACTTCATTTTTACTATTTACCCCTCTGGATTTGCATTATAGATGTAAATAAAATAAAAGAGGTGTTGCCAACAGCAAACCAAGATATTGCAGCTGTTACTTTTTTTGTCTAGCCACTTACCGACCGACTCCTGTACATATATGTCGGCACTTTGAAGGTGGATATCTCGGTAACGGCAGCAACTGCTGCCACAACCGAGGTATCCACCTTTACAGGAGTCGGTCGTGTATACCGATAATGGCGGTCTCTGCGGCGGGTTCGCCGCGAGATCACCGTTATCGGCGGCGGGAGAGGTGCCACCCCCCTTTTTTTTTTTGCATTTAAGTCCAAATATGAGATCTGAGGACTTTTTGACCCCGGATCTCATATTTAAGAGGACCTGTCATGCTTTTTTCTATTACAAGGGATGTTTACATTCCTTTTAATAGGAATAAAAGTGATCCAAATTTAAAAAAAAAAAAAAAAAAAAACAGTAAAAAAAATAAATAAAATAAAGTAAAATAAATAAGAATTTTTTTTTTTTTTTTTAAAGCGCATACGTGAGTAGTGCCCGCATATGAAAACGGTGGTCAAACCACACATGTGAGCTATCACCGCGACCGGTAGAGCAAAAGCAATAATTCCAGCCCTAGACCTCCTCTGTAACGCAAAACATGCAACCTATAGAATTTTTTAAATGTCGCCTATGGAGATTTTTAAGGGTAAAACTTTGACGCCATTCCACGAGCGGGCGCAGTTTTGAAGCGTGACATGTTGGCAATAAATTTACTTGGCATAACATTATATTTCACAATGTAAAAAAATGGGCTAACTTTACTGTTGTCTTATTTTTTTATTCAAAAAAGTGATTTTTTTCCAAAAAAAGGGCGTTTATAAGACCGCTGCGCAAATACAGTGCGAAAAAAAGTATTGCATTGACCGCCATTTTATTCTCTAGGGTGTTAGAAAAAAAACATTTGGGGGTTCTAAGTAATTTTCTAGCAAAAAAACCTGTTTTAAACATGTAAACACCTAAAATCCAAAACGAGGCTAGTCCTTAACCACTTGCCGACCGCTGTCAGAACATATACGTCGGCAGAATGGCACGGCTGGGCAAAGTAACGTACCTGTACATTACTTTAAATTTCCCGCCGTGCACGCATGTGCGCCTGCCGCGAGCTCTGTGACCGTGCCCGCGGGACCCGCAGACTTGATCGACGCTGGAATACCCGCGATCGTGTCACGGAGCTAAAGAACAGGGAGATGCTGATGTAAACAGCATCTCCCCATTCGGCCTAGTGACAGGACACCGATCCTCTGCTCCCTGTCATCGGGAGCAGCGATCAGTGTCATGTCACTGCTAGCCCACCCCCCCCACGGTTACAATCCCTGCCCAGGACACATTTAACCCCTTCCCGCCCCCCTAGTAGTTAATCCCTTCACTGCCAGTGACATTTTTACAGTAATCAATGCAATTTTATAGCATTGATCGCTGTATTAATGCCAATGGTCCCAAAAATGTGTCAAAATTGTCCGATGTGTCCGCAATAATGTCGCAGTCATGATAAAAATCGCTGATCGCCGCCATTACTAGTAAAAAAAAAAAAATTATTAATAAAAATGCCATAAAACTATCCCCTATTTTGTAGACGCTATAACTTTTGCGCAAACCAATCAATAAACGCTTATTGGGGTTTTTTTTTACCAAAAATATGTCGAAGAACACGTATCGGCCTAAACTGAGGAAATAAAATGTTTTTTTATATATTTTTGGGGGATATTTATTATAGCAAAAAGTAAAAAATAATGCGTTTTATTTCTTCAAAATTGTCGCTTTTTTTTGGTTTATGGCGCAAAAAATAAAAACTGCAGAGGTGATCAAATACCACCAAAAGAAAGCTCTATTTGTGGAAAAAAAGGACGACAATATTGTTTGGGAGCCACGTCGCATGACAGCGCAATTGTCAGTTAAAGCGACGCAGTGCTGAATCGCAAAAAGTGCTCTGGTCAGGAAGGGGGTAAATTCTTCCAGGGCTGAAGTGGTTAAGTGGCTAGTTAAAGTTGAAACGGGACATCTTATTGGCTGCTTGAGGTCACACCTCCACTTTTGTATACATTTTATAGAGTATCATTTTTATTTTATTGTCAGTATTATAATTCCTTTATTGTTAAAAATAACTCAACATCATCATTCTCATCTCATTCCTTTCTTTTTCTTTTACAGACATTATCTTCAGTGATCATTGCCCTACAATCCCTTTCTATGTCAAATAATTCATCAAGTAAACATGCATTTTCATAGCAGTCTCATTGTTTATTACCATGCATTATGGAAAACTTTTAATAAAATCTATCCACTAACCAAGGCATGTGTGAACTGCAGTATTTGTAAACACTCTTTAGCTTCTACCTGTTTAAGGCCCCTTTCAAGTGGCCGCTATGATCAGGTCCACCTGAAAAACAAATCGTAAGCTCTATAAAACTATGGGAAGATGGATGTACAGTGGGGACGGAAAGTATTCAGACCCCCTTAAATTTTTCACTCTTTGTTATATTGCAGCCATTTGCTAAAATCATTTAAGTTCATTTTTTTCTTCATTAATGTACACACAGCACCCCATATTGACAGAAAAACACAGAATTGTTGACATTTTTGCTGATTTATTAAAAAAGAAAAACTGAAATATCACATGGTCCTAAGTATTCAGACCCTTTGCTCAGTATTTAGTAGAAGCACCCTTTTGATCTAATACAGCCATGAGTCTTTTTGGGAAAGATGCAACAAGTTTTCACACCTGGATTTGGGGATCCTCTGCCATTCCTCCTTGCAGATCCTCTCCAGTTCTGTCAGGTTGGATGGTAAACGTTGGTGGACAGACATTTTTAGGTCTCTCCAGAGATGCTCAATTGGGTCAAGTCAGGGCTCTGGCTGGGCCATTCAAGAACAGTCACGGAGTTGTTGTGAAGCCACTCCTGAACACTCTGGAGAAGGTTTTCGTCCAGGATATCCCTGTACTTGGCCGCATTCATCTTTCCCTCGATTGCAACCAGTTGTCCTGTCTCTGCACCTGAAAAACACCCCCACAGCATGATGCTGCCACCACCATGCTTCACTGTTGGGACTGTATTGGACAGGTGATAAGCAGTGCCTGGTTTTCTCCACACATACGGCTTAGAATTAAGGCCAGAAAGTTCTATCTTGGTCTCATCAGACCAAAGAATCTTATTTCTCACCATCTTGGAGTCCTTCAGGTGTTTTTTTAGCAAAATCCATGCGGCTTTCATGTGTCTTGCACTGAGGAGAGGCTTCTGTCGGGCCACTCTGTCATAAAGCCCCGACTGGTGGAGGGCTGCAGTGATGGTTGACTTTCTACAACTCTCTCCCATCTCCCAACTGCATCTCTGGAGCTCAGCCACAGTGATCTTTGGGTTCTTCTTTACCTCTCTCACCGAGGCTCTTCTCCCCGGATAGCTCAGTTTGGCTGGACGGCCAGCTCTAGGAAGGGTTCTGGTCGTCCCAAACGTCTTGCATTTAAGGATTATGGAGGCCACTGTGCTCTTAGGAACCTTAAGTGCAGCAGAATTTTTTTTTGTTAACTTGGCCAGATCTGTGCCTTGCCACAATTCTGTCTCTGAGCTCTTCAGGCAGTTCCTTTGACCTCATGATTCTCATGTGCTCTGACATGCACTGTAAGTTATAAGGTCTTATATAGACAGGTGTGTGGCTTTCCCAATCAAGTCCAATCAGTATAATCAAATGCAGCTGGACTCAAATGAAGGTGTAGAACCATCTCAAGGATGATCAGAAGAAATGGACAGCACCTGAGTTAAATATATGAGTGTCAAAGCAAAGGGTCTGAATACTTAGGACCATGTGATATTTCAGTTTTTCTTTTTTAATAAATCTGCAAAAATGTCAAAAATTCTGTGTTTTTCTGCCAATATGGGGTGCTGTGTGTACATTAATGAGGGAAAAAATGAACTTAAATGATTTTAGCAAATGGCTGCAATATAACAAATAGTGAAAAATTTAAGGGGGTCTGAATACTTTCCGTCCCCACTGTAAACAAATGTGCATCCATTTACATCCGACTAACTAAACTCCGAGTCCAGTCAGGTCCAGAAAAATACCAACTGCATGGTGCTGCAGCACCCAGACGGTGTGGCACACACAAAAACGTGTTTGTTTGCAGATGTGTGTGGGTGCCATTAACAACTAATGGCATCACTACACAACTACTAAAGGGTAGTTCATTCCTCTGCATGTCAAGAAAGCATGGAAGTTTGCTCATGTTCCCAACATGCAAAAGTCTAAGACCCCATACACACTATTAGATTTTCTGCAGATTTTTGTCTTCAGATTTACCAAAACCATATAATATGAGGTCAAACCTTAAAGCCTCGTACACACGATCAGACTTTCCGGCGAGAAATGTTCGATGACAGGCTGTTGGCGGAAAATGTGTATGTTCCATCGGACAATTGTTGTCGGATTTTCCGCGGACAAATGTTGGATAGCAGGTTTTCAAATTTTCCATAAACAAATGTGTGTTGTCGGATTTTCTGAGCGTGTGCACACAAGTCCGTCGGACAAAAGTACAAACACGCATGTTTGGAAGCAAGGATGAGCCAGAAGCGGTCGGTCTTGTAAACTAGCGTTCGTAATGGAGAATTAACATTCATGACGGGGCAAATTATGAAATCTCGAAATGCAGCGCACATTCTCTTCTTCTTTAATGGGATAATAATGAAGCTGCTTTGCTGGTGATACTGATGGAGTTATTGCAAATAAAATTTTCAAAGGCTTTTTTTTTCTAGTGATATTTTTATTTGGGCAAGTTACCACAACACCATTATCCCGTAGTTTTAAAATCAAAGATACAACTATGTTGGTGTCCCTTGTCAATTTTAAATTGTGTTTTTTTTCTAAATGTAACTGCCTACTCCCAAACTGTCATTTGAAGTAAAATACATAGCCAAATATTATTCTCCACATATTTTTTTTTATTGTGCATTAAAAAAAGAAAATTAGACATGCTATCTGCCAATAGAACTTAACCAAAAAGTGCATTCTATGCATCCAAAAATATAGAAAATATAACAAATCAAATCATTATTCAACCAAAAAAATAATGTCAAAGCGAAAACTCCAAGGCCAATAATAAATACATGTTATCTCCTCCGATTCCTCCGACTCTGTAACACGAAATTAGCAGAAGGAGCTCAAAGGGTAGCGCTAAAAAACAATGTAGTACGTCACTACGTTCGTATTTGTTGGCCAACAATTGTGTGGCCGTGTGTGTGCAAGAGAAGTTTGGGCCAACGTCCTTCGGACAAAATTCCATGGTTTTGTTGTCCAAACAATCCGATCGCGTGTACGAGGCTTAACCACTTGAGCCCCGGACCATTATGCTGCCTAAGGACCAGAGGTCTTTTTCCAATTTGGCACTGCGTCGCTTTAACTGCTAAATGCGCGGTCATGCAATGCTGTACCCAAACGAAATTTGCGTCCTTTTCTTCCCACAAATAAAGCTTTCTTTTGATGGTATTTGATCACCTCTGCGGTTTTTATTTTTTGCGCTATAAACGGAAAAAGACCGAAAATTTTGAAAAAAAATGATATTTTCTACTTTTTGTTATAAAAAAAAATCCAATAAACTAAATTTTAGTCATACATTTAGGCCAAAATGTATTCGGCCACATGTCTTTGGTAAAAAAAATGTCAATAAGCGTATATTTATTGGTTTGCGCAAAAGTTATAGCGTCTACAAACTAGGGTACATTTTCTGTAATTTACACAGCTTTTAGTTTATGACTGCCTATGTCATTTCTTGAGGTGCTAAAATGGCAGGGCAGTACAAAACCCCCCCCAAATGACCCCATTTTGGAAAGTAGACACCCCAAGGAAATTGCTGAGAGGCATGTTGAACCCATTGAATATTTATTTTTTTTGTCCCAAGTGATTGAAAAATGACAAAAAAAAAAAAAAATATTTACAAAAAGTTGTCACTAAATGATATATTGCTCACACAGGCCATGGGCCTATGTGGAATTGCACCCCAAAATACATTCAGCTGCTTCTCCTGAGTATGGGGATACCACATGTGTGGGACTTTTTGGGAGCCTAGCCGCGTACGGGGCCCCGAAAACCAATCACCGCCTTCAGGATTTCTAAGGGTGTAAATTTTTGATTTCACTCTTTACTGCCTATCACAGTTTCGGAGGCCATGGAATGCCCAGGTGGCACAAAACCCCCCAAAATGACCCCATTTTGGAAAGTAGACACCCCAAGCTATTTGCTGAGAGGCATATTGAGTCCATGGAATATTTTATATTTTGACACAAGTTGCGGGAAAGTGACACTTTTTTTTTTTTTTTTTTCATAAAGTTGTCACTAAATGATATATTGCTCACACAGGCCATGGGCCTATGTGGAATTGCACCCCAAAATACATTTAGCTGCTTCTCCTGAGTATGGGGATACCACATGTGTGGGACTTTTTGGGAGCCTAGCCGCGTACGGGACCCCGAAAACCAATCACTGCCTTCAGGATTTCTAAGGGTGAAAATTTTTGATTTCACTCTTTACTGCCTATTACAGTTTCGGAGGCCATGGAATGCCCAGGTGGCACAAACCCCCCCCAAATGACCCCATTTTGGAAAGTAGACACCCCAAGCTATTTGCTGAGAGGCATGGTGAGTATTTTGCAGCTCTCATTTGTTTTTGAAAATGAAGAAAGACAAGAAAAAACATTTTTTTTTTTTCTTTTTTCAATTTTCAAAACTTTGTGACAAAAAGTGAGGTCTGCAAAATATTCACTATACCTCTCAGCAAATAGCTTGGGGTGTCTACTTTCCAAAATGGGGTCATTTGGGGGGGTTTTGTGCCACCTGGGCATTCCATGGCCTCCGAAACTGTGATAGGCAGTGAAGAGTGAAATCAAAAATTCACGCCCTTAGAAAGCCTGAAGGCGGTGATTGGTTTTCGGGGTCCCGTACGCGGCTAGGCTCCCAAAAAGTCTCACACATGTGGTATCCCCGTACTCAGGAGAAGCAGGAGAATGTATTTTGGGGTGTAATTTCACATATTCCCATGGCAAGTTTGAGCAATATATCATTTAGTGACAACTTTGTGCAAAAAAAAAAAAAAAAATTTGTCTCTTTCCCGCAACTTGTGTCGCAATATAAAATATTCCATGGACTCGACATGCCTCTCAGCAAATAGCTTGGGGTGTCTACTTTCCAAAATGGGGTCATTTGGGGGGGTTTTGAACTGTCCTGGCATTTTATGCACAACATTTAGAAGCTTATGTCACACATCACCCACTCTTCTAACCACTTGAAGACAAAGCCCTTTCTGACAATTATTGTTTACATGAAAAAGTTATTTTTTTTTGCAAAAAAATTACTTTGAACCCCCAAATATTATATATTTTTTTAAAGCAAATGCCCTACAGATTAAAATGGTGGGTGTTTCATTTTTTTTTTTCACACAGTAATTGCGCAGCGATTTTTCAAACGCATTTTTTGGGGAAAAAACACACTTTTTTAAATTTTAATGCACTAAAACACACTATATTGCCCAAATGTTTGATGAAATAAAAAAGATGATCTTAGGCCGAGTACATGGATACCAAACATGACATGCTTTAAAATTGCGCACAAACGTGCAGTGGCAACAAAATAAATACATGTTTAAAAGCCTTTAAAAGCCTTTACAGGTTACCACTTTAGATTTACAGAGGAGGTCTACTGGAAAAATTACTGCACTCGATCTGGCCTTCGCGGTGATACCTCACATGCATGGTGCAATTGCTGTTTACGTTTGACGACAGACCGCCGCTTGCGCTCGCCTTAGCGCGAGAGCAGGGGGCGACAGGGGTGCTTTTTTTTTTTTTTTTTTTCTTTATTATTTGTTTGCTTTTTTAATCTTACTTTTAAACTGTTCCTTTCATATTTTTTTTTTTTAATCATTTTTATTGTTATCTCGGGGAATGTAAATATCCCCTATGATAGCAATAGGTAGTGACAGGTACTCTTTTTTGAAAAAATTGGGGTCTATTAGACCCTAGATCTCTCTTCTGCCCTCAAAGCATCTGACCACACCAAGATCGGTGTGATAAAATGCTTCCCCAATTTCCCAATGGCGCTATTTACATCCGGCGAAATCTAAGTCATGAAATGCTCGTAGCTTCCGGTTTCTTAGGCCATAGAGATGTTTGGAGCCACTCTGGTCTCTGATCAGCTCTATGGTCAGCTGGCTGAATCACCGGCTGCATTCTCAGGTTCCCTGTTGAGACAGGAGAGCCAGAGAAAAACACGAAAGACGGTGGGGGGGGGGGGCATTCCCTCCCACGGCTTGTAAAAGCAGTCTAGAGGCTAATTAGCCGCTAGGATTGCTTTTACATGAAAGCCGACCGCTGGCTGAAAAGAATGATACCAAGATGATACCTAAACCTGCAGGCATCATTCTGGTATAACCACTCAAAGTCGTGAATGGCGTACCTGAAGACAAAAAAATGGTTAACAATGGTTAACAATAAACAGTAAACAGTAAAGTATAAATAATTACATACCTGAAAAACAAACATGATAAAACATAATAACAATAACAATAAAACATTGCAGAATAGAATACAGTAAAAAAAGAGCAGAACAATAGAGAGAGAGAATAGAGAGAGAGAGAACAATAAAACGACAACTATTTTTTTTTATTTTATATATTTTTTTTTTTTACACTTTTTTTGTAACTAACTTTTATAACGGTAACCGGTTCCAGGTTCGGGTCTCTCAAAATGCGATGGCATCTTGGGAGACCCTGTGAAAGTGCGCCTAGTATGTGCAATGCTGTACCCTACGCTATTACTCAACTAGTGTATAGTAGCGTTCAAAACATTCACCAATGCAAAGACCAGGATTGTCAGGACAGGAGGGACAATAATAGTGGGCGTCACGCCTATATCCACGCTTGCTGCAGACACGACATCTTTTTTTGGGGGGTTCGTTGGGTAGGGGTACTCGGGAGGACATATAAATGCCTCTCATGCAGCGGACTGCATTTGGTTGGGGATGTGAATGGGGGAAGTACGGGCGCTGCAGAAGCGGTGGGTTCCCAATTAGGATTGGCGAATGCAGCAGGAAGGGCATTATGGGCACGACGGTCCTGTGTTTGTCTTCTTGGTGGCAGCGGGACACTACTTGTGCTTGCCACCTCACCAGCTTGAACTGCACTTATGGGACTCGCCACGTCACCAAGTGTTACTGCAGTGCTGGTTTGACTACGACCGGGGTGTACTAGGCCGCTGGCGCTTGCCAGTTCACCAAAACGCTACCAAAAAAACTGTTAGCGATCGCAGGGATCAGGCCTGACTCTGCGAACGCTGCAGTTATGCGTTTAGTCTTTTGTAAGTGACAGTGATCGATCGATACTGCACTTGGGTGGGCTGGGCCGGGCCAGGCGGAGGGGCAAAACGCAGGTGCTAGCAGGTATCTGGGCTGATCCCGCTAACACTGCGTTTTTAGGAACCCTAAACTGCTGGTGACACTAGTATAGATCTGATCAGATCAGATATTGATCCGATCAGATACTATACCACTAAGGGAGGTGTATGCTGCGTGCGTGGGTGTTAGCGGTACTGGCGCTAACCTGACGCTGCCTGGGGCTGGCGCTTGCCAGTTCACCAAAACGCTACCAAAAAAACTGTTAGCGATCGCAGGGATCAGGCCTGACTCTGCGAACGCTGCAGTTATGCGTTTAGTGTTCTGTAAGTGACAGTGATCGATCGATACTGCACTTGGTTGGGGTGGGCTGGGCCGGGCGGAGGGGCAAAACGCAGGTGCTAGCAGGTATCTGGGCTGATCCCGCTAACACTGCGTTTTTGGGAACCCTAAACTGCTGGTGACGCTAGTATAGATCTGATCGGATCAGATATTGATGCGATCAGATACTATACCACTAAGGGAGGTGTACGGTGCGTGCGTGGGTGTTAGCGCTACTGGCGCTAACCTGACGCTGCCTGGGGCTGGTGCTTGCCAGTTCACCAAAATGCTACCAAAAAAACTGTTAGCGATCGCAGGGATCAGGCCTGACGCTGCGAACGCTGCAGTTATGCGTTTAGTGTTTTGTAAGTGACAGTGATCGATCGATACTGCACTTGGGTGGGCTGGGCGGAGGCGCAAAACGCAGGTGCTAGCAGGTATCTGGGCTGATCCCGCTAACACTGCGTTTTTGGGAACCCTAAACTGCTGGGGACGCTAGTATAGATCTGATCGGATCAGATATTGATCCGATCAGATACTATACCACTAAGGGAGGTGTATGCTGCGTGCGTGGGTGTTAGCGGTACTGGCGCTAATCTGACGCTGCCTGGGGCGACGCATATCACCGCCGGGCGATCGGGGGGCTAAACCTTTATTCGGTAATAAACGGCGGGTGCCCTGACACTATAAAAAATAAACAAACTAACCAGCGTCAACCGTATCGGTTATACGGTGATCAGTGGTGAAAGGGTTAACTAGGGGGCAATCAAGGGGTTAAAACATTTATTAGGTAGTATATGGGGGTCCCTGACGCTATAAAACGCTGACGGCGAACCTAAATATTTACCTCACTAACTAGCGTCACCAGCGACACTAATACAGCGATCAGAAAAATGATCGCTTAGCAACACTGGTGACAGGGGGTCATCAAGGGGTTAAAACTTTATTAGGGGGGGTTAGGGGGGTACCCTAGACCTACAGGGGGGTAACAGTAACTGTGCTAACACAGTAACTGTCACAAACTGACACCTAGCAGTAATCAGAAAAAAAAACAAAAAAAAAAAACGGCTGGTGTCAGTTTGTGACAGGGGGGGGGGGGGTGATCGGGGGGGGATCGGGGGGCGATCGGGGGGGGGATCGGGGTGTAATGTGTGCCTGGCATGTTCTACTGTGTGTGTGTGTGTTGGTGCACTCACTCACATGTCGTCTCTCCTCGGGCCGGAACGGAAAATACCGACCCGAGGGGAGATGACATCACTTCCTTTGCTGCTGTTTAGCATACAGCAGCAAAGGAGTGTTCCTATTGGCCGGCGGCGATCGCGAGGGGGGGGCCACGATCGGATGGCCTCCCCCTCGTCTCCGATCGCCGGGGGACAAAACGGGACCGCCTCGGGCGGCGGGGGGGGGTCCGATCGGACCCCCCACCCGCGGGAGGCAAATCACGTACATGTACGTGATTTTGCCTGCCCGTGCCGCCTTGCCGACGTACATCGGCGTGAGGCGGTCCTTAAGTGGTTAAGAGTTTAAATTTGTATGCAATCAGGTAGGCCCTTGCACTACATGGTTTTGGTAAATCCGAAGTCAAAAATCTGCAGAAAATCTAATAGTGTGTATGGGGTCTAAGACTAGCCTAGGTGAGAATCTTAACCATAATTATAAGACGTTTACTATTTTGATACACTTTTGAGAATCATACAGAACTGGCACTACTCATACTTGCAGCTATCTGAGTTGCATATAAATCTACTTTTTAGGACATGTGACTTGATAAATTTCTTCCATTCTAATAAAAATATATATATTTATCCAGCAACTTTAGATAGGATAAAGTGTTGCTGTTTTAAATAGACTGCTGGTATGTCATATACCTGGGTAGGGATTTGGAACTTTACAAACAATAAAACACATTAAGGGATCGATTTAGTAAAAGAAATAGGCTGTTCATTTTGCAAGGGATTTTTTTCCTCAGCTTAGTGAATGAGCTGAAGCTCTGCTGAGTCCCATCATTTAATCACGTACAAGCAAAAGTACCTGGTGTACTCAGAGGAGCTTTCTCTTTTTGCACATTTGAAATTTCACTGTGGGACTTTTTCTTTTTCTTTTTTATGCACTTTACATTAAGGTGCACAGAAACATTTGTAATGTGGTCACAGATTTGACAGCGCAACACATTTTTTCTTTATTTCTGGCTTATTGTTGATGTGTACAACATTGTGAGTGTCCTGTCTTATGCCGCGTACACACAGTCGGACTTTTCGGCTACAAAAGTCCGACAGCCCGTCCGACAGACTTTTAACGGACTTTCAACTGACTTTTGGCGGACTTGCGGCGGACTTTCTAAGGAACGGACTTGCCTACATATGATCACACAAAAGTCCGACAGATTCGTACGTGATGACGTACACCGGACTAAAATAAGGAAGTTGATAACCAGTAGCCAATAGCTGCCCTAGCGTGGGTTTTTGTCTGTCGGACTAGCATACAGACGAGCGGATATCTGGGTCCGGCGTAGTTACGACGTAAAGATTTGAAGCATGTTTCAAATCTAAAGTCCGTCAGATTTGCCGCTGAAAGTCCGGGGAAGCCCACACACGATCGGATTGTGAGCCGGCTTTGGTCCGTCGGCGTCCGTCGGACTTTTGTAGACGAAAAGTCCGACCATGTGTACGCGGCATTACACTTATTCATAAAAATTTTTTTACTGAGTGCAGGTTTTTTTCCAATATATCTTTAAAAAATGGAAACAATATAATTGAAGTTTTAGGGAATATTTTCCATCTCTATAAGACATAATGGCAAATGATAAACCTGTATTTCAGCTGCTGATTTTTAAAATTTCCATAATGTCCATAATTGGACTTAAAGATCACAAATATTTCTGCAGAACACCAATGCTAATTGTGTGTGCTCTGGTTTATGTTCCTGTTAAATTCAAATAAATTATAGTTTTCAAAATAAACTATGATGTTTCATGTTAGTTTCCTGCCCTGTTTAAATGACTCTGCAGATCTAATTTTTCCTCTCTGATTAAATTTAGTAAATCATTATAGGCTGACTATACAAAATAAACTTTGTATTGATCAGGAATGCCAAAGATTGCCACGTTAAGCGGGACATAAAAGGTTAGCTTGGTCCTACTGAGGATCATACTTTAACAGGGAAGGTAAATCCTATCGTAACCCTAAGAGAAAACCAGGAATTAGATGGCATTTTAGTTACCAGTTAATTTTAGGTTGACACATGTTATGGCCAAGATAAAAATAGGGAATTTTTCAATGTTGAAAACATTAGTTGTGTAGTAATACCTCAGCAGGAACTGTTAGGTCCTCCTCTCATCCTTAGTGATGATCCACCCTGAAACTGGACTAGACAATACATCGACACACCAATAGCTATATTTGTATTTTATGAAAAAAAAAATAAAGCCTGGAAAAAAGTGTTGGTTAAACACATTTGACAGCAATAAAAGCAACAGTTTGATCACAGAGAGATGCCACCAGCGAAAATCCTTGCCTCAAGGGGAGACTAGAACATCAATGCAGGATATAACAGGCAACACTCAATACAACAAGCCGAATGAGTGTTGGGACCTAGCTACAATCAAATAGACCCTAGCTAACCAATGATCAGTGGGTAAATCTATCACAGAGTCTACCAGCGGCAAGACCCTTTAAACATAACAGGGGAGTGAGTGCTCAACCTGCAAGCAAAGGTATTTGTGATCCATAGGGGTATATCTTCGCTAAGTGGCTAAAAACAACTGACAGGATAAGGATAGGGTGGCAAGATAATTGGATATTCTCTTGAACAACTCCTCCCAGTGTTATTACCTTAAAATTTTATTATTCAATTACATTTTGGAATGCATCCAATCCTTTTTTTTTTAAACAATCTACTGAGCTGGCCTGAACCAGTTCTTAGGAAATTGATTTCACATTTTCACTGCTCCTACTGCAAAGAAGCCTTTCTGTATGTGGCAGTTACACTTTTCCTCCATATGTAAAGAGTGCTTTGTAACGACCTTAAAGTGAATAACTTTGCACCAAGTTCACTATATGGACCACATATATTTTATACTTGGTGTTCAAATCCCCCCTAATTTATCCTTCCGTGGCTCTCGTCAGTTTGGTTGCCCTTCTCTGCGCTTTTTAAATATCCCCAATATCCTTTATGACATGGTGCCCAATACTGAATGGCATGTTCTAGATGAGGTATTACAAATTCCTTATAAAGGGCCAAAATTATGTATATCTCTCTCTGTCTGTTTCTCTCTCTGCAGTCTATGCCTCTTTTAATACAAGAAAGTATTTTGCTTGCTTTAGAAATTACAGCTTGATACTGCATACTATTATTGAATTTTTGATCTACCAGAACACCCAAATCCTTCTTGAGCACTGACTCCCCAGTTGTTAACCTCCTAGAATGTAAGATGCATGCATGTTTTTAGTCCCCAAGTGCATACATTTACATTTATCAACATTAAACCTAATTTTCCACCTAGTTACCCAGTTAATCAGTACATTAAGGTCTGCTTGTAAGTAGGGGACATACTTTAAGGATGTTATTTCACTACACAGCTGGGTGTTATCTGCAAACACCGTCCCAAACTCTGTATCATTTATAAACCTTGAGGTACACGTACACCACTAATAACCTTAGACAATTCAGAGTATAAAGCATTAATCTCTACTCTCTGAATACGGTCTTTTAGCCAGTTTTTTGTCCATTTACAAACTTAATTTTGTAAGCCTTTAGCGTTCTTAATCATATAGTTATATAGTTACATAGTAGGTGAGGTTGAAAAAAGTCTATTAAGTCCAACCTATGTAAACAGTCGTGTGTGGGGAACTGTTTGAAATGCTTTTGGAAAGTCTAAATATACTATATGTGTGTGCACGTGGGCTGTGAGTGCACGTGGGCTGTGAGTGCACATGGGCTGTGAGTGTACGTGGGCTGTGAGTGTACGTGGGCTGTGAGTGTACGTGGGCTGTGGGTGCACGTGGGCTGTGGGTGCACGTGTGTTGTGATTACCTGTGTATTGTCTTGACGAGAACCTGTGTATTGTTGAGTATTAGTGTCAGGAAGCTAGTTGTTAGTTCATTTGGACAGAGTATAACCCCCAATCCCTATTAAGTTAGTGGATACGATGCCCGGCGGGTGTGGAGATGCAACTCAGTGTACATCTTGCAGCATGTATGCGTTCCTTGATCATCCAATCGAGGACGAATACTGCTGTGCAAAATGTAAGCACAATGTTTCCCTGGAAGCCCAGGTTCTGAATCTAGGGAAGCAACTGTCAACACTGAGAAGTCCCTCCATACTAAATGAGAGTTGGGATCGTACCAGGCAGGTGCCAGCACAGAGGTGGGTGGAGATAAAGAGGGCAGGCATCAAAGCAGAGTAGATGGGTGACAGTCCGGAAGGATAGGGGGAACGAGTCAGGGAGGCCGATCCTGGGCTGGAACATCCCAATAAGTACGCCCCTTGAGTGACTTTGATGAAACCAGTCAGGGACCAGCACTGCTGGAGCTGAGTGACTCCCCTAGCTGCCAGGAGAATGACTCCTCCAGTGAGGGGGGGGGTAAAGCCAAGTGAAAGGAAAGACAGATTCTGGTGGTAGGGGACTCAATTCTTAGAAGGACAGAGAGGGCAATCTGTCACAAAGACCTGAAGCGCTAAACTGTATGTTGTCTACTGGGCGCTCGGGTTCGGCACATCATGGATCTGGTGGAAAGATTAATGGGAGTGGCTGGGGAAGACCCGGCTGTCATGGTCCACATTTGCACCAATGACAAAGTCAGAGGAAGATGGAGTGTCCTAAAAAACGATTTTTAGGGACTTAGGAGCTAAATTGAGGAAAAGGACCTCCAAGGTAGTATTCTCAGAAATACAACCTGTACCTCGAGCCACACTAGTAAGGCAGAGGAAGATTAGGGAAGTAAACAAGTGGCTGAAGAGCTGGTGTAGAAAGGAGGCGTTTGGGTTCCTGGAGAACTGGGGCGACTTCTCAGTCTGTTACCTGCTCTATAGAAGGGACAGACTGCACCTAAATTGGGAAGGTGAAGATCTGCTGGGAGTGAAGATGGCTGACTAGATGGTTGACTAAAGTACCTAAACCCGAGGTAAGTAAAGTAACATGTCCTATTTGCAACCCCAGAGCACCTAATAAGGAAATTGTATGCGACCGGTCTAAACTACGTGGCATTTTAACCAATGCCAGGAGTCGGGCGGACAAGATGAGAGCACTAGAGCTATTGTTGTACGAGGAGGATTTCGATTTTGTAGGAATTACTGAGACTTGGTTCGACAGCTCTCATGATTGGCTGGCAACCATTCAAGGGTATTCCCTATATCGCAGGGATACAGAGGGTAAAAAAGGGAGAGGGGTATGCCTGTATATCTAAAATGATGTACAAGTGAATGTGAGAGTTGACAACACTAAGGGAGCAAGGGAGGAGGTGGAATCCTTATGGGTAGAGCTACAAAGGGAGGAAACTAAGGGGAAAGTAATACTAGGAGTATGCTATTGGCCCCCTAACCAGAAGGAGGAGGCGGACCTCCTATCACAATTTGGATTAGCGGCAAGAATGGGAAGTGTCATTATAATGGGGATTTTAATTATTCAGACATAGTCTGGGTGGATGGAACCGCACATTCATCTAAGGCTGTTCCTAAATGTCTTGCAGGACAATTTCATGGGTCAGATGGTAAATGCTCTAACTAGAAACAAAGCATTACTAGACCTACTGATTACCAACAATACAGACCTGATCACGATTGTGTAAATATGGGGCAATTTAGGAAACAGCGATCACAAGTCAATTAGTTTTAGTATAAAACACAAATAGGAAACATAAGGGGAATACAAAGACACTGAATTTCAAAAGAGCCAACTTCCCTAAACTATGATCCTTGCTAGATAATAATTGGGATAAAATCTTAGGAACAAAGAACACGAAGAAAAATGGGTAAGCTTTAAGAGCATAATAAATGAAGGCATTAGCCAGAGCATCCCAATGGGAAATACATTTTTAAAAAAAAGCTAATAAAAGTCCTGGGTGGCTTAACTCCAACTCAAAAATGCATATAAAAGCAAAGGAGAAGGCCTTCAAAAAATACAAGAGGGATCATCATCAGCATTCCAACTTTACAAAGAATGAAACAAGAAATGTAAGCGTGCAATCAGGGTGGCTAAGATAGATCACGAAAGGCACATAGCGAAGGAGAGTAAAAAAAATCCCAAGAAATTCTTTAAGTACATAAATAGTAATAGAAAGGGAGGTCAGATCATATTGGTCCCATAAACAACGATGAAGGGAATCTGATTACTAACAATAGAGAGATGGCGAAGGTATTGAATTTATTCTTCTCCTCAGTCTTCACGAGGGAATCGGGGGGCTTCAGTAACCAAGACTGCAATGTTTATCCTCATGACATGTCACAGAAAGAACCCTCATGGCTACCAGGAGGATAGAATTAGAAATAGATTTGAAAAACTTAACATTAATAAGTCACCGGGGCCAGATGGCTTGCACCCGAAGGTCCTTAAGGAACTCAGTCAAGTAATTGCCAGACCATTGTTCCTAATTTTTCCAAACATTCTACTGACTGGAATGGTACCAGCTGATTGGAGAAAAGACAATGTAGCACCAATATTTTAAAAAGGGCCAAGATACATCCCTAGGAATTACAGACCAGTTAGCCTAACATCAATTGTATGCAAGCTCTTGGATGGGGATGATAAGGGACTATATACAAGATTTTAGCAATGACAACAGTATCATTAGCAGTAATCAGCATGGGTTCATGAAGAATCGTTCTTGCCAAACCAATCTATTAACCTTCTATGAGGAGGTGAGCTGCCATCTAGATAAAGGAAGGCCCGTAGGCTTAGTGTATCTGGATTTTGCAAAAGCATTTGATACAGTTCCCCATAAACGTTTACTGTGCAAAGTAAGGTCCATTGACATGGACCATATGGTGAGTACATGGATTGAAAACTGGCTACAGGGGCGAGTTCAGAGGGTAGTGATAAATGGTCCGGAATGGTCCGGGGAGGAAAGCGGTGTCTCCCAGGGTTCTGTCCTCGGACCAATCCTATTTAATTTATTCATAAACAACCTGGAGGATGGGATAAACAGCTCAATCTCTGTATTTGCGAATGATACTAAGCTAAGCAGGGCAATAACTTCTCCAGAGGATGTGGAAACCTTGCAAGAAGATCTGAACAAATTAATGGGGTGGGCAACTACATGGCAAATGCGGTTTAATGTAAAAAAATTTAAAATAATTTGGGTGGCAAAAATATGAATGCAATCTACTCACTGGGGGGAGAACCTCTTGGGGAATCTAGGATAGAAAATTACCTGGGGGTCCTAGTAGATGATAGACTCAGCAATGGCATGCAATGCCAAGCTGCTGCAAGCAAAGCAAACAGAATATTGGCATGCATTAAAAAGGGGATTACCTCCAGAGATAAAATGATAATTCTCCCACTCTAGAAGACTCTGGTCCGGCTGCACCTGGAGTATGCTGTCCAGTTCTGGGCCCCAGTCCTCAGGAAGGATGTGCTGGAACTGGAGAGAGTCCAGAGAAGGGCAACAAACTAATAAAGGGACTGGAGGACCTTAGTTATGAGGAAAGGTTACGAGCACTGAACTTGTTGTCTCTGGAGAGGGGACGCCTGAGAGGGGATATAATTTCAATGTACAAATACCGTACTGGTGACCCCACAATAAGGATTAAGCTTTTCCGCCAGGACATGCGGCCATTCACTAAAATTAGATAAAAATTGGTTTAACCTTAAACTGCGTAGAGGGTTCTTTACTATAAGAGCGGCTAGGATGTGGAATTCTCTTCGACAGGCAGTGGTTTCAGCAGGGAGCATTGATAATTTTAAAAAACGATTAGATAGGCACCTGAATGACCACAACATACAGGGATATACAATGTAATACTGACGTAAATTCACACACATAGGTTGGACTTTATGGACTTGTGTCCTTTTTTCAGCCTTGCCTACTATGTAACTATGTAACTATATCCACAGCCACTCCATTTCCTTTAAGTTTTTGCTTACTTCCTCAGAAAGCAGATTTGTTTAAAAACTTTGGTCTTTCAAGATATAAGTATCAAATTGGCCTTGCGCCATTCTAGTGGTACCAAGCAAGTCATTAAAGGGTCTCTAAAAATTAGAAACAATGGCTTAAAATAATAGACCTCGACTCTTTGAGAACCCTTTGGTATAAACCATCTGGTCCAGGTCTGATTCTGTGACAGTGTTACTCAGTTTATCCCTTTTCAAATTCCAGATAATGTCTGAAGCGGTTGCTCACAAACTCCCTACTACCCACTGTCTTAATGATATGAGAGACCTCCCACTCATTGATGGTCTGTGCCGCCTGGTCTATCCAAGTCTCCAAGTCCCCCTCTCCAGATGGCACATGCATCTTCCCTGAATAAGATTGCAGATTCCTGTATTCATAGTTAATGGGTGGAGAGGAATTTCTTCCGACATCGACAAAGGGTAAATTAGGAGGGTATCCTGATGGAAACACCAGAGGCATGGATTATACTTAAGTTACAGTGGGGAAAATAATTATTTGATCCCCTTTAGATTTCGTATGTTTGTCCACTGACAAAGAAAATGGACCGCTACCTTCCTGTCTTCGAGACCCAGTGCGATCTCCAGGAAATTGACAAAGCTCACCGGGTCACCATCATTATCAGCAAGCTGTCTGGTCGAGCACCGGATGCTTTTGAAGCCTGGGGGTGACAAAAAAGACTACAAGCAAGTCAAGGAGCGACTGCTGGCAAGATACGCAATTAACCCCAAAGCTCATAGGTCCAAATTACGGAGCCTACAATGGAAAGAGGGCCAGCCCTATACGGAATGGGCTCATAAGATGTCCTGATCGGCAGATGCATGGTTCTACTGATTGGAGATTAGCGGATGCTGCCCAACTGATCCTACTGGAACAGTTTTACAACCAATCCCCTAGTGAAGTTTGCCAGTGGGTCCAAGACCAAAAGCCCTTGATGGTAGACAAAGCAGCGGAACTAGCTGACCAGTATATGGATACCTGGAGATCCAACCAACCGGAGCCTCGCGGCATCTCCAGACCACCGCCAGAACCTGCCCATATCCAGCCATCCACCCAGCAGTCAGTTCCCCTCCCTGCAATGGCCCGACTGGCTATACCCATCAAGAAGACCGGGCCTCGCTGTTATGGGTGTAATTAAATGGGACACCAACGAGCTAACTGTCCTCGAAATGTCACTGTCACTCCATTTAACCGTGCTGCCCCTGGCCCAGCCCGAGCGGCTGCTCATTACCTGGAAGCCGCCACACCATCTACCTCAACTGGCTGGATTAGGTCCGCAGTAAATTGAGTCTCTTGGTCTAAGATAATCTCCTGAGGAAAAGCCAACCTGGCAAAGATTCGGAGCAGGGCCTCCACTACTGTCTCTGCATTGATGTTTGTTAGAGGAACTGCCTCCGGGTAACGAGTAGCATAATCCAGCACCGTCAAGATATCTCTTCCCAGAGGGACTAGGTCGTGGTAATGGTCCTTCCAGGTCTACGGCTATCCAGCTTAATGGCTCAGCTATGATCGATAGGGGGTATAAAGGAGCTTTAGATTAGTCTCCCTTCTATCCCACTGCTGCCACCAAATGTGACAGACTCCGGACACCCTGTTGGGTATTTTCGCCAAGAAGCTGCTTCCAAGTCCTGGAACATGAGACCAATGGATCTGGCTATAGAAACCCCAAGGACCAGACAACACCAGTCTTGGAGTACACCAGAAAATGAACTGCTTTATTTTTAGAAACACACTGAATTTATGGGTTTAGCAAACCATCAGATAAGGGCTACTCCCATTATCTCAAACAAAGGTTACCTTACACAGTAGAGCTAGTCCTATTATCATAACAATGACCTCCTTAGACAGTCCGGCTCCCCGGGCTAACTTGCATAAGAAGCCACAAGTAATTAGTGACCAGCTCTGGATAACTTAAGAACACATTATAACACAGAGTTCTCCAGGCCATGGTTCTCCTGCAGCCCAAAGTCTGTGACATGCTTCTTCTTGAGCCACTCCTTTGTTGCCTTGGTGGTATGTTTTGGGTCATTGTAATGCTGGAAGACCCATCCATGATCCCATATTCAGTTTTCTGGCTGAAGGAAGAAGGTTCTCATCCAAGATTTTACAATACATGGCCCTGCCCGTTGGCCCCTAAATGCGGCAAAGTTGGCCTGTACCTTTAGAAGAGAAACAGCCCCAAATCATCATGTTTCTACCTCCATGCTTGACTGTAGGGATTGTGTTCTTAGGGTCAGAGTCAGCATTTTTCTTCCTCCAAGCATGGTGGTTCGAGTTAATACCAAAGAGCTCGATTTTGGTCTCATCTGACCACAGCACTTTCTCTCAATCCTTCTCTAAATCATTTAGATGTTCATTGGCATGACTGTACATGTGCCTTCTTGAGGAGGGGGACTCGCTGTATTTGGAAGAAGTAAAATGCTGACTATGACCCTAAGAACACCATCCCTACAGTCAAGCACAGAGGTGGAAACATGATGCTTTGGGGCTGTTTCTCTGCTAAAGGTACCAACCGATTTTTCTGCATTGAGGGGCCAATGGATGGGGCCATGTATTGTAAAATCTTGGATGAGAACCTTCTTTCCTCAGCCAAACACTAAAAATGGGTCATGGATGGGTCTTCCAGCATGACAATGACCCAAAACATACCGCCAAGGCAACAAAGGAGTGGCTCAAGTAGAAACACAATAAGGTCATGAAGTGGCCTAGTCAGTCTCCAGACCTTAATCCTATAGAAAATTTATGGAGGGAGCTAAACTTCAAGTTGCTAAGCGACAGCCAAGAAACCTTAAGGATTTAGAGAAGATCTGTAAAAAAGAGTGGACCAAAATCCCTCCTGAGATGTGTGCAAACCTGGTCACTAACTACAAGAAACAACTTACCTCTGTGCTTGCCGACAAAGGTTTCTCCACTAAGTACTAAGTCATGTTTTGCTTGGCGATCAAATACTGATTTTACTAACTGAATTGTAACTCAATTTATAACATTTGTATCGTATGTTTTTTTTCTGGATTTTTGGTTGATATTCTGTCTCTATTATTTAAAATACACCTATGATAAAAATTAGAGACCCTTCATTTCTTTGTAAGTGGGCAAACTTATAAAATCTGCAGGGGATCAAATAATTATTTTTCCCACTGTAGGTGCTATCTGACTTAAGCTCTCTGGTTTAAAGATTATCTGGTTTGTAGCTGGCACATGGTGATAACTCAAAATGGTGCTACCATGCATGATAGTAGTGATTTAGTACCTGGTATCTGACAAAATGGCATTGCTACTGTGTATGCACCTACTATTGTCACTTATTTGCTTACATCACCGACAATATCAATCATGTATTCAGTAAAAAGAGAAAAGCAGCAAAAAGCATTTACAGAAAAGCATTCAGCAATATGGTACCATAAACTGGCACACAGCTTTCTCAACCTTTATACCTTAACGTGACAGGGTCTCCCCTAAGGGTAGTACCTGGTACTGTAAGTCAGCCTCTGAATTCTTATATGCTTAAGATATTCCAACAGAAAGATTTTACAATTTTATTTTCTAACTTTGTTAAGGTTTACCTGGGTGTTTTCTGTGTTCTCTACACACTTTTGTATGATCCAGCTCCTCCTTTTGCATTCTTCATAATATAAAGTTAATAACAAATTGAACAAGTGGAGTGTGAACCCGTTATAATAGAGGCATATAGACCCAATAACTCAAGTGCTGAGATCTTATAAAGTGTATTAACATTGCACAAAGGTAATATATTTTTTTATTAAGCTAGATTAATGCATACCAAAAAAGATGTACACTTTGCATGATAATCAAACAATTATTTCATACATTCTAATATGCGATCTTATTTGGTCCCTTTTGATAAAGCATTAACAGATAAAGTAGAACATTGCAGTAACCTATATGAACCAATCATTTTGAATAACTGCAGTAATAAAAGAAAACAGATTCTGAGCGGTTGCCATGGATTACTGCCTTTTGTCTTTAAAGTGTATCTATACTAAAACATTTTTAGTTTGGTATCAAGTTAGAACAGTTAGAACCCTTGTCAGGATTTCATTTCTGTCTGTGTCCCCTCTTGGGACCCTCTCAGATTGTCCTGGTGACCACTGACCATGATTAAATAAAATTATGGTAAATCTGCAATTTCACAGTTGTTACCACACCGGGAGGTGAGGAAAAATCAGCAATTAGGGACATCTGTGTAAGCTGGGATTTCTTTTTTTTTTTCTGTTATGTCTTCTCTGGCACAGGAAGTGAAAGAAAATATCCCCGGTATGACACAAGCAGAAAAAAAAGCAATACAGGATTTGTATCTATGTATGATTCAGTGGAAGAGGTACTTGCAGGTCTTCCAATTGCCTCTTCTGCCTGACTGTTTGTATCTACTTGCCCTGAGTGAGTCTCTTATCTGAGTGCTGTGCCCATCATTGGACTAATATATACAAAATCTTAAGCTCAGCTCAATAAAAATAAGCAATAAAAGTTAACTTGTTATATAAAAATCTTCTCCTACTACCTCCATTAGCTGAGGTTTTAAAGACTAAAAGCTTGAAATCAATGACTACTAGGAGGTTATCAAGTATGGCAGCTGCCTCCATTAGGTGAGGTTTTTAAAGACTAAAAGCTTGAACTCAATGACTACTGGGAGGTTATCAATCATGGCAGCTGCTAGTTCTGAACTTCGGGTTACTGAAAAACAGCCACGAAGTAAACTCATTATATATTCCTGAATTGATAGTTCATGGTTTTTGGTTAAACACACGTTCGCTACTTCAGCAAATATTTTGTACATGAACCTGAAGGTGTTATAAGGAAATTCTAGACCATTGTTTTTTTATAGAGTGGGGAAGGTTTTTCTTTTAGAGTCAGGGTAAATTGATTACTCGGCTGACTCTTTCAAGTTCTGTGTTTGGTGTAGAAAAACACAGGATCCTCAGATGCCTTGAGTGAGTAGGTTGCCTGTTAACATATTCATGGCTATAGCAATGACTCGCTTTGGGTGCTTTCAACGATTAGTGTAGGAACATGCATTACAAAGGTGCCCTGACAGCATGGCTTCACATATACTTGTGTCTATGTACTACTGTGTCCTCTGCCTATAATCTAAATTTTTGATTATTGAAAGGTTTTGTTTGTAGCAGGGTTGATTATAATAAATTCATTTTCCACAGTGGAGATTTCCCCTAATTTTCTGTTGTGTCCCCAAGGTAGGCAGTGAGGGAAATTCTCCCTGTTGAGTACACAGACAGCAGTAACAACCTCACAGAGGTTCTATTCACCCCAGGCAAAGCTCTCACTTTAAGTAAACAGCAGTTTGGATAATGGTGAAAGAAACTATTAGAAACTCTTTTTTATTGACCTGATTGGTTGCTATCTATGACCTTATATCATCTTTCTGTACAACAATGTTCAGGCCAAATACAACATTAGAGCTATCTTGTAATCCTCAACAAATTCAACAAATTAATTAATTGTAAGCATAAGGTCCTAAGGAGGCTGAATTACTAAATAACATCATACATTAAATTGGACAAGGCTGGATATAGGAGCTCATATGCATGTGTCTTTAAAAATAAAGTAGGTCTAATTTCTGTCTATATAACTTTTCATTGAACTTATATAATAATGCAGTGAATAAAACAAAAATAATCTGCAAAATGCAAAAACCAATATCAGCCAATAAAACTGCACAGTTCCCTAATGAAGAGTCATATGCAGATGTGAGTTACAGCACACTGGTTTATCTTTTGTGTAAAAAAAAATTAACAGACAATTTAGTAGCTATAAAATATTTGCCTGGAGATCACTGGTTTGTTATGCCATTTTTTTCAATTTCCAAAATTTTCTATTCCTTTACTACGTCATATGTAAATGGTACATTATTTTAGTGTTTTCTTTAAAGCAGAGAACTTTTTGATAATAAATAAATTCATTTATAATAGCAAATTCTGGAATCAAATTGCTTCTCTTCTTTGGTTATCTTCAGTTCCTTTCTTTAGTTAATTGTACCCTGTTCCAGGTTGGTATTGAAGGTATTCGTTGTATCTCGTTTTGTTACTGAGCCGTGACATTGTGAATCCATCCAACAGTTCTAGTTATTCTGGTATATATTCCATAATGGTTGGGTCTTGCACAACCTATGCCCCAACTCACCACCCCTGCTATAAACCATCGCCCTCCAGGTTCTTGGCAAACAAGTGGACTGCCAGAGTCACCCTGAAATACAGAAAGACAGTGGTGTTGTTAGACCAACCTCATAATGATTATTTAGCATAAAATTTACCTCGGGTAGAAAGACTGTAAGGAGATCAGGAATCAGGAGCAGAAAGACAGTATAGTCTAGACAGACTGAGAACAGGGGACCAAGAATCAGGGATCTGTGAGACAGGAGTTGGGAATATGGACCAGTAAGTATGGACCAGTCATTAGGTGTATATTCTTCATGTGGGTAGCTCATCTAAGGGAATAAAAAATTATTTGCTCATAAAATGGCATAGGAGAGGGCCTGGACTGCAGGTAAATGCAAAGAGTAAGAAGAGGGCCAGGACTGGAAGAGCAGTAAGTAATCAGCAAGGCCCAGGAAGGATACAGCAAAAAGAAGAAGATTCAAAGTAGAAACTTAAAGTACAGCAACAAAACATCAGCTGGGGCAGCAGGAAGCAACCAAATATTCCAAAGATGGACACAGCGATAATAATTACCACCCGTCAAGAGCCTAAATGCATCACAGACAGTGGAGCAGGTTGCAATAACTTGCAATCACTTTGCATGTCAACCCCCAAAACAGATAGGTGAGAGGTCCTTACAAAACCAGAAGTTTAGTTAGAACATCTGTCAGGCTTTTGTTGCTCTATTTGCTTTGTTGGAGAGATTTCATATCACTTCTTGTCAAGGAGACCCATGTCACCAGGACAGAAAATGAAGAGAAATCAACCTACCAGGGACTCAAACAGCTAGAAAAAGCAAAAGGACACATGTCTATAGAGGTCAATTATCAAAAAACAAAACCTAAGAACCTGCATCCACAGAACACTAACTCCATGGTTGATCCAAAGGAAGGCAAAAAAAACTTATAAAGCATGGTCCAATTTCTTATCAGGGAAAATTCTTCCCTTATCCCCTAAGGCAATGTTTCTCAACTCCAGTCCTCATGTACCCCCAACAAGTCATGTTTTTAGGATTTCCCTCAGATGAAATGGCTGTGGTAATTACTAAGGCAGTGAAACTAATCAAATCATCTGTGCAAAATAATGGAAAGCATGAAAACATGACCTGTTGGGGGTACTTGAGGACTGGAGTTGAGAAACATTGCCCCAAGGCAACAAGATATTCTCGCAATCAACACACTCTGTGGTGTTATGAATATTACCAGCAAGGTATTTTCTGTGCATATAGTAACACATCCAGCCTTTTTAAAAATAAACTAGCGTTGGCAACAACTGGCTCCTGTAAAAGGATTTTCCACATGTTCACTGCACTTACTGTAAAGAAGCCCCCCATGCAGAGGTTATAGCCTTTTCTCTAGTCGCAAAGAATGCTCCCATGCCATTTGCAATGACCTTAAAGTGGACAACTTTTCACCTGGTTTACTATATGGACAATTCATATAAATAAATAAGAAGGAGAAAGAGAACTTGTTGCTGGATGTAAAATCACCGTTGGGCAAAATTAAACTCTAAGGCATTAAAGGAGAGGTGTGGGATTTGAAAAAAACAAACACACATCATCACTCATACTTGTGATGCTGCAGCTCTCCCAGGTTGGCTCTAACAGTGAAAAACTGAGCATTCACATGACCGCTGATTGCTCAGTTCTTGTTCTGCTCAGAACAGAGAGCAATGGCTGTCAGTCACTGCTCTCCACTCTGTCCCTCCAGCACTCACTGGACGCTGGGCTGGAGAGGGGAAGGAAGCAGCTTGCTTCAGCTCTCAGCAGTGTGCTGAGAGGTGGTGCCAGCTGCCAACCGGGCATCCGGGTGTATCCCGACAATATTGTCAGGAACCCTTCCAGATCCAGGAGCAGCTCTGCCACATCAGCTGACAGTGGGCAATAGCTCACTATTGGCTAACTCTGGGTCACAGGAGAGCAAAAGAATGTGCAATCATGTGACCTACAAGAGAAGTATGGCCAAAAAAGTTTTGGCACATACTTCTTTTTTAAATACAATGATAAATTGAAACTGAGGTGAGATAATTAAACTCTAACTTAGCCTTTATTTGACTATGGATAGTTGGACCTAGTCTGCTAAAAGAATATGAAAAGATCTGAGGATAACTAGATGCAGAATGGAAAACTTCTTTAAGAAACAATTTTTAGAACTACGTTCACACAGAAGAGAGGCTTTTATGGATGATTTAAACTTGTAACTTGCGCAAATACATACATTGCATGAATCTTTAGTCCCACTAGGCTCCCCAGCACAAAACATTCTAGGAGTAATCCGATAATTGTATAGTTCACTGCAGAGATCTTCAGAGATTAAATTCAAGTCCACTTTTTGGAGAATGTCATTGCTTGGACCTAAAATGCACAAAACCTGGTTATAAAAGTAATAAACATTTGCTAAGATATTTTAGGACATATTCTTAGGTCCACTTTAAGACACTAACCTCCCTGGTGGTATAATTATGTCAGATTTTTGAATCTCAAAGCGGTACATTGTTTTGCATAGAATTTGACGTTTTATATTGTAGTCCTGTAATTCTTAGGAATAACTCACTTAAAGTCCAAACAAATCTAGTAAACATCCCGGGTATGATAAAGTTTGAAACACAAAATCATAAATTATAATATAATAAATAACTATAAGTAATTATCAAAAATAATAATATAATAATAATAAAATGTTTTCAAAAATGTAATCAAATCAAAAACACAGAAAATTGCTTAGTCACAGAATTGTCGCTGTCATCATTTTCAGTATCTGATGGGGAATTTCCCCACGATTCACTATCGCTCAATTCTGCAAGTGATTCTAATTTACTATCGCTGTTTTCTAGCTGGTCTAAAGCCCCTTTTGACGTAAAGGGACACTTTTTGGATGCCATGGACATTCTCAAGTTTCCAGGCAGAAAGAACAGTATATATAAAATAAAAGTGCAGGCAGGGCACTGGGCAAAGCACTAGGGACAAAAGGGAAGTGAAATGATTTAATACAGTAATGTACAGTAATGTAATCTTATAGATTACAGTGTATTATGTATGTGTTTTGTACTTTTTGAATTTATTGCCGGGCTCCGCCCCCATGCGTTGGGACGCTCACAGGGAACGGAGCACGGAACAGTAACACATCGGGAGGAGGATCCGGTGGAGGACATTGCAGGATCCTGTGGACAAGGTAAGTAACCTGTACCAGGATACTGCGATACAATCCTCTAACAAGTGATCAGAGTTATTCAGCTAAAATGACCCCCCCCTCCGCCACCTCTCTACCTGTCGCCCGCTGCTTCCTCCCCTCCTGCACTGCCTAAAATGCCTGCAGCTGCTGCCCGGGAGATCGGCGAGTGCAGTGTGTCAGGATGGAGAGCAGGGGGGCTGGTAAACATGTGTTTACCAGCCCCCTTCCTTTCCTAGGTGAACATAGTGAGCATTTGGTACCGATCGCTCACTATGTTCAGCTGTCACTGTGGCATAGTAAACGGTGTTTACTATGTCACCGTTTATGAATGAATGAGAGCCACTATTCAGAGGCTTCCATCCATTCATAAATATTGCAGCTGAGCCTGCAGAGAAAGGGACTGAACTCTTCAGTCCCTTTCTCTGTCTAAAAAAAAACATTAGAGGTTTGTTAAGACCCCTGATGTCTCTCCAAAGACCCCCCCCCCCTTAAAAAAATAAAAATAAATTATATATATATAGCAAGGCCTCTTTCACACAGGCATCTCCATGGGATGGAATCTGCCTGTTCAGCAGGGGATCGTTCTGATATTCCCCCTGCGGATGACAGGTCCATCTCCTCTGTGCAGAGCAGAGATGGACACAATCCCGCTCTCCTCTCCTCTATGGGGAGATCGGGTGGAAAAACGGACTGCCTGTCCATTTTCATCCGATCCATCAGACAGATGGAAAATAGGACCTCCATCCGTCTGTTTTTTGAAGGCAGGATCGGCAGGTGTCAACAGACTTTTTACCGATGACATCCGCCTCTCCATAGGAGGGACTGGAGGGTCCGATCAAGTTCACCTGAAAAACTGACAGGTGGACCTGATGAGACAGCCTGTGTGAAAGGGCCCAAATGCGCTGCAACTGCATGGAGCCTTGTTCACGCAGGGCATACCACTACAGGGCCATTTTTAGGCTGCAGAGGGATACACAGGTTTTCCATGCATCCCATGCAGGCAATCCCATTGATGTCAATTTGGACACAGCAGCTACAAGGACACAGCCACTGCTCCCAACTTGACATCCGTGTGGGTGCATGTCCCTGAACTCACACTGTTTGCGTTTGGGTCCATGCACCTACACCCACATGGATGTCAGATCTGTCCTTGCAGCTGCTGTGTCCCATTTGACACGAATAGGATTGCCTGCACAGAATACCTGTGTATCCCCGTGCAGGTAAACACAGTCCTCCATGGGCGTACATTTTAGCACACTCCACTGAACAAGGTCTTAGTAGGAATTTAGCAGGAAATACGTAAGTTATATTGTGTTTATGTGTGCAAAGGATTTTAGTGGTTTTTTTTTGTGAAAATAGTGATTTGATAAACATTTGCGCAAAAATTGCGGGGCCTTAAAAATCAGTAGCACATTCTTTTTATTGTACTGGTCATGTGCTTTCAGAAAATATATGGTGTGTGTGGGGGGGAGGGGGGGTCTTTCACAAATTCTGAATGCTGTAAGGGAAAAATGAAAACCTTCAGATTTTCTGAAAAAATTGGATATTTACATTTTTGCGTACGTTCGATTGTCACCATTTTGTAAAAAGGTGCAAGGAAAAAAATTAACATTTTGTGTTATCTATTAACTCCAAACAGGTTAAGCTTTTATATTTGGTAGGGATTTAGCAGGAATCTTGTAAAATTAGTTGTGTTTTTATCTGCTAATAATGGTTTTAGTGTTTTTTTTTGCAAATATATTGTTTTGATAAACATTTGTGCAAATACTGCGGGGTCTAAAAACATCAGTAGCACCTTCTTTTTATCCTAGAGATCATATGCTTTCAGAAAATATATGGCTTGGGGGGGTCTTTTACAAATTCTTAAAGCTGTAAGGGATCAATGAAAACCTTCAGAATTTAAGAGAAATTTGGATATTTACACTTTTGGGTCAGTTACAAATATTTGTTATTTACTAACTCAATACAGGTTAAGCTTCTATATTTAGTAGGTATTTTGTAAATTTTTCTGTGTTTTTATCTGCTAATAATGATTTTAGTGTATTTTTAACGAAAATATTGATTTGATAAACATTTGCGCAAATATCATTGTGTCCTAAAAAGCAGTAGCACCTTATTTTTATTCTACTGGTCATGTGCTTTCAGGAAAAGGTTTGGGGGTCTTTAACAAGCTCAGAAAGCTGTAAGGGAATAATAAAAAAGCAATGGAAAAGTTGCAAAAATGGCCTGGCCACCTAAGGTGTAAAAATGGAGCACAGGGTCTGGCAGCGAAGGGTTAAATAGAACTGTGGGAGAGACGGTTAGGGCCAGGACACCCTTAGATAGATGCAAAGATAATTGACAGACTCCAAGACTTCTATAGGCAGACAGCTATACATGTGAAGGCCTCCAGCCGGACACCACTTCTGTATAGGTAGGACCGCTGTCTCCTATGGCAACAATCTTGTAGCGGTTACTAACGGCAATTGAAGTCAACTTTTTACAACACGAACAGTCCTTAGCTTATCCCACCATCACTCACTGCTGGTCTTCACTCAGCGAGCTTCTAGTCTCTTTCACTAGACTTCAGATCCTCTAGCCACTGGATCCCCTGAGCTATTTCACTGTTAGCACTCAGTATCTTCCTCAAGTTTAACCCCCGCTTCCCTGCTGTGTGCCTCGCTTGGCACTCACAGATACTCTTTAAGTGTCACCCCCGCTGACACGCTAGGTCCCTGGATTGGCACTCACTGATGCTCCGCAAGCGTCACCTCTGCTGTCCCACTGGTTCCCTGACTTGGCACTTGCTGAAGTTTTCCCATTTCACTGTCCCCGGCTGGGAGAAGTCTGCTCTGGTACTGACCTCAGCTTACACACAGTGGTCTCCGGTAGCAAGGTGGATGGTCCCCTAGTGGCGACAGCTACCTCTCTACCTATGACCACAACTGGTTCCCCTGCCAGTGGAACCGTTACTTCTGGTTGGGCTACAAGCCCGCAGTCCCAATCCTACGCTACTTCTGGATAGGCTATCAGACAGCCCAGCAGCCAGATGTTCCCGGGATAGGCCTTAGGTTTCTGGCCTAGCAGCTCGGGGCAATAAAACACACGTCCACCCAGACAGCCATCCAGGGAGCACAGAACCCCGATCACCTGACTCCACCCAAATAAATAGGCTCTCCCAGCAGGCCAAGGGATCCAATAAAATCCCCCCCCATTGGCTGAGACACCCCATTCATTCTTAATCTGTCCTTGCTATGCCCTTGTCTTATCTAATGTCACCAGCTACAACGCCACCTAGCGACAGAAGAGAAAAGTGCAGCAATTCCAGAATTAGGGGGAAATCAATTGATCTCCTAACAATTGGCCAAGACAACTATCACCTGGTAACTAAATTTGATAGCAACCCTGCCTAAACTAAATCCTAAACCCTGCTACAATTATTTAAAGAGGAACTGCAGTCTGAAGCTTCCCTCCAACCACTTTGCATATTATTTTATATACCCTGTTTCCCCAAAAATAAGACCTAGCGTGATTGTCGGTGATGGCTGCAATATAAACCCTAGCCCTCAAATAAGCCCTAGTTAAAGTCCTTGTAGGTGTTATTTTCAGGGTAGGGCTTATTTTCGGGGAAACAGGGTAGGGCTTATTTGGGGGGTAGGGCTTATATTGCAGCCATCACCGACAATCTCGCTAGGTCTTATTTTCGGGGAAACAGGGTATATATATACTCTGATTCTATACTTGCCAAATATGCTGTAGAAATCTCCTTCCACTAAGTCTGGCAGCAACCATTTTTTTTGCTCTGGCCCATTCTGCCATTGTTCTTACATTTACCACTGTGACACATCTTTTTGTCTATTTAGATACATCTCATCCGCATCCACCCCTGATGAGCGAGCAATGATCTCGCAAAATGCGCGTCAGGTTTTCTGATGCGTGCCTTTGTATATACTGCATTGCATAATGTTTGTATCAACTTTATTTATTCTCTTCATTATGTGCAAATTCATTGGCTGAGCTAATATGCTATATTATCCATGTATGTACATTAATTTTAATAAACATTTATACTGCTATTACTCTTGTTACTCAGTGGCTAACTGTGACCACTTACCGACCGGCCACTGTATATATACGTCATTACTTTGAAGATGGATATCTCGGTAACGGCAGCAGCTGCTGCCACAACCGAGGTGTCCATCTTTAGGGCCGGCGGTTCTGTACACGATAATGGTGGTCTCTGTGGCGGGTTCGCTGTGAGATCACCGTTATCGGTGGTGGGAGAGGTGCCACCCCCTCCCGCGCCCTCCGCCGCTTACCGGAGCCGTCGGTAGCGGCGGAGGCGATCGAGTCCTTTCACTTCTTAGGTATGGAGACGAGTGAGGCTAAGATGGCCCCCCACAGATCTCATATTTAAGAGGACCTGTCATGCTTTTTTCTATTACAAGGGATGTTTACATTCCTTGTAATAGGAATAAAAGTGAACTAATTTTTTTTTTTTTTTTTTTTAAAACAGTGAAAAAATAAATAAAATAAAGTAAAATAAATAAGAAGAAAAATTATTTTTTTTTAAAGCGCCCTGTCCCGACGAGCTCGCGCGCAGAAGTGACGCATAGTGAGTAGCGCCCGCATATGAAAACGGTGGTCAAACCGCACATGTGAGGTTTCGCCGCGACTGGTAGAGCGAGAGCAATTATTCTAGCCCTAGACCTCCTCTTTAACGCA
Source organism: Lithobates clamitans (assembly GCA_037952925.1). Taxonomy (NCBI): domain Eukaryota; kingdom Metazoa; phylum Chordata; class Amphibia; order Anura; family Ranidae; genus Lithobates; species Lithobates clamitans. The sequence goes on from JBBGZY010000224.1 coordinate 1,538,029, forward strand.
AAACATGCAACCTGTAGAATTTTTTAAACGTCGCCTATGGAGATTTTTAAGGGTAAAAGTTTGACGCCATTCCACGAGCGGGCGCAATTTTAAAGCGTGACATGTTGGGTATCAATTTACTTGGCGTAACATTATATTTCACAATATAAACAAAAAAATCGGGCTAACTTTACTGTTGTCTTATTTTTTTATTCAAAAAAGTGATTTTTTTTCCAAAAAAAGTGCGCTTATAAGACCGCTGCGCAAATACGGTGCAAAAAAAGTATTGCAATGACCGCCATTTTATTCTCTAGGGTGTTAGAAAAAAAATATATAATGTTTGGGGGTTCTAAGTAATTTTATCTAGCAAAAAAACCTGTTTTAAACATGTAAACACCTAAAATCCAAAACGAGGCTAGTCCTTAAGTGGTTAAAGTCCCAGGGCGACTCTCTCTTTTTTTTTTGCATATGTATATAGGGATGGAGGTGTATCACTGGTGACTGCAGACCTTTTATTTTTTGCTTCTAGTGCAGTGGTTCTCAACCTGTCTAGTGCCGTGACCCCTTGATAAAATTTCCCAAGGTGTGGGGACCCCTAACAGTAAAATTATTTTTGTAGAGTGGGTTGTTAGCACTCAAGTCAAGACAAGTAATTTGCACCCCTAACCCACGGACATTTAGCACTCCCTTTCACTCGTACAGTATTAAAACCCCTTATGGTACATTTTGGGATGTACCATTCTTTCTCTTTATTCTCCTTTCTTTTCCTTTTATCTCTCTCTATCCTAATTTCTTGTTTTTTTTCCCCCACCCCTCTCTCTAGCCCTCTTTCTTGTTCTTTCTCTTATTCTTTCTCTCAATTTTTCTTTGTTCCTCCCCCTCTTTTCCTCTTCCTTCCATGTATTCTCTATTTTTATTCCTTTTCTTACTCCTTGGGGGGTGGGGGGTGGGATGAATGGCAGTGCTGGGGGGAGTTCTGATCAGCCAACTTAGGTGCTCTTGTTTAAGGTCATCTGCTGATCTGGGAACTGTAGTGGGGACTTTTATTTGCAACTATAATCACAGGTAGTGTTACTCACTGTGTCTCTGACTTTGTGGTGCCTCGTAGCAGTAAAACCTATGCTGAAATCAGGAGATAGGGTCTCCTCCAGCCCCTCCCACTTCACATTCCTCACCAATCAGCTGACCTCTAGTCTCTCCCCCCTAAATGGGCAAGCTCCAAGCTCCTGCTGGGTGGCCACAAAAAGGCTGGGAAAGCGGTGTGGACTTCAGTAACAGCCCAGGATTCGGTGACCCCTGGCAAATCATCTTTCGACCCCCGAGGGGGTCCCGACCCCAAGTTGAGAACCACTGTTCTAGTGTATATTCAGCAGGATTATTATACTGTGGTAATGGTAGTTTTTCCTATGCTCCATGTTTCTGGTTCATTTATGGTGCAATGTTCATGGCCATCCTACTGGCCTATCATACACCACGGGACACCTGTTCCTGCCTAGGCTCTGTTCCTTTTGTGTGTGGGTGGGAGGATGGAGGGGTTGTGATGATTTGTGTGTGTGTGTGTGTGGGGTTCAGGTATGGGCCAATTGGATGTCTTATATCCATGCCTTATACCTGAACTCACCTTACCATTTGCCACATGTGATATATATACATATACTGCTATGGTCATGGCTTCATAAAGGGTCCTATACTTTGAACAATTTTGTTTGGTACTCCTAGACGATCATTGGCCTCTCTATATGAAGCTTTCTATACGGTCCAACGTCCATCAGACCAGGCTGGTGAATCTGGCTTCACCGCCCTATCATTGTAGGGTGTGTCATCTCCTTTCCCTCTTGGTGTTGCGGTCGCTGAAGTATCAAAATCACCAGTTTGGTGAGCACTCATACCCATTGTATAATCATCTATAAATGTGAATAAAATAATTGTTATTGGTATTAACAATATCTTTTTATAATCTACACATGTTATAGATGCATGCCGAGCTGCCTTGAAGAAGCAGATAAGAAGTCTGCAAAACGCGTCGGATTTCCGCATACACAAGCATCTGCCTTTATCCTGTGTACTGAGTATCAATTATGGTCAAATAGTTATGACCAAATGCTATTGTTGCATTGATCATTGATCTACTTTTTGTGACCAAATGTTATTATTGTAACCTTTTAACTTGTTAATCTTTGTAATAAATGTATTTATTTTATGAACACTTTTTTTTGTGGTTGTGCTTACCCCAGTGACATTTTTAAACACATCCTTAAAAATCCCACCAGCTTATAAGGGAGTGGTGTGCTCTCTCTAATTTTCTCTATATACACCAGGGATGTGGATGTGCTAAACTGTCTCTAGAAACTGTCCAACATACAGTGTGTGTGTGTGTATATATATATCTTTTATTACTACTCATCTTCTATTACTACTCAATGTGAGTTCTCCCTGTCGGGTTGCTCCCGGTCGGGATGCCTTCCCGACAGGCTTGTACTATTTTGCAGAACTTCAATTACAATATATTTCTGTTTCTCTGCACTCTGGACTCTGAGTGTTTTCTGGCTCTGTACCGTGCTGCGCCTACACACACACTGCTGTTAGATTGACTTGTGTACAACCAGCTAGCCCATACATGAATGATTCGTAATTCGGTCGGTTCAGCAGAGGCAGGCAGAATTTAGATCCATGTATGGCCAGCTTTATTCAGAAGTCTGTAGCTTGTCAATCAGCAGTTGGCACACCTAGTCCTGACCGTCTCGATCACTGCCGGGCTCCTGCGATCGCTCAGGGCACATGGAGAACCCTGAACTGTGTGTGTAAACAGCGGACTGACAGATCGTCTGTTCATACAGAGTATGAACAGAGATCTGTTAGTTTCCCTGCACAGTCCCCATCCCCCTTCAGTTAGAACATATCCTAGGACACACATTAACCCCTTCACTGCCCCCTAGTGTTAACCCCTTCACTGCCAGTGACATTTTTACAGTAATCAATGCATTTTTATAGCACTGATCGCTGTATTAATGCCAATGGTCCCAAAAATGTGTCAAAATTGTCCGAGGCGTCCGCCATAATGTTGCAGTCATGATAAAAATCGCTGATCGCCGCCATTACTAGTAAAAAAAAAAAAGATTGGTAATAAAAATGCCATAAAACTATCCCCTATTTTGTAGATGCTATAACTTTTGCGCAAACCAATCAATATACGCTTATTGCAAATTTTTTAACCAAAAATATGTAGAAGAATACGTATCGGCCTAAACTAAGGAAAGAAAATGTTTTTTTTAATATTTTTTTTTTGGGGGGGGATATTTATTATAGCAAAAAGTTAAAAATAATGCGTTTTTTTTTTTTCAAAATTGTCACTCTTTTTTTGTTTATAGCGCAAAAAATAAAAAACGCAGAGGTGATCGAAGACCACCAAAAGGCTCTATTTGTGGGGAAAAAAGGACGTTGATTTTGTTTGGGAGCCACGTCGCGCGACCGTGCAGATGTCAGTTAAAGTCACGCAGTGCCGAATCGCAAAAAGTGCTCTGGTCTTTGGCCAGCCAAATGGTCCGGGGCTGAAGAGGTTAAATGAAGAAATAAGTATAATTTATGATTTTCCACACTTCTGACCCTAATCTGAATTTATAGTAGCTGGCACTCAAGTGACAAATTCCACTAAAAAGTGAATAGCAATAATGGGTGTGCTGTGCTTCCTACACCTAGAATTTAAAAACATATACAAAAATCAACTTATTAAATCTATCATTAGTGCATTAATGATCAATGTGCAAAAAAAGTAGTAACAATAAAGTGTAAACTGTGTCCTGTATTAATCCCAAACTGTGTCCTGTATTTACTTCAAAATCAATAATTTGTTATATTGCAGCTTATCAATTCCTAATGTGATGGCTGCATTGGTTTTCTTTTTTAGGCTTTCTTTCTTCTATTTTCATCTGGTGATCTGGCCAGTTAGTCTGTTTTTTTTTTTAACAGAACAAGCTGACCTGCAGATGTAGCAGTTAGAGGGTTGAGACAAACCATTTAACACTGACAGGGCTGCTTACAATGATCAGCTTATTTACGTAAAACCTTTATCCCAAAAATGTACAAACCTGTTACAGCAACTGCTTAAATAGCTTGGGCTGGAGTTTGGCTTCATCTTGTTTGTGTACCTAAATCTACTAGTACATCTAACACTTCCCCCAAACTGATAATGCGGCTGTCCACAGGTGTCCTTGTGCTCCTTCATCCAGAGTGGGGGCACTCTAAGGAGGTGTATTGCAAGCCCGATCACCAGGTGAAAACAGAGGGGAAAACGCCTAAAAAAGCAAACAAATGCAGCCACAACATCTAATGATGGGTAAGCTGCAATATATTACATTTTGGTTTTGGGTTTAATACCGCTTTAAGGTGTAAATAGTAAATATCAATGATCAAAATGTAAAATCGTATATTCATTTCCACATCTTATTTCAATTATTTCTAGCCTAGTCCTATTAATGTGGGCAATGTTGAAGCCACTTTGTGAAGATCCCTACACATTTACCTCCTTGAATTCGGTGACACTTATTCACTATGGCCTGTGAGTAGACACTGATGTGTCACAGAATTCATAGAGTCTGCCTTCTGAACTACAGAGGTGCTGAGAGTCAGTACAGGCAGCAACGTACCATGGGATGTGTTGACGGTCTTGAGAGAGCTCTTTGCTTTTACCCATCATGAGATGTTTCTTGTGTTAAACTTTGGTAATGAGACACCTTTTTATAGGCCGTCAACTGAGACTGAACCAGCTAAAATTAATTTGCACTGACAAGGGGTGGGATTGCTTTCTAATTACTGATAGATTTCAGCTGGTGTCTTATATATATGTTAAAAAAAAAAAGGGGAATTCTTTTTCTTTCTCTCCCTTTATAGACACACTCTACTTTCTCCTATGGAGGCCGCTGCCACAGCAGACCACTCACGGACTACAAGGTAAGGGGGCATATGATGGGTAAGTAATGAAGAGGAGAAAAAGAGAGCACTGCCACTAATACCATCTTGTACTGGTACTTCCGGCAGGTCATCAAGGTCATCGCATTCTAAAAGAAAAGAGCGTTCAGCTTCAAGGCACTCTCATTCTCGGAGAAGTCACTCAAGATCCTCCCACCATAGAGATTCAACATCTTCTCACCAGCCTCGAGATGAGCAGTGTATCCGTCCTGCGGCCAATACCTGCTGGGTCTGCGGAGCGCAAGCGCTACCTGGGAAATTGGTACGCCAAACATGCTTCAACGAGGCAACCCGCGATAAAGAAGCTGACGCAATAGAGGCATCCAACATAATAAGAGAATCAGTAAAAGAATCTATTATGCAGGTGGCAGCATCCGAATCAATTAGACAATCCACTTCGGCCTCAACTTCTTACGAACCTCAAGACCAAGAGGATTCACCAGAGGAGGAGGAAGTCCTAATACCCACTTCCTTTGACTTTGCACTAATAGACCCTTTTGCGAGATCAGTAAAGAAGGCGATCGGATGGCAAGAAGAAAAGGACGCTCCTTGTAAACTAAGGAAATACTTTCCTAACCTAAAAAGAGATCCCGAAACGTTTCCATTTATCGATGAACTCGAAGAACTAATAAAGGACAAGTGGCAAAAGCCAGATAAAAAAATCTGGTCTAAACAATAGGCTAGCCAAGCTTTACCCACTGAGGGAACCAATGGTAAATCCTCTCATCTCAGCACCTGTGGTGGATTCAAACAACAAGTGGTCCCTCAACCCTCAAGTATTTGCTCTTCTCACTCGCAAATGGGGGATTCCCGATATGGATTTGACCTATCCAACAGCGGCAGGGATCCACTGTCTTCATCACCCATGGAGTTTCCACTTAGGATACATTTTCCCTCCGATTCCCTTAATAGCCAGATTTCTGGCCAGGCTGAGGAGATCGACGTCCATAGTCATAGCAGTATTGCCGTTCTGACCGAGAAGGCCATGGTTTGTGACCATCCTACAGCTAAACACAGAAGAGCCGTTTCCGCTCCCAGTGACCCCAGATTTGCTCTCACAAGGCCCATTCCTTCACTCATCACCAGAACGATTACACCTAACGGCCTGGAGGTTGAAAGGGAGAGGCTACTAGACCAAGGGTGTTCACTTAGAGTAGTGAACACACTTCAACAGGCCAGAAAAGGGACAACGAACAACACATATAGCAAAATCTGGGAAAAATTCACCGCATTTTCGCAGCAACAGTCTTGGAACCCACTCTCTCCTTCAGTCTCTCAAGTCCTAGAGTTCCTACAACTAGGACTGGAGAGGGGACTAGCATCAAGCACTCTCAAAGTCCAGGTCGCTGCACTGTTCGCAATGACGGGAACCAAATGGGCACTGGATTCGCTCATAATCCAATTCCAGAAAGCATGCTTGAAAATAAGGCCACCAAGAAAACCAACCTTTCCGACTTGGGACCTATCGATTGTGTTAGAGGCTCTGTTAAAAGAACCCTTCTTCCCTCTGGAATCAGTATCCTTATGGGATCTAACGTTAAAATTATCCTTCCTGGTCGCAATAACATCTGCCAAAAGAGTTTCAGAGTTACAAGCTCTACTAATCAGAAAAGAACCGCATCTGTTTTTTTACTCGGACAGAGTCGTCCTCAGACCCTCAGATCAGTTTATACCTAAGGTAGCATCTACCTTCCACTTCAACTCGGAAATCAATCTTCCAGTTTTTTTACTAGTGAAGGGGAGCCACATCCATTGGACAATAAATCTGTTATCTCCACCTACTTAGAAGCTACCAAGCAATTCAGAGAGACTGAAAACCTTCTAGTCATACCACATAGCGCAAGAAAAGGCCAGGCGGCCTCCTCAAGAACAATAGCTTCTTGGCTAGTAGAAACCATCAAAAGAGCGTACCAAATTCGGCTACTCCCAATACCGGACGGTATTGGGAGTAGCCGACTCGACTCGACTAGATCGGTAGCGACCTAGTAGAGTGTCCTCAGAAACCATTTGCAAGGCAGCAACCTGGTCTTCCAGAAACACTTTCATATCACACTACAGAATAGACCCGGCTCAATTAACTACGGTTGAGTTTGGGAGGTCAATCATTCAGACTAATTCTTCTATACCCTGTACTTGAGCAAATAAAATCTTCTGAAAGCACCCACCCATGTAGCGAGTTATTTCCCAAAGTGTGTGGGTCCTGCCATGATGTGTCAGGAAAATGGAAAATTGTATACATACCTTTCCATAATTTTCCTTTCCTGACGCATCCCATGGCAGCACACAGAATCCCACCCTTCTAAGGTGATAGTTACTGAGAATGCAAAGGTGGACTCCTCTTCAAATCTTATAGATAACCAGTCCTATCAGGTTATGGAGGTGGAGTCACAACCCAATGTGTGTGCTGCCATGGGATGTGTCAGGAAAGGAAAATTACGGAAAGGTATGTATACAATTTTGGGGGGCCAGGAGAGCAGATGTGAGACCGGATGGCAGACAGTTGGGTATCTCGAGGAGGGAGGCATGTATTCGCTGGCTAGGGGTACCTGGGACAATGTAGAGCAGGGTGGTATTGGAAGTGGAACATTATGCGCGGCGGGATAGACCGCCAGACGTTTTGGTTCTGCATGCAGGTGGTAATGATTTGGGGGTCCAGACGATCAGGGAGCTGATCGTCAAGTCAGATTTTTTTAAAACTTTGCACGGCTTTTCCTAACACTATGCTGCTGTGGTCCAACGTTGTTGTGCGGACGATGTGGCGCATGGCAAGGTCCGTGGTGAAAATTAACAAGGCCCGCATAAGAGTTAACATGGTGGTGGGGAGGTTTGTGGCTCAGAATGGGGGCACGAAGAGAAACTAATGTGGGCCTGTATTTGAGGAGCGATGGAGTACACCTCTCTGCAGTTTGAAGGATATCTTTCGGCAGGATTGATCTCTGGGCGCTGGGGCTGCAAGACGGGATCCAGCTGGCCCTGCGGGTGTGGAGGGGCCCTTAAGGGTAAGGTGTTATCCTTGCGGGCTGTGGCGGTGTTTTGTCTTTGACGGTGGCAGTAAAGATATGTGATGGGAAGGGGTGGGGGGCTCATCGGTAGTATGTGCCCCTCCGGTGTATTCCAGCACAAAGGTTAGCTGGAATATTGTAATGGTTGCACTGTGGGAAGGGGGTTGTCTCTGAGCTGGTTATACGGCTGGAGGTCTATCATGTGGAAAAAGGTCCCGCAGTGTATTGTGGAATATGTGTTGGAGTTCGGGGGTGCCGTCAAAGACCAACAGACTGGGGTTAAACAGTTGTTACGGATGTTATATTTTGTTATATTTTATATTGGAGTGATTTATATTGTGTTAATAATACATAGGCTGCTATGGCCATTTATACTCCAAATTAAGGTGTGGCCTCATCATTTTAGAAGGGTAATAAATGGGGGTGTTGGAGTACAAGTGGTATAGCAGTAAGAGGCAGGTTTAGTTACCTCTGGACTACACTGGTCAAGTGAGGCCCGGAACAGAAAAGAAAGAAAGAAAAGTAGGGGCGGGCATGACATGACAGTGCGTTAAAGGGAGACAACGTAAGGGTTAATATGCAAAGTGCTAAGAGGAGAGGTGACAGTGAAGAAAGTCCGAGGGGAAGTGGTAGTATTTAAGGAGGAGGCGGGACCAGGCTGGGGAACAGAAAGTAGGGGAGAGAGAAAGGAGGGGACAGTATTCCCACCTGCCCTCCCTGTATGTTGTCTGTGTTTGTTTGTTTGTGTGTCTTTCTTTCTTACAGGAGCATGGAAGATGGTTGCCATCGCAGCTGTGGATTGGCAGTGTTTTGTTGGTCTTTGATGGTGGCAGTAAACATATGTAATGGAAAGGGGTGGGGGGCTCATGGGTAGTATGTGCCCCTCCGGTGTATTCCAGCAGAAAGGTTAGCTGGAATACTGTAATCGTTGCACTGTGGGAAGGGGGTTGTCTCCGAGCTGGTTATATGACTGGAGGCCTATCATGTGGAAGAAGGTCCCGCAGTGTATTGGTGGAACATGTGTTGGAGTTCAGGGGTGCCGTCCAAGACCAACAGACTGGGGTTAAACAAGTTGTTATGGATGTTATATTTTGTTATATTTTATATTGGAGTTATTTATATTTTGTTGATAATAAATAGGCTGCTACGGCCATGTATGCTCCAAATTAAGATGTGGTCTCATAATTTTAGAAGGGTAAGAAATGGGGCTGTGGGAGTACAAGTGGTATAGCAGTAAGAGGCAGGTTGGGTACCTCTGGACTACACTGGTCATGCATTTTACTCATTTATCCAGCATTTGTGCAAATGATACCAGCTAAGGTTAGTTATAGCCAAAGTTTTGTAGTAAATAGTAAGTACACAGCTTAAATACACAGCTGAGTATAACTAAAAAAAAAGGGTTTTTAGCATGTACAGTACATATCACACATTTGATTGCAAGAACTATGTGTTACTTACCCTTGTGAACAGCTGCTCCCCAACCTGTGACCCAGCAAGTGGAACCAACAGGGAAATGGTGAGTACTGGCAGGAACACAAATAGGTTGCACATGTGGAGACGTAAGAGGCACAGGGTGGTCAAGCTCTGCGAGTGCAATATCATAATCTTGTGTATCATGATCATAATATGGGTGAGGGATTAACTTCGTGAATTTAAAAGCCATCTCCTTCTGGCTATTGCTTTGTTTTAGATCCACCTTCCCCAGGATCACTGTCCAGGCCTCAGCAATAGAGTTTCTGCAACATGGAATCAAGGATGATAAATGTGTTAATTGTGAGAAACTGTAAAAAGAACAGATGATAGGTGATAGATCTCAGCTAGGCTTGTGCGTTTACTTGTGCATGTTGCAGGTAGAGCAACCCATTAATATCAATGGGCTGCCCTACCCGCTAGGTACGTAGAGACAGAAGTCCCTGCTGCTTGATAAAAATCGCACCGCACTGAATCACATGGTGCTGCAGCACCCTGCTGTTTAGTGCACATGAAAACATGCCACGTTTGACAATGCGCCATTAAGATTAATGTCACCCTCATGCATCTGTTAAAGCGCAGTGGGTCCCAAATGCAGGCGATTTGCACACATTCCCCATCTGCAGAGATGTGAATCTAGCCTTTAAGTGTGTGAAAATTTATTTTTCTACATTTTGGATAAAGTAGGGAAGCCTTAGAGCATGGGTGCTCAACCTGTGGCCCTCTAGCTCTTTCGGAACTATAAGTCCCATCATGCCTCTGCCTTTGGGAGTCATGCTTGTAGCTGTCAGCCTTGCAATGCCTCATGGGACTTTAGCAACAACTGGAGGGCCACAGGTTGAACACCCATACCTTAGACCTTCTGTCAGGTTTTTATTGCCGTCTGTGTCTGCTCTGGGGAAATTCACTCATCTATTTGTCCTGGTGACCACTATCCCGTGTGGGGAATCCAACAGTTTAGAGTTGTCACCAGAGGGGAAGTCTTCCAATAGGGACTATTTCAATGAAAACTAAGACACAAATTCTCCTCACTTTGGGGAGATTTCTTCTCATTTTTGGTTGCGTCTCCCAGACAGGAAGTGGGTGGCAATCTTTCTGATAGGGGTTTTAACCCTTTATTTCTTTATCCAAGACTGACAAAAAAGTTTTGCATAAACAAACTTTTTGGGGCCTTTTTATGAAAAAAAAATCACCAATTGTTTACATATTCTGATCATATTTTGCTTAATACAGTGATTTCCTAATACATTTGTAACATGTTACATGGGTGTAACATGTTACAAAAGTTGAACTTATCCTTTAAGCAAACTATTTTCAGAATTGATCAAAGATGGACGAATGTTTGTCACATTCATCACTATTTTTTTATAAATAGACCTCAAGTTTTTCGATTCACATTGCAACTTGTCCACAGAGTGTGAAACCAAAGATATCCTTCATTTAGACTGCACCAGAAGAATAATGCAACCAATCTGATTGCTATGGGCAATGGTTTAACTTTTGCTTTTTTTCAGATATTTTCCCAACAGTAAATGTGCCTCAGACATTACTAGTAAGGTTTAAACTCTAAAGTTTATTTAATTTGGAAATAAGTGGTATTGTACTTAAGTAGTCCTGAACATTGTAGAAAAAGCCCATTGGTAAGGGCCTTTAGCTCTGGCTTAAAACAACTAAGGCCGGCCATATGATTTTCTTTCCTGCAACCATGTTTGCAGGAAAGAAAATTGATTCCCCCATCAACACAGACAATGTTGACAGGGGAATCCCTCCTGCAGAGCCATTGTGTTCTCCCGGTGGGTGAAGCTGTCCCCTCCGGGAGAACACAGTGATTATTGCTAGCGCTTATAGCATCCACAGGCAATAATCGCATGTAAAATCCGGCAGGCTGGTTGTAGATCGATCAGCTTGGGTATATTCAGCCTGCCTATACATAGTTCAAATTGTCTATGGCCAGCTTAAGGTTTAGGAATTACATTTACAACCATTCAAAATGATTCAATACTTAAATCTACAAATTCAATGAAAAGAAATACAATACAATCAAAAGTAAAACATGCATGGTTTTATGAAAATATTATTTATATTTTAGGCATTGTGGGAGAGGAAAAAAACACATGCTGGTATAAGCAGGAAAGGAGACACATACTGTGAAGATACAGAGACTGCCAGAAGGATAGGTCAGCAATGATAGCCTACATACCTCTTCAATAAGGTTTTTTCCTTTACTTATCACCATACAAGCATTTCTTGCAAATGGCAGAGTTGCCAAATGATCAAGTTAACATACTAGTACAGATATTCTCAACTAAGGTTCCTCCAGAGGTTACTGTGGGGGGGGGGGGGTCCTTGAGCTGTGACTAATTAACCTTTCATTTGATGAGTCCTGCATAGTAGCAGGACCATCGCCATTTAGCAAAGTCAGCATGATTATGCCAATTTTTTTTTTTAGCGGTCTGTAGGGGGAATTTTGACCACCACTGTAAAGGTTGCCTTTTTGCCATTGACCCCCATTAAATTGGTTCAAGGAAGAGTTCTCTGAGACATGAAATTATTTTAGGGGTTCCTCTGGGGTAAAAATGTTGGGAAAGGCTGTACTAATATATAAAACTCCATGACCCCATGAACTCAAATTTCTTGGTAGCACATTTGTACAGAACCATGGTGGGAACATTCAGCTGCTTCTTTGTTTTTTGGTATTTATAGAATGATGTCACATAATGGGACTTTGGTGAGAAAAGGATGCAGATGTTATGAGCTAGTCCAAGGAATAATTTATATTAAGGACTCCCTGGAAGTCAATAAAACTTTAATGAATAACTGAAATATTCATGGCAATAACAGTGGATAAAGTGACTCCAACTGACACACAAAGCTTTCAGTGTAGTCTGTTTCTACAAAACAAAAACAGAATGTGGTGCACACAGGACACCCCCTACATTTTATAATGTACTAATGCCCCATCACCTGCCAAATATAATACTCAGATAATACACATAAGGGTTGATTTATTAAAGACAAACAGGCTGTTCACTTTGCAAGGGAAGTTGCACTTTGCTAGAAAATTTTCCCCAGAGTTTTGTGAATGCGGAAACATTTCTTTAAGCAAAGAATACCCAATCACGTGCAAGAAAAATAAACAGCATTTTTGCTTCCACATGAATGGATAATGAAAGGCCAGCAAAGCTTCACCTCATTCGCTAAGCTGAGGAAAATTCTCTTGCAAAATAAACAGTATATTTGCCTTCAGTAAACTAACCCCAGTGCCTCAAAGGTTAGCACTTAGCAAAGCCATTCCTAGACAATCATGATTCTCTGGGTCTCTTCCTGCAGATGCTCTCTCTCTGCTCTCTAACTAGGATAGAAATACAGGCTGGAGGTGTAGTCTGCAAGAGTTGGGTGTGGCATTGCAGGCTAAATGCTAAAAGGGTAGGGCTGTCACCTTCATATTATACACCGCTCAAAAAAATTAAAGTAACACGTTAACACAATTTTTTTATGCAGTGTAGCTTGGACTGGTCTACCTTCTTTCCTTTGACCTCTTTTTCCTTGACACAATCCACCACCCACTCCAGTGGCAACACCCTCAACCTTGTATTCTCCCACCTATGCATTCCCTGCAACCTCTCTAACACCCCTTTCTGCTACTGACTGCCTTTATGATACAATTGCATCCCTACAGCTGTCTGCAGCAACTTACTGTCATCCTCCCTACACACAGAAAAAACAGATGACACCAGAAGTCTCAAGAGATGCAGCTGTGCTCTTGACGAGCATGGCATAAAACAAAATCCCTGCAATACTTCAACCGCTAGAAGCCTTCTTAAATACAACTCCTGCATCCATGCTGCTAAACAAACCTACTACACCACTCATCAAAACCCTCTCATCCAATCCTTGTCAACTCTTTTCTACCTTTAATGCCTTACTTCACTCCCCACTGCCTCCACCCACCAACTTTCTTACTGACCAAGAGATTGCCAGTCATTTGAAAAACAAGATCAACACAATTTGTAATGAGATCTCAAGTGTCCAGCTTTCTCTTCCAACCAACATAGCAGGTCCATTAAAACACTCAATACTTTTCTCCTTCGATCCTGTTACCACTGAGGAAGTTGCCAAACTCTTTTCCGAGGCCCACCTCACTACCTGTCCCCTGGAACCTGGCCCCTGTCCCCTCACATTTACTACAGCCCCCTTCCTGCTCTATCCTAAACTCTCTAACCCACCTTTTCATCACCCCTCCTTCTCCCCCTCTCCCAGTGAGTTGCTACCTCACTGACAATAACCTTCCTAATCCCCTACAGTCTGGCTTACGCTCACTTCCACTGAAAGTACCCTACTAAAATTGACTAATGACCGACTAACTGCTAAAACCAATGGCCATTACTCCATGCTCATAATCTTAGATCTTTCCGCTGCCTTGGATACAGTTGACCATCCGCTCCTCCTCAATAAACTTCACTTCCTTGGCCTCGCGACTCTGCTCTATCCTGATTTTACTCTTACCTATCTCAGCGCGCTTTCAGTGTCACATACAACACTATCTGCTCTGCTCCTCTTCCTCTTTCTGTTGGGGTACCCCAAGGCTCCGTCCTTGGGCCCCTATAATTTTCTCTTTACACTTCTTACCTGGGCCAGTTGATAACCGGTGTGCACCTCATGCATCGGCAATATTCTATGCTGGCGTTCAGGTGGTAATTATTAGAATTATATTTATCATTTATTATCATCAACTTTTTATTATTTATCAATTATCCTTTCATTCGTTATTCATCATCATTTTTACAATAATATTATTTATCATTTTGCAGGGGCCATTCTGGTCTCTCTGTGGGGGCCATATGGTTCTCTGGTCCGTTTGAGCTGCTGTCTGTAAGGCAGCTGTCTGTTCAGGCTGACGTCGGGTGGCTTTAATGAGTGGCTTGCCTTTGACTTCTTTGAATTCTGCCCCCAGCAATATTGTGCCGATCAGTCCTTTGCCGCCCACGTCATTGACGCTGAGGAATTGACGCGTATCCCTCCTCTTCCTCCTGCCTGGAGCGTAAACGCATCGGCGTGCGTTCCAGGACGGGATTACTATCAGGAAATGATCAGCGCATTGCTGCATACCTGACGGTGCGTCTTTCCACACGTATGGTTACTCTGAGAAGCTATTGAAGGTACACTTTCCACTCTGATACCATCGGTTGTGTAAAATGGGGGGTCCCCCTATTTATTAGGTTCACACACGTTACCCTCATGTCATCTCTGCACTTCATATGCGCAGCATGCCATAACTTGTAACCAAGGGCTTGTTATGCTCCCATTATGGGCAGTTCTCTATTAGCATTATTTATTTATTTATTATCTATCCATTTATTTATTTCTAGTCATCTATTGATCTATTTTACCGCCCATATGATTGAGGGGCGTGAGAGGGAGGGGTGCAATGAGGGGGGTCCCTAGCGCCCTCCCTGATCCACTGATAGTGTTTTCAGGCTTACATACAGTGGCTTGCGAAAGTATTCGGCCCCCTTGAACTTTTCAACCTTTTGCCACATTTCAGGCTTCAAACATAAAGATATAAAATTTTTATTTTTTGTGAAGAATCACCAACAAGTGGGAACTCAATTGTGAAGTGGAACGAAATCTTTTGGATTTTTGAAACTTTTTTTAACTAATAAAAAAATGAAAAGTGGGGCATGCAAAATTTTTCGGCCCCCTTGCGTTAATACTTTGTAGAGCCACCTTTTGCTGCGATTACAGCTGCAAGTCGCTTGGGGTATGTCTCTATCAGTTTTGCACATCGAGAGACTGAAATTCTTGCCAATTCTTTCTTGCAAAACAGCTCGAGCTCAGTGAGGTTGGATGGAGACTGTTTGTGAACAGCTGTTTTCAGCCCTTTCCACAGATTCTCAATTGGATTCAACTCTGGACTTTGACTTGGCCATTCTAACACCTGGATACGTTTATTTGTGAACCATTCCTTTATAGATTTTGCTGTATGTTTGGGATCATTGTCTTGTTGGAAGATAAATCTCCGTCCCATTTTCTGGTCTTTTGCAGATTCCAACAGGTTTTCATCCAGAATGGTCCTGTATTTGGCTGCATCCATCTTCCCCTCAATTTTAACCATCTTCCCTGTCCCTGCTGAAGAAAAGCAGGCCCAAACCATGATGCTGCCACCACCATGTTTGACAGTGGGGATGGTGTGTTGAGTGTGATGAGCTGTGTTGCTTTTACGCCAAACATATCGTTTTGCATTGTGGCCAAAAAGTTCGATTTTGGTTTCATCGGACCAGAGCACCTTCTTCCACATGTTTGGTGTGTCTCCCAGGTGGCTTGTGGCAAACTTTAGACGAGACTTTTTATGGATATCTTTGAGAAATGGCTTTCTTCTTGCCACTCTTCCATAAAGGCCAGATTTGTGTAGTGTACGACTGATTGTTGTCCTATGGACAGACTCTCCCACCTCAGCTGTAGTTCTCTGCAGTTCATCCAGAGTGATCATGGGCCTCTTGGCTGCATCTCTGATCAGTCTTCTCCTTGTCTGAGCTGAAAGTTTAGAGGGACAGCCAGGTCTTGGTAGATTTGCAGTGGTCTGATACTCCTTCCATTTCAAAATGATCGCTTGCACAGTGCTCCTTGGGATGTTTAAAGCTTGGGAAATCTTTTTGTATCCAAATCCGGCTTTAAACTTCTCCACAACAGTATTACGGACCTGCCTGGTGTGTTCCTTGGTCTTCATGATGCTCTCTGCGCTTTCAACAGAACCCTGAGACTATCACAGAGCAGGTGCATTTATACAGAGACTTGAATACACACAGGTGGATTCTATTTATCACCATCAGTCATTTAGGACAACATTGGATCATTCAGAGATCCTCGCTGAACTTCTGGAGTGAGTTTGCTGCACTGAAAGTAAAGGGGCCGAATAATTTTGCACGCACCACTTTTCAGTTTTTTAATTTCTAAAAAAGTTTAAAATATCCAATAGATTTCGTTCCACTTCACAATTGTGTCCCACTTGTTGGTGATTCTTCACAAAAAATTAAAATTTTATATCTTTATGTTTGAAGCCTGAAATGTGGCAAAAGGTTGAAAAGTTCAAGGGGGCCGAATACTTTCGCAAGCCACTGTATATAGGGACTGCTGAAGGAGTGTCCACTGCTGAGCTCTGATGAAGAAGCGATGTTCCCTTCGAAACACGCCAGTTGGTAGTGATGCTTGTGCGTTCCTCTACAACCTTTGGAAAGTTTTGCTCATCCTAGACCGCATGCTGCTAGTCGGTGCATTTTTACATTGTGCCTTTTTCTATAACTGCTTGTAAGTAATTTCTTTTTATCATTTTATTCAATAAATATGTTTATCAAAAGATAATGCACATGGCTGGTGCACCCCTTTTTTCCTTTTCTCCAACTTCCCAATGCCTTCCAATACCACCTCTAAGCCGATAACACCCAGATCTATCTCTCCACTCCCCAGTTCACCCTCTCGATCTCCTTATGTATCACAAATTTACTGAGTGACATATCAGTATGATTGTCACACACCTCCTCAAACTCAAATCTTTTTAAAACTAAGCTTGTAATATTTCCTCCTCCCTGATCCCCCCTTATGACTTTACCATTGAGATAGACAGCACAACCATTGGTCCCTCTGCACATGTCAGGGTGCTAGGTGTAACCCTAAACTCTGACTTCTCCTTTGGGCCCCACATCCAATCACTGGCTAAATCTTGCTGTCTTAACCTCCGCAACATTTACAGAATTCACCCCTTCCTGACTAACGACACCAGAAAACAACGTATTTACTCTTTAGTTATATTCCGCCTTGACTACTATAACTCCTTCCTCACTGGTCTACCTTTACACAGGCTATCCCCCCTTCAGTATATTATGGATGCTGCTGCTAGACTTACACACCTTACTAACCGATCCATGACTGCTGCCCCACTCTGCCAATCCCTTCACTGGGTTCCACTAGTCCAATGTATAAAATTCAAAATACTAACCGCAACACAGCTACATCACCAACCTCATCTATAGATATCGCCCAAATCATTCTCTCTACTCCTCTCAAGACATCTTGCTCTCTAGCTCCCTTGTTAACTGCTCCCATTCCTGCCTTCAGGACTTCTCCAGAATCTCTCTCATTCTCTGGAACACCATACCCCAGTATGCCTGGTCAGCAATTACCCTGTTCGCTTTTAGGTTATCAAAAAAAACAAATTTATTCAGGGAAGCCTGCTCCACCTAAAACCAGTATTTGAGTCACCTCCATCAGATCATCCCCTGCAGCTATTACCTTTTATACCACCTCCCCATCCCTTTATATTGTAAGCTCCATGAGCAGGGCCCTCATACACCTTTAGTATTGAACTGTGTTGTAATTTTACTGTCCCCCTGTGTATTGTAAAGTGCTGTGAAAACTGCTGGTACTATAAAAAAGTCTGTATAATAATAATGTGGGTGGAGTAGTATTGAGTCAAAGCCTATCCTAAGTGTGGAAGAGAAAAGTTCTACTAATCTTCTACTAAAAGCATTAAATGAACTGTTATATTAGGGTCAATTCACAAATGAATACAACCTATCAATGAAATATCATAAATATGTATAAATACTATTATAATAAACCTAAACCGTTTTTTTCACATACTACACAACATGTTACTTATGTACAGGACTGTCCTTGTGGGCTTTGCTATATGCGATGTACTACTAGATAACTACATCACATGATTTGTGAACATGTCAAAAACATAATAAAGGGGTTCAAGAAACATAGCGTGTCTCGGCATTTTAAAGAACTCCACAATGGGGATCTGAGTAAACTGACAATTCATGGAATAGATAGTGTTTGGAACCTAAAGGACAACAAAATTAAAAAAGAGAAACTTCTAAAAATGAAATAAAGTGGATTAATTATTTAGAAACCATGCAGCTAAAAGGTGTAAATATAGAATTTGTTTTATACTGTTCTATTTCTAAAGATTAATAAAGATTTTAGCATATACTGGAATTAGAGGGTTATTAAATAAGGAGGATAGTTTAGGAATTTTATTAGTTAAATAGTTTTAGATTGTGTATTTACACTTTTATTTATGGAATGTCAATTAGGGTTTATTGACTAGATTGGGTATTTTATTTATAATATATGCCGTATTTTATATATTTTATTTATATTTGTGCCAAATTTGGTTGTAATAGATGATTTGAACACTCATGGGCGTTGCATATACCACCTGGTGTTCAGTCCCATAAGTGATGTTAGTATTGTAGGTTTATTGGAAGCAAATTGTTTAATGCAGGGTGAGAGAGGAGGGAGTATTGCATCAGCATAAGTAAGTGTAAGTGTAACCATAGTGATGCCCCACAAGCCACTACCGAGGGAGTCGACTGGTCACACAATGCGTAGAGTGAGTGGAACGATGTTGTCCTATGTTTTACTTTACTTTTTCTTGTAATAAAGTGAATGGAAGATTTTACACAATTTATACATGCATTTATGAGCTTAAGCACAGAGGACAATTAAAGGGGACAACAAGGATAACAGCATACATGTACATCGGGACCTTATAAGGGTTAATGATATTTGACGAATTAAATTAATTAAAGGAATAAAGCACTGGGTGAACCTGGACATGGGACTGGGTTTGATATATACAGAGTGGATGAGCTGACATGCTTTGATATTCACAGACTGGATTGCACCTGGATTTTGGACTCTCTACACTATACACTACTGTGCAAACGTTAAAAAAAAAAAAAATTAAGAATGCTTTAAAAACAAGAAGTGTGAATAGTTTATTTTATCAATTACCAAAATGAAAAGCAGTGGCGTCACTAAGGAGGGGCCAGAGGGGGCCTTGGCCCCACCAACATTATACTGTGCCCCTCCATGTGCCCCCCAATTAAAATGCCTTTTTCTATATGTGTAGCAAGTGCTGATGCCGACCCCCCCTCGCACATTCCATCAGAAGGACACAGGGTAGTGGAGCCAAAACTGACAGGCTCTGTGAAGGGAGTGACACAGGCAGAGCTGCAGCTGAGGGGGATTTTCACCCCTCCCTCTCCTCCTTGAGCCCAAATTGTGGCTCCTCAATTACCTGATGTGCTCCCAACATTGATGCCTAATGAGGAGGAGAGAACGTGGCACCCTCCAGCAGAGAGCAGAGGCAGGGCTGCCTGTGTCTCTGACATGATGGATTCCTGGGCTCCGTCGTGAGGACAGTGCCTGATAATGGAGGACACCCCGGCCGGCTCAGATTACACTTTGCTTCCTGTGACACAGGCAGTCTGGAGCATGGCTAGAATGGCAGCAAAGAGGTCAGCAAGTTTCACTGATGATATGATCTAATCTAAATTTACATGTGCATAGTGTCTGGCTTTTTTTCTGACTGTGACAGTGTGTAGTGTTCCTGGGGTGGAGGATGGACTCCATATTACTGCAGGCTCTTCAGGTGTCAGGAATAGTATGAACATATGCAGGGGAGGCGGGTTCTGCGCTGGCTTCTGTTGTCAATTCCCAGGTTTCTTCTGCCCAGACTTCCCCTGACATGTCCTTGGGATGGTCTGAGCTGTGACCTCTCATATAGGGTGCTGTGCACAGGACACTATATTGCCACTTTCACAATGAGGCGCTTTACAGATGTTTTAGCGCTATAAATAGCGCCTGTAAAGCGCCTCTCCTGTCACTACAGTGTGAGTGCCCAAGGGCATTCGCATTGGGGCGGTGCGCTGGCAGAATGCTAGAAAAAGTCCTGCAAGAAGCACCTTTGGGGCGGTTTAGGAGCGGTTACATCGCTCCTAACCCACCCCTGCCCATTAAAATCAATGTGCAGCGCTGCCAAAGCGCCTGCAAAGCGATTCGGCAGCAGCACTACACAGGCAGTATTAACCCCTCCTTTGGCCACTAGCGAGGTTTAAAAGCACTCTGCTAGCAGCCGAAAATCGCTGCTAAAATGACGTTAAAACTAGCGACACTTTACCACCGACGTTCTCACCACCACAGTGTGAAAGTGGCCTATGAGTTATTATATGGTTATTCTATGAAGCTTCCTCAGCTTCTTCCTCTTATCACAAGTTCTCTATGACTACTTCACACAGGCGATCCAATCAGGCCCAGGTCCTATCAGTTTTTTAGGCAGACCTGATTGGACACAGCAGTCTCTCCTATAGAGCAACGGATATCCACTGACACCCACCGCCATCCAGTCTGATCCTGTCTGCCAAAAACAGACAGATGGAGGTCCTATTTTGCATCTGTCTGGTGGATTGGATGGCATCAGATGAAAATAGAGAGACGGTCCATTTCCATCCGATTGTCCTATAGATTAGAGCAGGACTTTGTTCGTGTCCACTTTAAATAGCAGAGTGGGCACAAATCTGTCATCCACTAGGTTAGAGGGGATCAGCAGACAGATCCCCCACTGAGCAAGCAGATTCCACTTCACGGAGGCGCCCCTATGAAAGGGGCCTAAAGGAGTTCACAAGTCATGTGCACAGCTGTGTGTGGCAGTGCAGGTGTTTTTCTGCATTCAGACACTCCATGAATTGCAAGTGGGCCTCCAATGCACTTCAGCACATCTATACATGTCTGTGAGACTCTTACTTGTGGCACAGCAATCTAAGCTTATTTTATGGATACAAGAAAGCTTTTGGTTTATTTAACCATGCCCCTTTAAGCCCCTCCCATTATTAGCACATTAGCACAATCTGGCCTTACCAACTGTTTACTGTGGTGTGCATAGAATGCCGCATTACTGCTCTCCTTGAGGCACCAAAAATCTTTTACAATCCTGTAGTTTATACTACAAAAAAAGCTGTGCACGGCTAAAGTGTTCGAGTTTGGCTTGAAGAAAAAGTGGCAATCCTGAGCCCAGTGGCTCTCATTCACCCAGCCCAGCAAGCAATTCAGGGCCAATGGGAAACTAACAGCCAAAGAATTATGGGACTTGTAGTCCCAGATACCAGTGGGCCCAGGACGATTCCCTGGGAGTGGACTGCAGCCCCCCAGCATGCCGAGCAGGAGGGGGAAGGAGAGAGGACCGGGGACTGGAAGAGGAGACGAGGAACCACAAGGCTATCCAGCTGTCCACAAGGTATGAATACTTTTTCAAGGCGCTGTGTGTGTGTGTGTGTGTGAGTGTGTATGTATGTGTATATATATATATATATATATATATATATATATATATATATATATATATATATATATATATATATACATATATATATACAGTATCTCACAAAAGTGAGTAAACCCTTCACATTTTTGTAAATATTTTATTATATCTTTTCATGTGACAACACTGAAGAAATGACACTTTGCTACAATGGAAAGTAGTGAGAGTACAGCTTGTATAACAGTGTAAATTTGCTGTCCCCTCAAAATAACTCAACACACAGCCATTAATCTCTAAACCGCTGGCAACAAAAGTAAGTACACTCTAAGTGAAAATGTCCAAATTGGGCCTAATTAGCCATTTTCCCTCTCCAGTGTCATATGACTGGTTAGTGTTACAAGGTCTCAGGTGTGAATGGGGAGCAGGTGTGTTAAATTTGGTGTTATCGGTCTCACTCTCTCATACTGGTCACTGGAAGTTCAACATGGTACCTCATGCCAAAGAACTCTCTGAGGATCTGAAAAAAAGAATGGTTGCTCTACATAAAGATGGCCTAGGCTATAAGAAGATTGTCAAGACCCTGAAACTGAGCTGCAGCACGATGACCAAGACCATACAGCAGTTTAACAGGACAGGTTCCACTCAGAACAGGGTTCGCCATTGTCGACCAAGGAAGTTGAGTGCACGTGCTCAGCGTCATATCCAGAGGTTGTCTTTGGGAAATAGACGTATGAGCGTAGCCAGCATTGCTGCAGAGGTTGAAGGGGGGGAGGCTATCAGCCTGTCAGTGCTCAGATCATACGCCGCACACTGCATCAAATTGGTCTGCATTGCTGTCGTCCCAGAAGGAAGCCTCTTCTAAAGATAATGCACAAGAAAGCTCGCAAACAGTTTGCTGAAGACAAGCAGACTAAGGACATGGATTACTGGAACCATGTCCTGTGGTCTGATGAGACCAAGATAAACTTATTTGGTTCAGATGGTGTCAAGCATGTGTGGCGGCAACCAGGTGAGGAGTACAAAGACAAGTGTGTCTTGCCTACAATAAAGCATTGTGGTGGGAGTGTCATGGTCTGGGGCTGCATTAGTGCTGCTGACACTGGAGAGCTACAGTTCATTGAGGGAACCATGAATGCCAACATGTACATGTACTAAAGATGATGGCCTGGCCAAGCATGTCTCCAGATCTAAACCCATCTGTGGGGCATCCTGAAACGGAAGGTGGAGGAGAGCAAGGTCTCTAACATCCACCAGCTCCATGATGTCATCATGGAGGAGTGGAAGAGAACTCCAGTGGCAACCTGTGAAGCTCTGGTGAACTCCATGCCCAAGAGGATTAAGGCAGTGCTGGAAAATAATGGTGGCCACACAAAATATTGACACTTTGAGCCCAATTTGGGCATTTTCACAGGGATGTACCTACTTTTGTTGCCAGCAGTTTAGACATTAATGGCTGTGTGTTGAGTTATTTTGAGGGGACAGCAAATTTACACTTTTATACAAGCTGTACACTCACTACTTTACATTGTAGCAAAGTGTAATTTCTTCAGTGTTGTCGCATGAGAAGGTACAATAAAATATTTACAAAAATGTGAGGGGTGTACTCACTTTTGTGAGATACTGTGTGTATATACACATTTTTGTAAATATTTTATTATATCTTTTAATGTCTAAACCGCTGGCAACGAAAGTAAGTACACACCTAGCTAAAAAAGTCCAAATTGAGCCCAAAGTGGCAATATTTTGTGTGGCCACCATTATTTTCCAGCACAGCCTCAATCCTCTTGGGCATGGAGTTCACCAGAGCTTAACAGGTTGCCACTGGAGTCCTCTTCCACTCCGTCATAACGATATCACGGAGCTGGTGGATGTTAGAGACCTTGCGCTGCTCAATAGGGTTTAGGTCTGGAGACATGCTTGGCCAGTCCATCACCTTTACCCTCAGCTTCTTTAGCAAGGTAGTGGTCGTCTTGGAGGTGTGTTTGGGATCATTATCATGTTGAAATACTGCCCTGCAGCCCAGTCTCCCAAGGGAGGGGATCATGCTCTGCTTCAGTATGTCACGAGACATGTTGGCATTCATGGTTCCCTCGATGATTTGTAGCTCCCTAGTGTTGTCAGCACTCATGCAGCCCCAGACCATAACACTCCCACCACCATGCTTGACTGTAGGCAAGACACACTTGTCTTTGTACTCCTCACCTGGTTGCCACCACACACGCTTGACACCATCTGAATCAAATAAGTTTATCTTGGTCTCATCAGACCACAGGACATGGTTCCTGTAATCCATGTCCTTAGTCTGCTTGTCTTCAGCAAAATGTTTGTGGGCTTTCTTGTGCATCATCTTTAGAAGAGGCTTCCTTTTGGGACGACAGCCATTCAGACCAACTTGATGCAGTGTGTGGCGTATGGTCTGAGCACTGACAGGTTGAGTCTCCACCCCTTCAACCTCTGCAGCAATGCTGGCAGCACTCATACGTCTATTTCTCAAAGACAACCTCTGGATATGACGCTGAGCATGTGCACTCAACTTCTTTGGTCGACCATGGCGAGGCTTGTTCTGAGTGGAACCTGTCCTGTTAAACCGCTGTATGGTCTTGGCCACCGTGCTTCAGCTCTGTTTTAGGGTCTTGACAATCTTCTTATAGCATAGGTTATCTTTATGTAGAGCAACCATTCTTTTTTTCAGATCCTCAGAGAGTTCTTTGGCATGAGGTACCATGTTGAACTTCCAGTGACCAGTATGAGAGAGTAAGAGCGATAACACCAAATTTAACACACCTTCTCCCCATTTACACCTGAGACCTTGTAACACTAATGGGTCACATGACACTGGGGAGGGAAAATGGCTAATTGGGCCCAATTTGGACATTTTCACTTAGGGGTGTACTCACTTTTGTTGCCAGTGGTTTAGACATTAATGGCTGTGTGTTAAGTTATTTTGAGGGGACAGCAAATTTACACTGTTATACAAGCTGTACACTCACTACTTTATATTGTAGCAAAGTGTAATTTCTTCAGTGTGGTCACATGAAAAGATATAATAAAATATTTACAAAAATGTGAGGGGTGTACGCACTTTTGTGAGATATATATATATATATATATATATATATATATATATATATATATATATATATATACAGTATCATTGCGTTATATAGTTGGCCCCCGTACTTTTGTCCCTGTCCCCCCATGTGCCCCCCTAAATACAAAAGCTGGAGTCACCACTGATGAAAAGTAAATGAACAGGAGAGAAATCCAAATAAAATCTGTATTTGGTGTGACCATCCCTTGCCTTCAAAACATAATTCATTCTAGGCACACTGGTACACAGCTTTTAAAGGAACTTGGCAGCTAGGTTATTCCAAACATCTTGGAGAACTAAGAATAGATCTTCTGTGGATGTAGGCTGCCTCAAATCCTTATGTCTCTTCATGTAATCCCAAAAAGACTCCAAGAGGTTGAGATCAGGGCTCTGTGGGGCCCAGGCCATCACTTCCAGGACTACTTGTTCTTGTTTACACTGAAGATAGTTCTTAATGACATTGGTTGTATGTTTGGGATTTTTGTCCTGCCGCAAAATAAATTTGGGGCCAATCTTACACCTATGGCATGATGGATAAGTATCTGCCTGTATTTCTCTGCATTGAGGACACTTTTGGTTCTGATCAAATCTCCAACACCATTTGCAGAAATGCAGCCTCACACTTGCAAGGAACCTCCACCATGCTTCATTGTTGCACATTATTGTACCGCTCTCCATTGCTTTGGTGAACACACTGCCTCCTGCTGCAACCAAATATTTCATCAGTCCAGAGCACCTACTGACATTTTTCTGCATCACAGTTCCTATGTTTTTGTGCATAGTTGAGTTGCTTAGCCTTGTTTCCACATCGGAGGGATGGCTTTTTTTGGCCGCAGTTTGTCTATGAAAAACCAAAAAAGTTCAAAGCATAAGGTGAAATAATAAAACTAGTCTATCCCAGACACCACTCACCTAAGTAGGTGTCATTGTAACCATCAACAACATACCTTCAAAAATCCTACACTCTCGTCTCAGTGTTGGCAATGTGGTAAAATAAAAGGTACCCACTATCATATTTTCTGGCAATGTGAGTTAATTGTTCCGATTTGGTCCATGGTGATGTCTCTGCTCCAACGAATATTTCAATCTCTCTTCCAATTGGACCCGCTACATTACCTTTTGGGTCTCCCTTTTCCTGGGATTGGGAAGTCTATGAATAAGTTAGCCTCATATATCTTGTTAGCTGCCAAGAGAGTTATTCCATTGCATTGGCTATCTCCTTTTCCCCCCTCCCAGGAGCAGCTTCTGATTGTAATCTCTGAAATTTGCAGAATGGTGCATATGACGGCTCTGGTGAATGATGCTGTGACCCAGATAAACGGGACAGATCCGAATTTGGTTCCCCTCCCACATACTGATTGAACCTGGTGCAGATGAAACGTATCTTGGGGTTCTTATCCCACCCTTCCCATTTTTTTTAGCTTACTAAGTACAACCCCCTGGTGTATGTATCCAAGTTCTTGTCCTTGTTTATTTATCTGATGTCTATGTGTCTATGCTCATCCGTTGAGTAAGATATTGCTTCTCTAGAAACTTACATTTGATTTAATCATAACTTGATATCATTTTTTTGTTTTGTATTATTTCTGTTATTTTGTTGATCTTTTCTTATCTTAAACCATGCATAACCTGTATGGTTCAAATTATAATAAAAATCCAATTATAAATAAAAAACAATATACCTTCACGTCACATGACGCCACCTGCACTATGCCCTGCTGATGGGAGCTAACAAGCGGTAAGGATAGCAGCTTTAAGTACTTCCTTGACATGGATTGGTATTATGCAAGAGGAAGGTGATATGTCATATAACCGTCTCTAGCAGCAGTGGTGCATGGATCTACAATGACTGTGGTGGAGTATAAACAAGCATTTACCAAACACGATTTAAATGCTATCGCCTAAACTGTTGCAGGGGGGGCAGACGCTGACAAGCCAAGGTGTTGAGTGAAAGGACAACGATTTAAGGACTGATTGCATTATTTGAATCGTGGAATTAGTTTGCTATTGCTACACTATCTACATTATCTACATTGGCAACAGCTTGCAAACATCTAGATGCTGCTTACTTGCCCTTTTTCCTCACCCTGCTTTATACTGCATACCTTCTCACCAGTGCCTTTTCATACTAACCTCCCTGTGTTTCTTGGATGCCTCTAAAACTCATTGATCGCTCCCAGTAAATCGTGCACTGCCTGTCATGGATCTGCAGTAGTGTTCCTGTCTGCTTACCTCTCCATGTGATCAGCCTAAAAGACTGGCCGCCTCTCATCTAGCTGCTTAAGTAATCTTCCCTCAAGCATGGCTCCACCCCAGCCTCTAATTAGGAACACTATATTAACCTGTGCATTGCAAGCCAGCCTCACTAATCAATATTGTGTGTTTAAATCCGTGTGCTCATTGCTGGGTATCCTACGTCTGATCCTATTTACCGACCTTGGCTTGTTCTTGACTGTCCTCATCTGTTTCATATCCTGACCTTTGGCGTGTTGTTTGACTATCCCGATCTGCTTGTTGCCCTGACCTTTTGGCTTATCTCCTAACTATCCTTGTTGTCCCGGTCTGCTGCTTTCTCCCTATCCTCCAGCAGTCTGCCCTGAGCGTGAGCTGGGAGAACCTGCGGGATGCAACCTCCAGCCTGTCTTCAGCGAAGTCCATCCCCACCATCAGGGGCCCTGGTGAACACCCACTGGCTCTTCCGCGCCCTGGGAAATCTCATCCTCTAGCTTCCGGTGTGATCCGTGTTGGTGCTCCAGAGTACCTGCTTTCTTGAACCACTCAGAGCTCCATCCACGGCAGTGAGCCGAAGGGTCCACTACCTCAGTGGTGCACTCCTGACCCCAATGGGGTGCATCTGTCACCTGGCCTTTAGATGACCTGACAGTTTGATCAGCCATGGACCCGGCTGATGTGCCGCTACCCGCAGATGATCCATTGCAGGGCATAGTTCATTGACTCGAGACCAAGGAATCTAATTCGACCCAGGTGATGCGATTCCTCCAGGATTTGGCTTCCTGCTTCAAGCAGCTTCAGGCTTCCTTAGGAACCCCGATTCAGCAATCAAAATCGGCGGCTTTACCTATTCCGGATGCAGTCACTGCCACACAGTCGCAGCAGCTGCCAGCTCCGTCCCCTTTCTCTGGTGACTCCAAGGCCTGTAGGGGGTTCCTCAGCCAGTGCACCATTCACTTTGAACTCCAGCGTCTAAACTTCTCATCTGATCAGGCAAAGGTAACCTATATTATTTACCTCCTCTCCGGTGAGGCTTTAGCCTGGGCTTCCCCCCATGGGAGAAGAATGATCTAGTGGTTTCTAGCCTGCCTGACTTCCTGAAGCTCTTTCAGGATATCTTTGAGGAGCCAGGTCGGGTTTCTTCAGCAGGCAGTGCCCTTCTAAGTCTTCTTCTGTGGGACAGTATGCTCTTCAGTTTCGTATACCAACAGCTGAGTTGAGCTGGAATAATGAGGCCTTAGTTACAACCTTTTTACATGGCCTCTCTGACCGAGTGAAGGATGAATTAAGCCGCGTACACACGGTCGGACTTTTCAGCTACAAAAGTCCAACGGACGCTGACGGACTAAAGCTGGCTGGTAATCCGATCGTGTGTGGGCTTCTCCGGACTTTCAACGTACTTTTTTAGCCTCAAATCCGACGTACTTTAGATTTGAAACATGCTTCAAATCTTTACGTCGTAACTACGACGGACCCCGAAATCCGCTCGTCTGTGTGCTAGTCCGACGGACAAAAAGCCACGCTAGGGCAGCTATTGGCTACTGGCTATCAACTTCCTTATTTTAGTCCGGTGTACGTCATCACGTACGAATCCGTCGGACTTTTGTGTGGTCGTGTGTAGGCAAGTCCGTTCGTTAGAAAGTCTGCAACAAGTCCGCGGCAAGTCCGCCGCAAGTCCGCCGAAAGTCTGTCGGACCGGCTGTCGGACTTTTGTAGATGAAAAGTCCGACCGTGTGTACGCGGCATTAGTGGGAAGAACCATCCCCGCCGATCTTGACAATGTCATCTCCTTGTGTAACCAGATTGATATTCACTTTCAGGAGAGTGCACTCCCTGGTCCCTAGTCAGCCTGAGCTTCCCTCCCTTCGTCCCGTGGAGCATCTTCTGCCAGCTGAGGAACCTATGCAGCTGGGCCAGACTAGGCTAACCCCAAGGAACGTGCTAGGCGCAGAACTCTGGGCCTGTGTCTCTATTGTGGGAGAAAGGGGCATTTTCATGACTCCTGCTCGTTACGTTAAGGAAACGCTTGAGTCTAATACATCTGGAAGGTGGAGTATTGGACCCATAAATATCACCTTCTCGTTTTCTTCTTTTGGTGTCCCTTCATGTAGGTGCCTCCTCTCAATTGGTCTTGGCATTTCTGGATTCCGGGGCTGCTGGAAATTTTATGGACTGGAGAACTGCATCTTCTATGAAGCTTACCCTTTCGCCCCTCACTACGCCACTAGAGGTCTCGACAATTAGTTGATGGCACTGTTCTTCCAGGGGGCCTATCCGCTTCCAGATTCCCCCTGTTAAGATGTCGGTAGGTAAAATTCTCAGGCAGAGAAAAATTATGCTGTTGGTGATCGGGAACTTCTTGAAATTAAATTGGCGTTAGAGGAGTGGCGTTATCTCTTGGAGGGTTCCCCTCACTCCATAACGATTTTCACGGATCATAAGAATCTGTAGTACTTACAGAATGCCAAACGTCTGAATCCCAGACAGGCCAGGTGGAGCCTTTTCTTTTCCCGTTTCACTTTCACGATTACGTACAAACCTGGTTCCTGCAACAATCAGGCTGATGCACTCTCTAGGTCATTTGACACTTTGGATGAGGAGTCCACCCCTGAACCTGAGCTGATCATTCCAACCTCATGCATTCTTGCCCGCCCATTCTATCACCCTGGAGTCAAAAATTCCTCCTGGCAAGACCTTCGTCCCCACTGAGCTAAGAGCTAAGATCCTTCGTTGGGGACATTATTCCAAAGGTGGCAGGTCATGCTGGGTTCCTCTGATCCTTCCTGTTCATCAGTCACCACTACTGATGGCCTACTGTCTGCTTGGATGTCAAGGACTACGTTAAGGCTTGTCATGTCTGTGCTCAGTCTAAATCCTCCACACAAGCTTCTGCTGGTCTTCTCATGCCCTTGCCCATTCCCAAGGAGCCCTAGTCTCACATTGCCATGGATTTTATCACTAATCTTTCACTGTCCGAGAATAATACGGTCATTTGGGTGGTAATAGATTGGTTCTCCAAGATGGCTCATTTTGTTCCCCTTTCTGGTCTCCCTTCTGCTCCTTCTTTGGTTCCCATTTTTGTTTGAGAAATCGTCCACCTCCATTGGGTTCCTTCTCATATTGTTTCTGACAGGGGTGTTCAATTTACTTCTCGTTTTTGGATAGCCTTTTGCAAATTCCTCAATATTGTCTTGGATTTTTCCTCTTCTTACCACCCTCAATCCAATGGACAGACTCAGAGGGTTAATCAGGAGTTAAAGGTCTTTCTCCGCACCTTAATCTCTGCTCATCATGACGATTGGTCCTCTCTACTCCCGTGGGCATAATTCTCTCACAACAATCATGTAAACACCAGTTTTTAGAACACACCCTTTTTCACAGTTTATGGAAAACACCCTCAGCTCCCCCTTCCCATGACCTGTTCTCCAGACATTCCAGCTTTGGCTATTGCTCAGGAGTCTTTCAATTCTATTTGGGGTGACGTTCATGATTCTCTCTAGGCAGCTGCTGGCAAATTCAAAGGTTTTGCCGACTGTCGCTAGCGTAAACTGCCTTCTCTACAGCTAAGGGGCAAA
Source organism: Lithobates clamitans (assembly GCA_037952925.1). Taxonomy (NCBI): domain Eukaryota; kingdom Metazoa; phylum Chordata; class Amphibia; order Anura; family Ranidae; genus Lithobates; species Lithobates clamitans. The sequence continues at coordinate 1,568,449 of JBBGZY010000224.1, forward strand.
GTCTGGCTCTCCACCAGAAACATGAAGCTCTGGGTTCCTTCTCTGAAGTTTGCCCCAAGGTTCATTGACCCGTATACTATAACCTCTAAACTAAATCCGGTTTGTTTCAAACTTCAGATTCCTAAAAGCCTCAAAATTTCTACCTCCTTCCATGTTTCCCTTCTGAAGCCTTTAGTCCTCAACAAGGTTTCTGAGGATAATCAGGAGTATGAGGTTAGTCAAATTCTTGATTCCCGACTCTGTAAAGGCATTCTTCAGTACCTCGTGCATTGGAAAGGGTTTGGTCCTGAGGAGAGGTCTTGGATCACTGCATCTGATGTCTTTGCGCCTCCTCTGTTGAGGAGGTTTCATCTGAGTTTTCCCGCCAAGATTGGGCCCAAGAGGGGGAGGCCTCGTAAGAGGGGAGGTACTGTCATGGATTTGCAGTAGTGTTCCTGTCTGCTTACCTCTCCGTGTGATCAGCCTATAAGACTGGCCGCCTCTCACCTGGCTGCTTAAGTAATCTTCCCTCAAGCATGGCTCCACCCCAGCTAATTAGGAACACTATATTAACCTGTGCATTGCAAGCCAGCCTCGCTGATCAATATTGTGTGTTTGGTTTCAGTGTGCTCATTGCTGTGTGTCCTACGTCTGATCCTGTTTACCGACCTTGGCTTGTTCTTGACTGTCCTCATCTGCTTCATATCCTGACCTTTGGCATGTTCTTTGACTATCCCTATCTGCTTGTTGCCCTGACCTTTTGGCTTATCTCCTGACTATCCTTTTTTTCCCAGTCTGCTGCTTCCTCCCTATCCTCCAGCAGTCTGCTGTGAGCTGGGAGACCCTGGGGGCTGCGACCTGGAGCCAGACTGAAGCGAAGTCCATCCCCACCATTAAGGGCCCTGGTGAACACCTGCTGACTCTTAGATTCAGCGTCCTAAGAAATCTCATGCTCTAGCTCCCAGTGTGATCCGTGTTGGTGCTCCAGAGTACCTGCTTTCCTGAACCACCCAGAGCTCCATCTGCAGCAGTGACCCGAAGGGTCTGCTACCTCAGCAGTGCACTTCTGACCCCAACGGGGTGCATCTGTCAACTGGCCCCAGGTGACCTGACACTGCTTATTTTGTGTCCTATATTTTTGTGTGTCTCCTCCCCTAGCTGTACTTTTGTGGGATATGGACACTATGGTCTGTAATTTCAATCTTTCTTAGCAGTGGGAACCTAAAGAATCGATTCTAGATAGGCTTTTAGCTTGAGCTCCCAAGGGGTTGTACACATATGAGTGGATACCATTACTTGATGTTTTTTGGTAAACTTTACTTAACAGCAAATGTCAAGGTACCAGTTAACACTTGGCATCTAGACGATGTTAATTATTTATGTCATTGTATGTTTGTTTGTTAGTCAAGCATCAATCTGCATGCTTCTTTTTACTTTGGTGAATCCTTAAGGCTAAGTGGATACATATCCACCTGCTGATGGTAACTTTGGATTAAAATTTTGATACGTTTTTTTCTATATTTAATAAAGTTCTTTTTTAAACAATATCCAGCCACGACTTTTTGTCATTGGAAGTAACCTCTTTTTTCTTCCGCTGTAGTCGCTGTACAGGGGCAATTCTTCTATGAAGATCACTTCTGTCCAGATGTCTCTGGGTAGTAGGTGGGTGTACCTGTTCCCCACTGGTTTCCACCAGTTCTGTGCTGATAACACTGCTGGACATCTTCCGTCATCGAAGGGCAGTAAGCATAATGTGTCTTCCATCTGCTGCATAAAGTTTCCTTGGCTGACCACTGTGTCACATTGCCCATTTTTTTGTGCTTCTTCAGAAGAGCTTGAACAGCACATCTTGAAACCCCAGTCTGCTTTGAAATCTTTGCCTGCGAGAGACCTTGCTGATGCAGTATAACTACCTTGTGTCCTGTTGCTGTGCTCAGTCTTGCCATGATGTATGATCCGTGACATCAAAGTGTCTTTCACAAGACCGCCCTAGCAGCAGAATTTGGCTGTTCCTCACCCAGTTTTAAGCCTCCTACACAGCTGTTTCTACTTCAGTTAATGACAAAATCCCTGACTTTGTGCAAGTGTACATAATGTGCAAGTGTAAGAACTGATGCTGGTTGGAAGCTAGAGGGTAGTCACACCAAATATTGATTTGATTTAGATTTTTCTTTTGTTCGCTCACTTTTCACATTGTAAATTGATAAAATATATATATATATATATATATATATATATATATATATATATATATATATATACATTTTTTTAAGCATTCTTACTTGATAGCATTTCTTCACACCTGCCTAAAATGTTTGCACAGTATTTTACAAATACACTGGGGTTTATTTATAAAACATATGTTAGATGAAGGACACACATTCATGCAGGCTGTATTTGTTTTGTAATAGATTCATTACTATGATCACAAGCTCCATCTAGTGACAAAAATGCGGTATCGTTTTCTGAAATACTTCAAGTGGTATTAAACTCAAAAGCAAATATGTTTTATATTGCAGCTTACCAATTCTTAGATGTGATGGCTGCATGTGTTTTCTTTTTTAGGCATTCTGTCTTTTATTTTCACCTGGTGATCCTTAAAGTTTTTCAACAGAACAAGCTCTCCTGCAAATGTAGCAGTTAGAGTGTTGAGACAAACCATTTACCACTGACAAGGGTCCTTACAATGATCAGATTTTATTTATTTTAAACATTTATCCCAAAAGAAAGCAAACTGTTGTTGTACCTGCTTGTGTGACTGCTTTGCGAACTTGAGTTTGGCTTGAATTTGTTAGTGTATCTAAATCTCATCTAACACTCCGCTCCCCCAGACTGACAATGCTGCTGTCCAAAGGTGCCCCTGTGCTCCTTCATCCAGAGTGTAGGTATCCAAAGACAGGAGGTGTGTTGTTAGCCAAAACACCAGGGAAAAACAGAGGGGAAAAAAGCATAAAAAAAGAAAACAAATGCAGCCACCACATCTAATGAGTGTTAAGCTGCAATATATTACATTTTTGGTTTTGGGTTTAATACTGGTTTCTTTGAGAAAATATACCACGTTATGGCCAATTGAAGGAGTGGACATTCATAGAAATTAATGTATAACTGTAGACAAAACTTTTTTTTAGTTTGAAATAGTGGAGAAGAATTAGACCACCTGTCAGGTTTTTAATGCTGTCTGCTGAGTTGTCCCCAGAACAGGAACAGAGGTGAAATCTTCCAATTTGGATACTAGTTCTGCCGACCCAGGTGAGAACCTCACTTTAGAGGGATTTCCTCTCACTTCCTGTGCTGGTTATGGGCAGGAAGTGAAGGGAAAACCCCCCAAAGGGACACATGCCAAACAAGCTAATGGCTTGTAATCCTTCTGTACTTTATCCAAAATGTTTGCCTTTGGCTCTACTTTAATCTAATACTGAAAATACATGAAAAATTCATCCATCCTTCACTAATATGTGTGACATTCATCCAGAGAATTTTTTAAAAATAGAACCTATTATGTTGTATGATTTAATTATAGGTGGAAAATATAACATTTATATGGGCATGAGTGTATGCATTTTATTTTGGCACAAGCACAGATGATAATGATACATACTGTGAAGCACTGTGTCATTTTTAAGGAATATATTTAAGGAAGTTACACTGTAAAAGTTATTTGCCATAACGATCATTTTTTTTTACAACAAATACTGCTCATTTCATTTGAGGAGACATACTATGGTCAAGTGCAGGTTTCTGATTCTTGTAGCCAGCGGTCCCATATTTTGTCATATTTAGTTGGGCATCCTCTATTGATATATACAAATTTCTTGTAGGGTAGGGCGGTGTTTACATCCACCTTCCATTCTGCTAAGTTTGGAGGTATGAGTCTCATCCATTTTCTTGCAATGATTTTCCTGACCGAAAACAGGGTTTCATGGAGGAATATCTTTGTGTACTTGTCAATGCTATTGGGGAATATCCCGAGTATACACTGTTTTGGGTCGAGTGCCAGAGGGGAGCCCATAGTGTCATGTAAAAAGGTTACGATTTGCATCCAGAGGCCTTGCATTTTGGGGCAGGCCCAAATTAAGTGGAAAAAAAGTGCCCACCTCCCAGCCACACATCGGGCATAATGTGGACTGACCGCGTTTGTATCTAGCTACTCTGAGTGGGGTTAGATATGCCCGGTGAAGTATGTAAATTTGGGACAATCTGTCTGAAAGCTTGGGAGATATAGCTTTGCAGGATTCCAGTGCCTCCTCCCATTCCTCATTCTCCATTGGTCCTATCTCCCTCTCCCATCTGGGGTTGAGGTTGTAAGCTATTTTGGTAGAAACATGAATTGAAAGCATGTTGTAGAAGGTCGATATCAGTTTTTGGGGGTCTGTATTCTTAACAATTGCCATAATTGGATTGGGGGTTGATTGCGGGGATTGTGGGAACTGTGCGTGGACCACGTGTCGGACCTGTAAGAATCTGAAGAACATGTGGTTTTGGAGCGTGAATTTCTCCCTAAGGGTGTTAAAGGTCTTAAGAGTTCCCTCTGACAGTAAGTGGTGTAGGTAGTATATACCCTGAGTGGTCCATGTCTCTGCGTTCTGTATGTGGAGGAATTCCGGAAGAGCTTTGTTATGCCATAATGGCGTGTAGTCATTGTATTATGGTATCCCCAATTTGGTAGAGGCGAATTCCCATATGCGTCGATAGTGATACAGTAAGGTCTTCCTGTCTTTCCCTGGTTCTATACTCCCTGAGCCTATTGTTATCGCATATATCAGATCTCTATTGCATTGTGCCCACGGTGGACACACTAGGGTACGGAATCTTTCACTATCGGTTTTGTCTAGGTGAAATAATTGGGAGAGTTGGGCTGCGATATAGTATAAGTTGAAATCTGGTAAGGCTGTGCCTCCCAAGTCAGTTGTGTTTATGAGCGTTTGCCAGGAAAGTTTATGTCTATTGGTTCCCCAGACGAAGGGTTTAAGGAGGGCTTCCAGAGTTTTGAAGTATTTCAGGGGCAAATATACCAGGGTATGCCATAGGACATAAGATTTTGGGCAAGAGATTCATTTTTATTAGATTTATGCGGCCCCATACCCGTAGAGGTAGACAGGCCCAGGCTCATATCTTAGATTTAATAAGGGGGAATAAGGGTTCAATATTGAGGGAGGTATAGTCGTTGGAGATCTGGATATGTAAATCCCTAAATATTTAATTATGTTGACCCGTTGTAGTGATAGATCGGCCTGGGCCTTAGAGGGTGGGAAACTATCAATTGGTAGGATTTGGGATTTTTTACCTAACTGATCTTAAGTCCAGAGAACTCCCCAAACCATTCAATTGCCTGAAGCGCGGTCTGGAGGGAGGGGCCCGAGTCAGCCAGGTATAGCAGTGTATCATCCGCATACATACTAATTTTTTTTGTTAGTGTTCCCAATCTCAGTCCTCTAATCTCTGGATTTGCTCAAATGGATACGGCTAAAGGTTCTGTGGCTAAGGCATAGAGAAGTGGGGAAAGTGGGCAGCCCTGTCTCGTGCCTCTACTGAGGTCACACACCGAAGAGGGCCATCCATTAGCCACCACTTCAGCTGTAGGGGTTTGATACAGCAGTTGGACCTATTTAATGAATTTGGGTCCACAGCCATATCCCTCCAAGCATCACCAGAGATACCTCCACTCCACAGAATCAAACGCTTTTGCCATATCTAAGATCACCACAACCCGTGAGCTGATGTCGGTATGTGTGGCCTGTAGGTTGATGTATATTTAAGTGGGGTATTGCGGCCACGCATAAAACCTGCTTGGTCAGCATGTATCAGGGAAAGTATAACCTGATTAAGGCGGGTTGACAGTACTTTGACTAATATTTTAATGTCTACTTGTAATAGGGAAATGGGACGGTAAGATTCTGGGTAACCTGGGTCTTTTCCTGGTTTGGGTATAAGGACTATTGTTGCCTCTCTCATAGAGGGGGGGTAGTGTAGAGGTCTCGAATAGGTGATTGTATAGGGCCAGTAGTTTAGGGGTGAGTATTTTGCTAAATTGGGAATAAAATTCAATGGGTAAACCATCTGAGCCTGGGGATTTAGATCTGGCGAAACTGGCAATTGCAGTCTCTATTTCGTCTGTGGTAAGAGGCGCCTCCAATAGGTCGACCTGGCCATTTAACAATTGTGGGAAGGTGACACTTTCCAGGAAGACATTCACCAGTTCTGGGTCTGTAGGTACTTTTGATGTATACAATTCACCAAAGAAGTCCCTGAACATAGATGTTACTCTGGGTGGGTCTGTAATCTGCTTGCCTCCAGGGCCATGTAAAGAGATCACTACTGGGGGTCTGTCCTCGCTATGTACTAGGTATGCTACCCTGTTTCCCCGAAAATAAGACCTAGCATGATTGTCAGTGATGCCTGCAATATAAGCCCTACCCCCCAAATAAGCCCTACCCTGTTTCCCCGAAAATAAGCCCTACCCTGAAAATAAGACCTACAAGGACTTTAACTAGGGCTTATTTGGGGGTAGGGCTTATATTGCAGCCATCACCGACAATCATGCTAGGTCTTATTTTCGGGGAAACAGGGTAGTAATTTGCTTGCCTTTTCCTCATGCTCAAACATCTTTTGTTTAGTGAAGAACAGTTTTTGTCTTGCTTTTTCAAACTGCAGTTGAGTCACTACTCTGGTTTGCAGTTTGAGCAGATTAGCCGTTGCTGGGGATGGGTTGGTCATGTACTCCAGTTCTGTGAAGGACAGTTCTGCCATCGCCTTATCAAAGGCGCTAGCAGAGTCTACCTTAATTTTATTAATGTGTGAGATTAGGGATGTGCGAGCGTATAACTTGAAGGAATCCCAGACTGCTGATGGGGGGCAGAGTGGTCATTCTCCATAAAGTACTGCCTCTATTGATTCATGATCTCTTCATCCTCTGGGAGTAGTGAGAGCCAAAATGGGTTCAATAGCCACGTTCGCGGTAGCTTGTTAACAGTAGGGATGAGCCGAACACCCCCCGGTTCGGTTCGCACCAGAACCTCCGAACGGACCGAAAGTTTGCGAGAACTTTAGAACCCCATTAAAGTCTATGGGACTCGGACGTTCGAAATCAAAAGTGCTAAATTTAAAGGCTAATATGCAAGTTATTGTCCTAAAAAGGGTTTGGGGAACCGGGTCCTGCCCCAGGGGACATGTATTAATGCAAAAAAAAGTTTTAAAAACTGATATTTTTTCGGGAGCAGTGATTTTAATGATGCTTAAAGTGAAAAAAAAAAAAAAAGTGAAATATTCCTTTAAATATCCTACCTGGGGGGTGTCTATAGTATGCCTGTAAAGTGGCACGTGTTTCCCGTGCTTAGAACAGTCCCTGCACAAAATGACATTTTTAAAGGAATAAAAGTAATTTAAAACTGCTTGCGGCTTTAATGTAATGTCGGGTCCCGGCAATATGGATGAAAATCAGTGAGACAAACGGCATGGGTACCCCCCCCCCAGTCCATTACCAGGCCCTTTGGGTCTTGTATGGATAATAAGGGAAACCCTGCACCCAAATTAAAAAAAGGAAAGGCGTGGGGCCCCCAGGCCCTATATACTCTGAACAGCAGTATACAGGCGGTGCAAACAAGACAGGGACTGTAGGCTTGTTGTTAAGTAGAGTCTGTTTGTAATTTTGAACTGGCACATTTTTAAAGTGTAGCTACAGCCAAAAAATCTATTTTTAAGCTTTTTGGAAAACATAGGGCAGAGTTATCACCCCTGTAACATTTGTTTTGCTGTCTGTGCGCTTCTTCAGAAGATTTCACCTCACTTTCTGTCCCAATGACAAATGTTTTTTGAAAATGTGGGGTCTTTAGTGAAACAAAGATTGGTGATAAAGCATCAGTGAAGTGTTTTTCCCATATTAACTCTTACAGGAGAGAATTTCCCTTCCTAGGGGTAGATTTCATGTCACTTCCTGTTGTCTCCTTCCGTTTGCAAGTAGGAGTCGTTTGTAAGTTGGATGTTTGAAAGTAGGTGGCTGCCCTATATAATCTGCAGAAATTGGGGTCTTAGGTGTTGGTGTTGCCACAACACTGTAAGCCCTCACAGTTACTCTTGGTGGGCGCAGGAACGGGCCCTGCTGTGAAATATTAGATCAAGAATTGTAATTACATGCTATTGTTGAACAGTGGTAGAAAAATTGGGCCTTTAGTGGTGGTGGTGGTGCTGGTGCCACAACACTGTAAGTCCTCACAGTTACTCTTGGTGGGCGCTGGAACGGGCCCTGCTGTGAAATATTATATCAAGAATTGTAATTACATGCACCTGTTGAACAGGGGCAGAAAAATTGGGCCTTTGGTGGTGGTGGTGGTGTTGCCACAACACTGTAAGCCCTCACAGTTACTCTTGGTGGGCGCAGGAATGGGCCCTGCTGTGAAATATTAGATCAAGAATTGTAATTACATGTCCCTGTTGAACAGGTGCAGAAAAATTGGGCCTTAGGCACTGGTGCCACAACACTGCAACCCCTCACAGATGCTATAGTTGGAGCACAGGAATGAGCCCTGCTGCAAAGTATTGCATCAAAAATTGTAATTACATGCCCCTGTTAAATAGGGGCAGAAAAATTGCCACAATACTGCAACCCCTCACAGATGCTATAGTTGGAGCGCAGGAATGAGCCCTGCTGCAAAGTATTGCAGCAAAAATTGTAATTGCATGCTAAACAGGGGCAGAAAAATTGGGCCTTGGCCACTGGTGGCGGTGCCCAGAACCAAAAATGTTCTTACAAGCTATCAGCATGAAAATTGAGGAGGAAGAGGAATGTGACTCAGCATCAGCATAGGCAGTCTTGAAGGGATATCACATTAAAAAAAAAATCAATCGGTTACATCAGCATCAGGTGCTTGGTAGTTGGTGATCCAAGACTGATTCATTTTTATGAAGGTCAGCCAATCGACCGATACGGTGGACAGGCGCACCCTGTGATCGGTTACAAAGCCTCCAGCAGCACTGAATGTGCGTTCCGAAAGAACGCTGGATGCAGGCCAGTAGCTCAATTGCATACTGTGCAAGCTCTGGCCAGTAATCCATCCTCAAGACCCATTATCCCAGAGGATTTACGGTGGGAAAGGTGTCCAAGTCTGATCTTGCCCCTAGGTAATCCTGCACCTTGCCCCTAGGTAATCCTGCACTGGCGATGGTTGCTGGAACCGATCAGACCTTGGGGCTGCGGACTAAAAAATTGTCTGAACGCATTAGTCAGACAGCCACCTTCTCCACCGCTCCTTCTGTGACTGACCGAAGCCTCAGCAACACGTTGCCTTTGTAACATGGAACAAGGAGGGTTGCCAGCCAGTAATCATCCTTCCCCTTGATACCACCAATACGAGGATCCTTCCACAGGCTTTGCAGGATCAGGGAGGCCATGTAGAGTAGGTTTTCTCAGGCATTCGGTCCAGAGTCCTTGGGTTTCTTCGGACTGTAAATGATCCCTTGAATACTGCTGCTGATGCTGAGTGCCAGGCTCTACCTCCATGCTGTCACAATCCTCCTCCTCCTCAACCTCTTCCTGTGTGATCAGCGGGCACGCAGGAACACGGTCTGGATAAAGGGGGCCTTGAGAGGTAAGGAAGTCCTCCTCTTCTTCCCTCTGTTCTGCCTCAAGTGCCGTGTCCATTATTCCACGCATCGTGTGCTCCAACAGGTGGACAAGAGGGACAGGGACAGTGTCATTGATGCATGCACTGTCACTGCTCACCATCCTCGTGGCCTCCTCAAATGGTGACAGGACAGTGCATGCATCCCTGATCATAGCCCTCTGGCATGGGGAAAAAACCCAAGGTCCCCTGACCCTGTCCTGGTGCCATAGTTGCATAGGAACTCATTGATGGCCCTCTGCTGCATGTGCAGCCGCTGCATGTGCAGCCGCTGCAGCATGGCCAACGTTGAGTTCCACCTGGTGGGCATGTCACAGATTAGGCGGTTCTTGGGCAGGTTAAATTCCTTTTGGAGGTCAGCCAGCCGAGCACTGGCATTATATGACCTGCGGAAATACACACAGACTTTCCTGGCCTGCCTCAGGTCATCCTGTAAGCCCGGGTACCTGCCCAAGAACCGCTGCACCACCAAGTTAAGGACGTGAGCCAAACAGGGCACATGGGTCAGTTGTCCCTGTCGGAGGGCGGAGAGGAGGTTGGTGCCGTTGTCGCAAACCACCATACCTGGCTTAAGCTGGTGTGGTGTCAACCACCTCTGAACCTGCCCCTGCAGAGCTGACAGAATCTCTGCACCAGTGTGGCTCCTGTCCCCCAAGCACACCAACTCAAGCACCGCATGCTATCTTTTTGCCTGCATGCTTGCGTAGCCCCTTGAACTCCTACGGAGCACCGCTGGTTCCAAGGACAAATCAGCACAGGAAGAGGCCATGGAGAAAGAAGAAGAAGAGGAGGGGGTGGAGGAGAGAGGTGTGGAAGAATCACCACTAGTAGAATTTTGGAGGCATGGTGGCACTACTGCACCCTGTCCTGCATCCTTCCCAGCTGCCAGAAGAGTCACCCAGTGCGCGGTGAAAGATAGGTAACGTCCCTGTCCATGCCTGCTTGACCATAAGTCAGCAGTAATATGCACCTTACCACTGACCGCCCTGTCCAGCGAGGCCAAGACATTGCCGATAGAGAGCCAGAATCGCCCACCGTGAGAACAAGTGGCGTTTGGGAACCTGCCACTGAGGAATTGCACATTCCACAAACTCACGGAAGGGGGCAGAGTCTACCAACTGAAAAGGCAGCAGTTGAAGTGCTAGCAATTTAGCCAAGCTAGCATTCAACTGCTGGGCATGTGGATGGCTGGGAGCGAACTTCTTTCGGCTGTGCAGCAGTTGAGGCAGGGAAATTTGTCTGGTACAATCTGACGTCGGTGTACCAATAGCAGATTGCCCGCAAGTACTTGGCTGTGACACACCTAATTCTACACCTTCATTCCTCTCAGTGCAGGTTTCAGAGAGGACTGAAGGTATAGTGGGGTTGGAGATCCCAGCTGATGAGGAGCAATGAGAGGTCCACTTTGTTCTTTGGTGTGGGTCTTTTAGGTACGCTTGCCAATGAACTGCATGGCAGGTCGACATATGTCTGGTCAAGCATGTGGTGCCCAAGCGGGTGATGTTTTGGCCACGCGAGATACGCTTGACACATATGTTGCAAATAGCAGCAGTGGGATCTGATGCACTCCTCTCAAAAAAGGCCCACACCAAAGAACTGTTGGTGAAACGCGCAGAGACAGCAGCGCCCTGCACATGCGGAGCTCTGCGGTGTGATACAGTCGGTGTGCTGCCCTTAAGCTGGCCCCTGGAGGGCATCCTGCCTCGTTGGAGATGTGCCTCCTCCTCCTCTCTCCTATCAGGCACCCACATGGAGTCAGTGACCTCATCATCCCCTCCCTTTTCATCACTGGAGCTAAGCTGGCAGTATGCTGCAGCTGGGGGAACATGACTGCCAGATTGCTGTCCTTCTTGGGCATCCCTCTCTCTGGGCTCACGTTACTGCCTTCCTCTAGCTGGGTACCATCATTGGACCCTTCAAAACACTGGGCATCCTCCTGGAGCATGTACCCAACACTGTGGTCAAACAGTTCGGGGGACTCCCCTCAGGAGGACATGGTGGGGCTAGGGAAGGAGTGACTGATGCCATTGAGCTGAGGGAAGAGGCCGCGTTGGCAGCTGCTTTCGGTGAGAGAGGATGAGGAGGATGAGGACGGCTTGTTCATCCACTCTACCAAGTCTTCCGCATGTTGCGGCTCAACACAGCCAGCTGCCGAAAAAAAGGACAAGCGTCTCCCACGGCCACGTGCTGATGAGGATGCACCGTCTCCACGACCAGCACTGTTGCCTCTAGACACAGAGCCTGCTTGCCCTCTTTTATTGGCTTGTGACTGTCTGCCTCTCCTTGTTGGCCTTCCCGGACATACTAATGGCCTGCAGTGAGATGTAGCTGCGCAAAGCTGGGATGTATATATATATATATATATATATATATATATATATATATATATACTGATACTGCAGCTAGCAGAATCAACTGCCTGCCTGTAGTATTATTAGTATAAGAACACCAGCAATTGTCTTCAGGTAGCTTTAGGTGCACACTGTGCAGAGGACACAGTACACTAACTGTAAATACTGTAGCTGCCTGCCTGTGGTACTAATAGGATCAGAAGAACACCATCAATTTTCTTCAGGTAGCTTTAGGTGCACACTGTGCAGAGAACGCAGTACACTAACTGTAAATACTGCAGCTGCCTGCCTGTGGTATTAATAGGATCAGAACAACAGCAATTGTCTTCAGGTAGCTTTAGGTGCACACTGTGCAGAGGACACAGTAAACTGTAAATACTGTAGCTGCCTGCCTGTGGTACTAATAGGATCAGAAGAACACCACCAATTTTCTTCAGGTAGCTTTAGGTGCACACTGTGCAGAGGACACAGTACACTAACTGTAAATACTGTAGCTGCCTGCCAGTGGCGTAACTAGAACCTTCAGGGCCCCGGTGCAAGAAATCATGAAGGGCCCCCCTGACCCCCAGCTGGGACCCTTCCCTCCGAGCCGATGGCATAAATGCCAAGGCCCGGTCGCAAGTGTGATGTTTGTGACCCTGGTAGTTCTGCCACTGGCGTCTGTTTTTTTTATTGTTATTGTATTTTTCTACCATTTATTTATTGTTTTACAATATTATTTTATAAAAAAATATTTAAAAATTTTTTTTAAGAGTTGGGGGGCTTTGGTGAGATATCAGGGGTCTAAGCAGACCTCTGATGTTTCACCTTTAAGAACGAAAAAGGAGATTGAGAGCACAGCCTCAGCTGCACAGAATGAATAGACAGGAATAGCTCTGTATAGAGCTGCCCCTTTATTCGCAAACTGAAGCATAGTAAATACAGTTTACTATGTTTCAGTTATGAATGGATTGAGTCCGTGATCGGTTTGGATCACTGACTCTCCATGCAGACACCCTACAGCAGCTGGCAAGAGAGGGGAGGGGGGGACTCTGCTGAGCTGTGGGCACAAGGGGAGGGGCCAGGAAAGAGCGGGGGGGGGGGCAGGAAAAAGTACAGGGGGGCTGGAGAGCACACGGGGGGCATTATTAGCGGCGTTTTACCGTCGGTATGCGGCCGCTAGCGGGGCAGTTTTACCCCCCGCTAGTGGCCGAGAAAGGGTTAAATACCACTGCAAAGCGCCTCTGCAGAGGCGATTTGCCGGCGGTATAGCCGCGCCGTCCCATTGATTTCAAAGGGCAGGAGCGGTAAAGGAGCGGTATACACTCCGCTCCTTCACCGCTCCGAAGATGCTGCTGGCAGGACTTTTTTCCCGTCCTGCCAACGCATCGCTCCAGTGTGAAAGCCCTCAGGGCTTTCACACTGGAATGAAAGAAGCGGCACTTTCGGGTCGGTTTGCAGGCGCTATTATTAGCGCAATAGCGCCTGCAAACCGCCCCAGTGTGAAAGGGCTCTAAAGAAAAAGGGGGTCAGAATTACAAGTAATGTGTATACATACACGCATGTAAAGACACGTACGCAAATACACACATATACATATAAATACACGCACACACATAAACGCACACACATAAACGCAAACACACAAACATGCACATACACATATAACTCTATACACATGCACACACCTGCGCACACACATATAACTCTATACACATGCACACACATGCGCACACACATGTAAACATACACATGCACACAAATAAATGCACACACACATATAAAACACACACAAACACATGCAGACACACACATGCACACACCCAAACATGCAGACACACACATATAAGCACACACACATGCATACAAACATATATAGATCGCCTTTTTAAAAATCTGCAGCTGCAGCTCTGTACCTTAAACTCTCCATGCCGGGTACTGCACTGTAGGGGGAGGCAGAGAGCACAGCACACAGTGTGCTAGACAGTCTCACTTACTTTCACTTTGTGACCGAGCTCCTGCACTGCCGAATGATTTACGCATCGGCTGAGGATGAGGGAGCTCGGTCCCATATGCAGCCACCGCTCGGGGAGAGGGGGGTACACGGGCCCCCTGCAGCATGGGGCCCAGTCGCAATGGTGACTTTTGCAACCCCTATACTTCCGCCCCTGTCTAAAGGCAACAGTGCTGGTTGTGGAGACAGTGCATCCTCATCAGCACGTGGCCGTGGGACACACTTGTCTTTTTTTTCGGCAGCTGGCCGTGTTGAGGCGCAACTTGCGGAAAACTTGGTAGAGTGGATGACCAAGCCGTCCTCATCCTCCTCATCCTCTCTCACCCAGGCACAGGGTTCTTTGTCTGGCAAAGCAGCTGCCAACACGGCCTCTTCCCTTGGCTCAATGGCATCAGTCACTCCTTCCCTAGCCCCACCATGTTCTCCTGAGAAGTCCCCCGAACTGTTTGACCACAGTGTTGAGTACATGCTCCAGGAGGATGCCCAGAGTTTTGAAGGCTCCGATGATGGTACCCAGCTAGAGGAAGGCAGTAACGTGAGCCCAGAGAGAGGGGGTGCCCAAGAAGGACAGCAATCTGGCATCATGTTCCCCCAGCTGCAGCATACGGCCAGCTTTGCTCCAGTGATGAGGAGGGAGGGGATGATGAGGTCACTGACTCCACGTGGGTGCCTGATAGAGAGGAGGAGGAGGCACGTCTCCAATGAGGCAGGATGCCCTCCAGGGGCCAGCTTAAGGGCATTACACCGACTGCATCACACCGCAGAGCTCCGCATGTGCAGGGCGCTGCTGTCTCTGCACGTTATTCCAAAAGTTCTTTGGTGTGGGCCTTTTTTGAGACGAGTGCATCAGATCCCGCCGCTGCTATTTGCAACATATGTCTCAAGCGTACCTCGCGTGGCCAAAACATCACCCGCTTGGGCACCACATGCTTGACCAGACATATGTCGACCTGCCATGCAGTTCGTTGGCAAGCGTACCTAAAAGACCCACACCAAAGAACAAAGCGGACCTCTCCTTGCTCCTCATCAGCTGGGATCTCCAACCCCACTATACCTTCAGTCCTCTCTGAAACCTGAGAGGAATGAAGGTGTAGAATTAAGTGTGTCACAGCCAAGTACTTGCGGGCAATCTGCTATCAGTACACCAACGTCAGATTGTACCAGGCAAATTTCCCTGCCCCAGCTGCTGCACCGCCAAAAGAAGTTCGCTCCCAGCCATCCACATGCCCAGCGGTTGAATGCTAGCTTGGCTAAATTGCTAGCACTTCAACTGCTGCCTTTTCAGTTGGTAGACTTTGCCCCCTTCCGTAAGTTTGTGGAATGTGCGGTTCCTCAGTGGCAAGTTCCCAAACACCACTTTTTCTCACGGAAGGCGATTCCGGCTCTCTACCAGCATGTGGAAGGCAATGTCTTGGCCTCACTGGACAGGGCGGTCAGTGGTAAGGTGCATATTACCACTGACTCATGGTCCAGCAGGCATGGACAGGGACGTTACCTATCTTTCCCCAGCTCACTGGGTGACTCTTCTGGCAGCTGGGAAGGATGCAGGACAGGGTGCAGTATTGTTGGAGGTTGTTCCGCCACCACGCCTCCAAAATGCTACTACTGGTGATTCTGACACACCTCTCTCCTCCACCCCCTCCTCTTCTTCTTCTTCCTCCATGGCCTCTTCCTGTGCTGATTAGTCCTCGGAACCAGCGGTGCTCCGTAGGCGTTCAATGGGCTACTCAAGCATGCAGGCAAAAAGATGCCATGTGGTGCTTGAGCTGGTGTGCTTGGGGGACAGGAGCCACACTGGGGCAGAGATTCTGTCAGCTCTGCAGAGGCAGGTTCAGAGGTGGTTGACCCATGCCAGCTTAAGCAAGGAATGGTAGTTTGTGACAATGGCACCAACCTCCTCTCCGCCCTCCGACAGGGACAACTGACCCATGTGCCCTGTTTGGCTCACGTCCTTAACTTGGTGGTGCAGCGGTTCTTGTGCAGGTACCTGGGCTTACAGGATGTCCTGAGGCAGGCCAGGAAAGTCTGTGTGCATTTCCGCAGGTCATATAATGCTAGTGCTCAGCTGGCTGACCTCCAAAAGGAATTTAACCTGCCCAAGAACTGCCTAATCTGTGACTTGCCCACCAGGTGGAACTCAACGTTGGCCATGCTGCAGCGGCTGCACACACAGCAGAGGGCCATCAATGAGTACCTATGCGACTATGGCACCAGGACAGGGTCAGGGGAGTTTTTTTTTTTTCCCCACACAAGTAGGCTATTATCAGGGATGCATGCACTGTCCTGTCACATTTGAGGAGGCCACGAGGATGGTGAGCAGTGTCAGTGCATGCATCAGTGACACTGTCCCTCTTGTCCCCCTGTTGGAGCACACGCTGCGTGGAATAATGGACAGGGCACTTGAGGCAGAACAGAGGGAGGAAGAGGAGGACTTCCTTACCTCTCAAGGCCCCCTTTATCCAGACAGTGTTCCTGTGTGCCCGCCGATCACACAGGAAGAGGATGAGGAGGAGGAGGATTGTGTCAGCATGGAGGTGGAGCCTGGCACTCAGCATCAGCAGCAGTCTTCAAGGGATCATTTACAGTGCGAAGAAACCCATGGACTTGTACGTGGCTGGGAGGAGGTGGCTGCGGATCATGTCGTTCTTAGTGACCCAGAGGACTCTGGACCGAATGCCTCAGCAGACCTACACTGAATGGCCTCCCTGATCCTGCAAAGCCTGCGGAAGGATCCTTGTATTCGTGGTATCAAAGGGAGGGATGATTACTGGCTGGCAACCCTCCTTGAGAGAGTAGAGGATGAAACATCTTTGGGAGGCCTTGCAGAAAGGTTTTTGCAACGTGTTTCCAGAGCCTGGGAGGTTACAATTTCCTGGTCCTCCTGAACAAAGTGTTGCTGAGGCTTCGGTCAGTCACAGAAGGAGCGGTGGAGAAGGTGGCCGTCTGACCGATGCGTTCAGACAATTTTTTAGTCCGCAGCCCTAAAAATTCTCATGTCACTTCCTGTTGTCTCCTCCCGTTAAAAGCCCTAAAAAGTCTGATCGGTTCCAGCAACCATCGCCAGCGTCTGATTCACATGGATTACCTAGGGGCAAGATCAGACTTGGACACCTTTCCCACCGAAAATTCTCCGGCTTACTGGGTCTTGATGGATCACTGGCCAGAGCTTGCACAGTATGCAATTGAGCTACTGGCCTGTCCTGCATCCAGCGTTCTTTCGGAACGCTCATTCAGTGCTGCTGGAGGCTTTGTAACTGATCACAGGGTGTGCCTGTCCACCGAATCGGTCGATCGACTGACCTTCATAAAAGTGAATCAGTCTTGGATCACCAGCTACCAAGCACCTGATGCTGATGTAACCGATTGATTTTTTTTTTTAATGCGGGATACCTTCAAGACTGCCTATGCTGATCCTGAGTAACTATCCTGTTATGCTGAGTGACAATCCTCTTCCTTCTCAATTTTCATGCTGATAGCTTGTAAGAACATTTTTGGTTCTGGGCACAGCCACCAGTGGCCAAGGTCCAATTTTTCTGCCCCTGTTTTTTTTTTCTGCCCCAATTTTTCTGCCCCTTTTTAACAGGGGCGTGTAATTACAATTTTTGATGCAATACTTTGCAGCAGGGCTCATTCCTGTGCTCCAACTATAGTATCTGTGAGGGGTTGCAGTGTTGTAGCACCAACACCAGTGTCCAAGGCCCAATTTTTCGGCCCCTGTTTAACAGGGGCATATAATTACAATTTTTGCTGCAATACTTTGCAACAGGGCTGATTCCTGCGTTCCAACTATAGCATCTGTAAGGGGTTGCAGTGTTGTGGCACCAGTGCCTAAGGCCCAATTTTTCTGCCCCTGTTCAACAGGGACATGTAATTACAATTCTTGATCTAATATTTCACAGCAGGGCCCATTCCTGTGCACTCCAAGAGTAACTGTGAGGGCTTACAGTGTTGTGGCAACACCACCACACCACCACCAAAGGCCCAATTTTTCTGCCCCTGTACAACAGGTGCATGTAATTACAATTCTTGATATAATATTTCACAGCAGGGCCCGTTCCAGCACCCACCAAGAGTAACTGTGAGGGCTTACAGTGTTGTGGCAACACCAACACCTAAGGCCCCAATTTCTGCAGAGTATATAGGGCAGGCCCCTACTTTCAAACATCCAACTTACAAATGACTCCTACCTGCAAACGGAAGGAGACAACAGGAAGTGACATGAAATCTACCCTTAGGAAGGGAAATGCTCTCCTGTAAGATTTAATATGGGAAAAACGCGTCTCCTCTTCACTGAAGCTTTATCACCAATCCTTGTTTCACTAAAAATCCCAAATTTTCAAAAAACATTTGTCATTGGGACAGAAAGTGAGGTGAAATCTTCTGAAGAGGTGAACAGACAGCAAAACAAATGTTACAGGGGTGATAACCCTTCTCTATGTTTTCCAAAAAGCTTAAAAATAGATTTTTTTGGCTGGAGCTACACTTTAAAAATGTACCAGTTCAAAATTACAAACAGATTCTACTTAACAACAAACCTACAGTCCCTGTCTTGTTTGCACCGCCTGTATACTGCTGTTCAGAGTATATAGGGCCTGGGGGCCCCACGCCTTTCCTTTTTTTAATTTGGGTGCGGGGTTCCCCTTAATACCCATACAAGACCCAAAGGGCCTGGTAATGGACTGGGGGGGTACCCATGCCGTTTGTCTCACTGATTTTCATCCATATTGCCAGGACCCGACATTACATTAAAGCCGCAAGCAGTTTTAAATGACTTTTATTCCTTTAAAAATGTCATTTTGTGCAGGGACTGTTCTAAGCACGGGAAACACGCGTCACTTTACAGGCATACTATAGACACCCCCCAGGTAGTATATTTAAAGGAATATTTCACTTTTTTTTCACTTTAAGCATCATTAAAATCACTGTTCCCGGAAAAACGGACGTTTTTAAAACTTTTTTTTGCATTGATACATGTCCCCTGGGGCAGGACCTGGGTCCCCAAACCCTTTTAAGGAAAATAACTTGCATATTAGCCTTTAAAATTAGCACTTTTGATTTTGAACGTTCGAGTCCCATATACTTTAATGGGGTTCTAAAGTTTGCGCGAACTTTCGGTCCGTTCGCAGGTTCTGGTGCGAACTGCACCGGGGTGTGTTCGGCTCATCTCTACCAGTAAGAGATGGGCCAAGGATTCCTTAATGATCCAAATCTTCAAAGTCGTCAAAAAGATCTGCCCACCAACTAAACTAATTTTTCCCACCTGGGACATTTCTATCATCCTAGAGTCTTTAGCCAACCAACCATTTGCCCCTTCAGAATCAGCGTCTCTGTGGAATCTAACCTTAAAACTGACTTTTCAAATAGCCATAGCTTCTGGCAGAGGAGTTTCAGAGCTTCAAGCTTTGGGAACAGTCATAATCATGTCATATTCTATCCTGACAGAGTGGAACTCAACAGTGCGAGTATTTATCCCCAAGGGTCTCATCTTCCTCAAGTATGTCGGAGCCTTGGGCACTCCCAACATTTTCAGAGAAGGACTCAGGTTCTCTTCATGAGCTGGATATTGCCTATTGCCTCCACTTTGAGATGCTATCTGCAAGCCACGGCGTCCTTCAGGGATTCATCTAGGCTGTTTATAATTCCCTGGGGCAAGAACAAAAGCAAGGAGGCATCAGCAAGAACAATTGCCTCATTGATTGTTAAACTCATCCAGAATGTGTACAGGGCAAAAGGACTGATACCCCCTCTGGCTGTCAGGGCACACTCCACCAGATCGGTTTCTGCCTCTTGGGCGGCAAGAGCCAATGTGTCAATTGAAACCATTTGTAGGGCAGCGACTTGGTCGTCCCAACACATGTTTCTAAAACTTTACAAAGTGGATCCGGGAGCTCTCTCATTGGTGGAGTTTGGCAGACAGGCATTAAATCAGCCTTTGCTTCTTCTAAACAGTTACCTCTTCAAATAAACTTCTTTCTAAGCATCATCCCACCCGTCTCAGCTAGTTATTTGTCACAGGTATGCTGCCATGGAGGCTCCAGGAAAACAGAAAATCGTACCATACTTACAGTAATTTTCTTTTCCTGGTGCCTATCCATGGCAGCATACAATCCCACCCTCGGTATTCTTTATTATGGAGAATGCTGGGGCTGCGCAAACCATTTCTTTTATGATATTCACTAGTCCCGAGGAAGGAGCCAAGGCGGAACTTGTCACAGGTATTCTGCCATGGATAGGTACTAGGAAAAGAAAATTACGGTAAGTATGGTACAATTTTCTGTTTTTTTTTTTCAATGGTCTATGGTTTTAAGTCATTTGGATTGAAAGGGCAGGTGACTGGCGGCAAAAAAGCAGACTTTCTGTTTTCCATGGAAAGTCCACTATAAAAGATTGAACATGTCATTTTTTATTTTGCCCATTGCTCAATTTTAACTACCTGACTCCCTGATCAATCCTGACATTTTCCTCCTACATGTAAAAATCAGCATTTGTTTTGCTAGAAACTTACTTAGAACCCCCAAACATTATATATTATTCCAAGCAGAGGCCCTAAAGAATAAAATGGTGGGTGTTGCAACTTTTTATGTCACGCGGTATTTGTGCTTTAGTTTTTTTAAACACAATTTAAAAAAAAATACACTTTAAAGAATTTTAATGCACAGAAACACAATATAATACCCAATTGTTTGGTAGAATATCAAATATGTTGTTACACCAAGTAAATAGATATCAGCGTATCATGTTTTAAAATTGCGTCCATGGAATAGCAACAAACTATGGTACTTAAAAATCTCCAAAGGCAACACTTTAAAAGCCTTTACAGGTTACCAGTTTAGAGTTACAAAGGAGGTCTGGTGCTAGAATTATTGCTCTCACTATAATGTTTGCAGCAATACCTCACATTGCCAACTTTCCTAAACTACAAACCTTGCTAGAAGATATAAATTGGGAAACAATCTTAGAAACAAAAAACACGGAGGAGAGGTGGGTTTGCTTTAAGAGCATATTAAATAAGGGCATTAGCCAGTGCATCCCATTGGGAAATACATTTAAAAGAGCAAACAAGAGTCCTGGATGGCTTAAAAATGCATATAAAAGCAAAGGAGAAACCTTAAAAAAATACCAGGCTGAGGGATCATCATCAGCATTCAGACTTTACAAAGAATGCAAAAAGATATGTAAGGGTGCAATTAGGGCGGCTAAGATAGAACAGGAAAGACACATAGCAGAGGAGAGCAAAAAAAATCCCCCAAAAACTCTTTAAGTATATAAACAGTAAAAAAGGGAGGACAGACCATATTGGCCCCATAAAGAATGAGGAAGGACATCTGGTTACAAAGGATGGGGAGATGGCAAAGGTATTGAATTCATTCTTCTCTTCAGTCTTCACAAGGGAATCGGGGGGGGGGGGGTCTTCAGTAATCAAAACTGCAGTGTTTGTCCTCATGACACATCACAGGAAGCACCCTCATGGCTAACAGAGAACAAAATTAGAAATAGACTTGAGAAACTTAAAGCAGAGGGCCACCCTGGGACAAAAAATGCCACCAAAATTCCTAAAAAAATGTAAAAAAAAACATTTGGAAAAAAAAAATTTTTTTCATACTTACCTATACCCTTGTTGCTAGGCAGTCTTCCTAATCTGCCTCTTCCTATTCCGTTGCGTGTTCTTCTCCTCGGTGAGCGGCCCCGTTGTCTTCTGGGAACTGTGTGTGTTCCCAGAATACCACGGGGCCATTCACAGATCGCTGCGCCGCTCGCGCATGCGCAGTAGGAAACTGCCAGTGAAGCCGTAGGGCTCCACTGCCTGTTTCCCTTACCTAGGATGGTGGTGCCGGGACCCGAGAGCCGCGGAACGGTTCGGCCTCGGGCGGCCGACATCACGGGCACCCAGGACAGGTAAGTCTACTTATTTAAAGTCAGCAGCTACAGTGTTTGTAGCTGCTGACTTTAATTTTTTTTTTTTAGCTGGCCGGAATCCCGCTTTAACATTAATAAATCACCAGGACCAGATGCACCCGAGGATACTTAAGGAACTCAGTCAAGTAATTACCAGACCATTGTTCCTATTTTTTACTGACAGTCTACTGACTGGAATGGTACCAGCTGATTGGGGAAAAGCCAATGTAGCACCAATATTTAAAAAAGGGGCAAAATACATCCTTGGGAATTACAGTCCAGTTAGCCTAACATCAATAGTATGCAAGCTCTTGGAGGGGATGATAAGGGACTATAAACAAGATTTTAGTAATGAAAATGGTATCATTAGCAGTAATCAGCATGGATTCATGAAGAATCGTTCTTGCCAAACCAATCTATTAGCCATCTATGAAGAGGTGAATTGCCATCTAGATAAAGGAAGGCCTGTAGACGTAGTGTACAGGCGGTCCCCTAGTTACAAATATCTGACTTACAAACGACTCTTACTTGCAAATGGAGGGAGACAAGAGGAAGGGAGATGAAATCTACCCCTAGGAAGGGAAATTCACTCCTGTAAGGGTTATTATGGGACAAAGGTGTCTCCACTGATGCTTTATCACCAAAGCTTGTTTCCACAAAAACCCAAAATTTTCAAAAGCCAATTGTCATTGGGACAGAAAGTGAGATGAAATCTTCTAAACAGGGGCACAGACAGCAAAAACAAACATTACAGGGGGGTTAACCCTTACCTATGCTATCCAAAAAGCTTAAAAATCGTTTTTTTCCACTGGAGCTACACTTAAAAAATGTACCTGTTCTGACTTACAAACATATTCAACTTTAGAACAAACCTACAGACCCTATCTTGTTTATAACTCGGGGACCGCCTGTATCTGTATTTTGCAAAAGCATTTGACACAGTTCCCCATAAACTTTTACTGTACAAAGTAAGGTCCGTTGTCATGGACCATAGAGTGAGTACATGGATTGAAAACTGGCTACAAGGGCGAGTTCAGAGGGTGGTGATACATAGGGAATACTCGGAATGGTCAAGGGTGCGAAGTGGGGTCCCCCAGGGTTCTGTCCTGGGACCAATTCTGTTTAAATTGTTCATAAATGACCTGGAGGATGGGGTAAACAGCTCAATCTCTGTATTTACGGACGACACTAAGCTAAGCAGGGCAATAGATTCTGTGCAGGATGTGGAAACCTTTCAGGAAGATCTGAACAAATTAATGGGGTGGACAACTACATGGCAAATGAGGTTTAATGTAGAAAAAATTAAAATAATGCATTTGGGTGGCAAAAATATGAATGCAATCTACTCACTAGGGGGTAAACCTCTGGGGAATCTAGAATGGAAAAGGACCTGGGGGTCCTAGTAGATGATAGGCTCAGCAATGGCATACAATGCCAAGCTGCTGCTAACAAAACAAACAGAATATTGGCATGCATTAAAAAGGGGATCAACTCCAGGGATAAAGCGATAATTCTCCCACTCTACAAGACTCTGGTCCCGCTTCACCTGGAATATGCTGTCCATTTCTGAGCACCAGTCCCCAGGAAGGATGTACTGGAAATGGAGCGAGTACAAAGAAGGGCAACAAAGCTAATAAAGGGTCTGGAGGATATTAGTTATGAAGAAAGGTTGCGAGCACTGAACTTATTCTTTCTGGAGAAGAGACGCTTGAGAGGGGATATGATTTCAATATACAAATACCGTACTGGTGACCCCACAATAGGGATAAAACTTTTTTGCAGAAGGGAGTTTAATAAGACATGTGGCCACTCACTAATATTAGAAGAAAAGAGGTTTAACCTTAAACTACATAGAGGGTTCTTTACTTTAAGAGCGGCAAGGATGTGGAATTCCCTTCCACAGGCGGTGGTTTCAGCAGGGGGCATCAATAGTTTAAAAAAACTATTAGACAAGCACCTGAATGACCGAAACATACAGGTATATACAATGTAATACTGACATATATTCACACACATAGGCTGGACTTGATGGGCTTGTGTCTTTTTTCAACCTCACCTACTATGTAACTATGTAACATGTGTGGGGCAAACACTGTTTACATATGCGTGCGGGACCTACATATGCTTTCGCTTTTGCACATGACCATGGGTGGTGGGTTTAAATTTTTTTATTATTATTTATTTTTATACTAATCTCCATTTTTTAATCACTTTTATCACGCTTTTTTTTTTTTAATCAAAGGTATGCACAACATCTCTTAGCTGGGGTAGTGACAGGTTCTCTTTACTGAGACATCTGAAGCCTTTTAGACCCCCGATCTCCCATCTGCTCTTTAAAGCAATTGATCAAACTGAGATTGGTTTGATTAGATGCTTTCACAATCCAGTAATGGCTTGTTTACATCTGAGCAAAACCGTAAGTTGCAAAATCTTTGTTGCTTCTGGTTTCTTAGACCAGTGGTTCTCAACTTCAGTCCTCAAGTATCCCCAACAGGGCATGTTTTGGGAATTTCTCTTAGATGAAATAGCTGTTCAAAATACCAAGTCATTGACTCTGATTTAAAGCACCTGTGCAAGATAAAGGAAAACCTGCAAGCATGGCCTGTTGGGGGTACTTGAGGACTGAGGTTGAGAACCACTGTCTTAGGCCTGATTCACATCTATGCATTTTTAGTGCTTTTTGCATTTTGTAGATTTGCACTACAGAACCTGTTCCATAGGAAACCATGTTAAATGGATTGTAGTGCAAATCTGCAAAATGCAAAAAACGCTTGATTCACGTCTATGCATGTTGCTTTTGAGCGTTTCTGCAGTGCTTTTTTGTGGTGCTTGCCGCATTTTTGGACACGCATTTTTACCACGATTTTGCCGCGATTTGCGTTTTGTTTTTGTTTTTTAAAAAAGACTTTTCAAAAACTGTCTACTCTATTTTTTACACTACACTACTCTTTTTTGGTGAATGGATAGGCGTACAATGTACCCCATACTCATCATTCACATAGGGGAGGAGGCCAGGATCTGGGGACCCCCTTGTTAAAGGGGGCTTCCAGATTCATTTTTTTTTACATTCAGCGGGGAAGCCCGCTGACAGCTGATGACTCATCGATTGTTAAGGGCGGCCGGCTTCCCAGTCCCCTCCTTAGCAACCAGTTATATACAGTGAATGTACAGATATAAAAAAAAAAAACACAAATTGCAAAGTGCAAATCGTGGCAAAATCGCATTAAAATCGCGGTAAACACGCAGTGCTTGCGTTTTGGATGCAGGTCTATTGAAGTCTATTACATGCAAAATGCTGCACTTTGCGGGAAAAAAGTCTCCAACCCTTTCCAAAAACGTAGAGGAACAAAAATGCAATGATGTGAACATGTTCCGTAGGAGCCCATGTTAAAAAATTTCCCTGCATTTCTGCAAAATGCAAAATGCATCAAAAAACGCATTAGTGTGAATCAAGCCTTAGACCATAGAGATGATCAGGGAGGTTCCAGTTCTTGGCCATCTCTATGGCTCTACGGCTTCAGTAACGGGCTCCCTGGTGGAATGGGAGAGCCTGGAAAGGTGGCTGGATGAGGTGGGGGACCCCTTCCATCACATGTAAAAGCAATCCAGTGGCTATTTAGCTGCTAGGATTGCTTTTACATGAAAGAGCATCGGCGGCTAAAAATAATGGGGTCATAACTGCAACTGCAGCCAGGTACATTCTATGGGCGGAAAGTGGTTAATTTCATATGAGCTCCAAAACTCCAACCTGTGCATTACTTAGAAGTAGATCTTGTGGAAACCCTACACACAAACTGATTAATATCTGACTGGATAATGTTGTGACCAGCAATAAATCAAACTATGGTAAAGGCCCATCATAGGGTCAAAATATACAGCATACAAAGCAAATATTTTTCAATTTTAAAATGCGAAAATTATATACATGTTTTTCTTATCCTGGTAAGTCCAGTGGCCTGTATGATACCTTGGCCACTATAGTGCTAGTACATTTAGGGGTTATGCACATTGGCTTAAAAATCACTGCTTCTACAGGCATTTTGTGTTTTGTCTGTAGGAGTAGCTTAATTTTATCCTATGTGTCCATACACATTAGGACGATTAGATGCATATGTAGCACCCTGCTCCTGATGGGCAGGTGCTTTCTATGTAAATTTAAGTTTGTCTGAAGCTGTAGTTTAGCTCAGACTAATTATAGTAAATTCGCTGGTTTCTGCACCAGTTCAGCTGAGTTGTGTCAGTTTCCACTTGGCCGTGGGTGTCGCTGTAGGCACCGGTAAGTGATGGAAATGCAACAGGCTGGATGCATTGGGTACCCCTTTTATTTAGAAACAGCTCAGTGGGAGTGGTTCACTCGCAGTGCATTCTGGGTAAGGGTACATAAGGTACAGGCGTCAGGGTTCGTTGTTCCCGACCTGAAGGCCCTCCTGGCCCAAGGTGTGCCGTGGCAGCTCTGCTGTCTCAGGGCCGGCTGGCCCAAGGCTTTGTTATTGAACAAGTAGGCCCAGGAGTTCTGGAGCCCATTGATCCAGAGGGTGGTCCTGTGCTGTCTTGCCTGCGGGGAGAAGCCGATCGATTGCAGGAAACCAGGGGAGGATTTCTCTGGAGGTGACCGAGCAAAGTATGCTGGTATCTCAGGAGGAGCCTGGAAACTCAATTGAAGGATGCAACTCGGGTCACCTACCTCACAGTATCGGCGGATCGCCTGAAAGAAACTGGTACTGTGCAGTTACGCTTTAATCTTGCAAAAGTTTGGTTACACCATCCTGTGGCAGAGGATTGTGTAATGACCGTAACGTGATTTTTCAACTCTGTGGCAGAGACTATGACCGAGCATCGCATCGGCTGCTAGGTCAGTGAGAGAGGCCTATCCGGTGATTGCTATATCCAGTTGTGGAAAATGTTTGTCCTCTGGATTGAAGAAATACCCTGATCCGCAATACCAGGTACCTGAATCTCCTTTAACCCTCCATCCCTCTATCTGACTTTGTTAAATAAAAGAATTGGAGAAAAAGAAACTGAGAGTTCGGTGTAGACATCATTGAACATTCTTCTAATGGGACCCCTGTGACGGATACGGTGGAACGGTGAAGTAACGGTAAGCCCAATTTAAACCAGCAGCTCCTTCGGGGGTCAGTGCTACACATATTTTGAGCTCAACGTTTAGAGGTCAGATTTATAACCTTGTGCATACCTTCCTCATTATTTCACTATTGGTTTCTACATTTGTATAGTTAACATTTATGTCTTGTCCTGCCCTCTCTGCAATCATTTAAAGAGCTTTCATGCATTAATCACCCTGTCCCATTTATCATTACCCATTCTTCGCAAAGCAGTGAGCCGCAGTCAGAATCCACTTATCAGCCACCAAGGTCCCGCCACATGTGTGTTCTCCATGCACCTGTAGACTGGCTTGCCAAGGCCATTCTCCTTCTAGAGCCTGGGTTCCTCCAGCAATGCGATTCTGATGTCCTTGAACACCACAATCTTAGTGAGAAATAAGGACAAGTTTTATTAATATCAATAATAATAAAAAAAAATATTGTGGGGGGGTATGAAAGGGTGACAGAGTTGACAAAAAGATCATTTATGTTTTAATAAGTTAGACCATATAGTACCAGCAAACAAAACAAATACTTTTTTTTACAGTTTAACTTAATATTAACTATTTGATTTAGTGGAATAATGTAGGAGGACTCCAAGTCCTGCCTGTGAGTGTTGCTAAAGGACAACATGGCTGGTTCTAAACGTGAATTCAAGATTTGATGCAGAAATTACACTACTGTACCTTCTCAAATAGTTTTCATATCCGAGCTCAGCTACTGTATACAATATGACCAACCAGCAGCACTACCTGTACCAGAGATGTACCTAAAGTGCTCTACCCAACATACAGTTAGTGTCAGAGTATTATAGTATGAGTACAGGCACTGCTATTTCACACCAAGAGATAAATATTTCATTCTGGAACCAATGTCATTTAACAGAGTCCACAGCAACAAGACCATGAAGAAAATGGAAGCCTGCTGTTCTTGCTGGTAAGTAGATAGAGGTGCAAACACTGGCACCAATGATATTTTTGCTGCCCATTTGCATTTTACCACTGGCCACCAATATAAAGGGACATTCTTTTTTCACCGACCACCAATGTAAAGGGCATTCTTTCTTCCACTGACCATGAATGTAAGAAGCACTCTTTTGCCCACTGAACATCAATGTAAGGAGATTTTTTTTCCTACAGACTATCAATGTAAAAGGCATGCTTTCTTTTAATGACCACCAATTTAAGAAAGATTTTTTTTGTCCACTGACTACCAATGTAAAGGACATTCTTTCTTCTGCTGACCACCAATGTAAGGGGCATGTATCCCACTGACCAACAATGTAAGGAGTATTGTTCCACTGACTACCAATGCAAAGGGCATTCTTTTTTCAATGACCATCAGTGTAAGGGAAATTTTTAATGCCCCTAACATTATTTGTATTGGTAAGAAAGCCTCTTACATTTGTGGTAAGCGATAATAAACATGACTCATTGCATTGGTGGTCAGAATGCTGAATTCTTCTATAATTTGCTACCTACTTGCATTTTTCCACAGGTCACCAATGTAATGGGCATTCTTTCTTCTAGTGACCACCAATGCGAGGGATGTTATTTCTTCCTGCCCCTGGATGATGTGACTCTATCACGAAATGCCGCGTAGGGCAGAGTGACGTGTTCTCGTCACCTCCCATTGCTGCTGTTGTTTCCAGTAGGACGGGCTGTCTGTGAGCTTCCGGCCGGCGCTCCAGACTACACTACATGCCTACTATTGTCTACTAACATGTGAGTTTAACCTTTTACTTATCCAATAAAGTCAATGATTTTACACTATATGGAGCCTTTTTTTCCTTCTATGACCGTATCTGCAATGCTGTGGGCTGATGTCTGAGTACCTGTCAGTGTGAACATCTTTAGCCTGACCCTGCAGTCTTTGATGTCCCGTCTCGGTATAAGGTCTCTGATCCATTGGTCGTGGATCGAAGCAGTATTAACAAACAGCTTTCTCTGATCCTCTGTAACAGGGGATCATGAGTTTCTGGTAAGCGGCCAGTCTGATTTCACGGTGGTGGAGCAAGCACGCTTTTTTCTTCTCACAGCAAGAATTTATGTTTTTTGGAACTTTTTTAAGATACTTTCATATCACTTGGGTGATTTATTTTTTATACATGGACTTTTTATTATCACTTTGAACATTTTATTTTTGGATTGATTATTCATTTGACATGTGTTTTGTATATTATGTATACACTAATGGGGAACTCTTCACTTAGTTCTAAATATTTGGTTTGGTGATGATGTGTATGATCACCAATCTGTTTTAGCGCGATTCAACCCCCCTTTTTTTCTTTGTTATTTCTTCCACTGACCACCAATGTGAGGAATGGAATGTTCTTTCTCCCCCTGTCAACAATTGGAAGGGATGTTCTTCATCCATCTAATTACGAGGGCATTTTCCAACAGACCACCAATGTCAGGGAAACTTGTCCAGCTGATTCCAATTTTAGAATCATTCTTTTTTACAGCCCACAAATGTAAGAAGCATGTTTCTTCCCACTGAGCATCAATGTAAGCAACATTCTTCTCCCCATTGCCTACCAATGGGGAGAAGAATGCTAATGCTTAATTTCCGTTGACCGCTGGGGTTAGGTCTATAAGTGGAAAAATGCCCCCTGCGTCAGTGATCTCTGGGAGGGAGAATACCACTGACATTGGTTATTAGGAGAAGCATGATGTAATTTTTCCAAAGATGACAAATGGAAAGGGTACTCCTCTTTCCACTGATAAACAATAAAAGGGACATTCATTCTCCCACTGACCTCCGATGTAAGGAACATTTTTCTGCTCACTAACAATTGAAGGGGCACTCGTTCTTCCACTGATCACCGATATAAAGCTAATTTTTCTGTCCCCCCACCAATATAAGTGGAATTCTTTACCTTGATGACTACCATTGTAAAGTTAAACCATTTGACCACCAATATAAGGTCTCTGGGAGGAAGAATGTCCATCATATAGGTGGACTCTATAATGGAAAAGTCATATTGGCTGCCAGTGGGAAGAGTGCTGTATAACTTCCACATATTGTCTATACGTATATAAATTCAAGAGGAGTTTTCACCATTTAAACTTGGTAGATATTAACATTACCACATGAAGACAGAACGTTGATTTTTATATATAATGGCATTGACCTCATCCTATAGGTATACCTAATATGGTAATTTACATATTTTTTATGATTTAGAATAAAGGTTAAGTTTTAGTTAAGTGGCCTTTTGGTACATAGGGAAGCGCACCCTGGTCTAGTTCTAGTATAATCTCCATTAACCACAGGTGCAGTGCATTCTTTTAACCATTTACCAACCATGTGAAGGTAATTTTTCCCCCTACTGACTACCAATTTTTCCTTCCACTTTGGACTTTGATAATGGAATTTTCATTCATTCAATATTAAAGTGGAACTTTGGGAAAGCCCTAACTACTCTTACAAGTGTTAACTTCCCTCTCCTAACACATATCTCCCAACTTTTTGAGATGGGAACAAGGGACACCTATTAGCAAAAGTATGTAGGTTTAGGACACACCACCTGCCATGCCCCCGTAGCCTCCCTGGCGGTATTCACGAGTGTGGCTCGGGGTTAAATTTCAGCACCATTAGCGGTAACCCCGAGCCACACTCAGGATTACATCTCAGGATCCTGGTGTGGTATATTTACCTTGTCCCCAGGATCCTGCTATGTCCCCCCTCTGTGTCCGCGGGCTCTGTCCTCCTCCCGAAGCCTATCTGTGCCGAGCTCCGTTCCCTGCGAGCATCAAAAAAGTGAAAATTCATGAAACATACAGTACTGTAATCTTACAGATTACAGTACTGTATGGAATTATTTCACATCCCTTTTGTCCCCAGTGCTTTGTCCAATGCCCTGCATGCAGTTTTATATGATTTATACTGTTCTTTCTGCCTGGAAACTGGAGATTGTCCATAGCAACCCAAAAGTGTCCCTTTATGTCAAAAGTGGCTTTAGACCAGCTAGAAAACAGCGATAGTAAATTAGAACACTTGCAGAATTGAGCGATAGTATATCGTGGAGAAATGTATTTTATTATTATTATATTATTATTTTTTATAACTATTTTTATTTATTTATTATATTATAATTTTAAAATTTTATGTTTCAAACTTCATCATACCAGGGATATCTACTAGACTCTTGTTTGGACAGATATAAGCGTGTTATTGCTAAGAATTACAGACCTACAATATAAAAACTCAAAATTTCTATGCAAAATTATTGTACCGCTTTTAGACGTAAAAGTCTGAAATAATCATACCGCCAGGGAGGTTAAAGGGGAATTATAAAAAAAATATATATATTAGTTAAACCCACAAAAGCTTTAATTTGCCACTACTATTCCTATATATTTGCTTTTGAAATCTACAAATGCAGCAATTTAGAAATTGGATGAAAGGTTTAGCACTGGGAGACACTTTTTTAAAAGATAAATAGTGTGTTTTATACACAACTACAGTATATAGATCAGACCAAAATGAGGAACAAATGAGGAGGAAAGAGGACAAAGGGGCATTTTCACTTAGGGGTGTACTCACTTTTGTTGCCAGCGGTTTAGACATTAATGGCCGTGTGCTGAGTTATTTTGAAGGGACAGCAAATTTACACTGTTATACAAGCTGTACACTCACTGCTTTACATTGTAGCAAAGTGTCATTTCTTCAGTGTTTGTCACATGAAAAGATATAATAAAATATTTGTATTATATCATATTTTTAATATTTAAAAATGTGAGGGGTGTACTCACTTTTGTGAAATATTGTGTGTGTGTGTGTGTGTGTATATATATATATAATATACTGTACATGCATACATACATACACACACGGTATATAAAGGTCATTCACCTGGTTCCTTTGCCTTGTGCCAGTGGCTGCTGGGGAGTTGAATGCTTTACTAGGCCTTCTTCCCCCACAACCAGTGTTGCACCCTCTTTAAACATCACTGACATCTACTGGGTAATTAGAGGTTGCTGGTGTTACTTATAACCAAATAATTATTGCTATCTGGTTTGGGTTACCTTTGCTGATTCCTTCTTGAATGTGTATATTATTGCAAACCCACTTGTAACCCCCTAAATGTTAATTTGTGCTAGAATATTTACTAAAATATTTGAAACAATTGTGGTAACCAAATTTTTTGTCTATTGCCATTTACTCTGTGCTAGGTATTATTGGTGATCGGTTTATTGAACTCTGGTTATCTAAACCACATCTGAACGTAGAGTGTCAGAAGGGATGGGGAGCTTGCAAGGTCAGGGCAGATTCAGAGGAAAAGCAACATCGAGTGGCTCCTACCAGGGTGGCGCTACATGTTCGATCCAAGATATTACATAATTTTAGAGACAGACACACTTCTTACTGCAATTCTTTTCATCAGAACCATCACGACAGTCCCTAACCGAGTCACACTCAGGGTTAACCTTCTTCACACAGGTCCCGTCTGCACATTTATAGTTGAAGGCACCACAGGGAACAGCTATATGGGTGAAAACAATAAATGGTTAAACAATATGTTGCTTTATTCAAAAGAAGGGTTATGTGTACTTTCTACTAAATTTACAGTGGAAATCCAATCAAAACTGTTTCAATAACTTTAGTAAGTACTTTTAAAAGAATAAATAATACATAGCAGAGGGGAAATGGGAACCTTTGGCCCAGAGGGCAAATGCAACCAAGTGGTGGGGACAGATTCCAGTAAATTAAAGGATACATTCACCTTTCATAACATGTAACACTTTACACCTGTATTCATGGTGTAACATGTAACATGTTACTAATGCAGCAGCCAACCACCCCCCTATCCCCCATTGTGAAAGCGGGCCGGGGATCTTCTCCCCGCACCCGCTGTTACAATAAAATAAAAAAAAGCAGCCGTGCAGGGCTGGCCGACCAAGTCGTGTCATTCATTCACAGAGTTCATTGGGGAAGTGCAACTATTGTCAGCCATTGTGGCCGATGGCTTGTAGTTCTCAAAGAACTACCAGGGTGCTCATGAGCGCTCTAGCTAGTTTATTGATTCTTCCTGTCATTTAGTAACTGCCTGCGCGTATGAGGTATGGGCAGACAGCTGCACTGGCAGTCTGCAGGAGCCTGAGCTTACACCCATGATCTTCTGATTACAGGCTCCTAATAAACTAATGTATTTTTTTTTTTTTTTACAAAGGTAAACTTATCCTTTAAATAAAGTCTACCATACATAGTGTGCCATAGTGTTGCACTGATTGATTGAAACGGGTTATGATGATACTTGTTTTTTACATCTTCTAGCATCAGCTTCCTTTTTGGTTATTTCCATTATGTCCCATGATACTCTGAAACCACAAAGAAGTAATTGCAGGAATACTTATTTTTTCCAAGCACTAAACAAAGAACAGATTGCTATATAATGCCCACCATATGTCATTAATAGCAGTTCCCACCTTTCACGATCTAGGTGGCAGGTGGCGGGCATCGGCATCTGGCAATAGGCGACGGGCAGCGGTGGCGGGCATCGGCTCGTGTCCTTTCCTCCATAGCTGCGTAGCTGCGGCAGTGCAACTCCTCCCCTCCTCCTAGGTGTCCAATAGGATCGCCTGTCCTTTCAGCCAATCGGGTGACGGGTCTCATGACCCACTTCCTGATTGGCCGGGAGGAGGAGCTGTGTTAAAATAGGGAATATTATTCGCTATTTTAACACACCTGGGTGGGCTCAGAGTGCATTCTCTGATCCCCAAGCCCACCCTATTTTGAAGCCTATTATGAGCCTCTAATCGGTGCTCCAAAAAAACACCCCCCATTGGAATCCATGTATCCGGCGCCCATGTGCCCTTAATGGACGGGCCTCCCCTGTCTAAAGGCCTCTATACTATTGTGCACAAACCTTATAATACAATCTTTCAATTTTTAGAACATTTAGCGAACACCAGGCAGGATATGCTAATGAGGAAGGTGAAAACATAGGTACTTTTTGTAAAGCTTAATCTCTTCAGATCCGCACTATTGGCAAATGACGGCAACAGCGCGGACCTACATTGCCGGGACGACGTCTATTGACGTCGTCCCGTGCACGAGCGGCCTGCGCGCCCCCTGCAGGGCGCGCGCGTCACGCTCAGTGATCAGCGAGTCTATTAGACTCGCCTGATCACAGATCAGAGTAAGGGGTCGGTCCCGACCCCTTACCACATGATCAGCTGTCAGCCAATGACAGCTGATCATGTGATTTAAACAGAGCTGGTAATCGACAATTTTTTCTCCTTGCGCTCACAGCGTGAGGAGGAAAAAAAAAGCCGATCACCGGCGGCCGTGAGAGGGACATCAGTCCCAATCACGGCAATCATCTGTGCCCCCTGCCAGTGACACCTAGCAATAAGCAGCAGTTCCGCCTACCAGTGCCCACCAGCGTCACCCATCAGTGCCCACAGTGCCGCCCATCAGCGCCCACAATCAGTGCCACAACATCAGTGCTGCACATCAGTGCCACCTATCAGTGCCCATCAGTGTCACCTACCAGTGCCCATCCGTGCCACCCATCGGTGCCCCCCATCAGTGCCACCCATCAGTGCCACCCATCAGTGCCCCCCATCAGTGGTACCTATCAGTGCCACCCATCCGTGCCACCCATCCGTGCCACCCATCAGCGCCCATCAGTGGCCATCAGTGCCGCCTTATCTGTGCCCATTAGTACCGCCTTATCTGTCCCCATCAGTGCCGCCTTAAATGTGCCTATCAGTGCCGCCTTAACTGTGCCTATCAGTGCCGCCTTAACTGTGCCTATCAGTGCTGCCTTAACTGTGCCTATCCGTGCCCATCAGTGCAGCCTATCAGTGCATATCAATGAAGGAGAAAAATTACCTGTTTGCAAAATTTTATAACAAACTATAAAACATGATTTATTTTTTTCAAAATTTTCCATATTTTTTTGTTTGTTTAACAAAAAATAAAAATCCCAGCTGTGATTAAATACCACCAAAAGAAAGCTCTATTTGTGGGAAAAAAATGATAAAAATTTCATTTGGGTACAGTGTTGTATGATTGCGAAATTGTCATTCAAAGTGCGTCAGCGCTGAAAGCTGAAAATTGGTCTGGGCAGGAGGGGGTTTAAGTGCCCAGTAAGCAAGTGGTTAATCCCCTGTATAATGTAAGTGGTATACTGTAGTTAAGCACTGTTCACTCATACTAGTGTAGCGCCCCTCTGGGTCTACTGGGAGCAAAAGGGTACCTCCAGAGGCAGGGAGCGAGCTTACATTCACCCCAGAGCTGAGTCTATGACTATGATGGGAGTTTAGAACAGACTTTAGGCGCCAGTCACTTTAAGTATTTTGTAATGTTTTAATGAGAACTTTAGAAAAGTAGTAGGAGAGCGGTTTAGGGGAGGTTTCAGATACACTTTTTAGCAGATCACTTACAGACTCCCTTACAGACTCCTTAAATCCAAAGGACAAAACAGCTTTCTTTTAGAAGATCTTGAATACCTGGATAAGTCCCTCTCACAGACTTAGCAGCCAGTAGAACTCTTGGATAAGTCTCTCTCACAGACTTAGCAGCCAGGAGCTAGTTACCTTGATTGAATTGTAGAACAGCTTAACAGTACTAGGACCTTTAAGCCGACCCGGCGGTACTGTAAGGGTAGTTAGATGTAGGTGCGTCCTCCAAACGAGTTACCAGGCCCTTCTGAGAGACCAGCCTTCATCCTGGCTCTCTCCAGCAAGGGTCCTCCCCTGTATCTCCTCAGCTTGGCTCGGCTTCTTCCACATAGGCAAGACAGCCTAAGGACCACCTTAGGATTAGTAGGCCCCAGACAGGCTTCTGGGCCTACTGCAGGATATGCAGCAGCACATCCTCAGGGCAGAAGGGCCTCGAGGTAACGACTGAACTAAGAGCACATGGCATCTGTACAATAAATACCCCTTCCCAGAATGCAGAGCAGCCAGGAACCTCCTACTGGGCTGTTTCCGGAAAAAGAATATTCATTACAGCTCAACCTAGTTGTAATTCCCACACTGTCCTGCGGTACCATTGACACCTACTGGCAACAGTGGGAAATGCACAACTCAGCCAAGTTTAGAACAGAACCAAATATACAATCAAATCTGAGCTGCTTGCAGCTCAGCCAAAAACGAAATTTACACTATAGCCCCATTTTTAGGAACAGGGGGCTACACTAGTATACCAATTTCAATTATGTTGCATTCTTTGTGAGAAGAAGCACTGAAGTTTTTCTGCATTCTTGTGTGCTTTTTTATCTTGGGGCACTCTTAGCTTTCATAAAATATTGAACATTAAGATATGAATGTTGCATTTGGCAGATCACAAGTTTCAGTTGTTTAGTCCATTGACTTAAGTTTTTGTGGTAATTTATTGGACAGCCTTTATGCTCATAAAATTAATTTTTTGAAGGGGTTTTTGGTATTTAAAACAGATCTCCATGAGATATCTTTAGAAAGGACTGCAGGTGGTAATTGTAATGTGTTATGTAGCTCTACTCCCGTAAGAGCTGCTTGAATACTTTTTCTCTCTTGCTTTATCTCTTCAGCCAGGCATGCAGTATTTCCCACAGCCAGGCACACAGGCTAATTTCTTGAATAATCAGTCTAGGGGTTTTGGTTGTTTTTGATGTTTTATTTGAGAACTTGGATAGGAAAGGGTATATAGTGGGATACTCCAGATATAACTAATTACATGGAGGACAACTCCTTCAACTTGACTGTGGAATTCCTATCTTTAGCAACATGCACTCTTGAGCAATTCCTCTATGAGGAGGACAGACTATTGCTCTTCAGTACACTAGCCAGTGTCCCCTTTCTGCTGTTCCCAGTAGCTGACTTTCCTTGCACAGAGGGGGTAGCCCACAAAAGAACAGGCCCCTAGATCTTTGGTCTGTATTCACAGGAGTCGCAAACAGATCCTCTTAGGCATGGCTCACCTCAGTCAGCT
The DNA here is from genome assembly GCA_037952925.1 of Lithobates clamitans. Taxonomy (NCBI): domain Eukaryota; kingdom Metazoa; phylum Chordata; class Amphibia; order Anura; family Ranidae; genus Lithobates; species Lithobates clamitans. The sequence continues at coordinate 1,605,308 of JBBGZY010000224.1, forward strand.
CTTCAGAACACATGGGTCAGCTCTCCAGCCTGAGGCCGCCTGGCAGCAGGCACTAAGGAGAGCAAGACGCCCTCTCCTCGCTGGACTCTCCTCTCCAGGCAAAGACCACTTCCTTTGTCTCCTCGCTGAATATAAATACCCCCTCCCAGCATGCACAGGGCCCTATGCGTGCAATTGGCTAGGATGGCATCCATAGTCATGCCCCTGACCTGCATGAGTCACTCCTGTCCACTCCACAGTTTCCAAAACTGCCTAGATACAGATAAGTCACCGCAAGATCCGGTAACACTTGTTAAACACACAGGACTCCCTGGCTACGCCAATTCAGTCTCCCTGTTAAAGAGGTTGTAAACCTCCCTGTGTAAGTTGTACCTATAGGTAAGCCTAGAATAAGGCTTACCTATAGGTATTGTAAATATCTCCTAAACGTGCGGCATTTAGGAGATATTTACTGTATACTGCGCTGATTATGTCATCGGCTCATGCGCTCTGAAGGAACGGCCGCCCGTGCTGTTTCTAAAGGAGCGTGTGCCATGACGTCACATGACTCCGGACAGTCACAGAGCCAGAATACGCGCCCCCGGAAGGAAGAGATGAGGCCTGCGGCGGGGACGATGCAGGCTTCGTTTGCAGGTAAGTGTCACATAATGTGCTAGTATGCGATGCATACTAGCACATCATGCTTTTACTTTTCAGGGAAGAAGAACGGAAGAAAAACCCACCATGGTTTACTCTAAGCAGGAAAATGACTATATTTTACCTTAGTTTCCTGTTAAGCAGGAGACCACACTATGCTAACTATATACAGGCGGTCCTCAGGTTACAAACATCCGACTTACAAACGACTCCTACTTGCAAACAGAGGGAGACAACAGGAAGTGAGAGGAAATCTACCCCTAGGAAGGGAAATTCAATCCTGTAACAGCTATCATGGGAAAAAGGTACCTCCACTGAAGCTTTATCACCAATCCTTGTTTCCACAACTTCCCCAAATTTTCTAAATCCAATTGCCATAGGGACAGAAAGTGAGGTGAAATCTTCTGAACAGGGACACAGACAGCAAAACAAATGTTACAGGGGTGTTAACCCTTCCCTATGCTATCCAAAAACTTTAAAAAACATTTTTTTGGGCTGGAGCCACACTTAAAAAAGTACCTGTTCTGACTTACATACAAATTCAACTTAAAAACAAACCTACAGACTCTATCTTGTTTGTAACCTGGGGACTGCCTGTACAGTGCATCCAGAAAGTATTCACTTTTTCCACATTTTGTTATGTTACAGCCTTATTCCAAAATGGATTAAATTCACTATTTTCCTTAAAATTCTACAAACTATACCCCATGACAACTTGAAAGAAGTTTGTTTGAAATCTTTGTATATTTATTAAAAATCAAAAACAAAAAAAATCAACTGTAGATAAGTATTCACCAGTGGCAACCGCTCCATACGGCCCCCTAATTTACATGCAGGGTGCCGGACGCATGGATTCCAATGTTTTTTTTTTTTTTTAAAGCAAGTGATTAGAGCCTGAGGCTTAAAAAAAAGGGTGGGCTTGGGGTGTTGAGTAGGGATGAGCCCGATGTTCGAGTCGAAGGTAAGTTCGACTCGAAGATCGGGTGTTCGCCTGTTCGCCCAATAGCGAACAATTTGGGTGTTTGCGGCAAATTCGAAAGCCGCGGAACACCCTTTAAAAGTCTATGGGAGAAATTAAAAGTGCTAATTTTAAAGGCTTATATGCATGGTATTGTCATAAAAAGTGTTTGGGGACCTGGGTCCTGCCCCAGGGGACATGTATCAATGCAAAAAAAAGTTTTAAAAACGACCGTTTTTTCGGGAGCAGTGATTTTAATAATGCTTAAAGTGAAACAATAAAAGTATAATATTCCTTTAAATTTCATACCTGGGGGGTGTCTATAGTATGCCTGTAAAGTGGTGCATGGTTCCGGTGTTTAGAACAGTCCGAGAGCAAAATGACATTTCTAAAGGAAAAAAAGCCATTTAAAAGTACTCGCGGCTATAATGAATTGTCGGTCCTGGCAATACACATAAAAGTTCATTGATAAACACGGCATGGGATTCCCCCACAGAGGAACAGAGGTATGGATATTAAGGGGAACCCCGCGCCAAAATTTAAAAAACATGGCATGGGGTCCCCCCAAATCCATACCAGACCCTTATCCGAGCATGCAACCTGGCAGGAAAAGAGGGGGGGACGAGAAAGCGTCCCCCTCCTGAACCATACTAGGCCACATGCCCTCAACATTGGGAGGGTGCTTTGGGGTAGCCCCCCAAAGCACCTTGTCCCCATCTTGATGGGGAGAAGGGCCTCATCCCCACAACCCTTTCCCGGTGGTTGTGGGGGTCTGTGGGTGGGGGGCTTATCGGAATCTGGAAGCCCCCTTTAACAAGGGGACCCCCAGATCCCAGCCCCCCCCGTGTGAAATGGTACCGGGGTACAATTGTACCCCTACCATTTCACAAAAAATGTGTGACATTGGTAAAAAAAAAAACACAATACACGCCTTGGGATAAGTCCTTTATTAAAAAAATAAAACTGTCCCACAAAGTCGTCTTCTATTTCTTCTCTCACTTCGACGGACCAAAAAAGCAAAAAAAAAAAAAGCCGCACGCCGCCTACGATCTGCCTCAATGGGAGGCACCTGCCATAATGACTGGCCTCTCAGGTGACAGCTCTTTTAAAAATTAGGGCGGGGCCACACAATGACATTGCTGGATGACCCCGCCTCCCTCTGATGCCTGGGGACATCCCTATGGCTTTACCATAGCGTCAGAGGGGGCGGGGCCCCCCTGGGGGGACCCCATGCCATTTCTTCTTTAAATGTTGGCCTGCAGGTTCCCTTCAGGTCTGGTATGGATTTTGAGGGGGACCCCCACGCCATTTAAAAAAAAAAATTGTCACAGGGTTCCCCTAAATATCCATACCAGACCTGAAGGGTCTGGTATAGAATTTGGGGGGGGACCCCCACGCATTTTTTTTTTAAATTTTGGTTCGAGGTTCCCCTGTGGGGGAGTCCCATGCCGTATGCCGTTTTTATCAATAAACTTTTATGTGTATTGCTGGGACCGACAATTCATTATAGCCGCGAGTACTATTAAATTACTTTTTTTCCTTTAGAAATGTAATTTTGCTCTCGGACTGTTTTTTTTTTATTCTTTATTTAGTTATATATATATATATATATATATATATATATATATATATATATAAAATCATACAAAAGGTTATAATTAAGCATATGCATATACAATACCACACCCCTTTGTATCCCCTAACCTTCCCCTCCCTCCTCCCCATGGACCAAACCCCCCCTCCCCACCCCGCAGACTCTTCTTCTATATTTCCGACCAGGTACCCACGCCTCGCCCGCCCCTGCTGCTGTCAATTAATTCAACATCTTCTCAGCATAACTCGCAGACTTCTTGAAGGCAACCCAACCTGCCCATCTACCTCCCACTGTCTCTTGCTCCCTATTCGGAGGATCTACCGCCTCATTTTTCTCTAAATTATATGTTTCCTGTACTCTCAGGAACCAGTCACGGATCCTCGGGCCTTCAACTTTCTGCCATTTTTTTTGGATTTCGCTTTTTGCTGCATTCAATAACACGGGGATAATGGATGAGTTATACCCTCTATTCCCTCCCTCCGCGCTGTGGAACAAGCAAACCCAAGGATAGTAAGGGATAGATTTACCCGTAATCTCCTCTATAATTTGCATTACCTCTAACCAGTATTTTTTAACTACTGGGCAGCTCCACCAAAGATGGGCCATCGTCCCCTGCACCCTACAACCTCTCCAACAGTTCGGGGACCTCTCTGGTTGGAATTTATTGATTTTCACTGGTGTTATATGCCATCTAGTTAGACACTTATAGTTTGTTTCTGTCATTTTTATGTCAACCGCCGAACTGTGTGTTGCCTTCAGAATGTTGCCCACTGTGCTCTCCTTGAGAGTTACCCCCAATTCCCCTTCCCATTTTTTAATGAATGGCGGTACTTCCATCTCTCCTTTACTTAACAGTATTTTGTATAGCACAGAGACATACCCCCTCGTTTTTTTCACTGAGAAATAGTTTCTCTATTGGTCTGAGGTCTTTTTCTTCTCTTATGGGCCCTGGGATACTTTCTACAAAATGCGAGAGCTGGGAGTACCGCCAGCCATTTAATTTCATTAAATCTCTTAGGGCGGCGCCACACAATGACATTGCCGGGTGACCCCGCCTCCCTCTGACGCATGGGGCCATCCCTATGGCTTTCCCATAGAGTTAGAGGGGGCGGGCCACCCTGGGGGGACCCCATGCCATTTCTTCTTTAAATGTTGGCGCAGGGTTCCCCTTAAAATCCATACCAGACCCTTCAGGTCTGGTATGGATTTTGAGGGGGACCCCCACGCCATTTAAAAAAAAAAATTGTCGCAGGGTTCCCCTTAATATCGTCTGGTATGGAATTTGGGGGGACCCCCACGCATTTTTTTAAAAAATTTTGGTTCGAGGTTCCCCTGTGGGGGAATCCCATGCCGTTTTTATTAAACTTTTATGTGTATTGCCGAGACCGACAATTCATTATAGCCGCGAATACTATTAAATTACTTTTTTTCCTTTAGAAATGTAATTTTGCTCTCGGACTGTTCTAAACACGGGAAACATGCACCACGAAATTTAAAGGAATATTACACTTTTATTGTTTCACTTTAAGCATTATTAAAATCACTGATCCCGAAAAAATGGTAGTTTTTAAAACTTTTTTTGCATTGATACATGTCCCCTGGGGCAGGACCCAGGTCCCCAAACACTTTTCAAGACAATTACTTGCATAGAAACTTTTTTAAAATAGCACTTTTGATTTTTTATGTTCGTGTCTCATAGACTTTAACGGTGTTCGCGTGTTCGAACAAATTTTTTGCCTGTTCACATGTTCTGCTGAAAACCGAACCGGGGGGTGTTCGGCTCATCCCTAGTGCTGAGCACACCCATTTATGTGACAATAGCGAAAGAATATTCTCAAATGTCTTCCTCATTCTTTTCCTGGCCAATCAGGATCCCCGATTGGCCAATTGGCCAGAGGGGGTGGTGGGTGATCGCCGCCGTTCCTACCCCACATGCGCGGGGGGGTGGTCAGATGATTGCCGCTGATCGTCTCCTGTGGGGGGCTTGGGGTGGTTGGGTGATCGCCACTAAACGTCTTCCGCACGTGTGGGGGGAGGTGTTAGTTAGTGCCACCGTCCCCAAAATTTTGAGCACCAGCCGCCATTGGTTTTCACAGCCTTTGCATAATACGTTGTTGAAACACCTTTGACAACAATTACAGCCTCAAGTCTTTTTGAGTATGATACTATAAGCTTGGCTCACCTAATTTTGGGCAGTTTCTCCCATTCTGCTTTGCAGGACCTCTCAATCTCCATCAGGTTGGATGGAAGTGTTGGTGCACAGCCATTTTCAGATCTCTCCAGAGATTCTCAATCAGGTTCAAGTCTGGGCTCTGGCAGGGCCACTAAAGGACATTTACAGAGTTGTCCCGTAGCCACTCCTTTGTTATCTTCACTGTGTGCTTAGGGTTGTTGTCCTGTTGGAAGATAAACCTTCACCCCAGTCTGAGGTCCAGAGCGCTCTGGAGCAGGTTTTCATCAGGAAAGTCTCTGTACATTGCTGCATTCACCTTTCTCTCGATCCTGACTAGTCTCACAGTTCCTGCTGCTGAAAAACATCCCCACAGCACGATTAGGGTTGCCAACCTCCCGCAGCATTTTTTACTGACAAAACATGGAGAATTTACTGGTGGAGCACATTTTTTACTGGCAACCTGAGAAATTACAGAACTCCTATTGAAAACTAACACAGTGAATATTTGAACAGTATAAACATGATATTGAAACACTGACAATACCTATAACAAAGTAATTTGCTTGATTTATACTTACAAATTCAACAAAGCATGAAATGATCAGCCCCTGATATTTACTGTAAAAGAAATCACAGATTTTTACAAACTGCCAGTAAATTTACTGGCGGTTGGCAACCCTGAGCATGATGCTGCCACCACCGTGCTTCACTGTAGGGATGGTATTGGCCAGGTGATGAGCAGTGCCTGGTTTCCTCCAGACATGACGCTTGCCATTCAGGCCAAAGAGTTAAATCTTAGTTTCATCAGACCAAAGAATATTGTCTGAGAGTCCTTAAGGTGCCTTTTGGCAAACTCCAGAAGGGCTGTCATGTGCCTTTTACTGAGAAATGGCTTCCGTCTGGCCACTCTACCATACAGGCCTGATTGGTGGAGTGCTGCAGAGATAGTTGCTCTTCTGGAAGGTTCTCCTCTCTCCACAGAAAAATGCTGGAGCTCTGTCAGAGTCACCATCGGGTTCTTGGTCACCTTCCTGACTAAGGCCCTTCTCCCCCGATCGCTCAATTTGGCCGGGCGGCCCGCTCTAGGAAGAGTCCTGGTGGTTCCAAATTTCTTCCATTTACGGATAATGGAGGACACTGCTCTCTTCGGGACTTTCAATACTGCAGAAATTTTTCTGTACCCTTCCCCAGATCTGAGCCTTGATACAATCCTGTCTCTGAGGTCTACAGACAATTCCTTGGACTTCATGGCTTGGTTTGTGCTCTGACATGCACTGTTAACTGTGGGGTCTTATATAGACAGGTGTGTGCCTTTCCAAATCATGTCCAATCAGCTGAATGTACCACAGGTGGACTCCAATCAAGTTGTAGAAACATCTCAAGGATGATCAATGGAAACAGAATACACCTGAGGCTGTGAATATCTGGGATTTAATATTTTCAATAAATTTGCATGCAGAGATTTCAAAAAAGTTCTCTCACGTTGTCAATATGGGGTATTGTTTGTAGAATTTTGAGGAAAATAATTAATTTAATCCATTTTGGAATAGGGCTGTAACATAACAAAATGTGGATAAAGTGAAGCTTAGTGAATACTTTCCGGATGCACTGTACATCCTAGCAACCTACCTATGAGGGGGCTACATGAGATAACAGTCTCCTAAAACTAGTCTAGTGTCTAGAGTGCAGCAGTAACATTAGCTGGCCATGTACTTTCTACTTTCAGTCCCTGCTATTTTCTGAATGGACTGAGTCACTGCAAATTGCAGCTTTAAAGAATTCTATTGCCATGACTAATAATATTAAAAGAAAAATATTATCTTGAAGAAGGACTTTATTTTACAAGTTGGCAATAGGGATTCTTGTGAGGGGGAATACAGGTATTTATCTTTTTCTTGTGATTGAAGCATGCTTAAAAACATACCATAAAACATAAAAACATACATATTATCTAAGTTCAACAAGATTTAGTCAGTTTGGCTAAACTCATCCAATCCAATGTTGCCATCCGTAAGTATTTTTACTGGCAGCCAGTAAAAAATGAGCATTTTCTCCTGCCAGTAAATGCCAGTGACAGGAAAAGGTTGCCAGTACAAATATGGCTGTGACCAATGGCGGCTGGTGCTCAAAATTTGCCACTGTACCATCAAACACAGCCACTGTACCATCAAATGCAGTCACTGTGCCCATCAAACGCAGCCACTGTACCATCAAATGCAGTCACTGTGCCCATCAAACGCAGCCACTGTGCCCATCAAACGCAGCCACTATACCATCAAACGCAGTCACTGTACCATCAAACGCAGCCACTGTGCCCATCAAACGCAGCCACTGAGCCCATCAAACGCAGCCACTGTACCACCAAATGCAGTCACTGTGCCATCAAATGCAGTCACTGTGCCATCAAACGCTTCCACTGTGCCCTCAAATGCAGCCACTGTGCCATCAATCCAATTCCTGTCACTTCACCCCTTAGATCAGTCCCAATTCCTTCCCCTTATCAGACCTCAAATCCTGGTATATAGCATTTATCACAAATCCTGCACAATTACCCCCCTCCAGTCTGCACAATTACCACCCCCGTCTGCACAATTACCACCCCCCGTCTGCACAATTACCACCCCCCGTCTGCACAATTACCACCCCCCGTCTGCACAATTACCACCCCCCGTCTGCACAATTACCACCCCCCGTCTGCACAATTACCACCCCCGTCTGCACAATTACCACCCCCCGTCTGCACAATTACCACCCCCCGTCTGCACAATTACCACCCCCCGTCTGCACAATTACCACCCCCCCAGTCTGCACAATTACCACCCCCCCAGTCTGCACAATTACCTCCCCCCAGTCTGCACAATTACCACCCCACCAGTCTGCACAATTACCACCCCACCAGTCTGCACAATTACCACCCCACCAGTCTGCACAATTACCACCCCCCCAGTCTGCACAATTACCACCCCCCCAGTCTGCACAATTACCACCCCCCCAGTCTGCACAATTACCACCCCCCAGTCTGCACAATTACCACCCCCCCAGTCTGCACTATTACCACCCCCCCAGTCTGCACAATAACCACCCCCCCAGTCTGCACAATTACCATCCCCCCCAGTCTGCACAATTACCACCCCCCCCAGTCTGCACAATTACCACCCCCCCAGTCTGCACAATTACCACCCCCATCTGCACAATTACCCCGTCTGCACAATTTCCACCCCCGTCTGCACAATTTCCACCCCCCCATCTGCACAATTACCACCCCCCATCGGCACAATTACCACCCCCCATCGGCACAATTACCCCTGTCTGCACAATTACCACCCCCCTCTGCATAATTACCACCCCCAGCCTGAACAATTACCAACCCCCTCAGTCTGCACAATTACCCCCATCTGCACAATTACCACCCCCCGGTCTGCACAATTACCACCCCCATCTGCACAATTACCACCCCCCAGTCTGCACAATTACCACCCCCCATCTGCACAAATACCACCCCCCATCTGCACAAATACCACCCCCCATCTGCACAAATACCACCCCCATCTGCACAGGCCAGGCAGCCAGGCCTCCAGGGATTAGTGTGACTGTGACTGTGTGCAGAGCAGAGGGGCAGCTCACGTGCCGCAGCCACATATAGACTCAGCAACTTAGTCAAAAAGAGAGAGAAAGTTCCACTCGGCGGATAAGGACCCCCCTCTACTGCGCAGGCACTGCGCCTGCGCAGTAGGATCCGGCAGAAATAGCCGAAGGGAAATAGGTCCAAATCAGCTGTACACGGAGCCTGTAAGAGGGCCCCTCGCGGGCTCGCTTCGCTCGCCACGCTTCGCTCGCCACGCTTCGCTCGCCACGCTTCGGGCACGGCCTCGCTTCGCTCGGCTCTTTTAGATTCCCCCTCTAGGTCCACTTGGATGGTAGGGAAGAAACCTGGACCCAGAGCGCAGGCGCCGTGTACAGCTGAATTGTCGATCTTGAGCTTCGGCTATCTCCGGCGGGTGTTAGTAGCTCGTACTGCGCAGGCGCTGCGCCTGCGCAGTACAGGGGGGGGAACTTATCCGCCGAGGGAACTTATTCGGCAAGACACCGGTCTCGGGCATTAAAATAAAAGAACAGGAGCTGCTGCAGGCAAATTACTGGAGCTTGGAGAATGGGGGAGTGTTTGCAGGCACATCTCTTGCGCCCCGGACACTCCCTAAACGCGGGCAAATCGGCTTCCTAGCCTGCAATCAGGTGATTGGAGGCTGGGAAGCTTCCCATAGACCGCCGCATGTCCAGCGCCTGCTCACTTTTAAAGTGACCATTTTTTTTACAGATTGGGGGGGGGGGGGGCGCCACCCGAGCGCCCCCTGTGGATGGGCCTCCATCTGCACAATTACCCCTGTCTGCACAATTACAAACCCCATCTGCACAATTACCACCCCCCCGTTTGCATAATTACCACCCCCCAGTCTGCACAATTACCACCCCCCAGTCTGCACAATTACCACCCCCCAGTCTGCACAATTACCACCCCCCAGTCTGCACAATTACCACCCCCCAGTCTGCACAATTACCACCCCCCAGTCTGCACAATTACCCCTCCATCTGCACAATTACCACCCCCATCTGCACAATCACCGGGGGGGTAATTGTGTAGACCGGGGGGTAATTGTGCAGACCGGGGGGTAATTGTGCAGACCGGGGGGTAATTGTGCAGACCGGGGGGTAATTGTGCAGACGGGGGTAATTGTGCAGATGGAGGTAATTGTGCAGACGGGGGTCTGCACAATTACCACCCCCCCCCACCGTCTGCACCACGCGTCCAGCTCCGTCTCAGTTCACTCCTCCACTCCTGCCAAATACAGTGAGCCGAGAGACCGGAAGTGACGTGGTGCCGCAAAAAGCACCGCCCACCGTCCTCTGGTCTCGGCCATTACAATAAAAGAACAGGAGCTGCTGCAGGCAAATTATTGGAACTTGGAGAATGGGGGAGTGTTTGCGGGCGCATCTCTTGCACCCGGGACACTCCCTAAACGTTGATTGCAGGCTGGGAAGCTTCCCATAGACCGCAGCATGTCTGGCGCCTGGTCACTCTGACCATTTTTTTTTACAGATGTGGGGGGCGGCGCCTGAGCACCCCTATGAACGCGCCACCACTGGCTGTGATGCTTGCGCAGTTCCGGTCCGGACTCGGCCAAGACCATCCGAGTTCCGTTTACAGTGTGTTCGGTGGGGTCAGCAGGGGTTGTGTCTGGTGGAGGCGGTGCCTGAGTGTGTCGTGTGAGGACAACGTGCAAGGAAACCTAGTGGAGCAGCCAGATCCTCGTATGCAGGTCTGCGGGACGGAGTAAGGCAAGCAGGGAGAGGGGGCTGTCAGTGCTGTTTGGACTGGAGTGTGACTCAGGAGGGGACCTGTCATGTCAGTGAGGTGTCATCATTACCTGTGTTGCTGCACACTGCTGTAAGTGTCACTGAGAGTCAATTTCATGTGTGTGTGCCTGCCCATTCTTATGTCTTGCCCTTCTGAGTCCTGTTCCTGAGCTACTTATTTTCTATATCGAAAATAAAATAATGTATGTGTCAGGTCACCTTGAGGCTAGGTGACAAATGCACTCTGTAGGAGTCAGAAGTGCACCGCTAGGTAGTGGACCCTAGCGCTGACTGCTGCGGATTGAACCCTGGACGGTTCAGGAAGCAGGTCTACAGGATAACTAACATGGATCCCAGTGGGAGCTAGAGCATAGATTCCCCAGGCCGTGGAGTCTAAGAGCCAGCAGGTGTTCACCAGAGCCTCTAGTGGCAAGGATGGACTGCGCTGCAGTCTGGCTCCAGGTCGCGGCCCCCAGGGTCTCACAGCTCACGCTTACCGTAGACTACAGGAGAAGAGGAAGGAGGCAGCAGGCTGGAGCAACAAGGAAAGTAAGGGACAAGCCATGGTCGGGGGCCACAAGCAGACAAGGACAACAGAGTACACGCCAAGGTTCAGGGTCACAGGCAAACAGGGATGGTCGGGGACACGCCAAAGGTCAGGGTCACGAGCAGACAGGAATAGTAAAGAACAGGCCAAAGTCGGTAACTGGAATCAGACGTGGGAAACACAGCACGTACACGAAAGCTAACACACAATGGTTGATCAGCACTGCTGGCTTGCAGTGCACAGGTTAATATAGTGTTCCCTGATAGGGCCTGGGGTGGGGCCATGCTTAGAGGAGAGGTTATAAAACCAGTCAGGTGAGAGGCAGCTGGTCTTTAGAGATGAATACATGGAGGCAGGTAGGCTGACAGAGAAACTCTATTGCATAACTATGACAGTATGTTTTTTTCCTTAACATCTACCTTAAACCACATTGCTAATTGTATATTGTACTTGTTTGTAGCCTAAATACTGAAATTTGCACTTAAAACTATATTTTGTAACTATTGGAAATGCCAGGAAAAACGTGGCTATGCCAGTAAATTTTGAGTGTTGTGTCAGTAAATTTGAATCTGGCAGGTTGGCAGCAATTTGGGTACTGATGCGTACATTTGTGCATAAATTTGCCACCTGCATAAGTGTAACAGGTTTTGTAGAGTATACAAAAATGACTAAGCTTGTATATGAATTTTAGGGGTATACTGTATGCTCATGCCTGCAGTGCTTCCTCCAACTCTGAATCACCCAGACTCTTTTTTACAGCTGCTTTTTTTGGTGTAGGGTAGGGTTTGTTTTGTGAGATAATCACATGAAATATTTGGGGACAATCTGGGTGGTGGGTATTATCATCAGATGTCTGATCCTCCATTCCCAGTAGCCTATTAAGGGGAAACATGTTGGAAGGAGATGGGAGCTGTAATGTGATGATCCATACTCATAATTGCCAACAGTCTCAATTTTCCCGGGACAATCCCGATTTTGGGACCCTTGTCCCGATCGGAAGCCGTCCCAATTCGGGATTTTGCCTTTTGTCCATAGAAAAACGGGAATGTTTGGCTCTGCAGCAGTTCTGGCTCCTGGCTCCAACAAAATGGCTGTCGGCGCCGCCGCAAGAGCTTTCCCCTTGTGTTCAGCTACATCTCCTCTCATTCCTCGTGTTCGGTGGAGAGGGGAGGGGCCGATCCGTGCAGCCAATGAATTGGCTTCTCTCTTCACAATTCTCCAGCTGGGATTAGGTGCACGGATCGGCCCCTCCCCTCTCCATTGAACACGAAGAACGAGAGGAGATGTAGCTAGACTGCAGCCAACACTCCGCTGGGGGCACTGATTTAAGAGGCACTCCACTGGGGACACTGACCGCTGGGGATACCTGATGTAAGAGGCACTCTACTGGGGACACCTGATGTAAGAGGCACTCTGCTGGGGACATCTGATGTAAGAGGTACTGTACTGGGGACACCTGATGTACGAGGCACTGTTGCTTGGTGACAGATCGCTCTGTAAGGAGGGCTCTGCTGCTGCCAGCTGCTGGGGACACTGAAGTAAGGAGGGCTCTGTTGCTGGGGAACACAGATCTGTAAGGAGGGCTCCGCTGCTGGGGGACACCAGATGTAAAGGAGGGCTCCGCTGCCAGGGACACCAGATGTAAAGGAGTGCTCCGTTGCTGGGGACATCAAATTTAAAGGATGAATGTACAAGTTTAGCAGCGCTAGTGGAATATACAGTAAGTGCTGACATATAATGAATCTAAATATAAACACATTAAAGTGATATAATAAGGTGAAGTGCCAAGTGCTTCCAACGGCAATCATCCAGGTAGAAAGGAGTCTCAGAGAACACAATCAAAAGCACACTTCCCTCTTGTGACCCCACTCACCAGAGCTTATGGACCCTCAGATTTGCAGTCCAGGGGTCAAAAGTGCTTTGTGGGGTTATAGTATATGGATCCAAAGTCAGAGAGGCTTCCACAGTCGATTTTCATGCGGACCGAGGAGGATGGTGTATATTTAAAAAAAGAGTACATAATGAAGTACTGCCGGCACTAGGTTACTGAGCATTAACAAAAACGGCACTCACGAGACGGCTTGTAAAAACAGGCATCAATGTATTCCGGGTCTGCATCTGCAGCATGCGTTCCACGGATACCGGAAGTTGCGTCACTGGTATAAAACCAGAAAAGCGTGGATGCGTTTAGCCCCTCCTCCAGGGCGTCATCAAGGACATCACTTCCGGTTTTCACAAGGCGGAATTTATATGCAAGGGAGCGGGTCTCCAAGCTAAAAAAAGAAGAATGCTAATCCTTTTCTTTCATAACGAATGTTATAAAAGAAAAGGATTAGCATTCTTCTTTTTTTCCTCATACCTCATGGTCATTGAATGGTGGTCGAACATCTTTACCTCTGCTGTCGGCAGCTTCCATCTGGGCTTAACCTCTCCTAGAAGTCACGTGGTCAAGTGACGTCACGCGTAGGGACGGAATAGGCTTGTTTCGTTTTACCTTCCTTGCTGAATGCATTGCGAGCCCGCTGCTCGTAGGATACCATGCTTTGTAAAAACAACTGCTAATGTGAGTACCTTGCATATGGTTTATGTGAATAAAGTGACCTATAAAAACATACTTCACTATCTGGGTACTTTATCCTATATCTTGCATATAATGGAGATATGATGTGGAGGAGGAGCTAGGAGCTGCACTGTCCCAGGACCTCAGCTAGGCATATCCCAGTCCCCCATAGGATCCTGTAGAGTCAGCAAGTCTGGACACAGAGACACAGGAAAGACCCAGGACCTCGAGAGTTAACAACTTATATGCGGTTGACCTAGCACCGCTAGGTAAGGGGCCATTACCTACACTAGTGCATGCTGCATGAAGAAGATATAGAGTGTCTGATCTACAAATAACACCCCACTGTCATTGGAGTTATTGCGTATAAGCACTGGCTGTGTGAACACTATATATATATTTTTTCTTTGGACACTTGAATTATTATTTTTGCTCTGGACACTAATTATCAGAGTGGGTTTATTCACACACGTGAATTTTCACAATATATTTGCACTGTCGCACAGGGTCGCAATATAAGGATCAGGCGACCATTTTTGTCTTCCTTGTTTGCTTCACTCGTTTTCTGTTTATTTCCACTTGATATATGACTCGTTTGGTTTTATTTCATGTTTGCACCTTAACATATGTATGAGTTTGATTTTGAGATTTAAGGCACAAGAGCACGAGCACTTTGGCTATATTGAAGTATTACACATTTTTAACATATGTCAAATTGGTTTTTATTACTTTTCTAATCAACTGATATACCAGTATTTATTTTTTATATATCTATAGCATTGATTGGATCTATATAATTAATTTTGAGTCACTACATCCAAGTATACTCTTTATTTTCATCTATGCGATTTTCTGACGTTTCTCACCACTTTAATTCTTGTGATCTATGGAGATTAGGAAATATTACCTATTCCTATAAGCTGAGACCCTTCTGGTTAGCGCAGCACCACCCCCCTCTCTCTCTTACCATTTAATTTGGGCTGGTGTCTGAGCCCTTGTTTTCGGTGCATGCAGCTTTCCAACAAGAGAAGTTGCATATAGTCTCAAAAAAATCGAGTATTAGACCTACTTTCCCAATTGGTAGCGCAGGAATAACCCCCATTTTCACTTAATGTTCTTTTATTATTTTCTCAAATTGTTTGTGTTGCCTGGTAAAACCTGTTAGGAATGCCACCCCATAAACTCTCTTTTTGTGTGTTTTCTTCTTAAAAAGAGATTCCCTATCTATATTTCTTACATTTTCTTTTGTACTCTTTAGATCACTGGTCCTATACCCCTTTTTTTGGAAGCTATCAACAATGATTTGCGATTGGATGCCATAATCTTCAATTTTATTACAATTTCTTTTTACTCTAAGCATCCGACTATTGGGGATGCCACTCAACCATCTTGAATGGTGGCAACTGCCCAATGGTATATATCCATTCCTATCAACTTCCTTAAAGAAAGTATGAGTAAACAACCTCCCACTTTCCTTAAAAATGGTCAGATCCAGAAAACTGAGCCATGGCCATATAATATCAAAAAATTCATCACGTGTGGCACTACCCATGTTGCTTACCTTTTGTCCTGCCCTTGTGGCCTCCAATATGTAGGCAGAACTACCAGAAGATTGGGCATCAGGTTACGAGAACACGTGAATAGAATTAGAGTTTCAAACACCATAGTTTGTCTAACCATTTTAGACTGTTTCATAATAGGGATCCCAGGGGTTTCAGGTTTTGTGGAATTGATAGAGTTGAGGCACATTGGAGGGGCTCCAAGCTCAAGAAATCCATTTCACAGAACGAAACCCAGTGGATACACAGGTTGGGAACTTTGAGTCTGTATGGTTTAAATATCGAATTAGATTTGAATTGTTTTTTGTTGGTAGGGATCAGCATTTTAGTTTTATGTTATTTTTTATTTATTTATTTATTTATTTTTATTTCTATTTTCATTTATTTTTATTTTTAATTTTTATAACTTTTTTTCATTTTATTTTTATTTTACTTTTTATTTGTTTGCTGACCATCTATTTGCTATCATCTAGGATCTTGTTTATCGCATTAACTTAATTAATTTTACATTTTATTTTTTATCTATTAATAAATTGTCATTTAATAATGAATGGAAATGTTTTAAACTAAAATCGTTTGTTAATAAAGTTTTGTCAAATTTACGGCAATTAACAGGAAGTGATGAGAGTGAAGGGAAGTGGGTGTTTAATTACATGAGATGGTTTCACCGCACATGATTGGCCATTTAGCTTGGAGACACCCGCTCCCTTGCATATAAATTCCGCCTTGTGAAAACCGTAAGTGATGTCCTTGATGATGCCCTGGAGGAGGGGCGAAATGCGTCTACGCATTTCCAGTTGTACGTAACAGTGACGCAACTTTCGGTATCCGTGGAACGCACGCTGCAGATGCAGACCCAGAATACACTGATGCCTGTTTTTACAAGCCGTCTCGTGAGTGACGTTTTTGTTAATGCGCAGTAACTCAGTTCCGGCAGTACTTCACTATGTACTCTTTTCTCTTTTTTTAAATATACACCATCCTCCTCAGTCCACATGAAAATTGACTGTGGAAGCCTCTCTGACTTTGGATCCATATACTATAACCTCACAAAGCACTTTTGACCCCAGGACTGCAAAGCTGAGGGTCCATAAGCTCTGGTGAGTGGGGTCACAAGAGGGGAGTGTGTGTTTGATTGTGTTCTCTGAGACTTCTTTCTACCTGGATGATTGCCGTTGGAAGCACTTGGCACTTCTCCTTATTGTATCACTTTAATGTGTTTATATTTATATTCATTATATGTCAGCACTTATATTCCACTAGCGCTGTTAAACTTGTATATTTATTTTTTAAGGTTTTAGCACTTGCTGCTGTGTGTCCTTATATTTTGTTTGCACTTTTTCATTAATTTCTCACCTATTTCATTATTCCATCAGCGCGAGTTTTAGTTTGTATTGTAAATTTGAAGGATGGCTCTGCTGCCGGGGGGACACCAGATGTAAAGGAGGGCTTTGCTGCCAGGGACACCAGATGTAAAAGAGGGCTCCGCTGCTGGGGACACCAGATATAAAGGAGGGCTCCGCTGCTGGGGACACGTAAGAAGGGGCTCCACTGCCAGGGACACAGATCTGTAAGGAGGGCCTCTGCTTCTGGGGGCACCTGATGCATACTTGTTGACAATCTCTTGATTGGACTACCGTCTCTATTGCCTAAATTTATCCTAGTTGCTGTACGTACATTATTTTAGCTTTTAATAAAACTTTTTGTAAATATATTATGCAATGAGTCTTCCCTATGTTTAAACTCCACACATACATCGAGTGGAGAGCATCAAGCGAGTCCAGGCTGGAGTGTGCAGGGCTGGGAAGCTAATTAGGAGGCTGCTGGATTGATCCATCGAGGAGGTCCGGTTGCATACAGGAGGAATCAACATATCTGTTCACCTCATTCTATATACAGTGGGGTCGGAAAGTATTCAGACCCCCTTAAAGTTTTCACTCTTTGTTATAGTGCAGCCATTTGCTAAAATCATTTAAGTTCATTTTTTTTCCTAATTAATGTACACACAGCACCCCATATTGACAGAAAAACACCAAATTGTTGACATTTTTGCAGATTTGTTAAAAAAGAAAAACTGAAATATCACATGGTCCTAAGTATTCAGACCCTTTGCTGTGAGACTTATATATTTAACTCAGGTGCTGTCCATTTCTTCTGATCATCTTTGAGATGATTCCACACCTCATTTGAGTCCAGCTGAGTTTGATTATACTGATTGGACTTAATTAGGAAAGCCACACACCTGTCTATATAAGGCCTTACAGCTCACAGTGCATGTCAGAGCAAATGAGAATCATGAGGTCAAAGGAACTGGCTGAAGAGCTCAGAGACAGAATTGTGGCAAGGCACAGATCTGGCCAAGGTTACAAAAAAAATTCTGCTGCACTTAAGGTTCCTAAGAGCACAATGGCCTCCATAATCCTTAAATGGAAGATGTTTGGGACGACCAGAACCCTTCCTAGAGCTGGCCATCCAGCCAAACTAAGCCTTGGTGAGAGAGGTATAGAAGAACCCAAAGATCACTGTGGCTGAGCTCCAGAGATGCAGTCGGGAGATGGGAGAAAGTTGTAGAAAGTCAACCATCACTGCAGCCCTCCACCAGTCGTGGCTTTATGGCAGAGTGGTCCAACGGAAGCTTCTCCTCAGTGCAAGATACATGAAAGCCCGCATGGAGTTTGCTAAAAAACACCTGAAGGACTCCAAGATGGTGAGAAATAAGATTCTCTGGTCTGATGAGACCAAGATAGAACTTTTTGGCCTTAATTCTAAGCGGTATGTGTGGACAAAACCAGGCCCTGCTCATCACCTGTCCAATACAGTCCCAACAGTGAAGCATGGTGGTGGCAGCATCATGCTGTGGGGGTGTTTTTCAACTGCAGAACGACTTGTTGCAATCGGAGCATCTCTAGAGAGACCTAAAAATGGCTGTCCACCAACATTTACCATCCAACCTGACAGAACTGGAGAGGATCTGCAAGGAGGAATGGTAGAGGATCCCCAAATCCAGGTGTGAAAAACTTGTTGCATCTTCCCCAAAAAGACTCATGGCTGTATTAGATCAAAAGGGTGCTTCTACTAAATACTGAGCAAAGGGTCTGAATACTTAGGACCATGTGATATTTCAGGTTTTCTTTTTTAATAAATCTGCAAAAACGTCAACAATTCTGTGTTCTTCTGTCAATATGGGGTGCTATGTGTACATTAATGAGGAAAAAAATTAACTTAAATGATTTTACAAAATGGCTGCAATATAACAGAGTGAAAAATTTAAGGGGGTCTGAATACTTTTCGTCCCCACTGTATGATCTCTTATAACTTGGAGATCATTGGGATCTGGTAAGCGGCACATTTAATTATATTTGGAAAAACAGATTGAAAACATTCTTTCACTGGAAGTGGTTCCCTTGATTTGATAGGAAGATTTGAACATGGATTGAAATGAAGACACCAGGACACTGTTTTTGATGAAAAGATATAATTTAAAAAAATGTTTGATGAACTATTATTTTGTACTTTTTTTTTGATGAATAATTTTCTGATGAATTTGGTTTCACATTATGTTATTATGTTCGTTTAATCACATGGTGGTAATTTTTGTGCTTGTTCACATTACTCCACTTTATTGATTCACATGAGACAGCGCATTTCTTTTATATTTTGAGCACCTTATCATCAGAGGTGCCTATAATAGTATATATCTGTAATGCAGCCCTAACAAAAGGAATTAAAAATTCATATGTGGTTATCACTACTTGTATTTCATTCATTTCATTTATATGCTTCTACATTAGCTGTAGGAAGGAATTCATTATATAACACAAGCAATTACTGTAGATTCACCGGAGAACATGAAAAATGAATGTGGTACCTTGGTTACACTGCTGTTCATCTGTACCATTAATACAGTCCTCAGTTCCATCACATATTTCAGTAGAATTAATACATTCCCCATCTGGGCATTCATAACTGGCAGGACACACTGAAAAAAAAACATTAAAACACCCAATACAGGTTTTGATACATAGATTATATATTAAATACATAGATTATTACCAAGAGGTACTGGAAAGGCGGGCTTATTCAATAAGGTAGTGCAAAGAAAACTGGAAGTATGTACATTTTTATCAATAACAAATATAATTAAATTTTGCTTTTAGGAAAATTATTTTAGATTGCTCACTCTGAGTCACTGCACTATGCACATTGCTCTTCGCCTCACTTAGTAAACCCTTAGGTGTACAATTCTCTTTTTTATTCTTTTTTCTTCAGCCATTTGGATATTTGGCAAGAGAATTTTCTGTGAAGGTTCCCATTTATCCAGACTATGCTGTAGCTAGTAGTAGCTAGTTGCAGTCAACTGGACTGGTTCTATAATATTAGGGATGTTTTGCTGCTCATCCAAGTATGTCAAGAAACATATCCAAGCATTTAAAGTCACTAGGATAACTCAGACACCTTCATCCAATCACCATGAATTGTGTCAAGGCAGATGTTGATTTTCAAAGGACATGGCATACGGTTTGAAAGTCTGTGAAACCACCCTGTTCTAGTTTCATAATATAATGCCCCTTTCACATGGTCAGACCATCTCTCCATTTTCCATCCATCTGTTGACAGATAAAAAACAAACAGTAATGTAGTTTTATGGACCAGCGGATGTGAACAGATGATCATCCCTTTACCATCCATTTACATCTATATTTTTCCAGTCCATTTTTTTAAACAGACAAGGTTCCATCCAGATCCAATGAAATGGAACGGATGGAAATGGATGCCATCTGGTTATCTGGTTACATCCATTCTGTTTATGTCCATTTTTAGGCAAGAAACATTTTATGTTTATAGTTTTGTCACCTCTGGTCTCTGCAACAACTAAGAAAAAAATGAATGTAGGGCCCCTTTCACACAAATGTTCCGATCAGGTCTGCTTGTCCTTTTTTTCAGGCAGAACTGATTGGAACCTCCATTCTCCTCTATGGAGCAGCAGGTGTAAATGGACATTTGTTATTTTACATAAATGTATTTTATTGGGATTTTATGTGATAGACCAGGCGTTACTAAATGGCCACCCGTGGTCTGGTTTCTGACCCCAGTGGCCATTCTGCCAAGACTGCAACCAAGTAGTTTCCTGTGTGTCATGTGTGTCCTCCCCCTGAGCTTTGAACATCTCACGGAGCACTGTTCAATCCACCATCTGAAAATGGAAAGGAGTATGGCACAACTGCAAACCTACCAAGACATGGCCGGCTCAGGTGGGAGAATCTGTCCACGGGACAACTATTGGTCTATAATAGCTATAATTATTAGCCACAAATCTGGCCTTTATGGAAGAGTGGCAAGAAAAAAGCCATTGTTGAAAGAAAGCCATAAGAAGTCCCATTTGCAGTTTGCGAGAAGCCATGTGGGGGACACAGCAAGCATGTGGAAGAAGGTGCTCTGGTCAGATGAGACCAAAAATGAACTTTTTGGCATAAAAGCAAAACGCTATGTGTGGCAGAAAACTAACACTACACCCTGAACACACCATCCCCACTGTAAAACATGGTGGTGACAGCATCATGTTAAGGGGATGCTTTTCTTCAGCAGGGACAGGGAAACCGGTCAGCGTTCATGGGAAGATGGATGGAGCCAATTACAGGGCAATCTTAGAAGAAAACCTGTTAGAGTCTGCAAAAAACTAAAGACTGGGGCGGAGGTTCACCTTCCAGCAGTTCAACAACACTAAACATACAGCCTACAATGAAATGGTTTAGATCCAAGCATATTCATACATTAGAATGGCACAGTCAAAGTCCAGACCTAAATCTAATTGAGACTATGTGACAAGACTTGAAAATTGCTGTTCACAGATGCTCCCCATCCAGTCTGACAGAGCGTGAGCTATTTTGCAAAGAAGAATGTGCAGAAATGTCACTCTCTAGTTGTGCAAAGCTGGTAGAGACATTCCCAAAAAGACTTGCAGCTGTACTTGCAGGGAAAGGTGGTTCTACAAAGTATTGACTCAGAGAGGCTGAATACAAATGCACGCGACACTTTTCAGATATTTATTTGTAAAAAAATTGTGAAAACCATTTATCATTTTCCTTCCACTTCACAATTATGTGCCACTTTGTTTTGGTCTATTACAGAAAATCTCAATAAAATACATTTACGTTTTTGATTGTAACATGACAAAATGTGGAAAATTTCAAGGGGTATGAATACTTTTTCAAGGCACTTAACTGAATTACAATCATGAGTGATAAATTGTGACACATAATGAGGTATGAATATGTATATACAGTGCTGTGCAAAAGTTTTAGGCAGGTGTGAAGAAATGCTGCAAAGTAAAAATGCTTTCAAAAATATCTATTTTTAAATATTTATTTTAATCAATTTACAAAATGCAAACTGAGCGAATAGAAGAAGAAAAATCTAAATCAAATCAATATTTGGTGTGACTACCCTTTGGCTTTAAACCAGCATCAATTGTTATGCCCCATACACACGGTCGGATTTTCCGACAGAGAATGTTCGATGGGAGCTTGTTGTCGGAAATTAAAGACAAACTGATTTCTTTATTATTTTTCGTGATCTCATGAATAATTTTTTTTTTCGTCAGATCTCCATAATAATGTTTAGAATTTTTGTTTTTATTTATTTATTTATTTATTTAATCCAGATCTCCTATTTTTTTTATAGTGATCTCCATAATTTTTTCTTTTGTTTTGTGTCAAGTTACCACAGCACCATTATTATCTTATATTTTTTAACCTCAAGGAGGTTGGTGTTGGTGACCCTTGTTAATTTGACATTGCATTTTTGAAATGTACCTGCCTACTCACAAACAAACTGTCCTTTTTGAAGTAAAACACATAGGCAAGTATTTGTGAATAATAAATAGCCATTTATTATGGGTCATAACAAAATAAAGAGAAAAGGCAACGCTGGAGAAACTGGTGAAATTTGCGAAGCCTTTGTACCCCAGGGCAGACATCAATTATTTTACAGTCAAAATTGGTGGCCTGAGGAGTCCTTATAATAGTGAGCACAATCCAGTCCAGAACTACAAGAGATCAGGAACAGCAGCAGATGACATATCTGTCCCCAGGCTGTGGTCTTACCACAGCCTGCGTCTTTTGTCAGATCAGACTGAACCCAGGCCATCACTTTCTTGTCTTCCTTCCACGCTTGCTTCCAGGCTGTGGCTCTGGTGTTGTAGTTGTGGCAGGAGGTGGAGGAAGAAGAGGAGGACCATGTTTGAACTCACAAACGTGGCTTTGGCTTGTGAGTTCGCCCCACAACCCCTTATTTAGGGCTTGTAACATAACTTCTTCACATAAGAGGCGTTGGCCCTCCTCCATTTCCTGCATTTTGCAGGCTGTCATGTAGGCATAGCGTGTTGCATTTGTTACAATATGATTTTTTTATATCAATCAGACATAAGATACATGGGACATAACATTACACAATAGTGGTTGGTCATAGAGATACTGTCAGGTTTTGGCTTGAGTAGACAATAAATACGTAGATACCATTGATGTATTACAGTTTGAATAGGCTATTGTCTCCATAGCTACAGTAAACAAGTAAGACATTTTTTTCACAAGAAAAAACAAGTAAGAGATTTACTTGTTTGATATTCTTTCACCTCTCAAACTGAAAGAATGACTGTTAGTCGGTTGTTATGGAAACAAGTTTGTAACTATTAACTTTTGGTAACAAACTTGTACATAAAAGGGATGAGTAGAGACTGGGAGAACACACATCATCATGCTTTGAAGATCAGAAGCCGCCACTCATGATACAAGAACAGTGCCTGGTGTCCAAGAAGCATCGTTGCCAATGGAGATCACGAACATACAGTAATAAAAGATAAGTAACTTTTAAGTGTATTTGTACTAATATAGACCATAGGCTGTTAATTTTCTAGGCATTTTGCTTGTTATAGATATCTGTCAGTCTTGTATTGTATTCCTCATATAGTAAAAGTTTTGCATGTACAGCATTTTTGTATAGTAAAAGCAAATTTACACACTGCAGAATCTCAGCTTCCTTGTTTATACCACAAAGTAACCTTGCTAGATAGACACAAGCAAAACACATAGTCCTCTTGAATATTGGGGGGGTTCTGAGGGCCGCAGTAGCCTTCTGAAATAGGCCAAGTGCTGCCTCCTCCAGGTTACTTCTCTTCCTGGGACTTTTTTTTGGAAGGCGGAGGGGAGGGACCTGGCATTCGGGCAGGCCTCTGGGCCCGGCCATCTCCTGGCCCACTTTCCAAAGCCTCCTCCTGGCTGAGACGTTCCTATGTATGAAAAATGGACATAGTTTTAGTTTTTGGTTCAATCACATACAATTTTCAGCTCATGACTGTTGCAAATTGAATGTTAATAAATAGAAAAGACTATCATTCTGACCCCAGCATTTTTCATTCTTGTCGCAATCATTTGTGGCCACTACTGTCTAATGATATGTAAAACAGTTTGTAAAATCAGAAATTACTGATCAATAATAACATCTAGTTAATACCATTAATTATTTGACTAGAAATATGTTGAACAATGCTATACCTGGCTCAAGCTGGGCTCCTCCACTTCTTCCTGGCTGGAAGGACCAGGTTGGATGTTGGAAGCCTCAGCTGAGGTGGAAGGAAGCCTTGAAGGAAGAATGGAGAGTGCTGGCCTGGGTTCAGTCTGGCCTGCCAGAAAATGTAGTCTGTCATAGTACCACAGCCTGGGTACATAAATGTCATCTGCTGCAGCTCCTGATCTCTGGGAATCCTGGACCTTCTTGTGCTCTCTATTGTAAGTGCTCCTTATGCCACCAATTAGGGCCTTCAAATGGGGGATGTCTGCCGTGGGGATCACCGGCTTCACAAATTCCAGAAATTGATCCAGCGCTGCTTTCCTCTTTGGTTTATTGTTATAAAAGGCGTGGTTTACCTGCCACAGACAGGGCAGCTCCCTGTACATACCAATGAATATGGGGATAAAGTCCTGATCATTCAATAGATCCATTTTCTCTGCAAGACACAACACAAGACAAACCCTAATGTCAGGCTAAACTCTCCTAATCTTGTCCCAATATAGGCCTCAATCTATAAGCAGTATAGGCCACTGAAGTTAACCGCTTCAGCTCCGGAAGATTTTACCCCCTTCCTGACCAGAGCACTTTTTGCGATTCGGCACTGCGTCGCTTTACCTGACAATTGCGCAGTCGTGTGACGTGGCTCTCAAACAAAATTGACGTCCTTTTTTCCCACAAATAGAGCTTTGTTTTGGTGGTATTTGATCACCTCTGCAATTTTTTTTTGCGCTATAAACAAAATAAAAGCGACAATTTTGAAAAAAATCGCATTATTTTTTACATTTTGCTATAATAAATATCCCCCAAAAATATATATAAAAAATTTTTTTTCCTCAGTTTAGGCCGATCGTATTCTTCTACATATTTTTGGTAAAAAAAATCGCAATTAGCATTTATTGATTGGTTTGCGCAAAAGTTATAGCGTTTACAAAATGGGGGGTAGTTTTATGGCATTTTTGTAAATTATTTTTTTTTTCTAGTAATGGCGGCGATCAGTGATTTTTATTGTGACTGCGACGTTATGGCAGACATGTCGGACATTTTTGAGACATTTTTGGGACCATTGTCATTTATACAGCGATCAGTGCGATTAGATTAAAAATGCACTGATTACTGTGTAAATGACACTGGCAGTGAAGGGGTTAACCACTAGGGGGCGGGGAGGGGTTAAGTATGTCCTAGGGGAGCGATTCTAACTGTAGGGGGGATGGGCTGTGTGTGTCACTACGCTGATCACAGCTCCCGATGACAGGGAGCTGTGATCAGTGACGCTTGTCACTAGGCAGAACGGGGAGATGCTGTTTACATCAGCATCTCCCCGTTCGTCCTCTCCGTGAGGCGATCGCGAGTATCCCCGCGGTGATCGAGTCCCTGGGACCCGCGACCCGACTCACGGAGCTCCCGGCCGGTGCACGCAATGGCACGGCGGGAATTCAAATGGACGTACCTGTAAGTCCATTTGCCCAGCTGTGCCATTCTGCCGACGTACATCGGCGTGCGCTGGTCGGGAAGTGGTTAAAATTGTACCTTCATTCTAATGATCGGCGCGTCCGATACTCCTTTCTCCTCTCATAGATCGCATGTACGACGCACGCATGTTACGCTTTATATACACTGCGCATGTGTAAAACTCCGCCCGCCCCTGACGTTCTTTCTAGTCTATTTCCCGTCCCTTGTCTATCGGCGCAGTGGAAGAGCACATGGTGAAGAAAGAGCAAGTGCATGCAGAGGAGAGCAGCAACGACAGAAGCCCAGAGCCATGAGCGTCCCGATCCTGGAGAAGATTTAAGGCCTCAAATATGTCCTTTATAGAGATGGTGGAGATGGTGGACATCTTGAAGAGGGCCGACTATGATGGTAAGCATGGACCTTACCCAAACCCAAATGTCAGAAAGGCCAAAATCATGGCTAAAGTTGTGAAAAGTCTGCACAGGAATTTTGGGGTACGATAATCCAAGGATCAATTGAGGAAGCGCTGGTCAGAACTGAAACTGAGGGAGCAGGAACAGTACAGAAAGATCAAGAGAGTTCTTCAAAAAAGTAAGTAGTTGTCGTTTGTTCCTATTATTATTATTACATGCATGCTGCTCCATGTGCTTTTCTTTACTGTTGTACAGTTTAAAATGGCAACTTTCAGGTTCGTGGGCACAGTAATCGTTCATAGTAAACATCGTTCGTTCGCCCACTAATACAATGTTTTTGGCAGATACAGGTTAACTACATTTGTTCAGGCCTATTTGTATTAAAAGAAGTTTATGACATTGTTGTCTAGATGGGTTGGTACTAGAATGGAATGCAAACTCGATTCAGTGTAAGGAGAAGACACTCAGCAGCTGTTTACACGTCTGGACGCAGGAGCACTAGTGTGGGACACCAGAACAAACTTTTTAGGGTGTCCCACACAGGTGCTCCAGTGGATACTAGGGGTGTCTCCATGTGTTAAAATTGTACAAAAAAGGTAAGTATTCCAGCTTTATAAAGGGAAAAAAAAACAATGTCTTTAGCTTGGAAATCTGCCAAAAAAGACAATTGTACAACACTTCCAAGCAATGTTTCATATTACTATTTCTGGCCTCAAATATCTGTGTGCTAAGTATACCTTTTTTTTATTCACATAGGGGAGAAAAGACTCAGGACATCTGAGGACACCAGGGACCCACAACCTCCTAAAGAAAAGGAAATCCCCACACCACAACCAGAAGATGTGGAAGAAGGAGAGGTTTATGAAGTGGGCAAAATAGTGACCACAACAGATGAGTGTCTGAGACCACAGCTTCAGGTAATAGATGTATGCCTGCATATTTATAATACATGGTGTGTTTTTTTAATTTTAGGTGATGTGGATGTTGTGGAAGAAGATTTGCATCTCACAAGTGCAAGTGCACACGTCCTCATCGGGGAGATCATGGTGTGCAATCGTGATTTACAAAAGATCAAGGAAGACATCAATGATGTGGAAAAAAGACTATAAAACATCATTGATGTTTTAGGCAGAATCTAAAAAAACACTAAATTCTTCTAGTTTATTTTTATTTTAAGTATTTTCACACATTTTAAATATTTTTTAGAAAGCCAAATTTGATGCACACAGCGTGTCAACATGTGTTATCTGCCATCACGGGATATCAAGGTACACATTTTGGGGGTGCAACCCCTTCCTCGCAAATAAAGTAGATGAGAGGACGGGGTTACACCCCCAAAACACGTCCATTGATCCCCCATGATGGGAGCTAGCACATGTTGACATTAGGCATGGGATCAGGAGGGAAATCCCCATTTTGACTCTCAATTTGTGTGCATCTTCAAAATTTGGCTTTCACAGGGGTGACATCAACCAATCTGATGAAGGCAAGATCAACACAGTTTGGACATACTAATGTCTAATATTGCCTTCATTTTGTCAAAGTTGAACTTTGTAAGTTCCTGAGTTGTGTATTGTTTTATGGTTTTAAACATGCCTGTTTTAACACAAAAAAGGCTATTTGTACTGTCAAACAAAAATGTTCTTACTAAAATATGTTGGTTTGTTCAAAAAACATTTTCTAACGCACATGTGAATGTGCACAGAGTAAAAAGTTTTCTACTCAACAATGTATGGCTTCTTCTTTCAATGCTCAATATCATTTTTTGGACTAAGTTGGTGTTTATACTGAAATGGGGGTTGTTTACTAAAGGCAAATCCACTTTGCACTACAAGTGCACTTGCACTTGTAGTGCAAAGTGGGTTTTCCTTTAGTAAATAACTCCCACAGTGCTTTAAAATTTGCCACAATCATGCCATTTTCGTGACTCTGCAAAATTCATTCATGGTGCTGAAAATGATGTATATTTTTAACAGTAATGCATTACATACATCAACAACAAAAACAAGGTGTGCGTGTAGCAGACCCACAACATAATACTAGTTCGCTGAAGAAGAGATTGTCACCTCATGTATCAAGTAAATTACGTTTGCACTATTGCAGAAAATGTAAAGAAAAAAGCTCATTGGAGAACCTAGGAGATAGCCAAAAGAAATACAAGCAGTAAATCAAAGGAAATATTATTTCAGTTTAAATAAAAAATTTTTTTGGAAAAAGGTTTATTAAACATTTTCTGGCATATCAATGGCCCCCCTACCTGCAAAGTACTCCATATATTTTATACGGACCTCGCGTGCGCTTTGGGGGGGCAAGCACTGAAAACCAGATAGGGACCCACAAGCACAAACTGAAGAGCAGTAACGATCGGAAAAGCACGAGGCTAAAAAGCGAAAATCGTCTCTCACCAAACTTCTACTAACACAAGATTAGCAGAAGGAGCCCAAAGGGTGGCGCACTTGGTATTGAACTTCCCTTTTCTAGTGCCGTTGTACGTGTTGTACGTCACCGCGTTCTTGATGTTCAGAATTTCGGAAAAGATTTGTGTGACCGTGTGTATGCAAGACAAGTTTGAGCCAACATCCGTCGGAAACGAAAAAACATGGATTTTGTTGTCGGAATGTGCGATCGTATGTACACAGCATTACATTTTACACTTGAACAAAGTACAAGTTTTGTAGGATTCGAGTCAGGTGTATGAATAATCAGTTATACCAAGCAGGCGCTAATGATCCTCAATTTCAAGGTTGAAACACAGTCATTAACTGAAACAGAAACAACTGTGTAGTACGTTTTAACTGGGCAGGGAACCCAAGACTCTGCTAAACTGCAGAAACTTTGCCAAACTCTGCTACTAAATTGAGTTTGTGGAAGACAGTTTCATGTCACAGGTCATACACATGTGAAGACAGAATACAGCAACAAGATACAAGGTAGTTATACTGCATCAGCAAGGTCTCAGCAAGGTCTCTCCCAAGTAAAGATTTCAAAGCAGACTGGGGTTTCAAGATGTGCTGTTCTTCCTCTTTTGAAGAAGCACAAAGAAATGGGCAACATTGAGTACCATAGACACAGTGGTCAGCAAAGGAAACTTATTGCAGTAGATATAAGACACATCATGCTTATTTCCCTTTGACATCGGAAGATGTCTAGCAGTGCCATCAGAACAGAACTGGTGGAAACCAATGGGACCCAGGTACACCCATGTACTGTCCGGAGAAGTCTGGCCAGAAGTGGTGTAAGAATAAAAAGCCATACCTCTGATGTGGAAACAAGGCTAATTGAATAAACCATGCACAAAAACATAGGAACTGGGCTGCAGAAAAATGACAGCAGGTGCTTTGGAATGAATAGTCAAAGTTTGAATATTTGGCTGCAGCTGGAGGCAGTTTGTTGGCCAAAGGGCTGTAGAGTGACACAATGAGTGAAGTATGGTGGAGATTTCTTGCAAGTTTGGGGCTGCATTTCTGCAAATAGAGTTGGAGATTTGGTCAGGATCAATGGTGTCCTCCGTGCTGAGAAATACAGGCAAATACTTCCTCCATCCTGTCATGTGTGATTGGCCCTAAGTTTATTCTGCAGCAGGACACCAACACCAAACATACAGCCAATGTCATTAGGAATTTTCTTCAGTGTAAAGAAGAGTCCTGGAAGTGATGGTTTGTCCCCCACAGAGCCCTGATCTCAACATCATCAAGTCTGTCTGGGATTACATGAAGAGAAAGAAGAATTTGAACAATCCTACATCCACAGAAGAGCTGTGGTTAGTTCTCCAAGATGTTTGCAACAACCTACCTGCCCACGAGTTCCTTCAAAAAGTGCAAGTGTACTTAGAAGAAATGATGTTGATTTGAAGGCAAAGGGTGGTCACGCTAAATATTGATTTGATTAAGATTTTTCTTCTGTTCATTTACTTTCCATTTTGTTTATTGATAAAAATAAACTAGCAACACTTCTTGTTCTGAAAGCATTCTTAAAGTGGTTGTTAAGCCACTCTAACATCTTTCTACTATCTGCGCTGTCTCCTAATCCTGTGTCCCCCTGTGTGGGTGATTTATAAAAAAAATGCAGTGTATATATCTCATTTCAGAGTGTCGCTCGGTGCTCATGTGACTGGTTGGCTCTCCTCTCCCTGTCTGACAGCTGCAGCGGGCGGGGGCTGAGATTCCCTTTCTGATGTCAGTCGGGAGGGGAGAAGGACTGACATCGGCAGGTGAATCTGAAATGAGGTATACAGTGGGGATGGAAAGTATTCAGACCCCCTTACATTTTTCACTCTTTGTTATATTGCAACCATTTGCTAAAATCATTTAAGTTCATTTTTTTTCCTCATTAAGTTACACACAGCACCCCATATTGACAGAAAAACACAGAATTGTTGACATTTTTGCAGATTTAATAAAAAAGAAAAACTGAAATATTACATGGTCCTAAGTATTCAGACCCTTTGCTTTGACCCTCATATATTTAACTCAGGTGCTGTCCATTTCTTCTGATCATCCTTGAGATGGTTCTACACCTTCATTTGAGTCCAGCTGTGTTTGATTATACTGATTGGACTTGATTAGGAAAGCCACACACCTGTCTCTATAAGACCTTACAGCTCACGGTGCATGTCAGAGCAAATGAGAATCATGAGGTCAAAGAAACTGCCTGAAGAGCTCAGAGACAGAATTGTGGCAAGGCACAGATCTGGCCAAGGTTACAAAAAAATTCTGCTGCACTTAAGGTTCCTAAGAGCACAGTGGCCTCCATAATCCTTAAATAGAAGACGTTTGGGATAACCAGAACCCTTCCTAGAGCTGGCCGTCCGGCCAAAGTGAGCTATCAGGGGAGAAGAGCCTTGGTGAGAGAGGTAAAGAAGAACCCAAAGATCACTGTGGCTGAGCTCCAGAGATGCAGTCGGGAGATGGGAGAAAGTTGTAGAAAGTCAACCATCACTGCAGCCCTCCACCAGTCGGGGCTTTATGGCAGAGTGGCCCGATGGAAGCCCCTCCTCAGTGCAAGACACATGAAAGCCTGCATGGAGTTTGCTAAAAAACACCCGAAGGGCTCCAAGATGGTGAAAAATAAGATTCTTTGGTCTGATGAGACCAAGATAGAACTTTTTGGCCTTGGTGTATTGATCAGAAGCTGCCACTTAGCTGAGCAGGAGCATTTGACGCTCTAGAGTTGGGGGAGGGGCCTGACAGCAGTGTAGGGCCAATGATTCAGCGGCCAGAGCCGTAAGTGTAACAGCTGACTCGGCCAGAGCCGAGGTCTACGGGCCGGCCTGGGGCCCCCTGCGCTGTCCGAGCGCTCCACCCCCCCTCCCCCCGGTTGTCGGTCCGGACTTGTTTCTGGAGCGAGTCTTCCCTGCGCCTCTATGGAGCTGCCCCCCGCCCCGTTCCTGTACACGGCCATCCCCGGCCATCCCCGGGTAATGCCTTAGTGGCAGCGTGAGTGAAGCCGCCTATTATACATCTGGGATCTCTCTGAGAGGAGCCGGTAGCAGCGGCACGCTGGGAGTCGGCTCCACTGCTCTCCTGGATTTCCCCCAACCTGGGGAAAGAAGCAAGTCGGATCGCTGGATATCTGGAGACGGCCTGTGAGTATTAAAGCCTGGAGCTGTGGCTCCCTGCTGTCCCCCTGGAAGGTTCACTGGGAGAGAAGAACAGAAAACCGAGGTAACATTTTGATGGTGACTCTATTTCTATGGTTGGATCATGGCAAGACACGTCCTAGTTGAAGAGGTGTCCATAGTTTACCTGTGAAGCATCTGTAAAGGAAATAAAGGGGAAATAGGCTACTCTAGATACTCTTTGGGGGCTTATATAAATCGAACTTAAGGAGCTGGCAGAGTGATGACAGGTTTTAAGGTATGTGTTAATACCCTTCCTGCACGTTAAAAAAACCCGCCACATATCTTTCTAGAGGCGGGTTGTATAGATTGCAGCTAGAGGAGGAGTGGGGCAGGGTAAGTGGATCTGATTACATCTTTGAAATACTAGAGTTCAAACCCACATCCAAGGTCCCTGGAGTCAAACTTTTGATCGGTGTGACCGCACTACTCTATGACAAGTTTGCTCTACGGGAGACAAGGAAGTGTAGAGCCAAGAGAAGAGAATAAGGAGGTTGTGCAGGAGAGAGAGAAAGGGCCGGGGGTGCTGGCGAGTGGGAGCGAACATGCGAGGACGCCCACAAAGAGAATTAAAGAAGCCAAGAGAGAGCCTAAACTCTAGCTCTATTCAGAAGTACCTGAAGGAGCTAAATCCAGGAAGTCCAAAAAGCCCAGCGCAGGAAAGCGGACAGCAGGGAGGAAAGGATAAGAAAAAGGATTCAGGGAAGAACAAAGGCGCCCACGGCGGATTACCCAGAGAAGAAGCGAAAGATACTAGTCTTGAAGAGGAGAATATTATGGAATCACTACCAACAAAAACGGAATTCTTGGAGATGTTTGCTAAGCTGGAAAACGTAATTAAATCCGAGATTCTAAACGTTAGAACTAATATGGGCCACTTGCTGAAACGAGTGGAAACAGTGGAGGAGGTTTCGGAGCAACAAGACCGAGAAATAGCTGATTTAAAACAACAAATAAGGAATCTGCAATTGGCCCAACGAGACATACAGTATAAAATAGAAGAACAAGAAAATCAAAGTCGCAGACAGAATTTAAGAGTGGGAGGCCTACCAGAGCAACACGAAGAAGATCTGATCATCAAAATTAAAGCGATTTTCAATCCATTATTAAACAGAGGTCCCGACGAAGAAATAAAGATTGATCGGGTCCATAGGATATGGAAACCCCCAAGCGTCAGCGAAGATACACCTAGAGACGTTATTATCAGATTTCATAATTACGAAGATAAGGCAAGGATCTGGACCAATCTCAGAAGAGCTCAGCCGGTAAATTTGATAGGACTGTGGTCCAGATCTTTGCAGATATTTCGGCAGGGACCTTGGATAGGAGACGCCAGTTAAGACCTCTGCTAGAGGTCTTGAAAAAAGCGAATTTAAAATATATTTGAGGTTTCCCTACATCTCTGAATGTTGTGAAAGCAGGTAGAACAGTCAGACTGAAATATATAGAGAACCTACAGGACTTTTGTAGAGATTTGGATATACCTGCCCCAGATATGTCCAATTAGGTCGAAGATAACTGGGAACGATGTCAAGCGACAAAATGGAGTAGATGGTCGTTCATGAAAAAAACTCCCAAAATATTGGGCGGGTGATGGGGGGACGAGGTGGGGGAACGAGGTGGGGGGAGGGGGGGGCGATCGGGAGGGGGGGTGTTAGGCATAAAGGATCGAGAGGTTAAATTACTTCGGCCGCCTGCGGGCCCCGTCCCGTGGCGACCCGCTGTTGGAGTCACACCCCAAGAAATTGGCTGGACGTAAGCAGAGAGTAATGATATCTCTCTGCCGCGGACCCAGTGCCAGGCATTGGCTAGTAGGGGGGATGGGGGGTGGGAGGGAGGCGGGGCCAGGGAGGGAGGGAATTGGGGTGTGTGGGGGGGGTGGAATGGGGGAGAGGGAGGAATTTGGTCCTGCAGAGGCTCCGTGTAAAGGGGTCGAAGAGCAACATGCGATACTACAACGCAGTCTTACTTAGAGATTAGATGTCGGAGTTCACTTGTCTCACATACAATGTTAAAGGGTTGAAATCCCCCCTGAAGAAACACAAGGTGTTGAGAGAGCTGGAGCATCTTAAGGCAGACGTAGTGTTTCTTTAGGAGACCCATCTTGCTCAGGACACACATGTCAGGCTATTTTCCAGGTGCTTCCCCAACTGGTTCTATAGCGATTCCCCCATTAGGAGGGCCAAAGGGGTGGCAATAGGGTTCTCAAAAAGGATTAAGTTTGTGCTCTTGGAGAGGAGCATAGATATGGAGGGCCGCTACCTCTTTTTGAAGGTGAGGGTGGGGGAAAAGGTTTTTACCCTGGCAAATGTTTATTGCCCTAATAGAAATGCTAGCGATTTTTTGTCCCAGGTATTGAATAAGTTGATGGATTTTAGAGCAGGGGGGGGGTGATATTGGCAGGAGATCTCAATTCTTGTTTGGACCCAACATTAGAGTACTACTTGTTCACAGGGAGTGAGCAGGAAACTCCTAAAAAAAGTCGGACAGAAACTGCATAGTTGCCATATGACTGACGCATGGAGAATACAGCACGCGAAGGATAGAGACTATACTCTTTTTTTTCTTCGGTCCACGGGTCTTATTCAAGGCTCGATTATTTTTTGGTGGATCATAGCCTATTAGAACATGTTAAGGATACACAGATTGGAGTGGCCACGCTGTCCGACCACGCTCCGGTCGCGATGAGGGTGGGGATCCCGGGACTCCGGGGGTCCCCATTTTCATGGCGGCTGGATGAAAGGCTCATCGAGATTCCGAGTGTTAGTAGTAAGGTACGGGAAGAAATAGATGGGTTCTTATCGACAAACGATACCGGTGAGACTTTCCGGATCAGTTTTGCGGGAGGCCTTAAAAGCGTATTTAAGAGGTATTCTGATCTCACTAGGGGCCAAAGTGAAAAAGAATAGTTTAAGGAGGAAAACAGAACTGTTAGAAGAAATCTATCAGCTTGAACAGTTACATAAAGCGGCCGGCGGTAGTCATAATTCAACCCTACATCAACTAATTATAAAAAGAGAAGAACTAAAAGATTTAATGGAGATCGATTCCAAACGTATTTTAAACAAAAACTTAAAAGATCAATTTAGATGGAGTAATAAGGTGGGGAAGCATCTGGCCACAGTTTTGAAAAGGAAAAGAGGTACCAATTTTATAGAGAGAATTCAAAATAAAAAGGGGGTACTAAAATATACTTCCAGAGATATAGCCGAAGAATTCCGGAGTTATTTTTCATCCCTCTATAAGGTGAGGCAAGGCGGGTTTGACACCCTGGAAAGAGAGGGAAAAATAGACAAGTTTATAAGGGAGGCAGGTTTACCATGCCTCTCTGACAGCGATGCTGTCAGAGTGTCCGATCACCGTGGAAGAGATCGAGAGGGCCTTGACAGCATCTCCCTCTGGAAAGAGCCCAGGGCCCGATGGCTTTACTTCCTATTTTTACAAAACATTTAAGGAGCCCTTGATCCCCAAGCTTTGCCAGATTTGGAATAGGCTAGGGGGCTAGAAAGAGTTATGCGAGGGGGCATTGATGGCCTCAGTAACTCTAATACCAAAGGAAGGGAAAGATCGTTGTGTTCAAGCTACAGGCCGATAGCATTACTCAACGCAGACATTAAATTATAAGGTAATAGCCAGCAGATTAAAGGACAAAATGTCGTATTGGGTCCATCCATGCCAGACCGGTTTCATACCGGGGAGAGAGGGGAGGGATAATGGCGTTAGGTCGCTCCTGGTAATGGAAGCGATGAAAACAGGGGGGACCCCCTTCTGTCGATTGATGCAGAGAAAGCCTTCGACAGAGTAGACTGGGGGTTCATGTTGAGGACGTTGAGCGCAGTCGGTCTGGGGGGTACCATGTTGAATTGGATTAGAGCTTTGTATAGATCTCCCACGGCATTCGTCAGGGTGAATGGCTTACCATCGGCGGAGTTCAGGATGGAGAACGGACCAGGCAGGGCTGTCCCCCCTCCTGTTCGTTTTAACCCTAGAACCCTTGCCTCGATCCGAAAGAATCCGGACATATGCGGATGCGTGATGGAGGGTGAAGAACACAAGCTCTCTCACAAGCTGTAAAACGTATTGTTTTACATTGTTAAACCAAGGATTGCACTTCCCAATCTCCTGGCTACTCTGAGGAGATATGGGGAGTTATCGGAGTTATCGAACTACAAGGTTAACCTTAGCAAATCCGTTGTTCTAAACATCAATATCGATGGACAACAAGCATCTAAACTTAACGAAAATTTTCATTTTCCATGGAACAAAAAAATCAGCTATCTGGGAGTTACTTTAGCAAATTCCATAAGGAAATTATATCTATTAAATTTCATTCCTCTTCTTGATGAGATCAAGCAGGAAACGAGGAAAAATATGCATCTTCCGATCTCTTGAATTAGTCGAGTAAATACTGTAAAAATGACCCTGGCCCCGAAGATCCTGTATAAAATGCAGCTTCTCCCAATCCCGTTAGCACAGACCTTTTTCAGGGTACTGAACAATATTCTCACTAGATTCATATGGAAAAATAAGAAGCCATGGATTGCCTACAAGGTACTGAGTAGGGATAAAGCACAGGGGGGTTTGGCACTTCCGGATTTTAAAAATTATTACAGAGTGATAGCACTATCACGGGTGTTAGATTGGGGAAAGGAATCAACAAATAAAAGATGGGTAAGCTCAGAAAAAAATATGAGTAACGCAAAACTTCACCAATTGATTTGGAATCCCCCACATTTTAGCAAATTAGGTCCAAATGCACATATAATAACACGTTACACTTTAAAGATATGGGATCAGGTACATAAACAAAATGTTTGGGAGTTTAATTCACCATTTATATATTTCAAAGATAATGAGTTTTTTTCACCAGGGTTGAGGGAAGTGGGAGGGAACTGGATAAAAAAGAACGATACACAATTGATAGATATTATGAATAATGGTAAAATTGTCACGTTTCAGGAGTTAAACCTACTCAAGGACCTAATGAAAATAGACACATGGCGTTATAACCAGCTTATGCTCTTTATTAAAAGCCTTCCTGGCCCCATTAGAGATAAGGAGAACCTCAGATCTGTGGAGAAATTATTCCTGAAGAACAGAGTCATAAGGAAAACAAAAGAATTATATAAAATAATGCGGGAGGAGGGTGAAGTAGTGAAACCGCTTTACTTCAACAAATGGGAATCCGAATTGGGTCCTTTACCTAGTGGAGTAACTTGGGAGGTAATCTCAAATGCTAAATATAAATCAGCAGTACACATGAGATTTGTTGAATCAAATTTTAAATGTTTAGCCAGATGGTATATGACACCAGATAGATTAAACAAGATGCAGCCAGAAATTCCGGGAAACTGCTGGAGGGGGTGCTCTACCAGAGGAATGATGGCCCACCTTTGGTGGGAATGCCCTAATATCAGTAGATTCTGGCAAGATGTGATAAAGACAATACAGGAGATAATAGGCACGGAGATCAAGGAGGACCCATGGGTGTGTTTGTTCCATGGGACGGAAGGTCATATTAGTAAGTACAATGCATCTTTAACTCCGGTTCTACTTAATGCGGCAAAAAGTTTAATACCAAAAAAATGGCAAGAGGTGAAGGGCCCAAGCATTCGTGATTGGTTAGTGAGCGTTAATGAAACCTATATCTTAGAGGTGGGTGAGGCGGAAGATATTAGGCCAGAGTCAGAAGAGGACTTGGGTGGAGCAAAGTGGGCAAAGTGGATATCCTTTAAAAAAACAGGGAGATTCACCGAGAAATTTATGTATTGAGCGCATGTTTTATTGGGAGTAGACCTGCAGGATGGGGGAGGGGGGTGGGCGGCGGGAGGTGTGGTGGGCTGGGGTTGGGATTTCTAGTGGTATATTGGGGCGTAGTATTAGTGTTGGGATTTTTAAACTTTTGTAAAGAATAAATAAAGATTTTCTGAAACAAAAATAAAAAGCTACGCTTCTGCTACTATGATGTGACGATTATGAGATGGGAAAAAATGAGCCATAAATGGTGATTTAAATTCCTCTCAATCTAAAACTGATGTAGCAAAAAAAAGAGAAGAAAAAAAAAGAACTTTTTGGCCTTAATTCTAAGCGGTATGTGTGGAGAAAACCAGGCACTGCTCATCACCTTTCCAATACAGTCCCAACAGTGAAGCATGGTGGTGGCAGCATCATGCTGTGGGGGTGTTTTTCAGCTGCAGGGACAGGACGACTGGTTGCAATCGAGGGAAAGATGAATGCAGCCAAGTACAGGGATATCCTGGACGAAAAACTTCTCCAGAGTGCTCAGGACCTCAGACTGGGCTGAAGGTTTACCTTCCAACAAGACATTGACCCTAAGCACACAGCTAAAATAACAAAGGAGTGGCTTCACAACAACTCTGTGACTGTTCTTGAATGGCCCAGCCAGAGCCCTAACTTAAACCCAATTGAGCATCTCTGGAGAGACCTAAAAATGGCTGTCCACCAATGTTTACCATCCAACCTGACAGAACTGGAGAGGATCTGCAAGGAGGAATGGTAGAGGATCCCCAATTCCAGGTGTGAAAAACTTGTTACATCTTTCCCAAAAAGACTCATGGCTGTATTAGATCAAAAGGGTGCTTGTACTAAATACTGAGCAAAGGGTCTGAATACTTAGGACCATGTGATATTTCAGTTATTCTTTTTTAATAAATCTGCAAAAATGTCAACAATTCTGTGTTTTTCTGTCAATATGGGGTGCTGTGTGTACATTGAGGAAAAAAAAATGAACTTAAATGATTTTAGCAAATGGATGCAATATAACAAAGAGTGAACAATTTAAGGGGGTCTGAATACTGAATATCCGTCCCCACTGTATACACTAAATTTTTTTTATAAAACACCCACACACGAGGACACAGGATTAGGAGACAGCGCGGATAGTATAATGTAGATGTAGATGTTATTCCAGCAGCAGGAGGGGTCGGGGGGGGGGGGGGCACTGTCACTAGCTGACAAGCAGGGAGGAGAGGAGGATAGAAGACACAGCAGATGACTGAGGCAGGTAAACTGACCAAAGTGTCAGGGCTCCGCAGCCATGATATACCGTGGTCAGTTTACAGAGGGAGGATATAGCCAGGCAGGATCAGCCAGGTATTTCAGGTGATACAGGGGGCCAAATTACACAGCACCAGCACTGTGCTGTATAACATGCTTTAAAGAGACAGGATCAATTTTTCTTTTTTAGGTTAACAAACGCTTTAATTTACAGCATTTTTTCACACCTGCCTAAAACATTTGCACAGTTGTGTACATTTTCATTCTATATGTAGATTTCATCATGGTGTCCCTTTGATTGCCGCAAACACTCCATGAGTTTGAGGAAAGCTTGCATTTTTTGTGAGGGGTTGCTTGAGTCCCCCTCATTTGCCCTGATGTAGGCCATGGTTTAACCTAAAAAGTGTACATCTTCCTGGTAGAATTTGATATATGCTTGCCTTATTGCTATTGTCTGTGCAGTTCTTGTATGATTTAGGATTATTTAAATATTATAAAAATTTTATTAGAAATATTATAAACTGACCCCTAAATTCTCCTCAAGAGTGCCTATTGATACCTATCAAAAAAAAGTGGTTAACTGGGATATCGGGTATGCCCGTGGTAAAATGTCGACCGCCTAACTTATAAAATACGTCATTTGTTTGATGTTAAATATCAGTTTTATGGCTGCAGCTAGATGTCATAACTCCGATATTTTCTTTTCTCTCAGGCGCTGGACTTTCAAATAAAAGTGATCCCTGCAGTGGATCACCGCGGGAAAGCCCCCCTCCCCACCCCCGCCTGCCGCTTCCCAAGCCTTCCCTGTCCCTGCGAATAGTTAACACATACGTAGGTCACGCCAACATATGTAAACAGGGTTTGCACCACACATGAGAGGTATCGCCGAGAATGTCTGAGTGAGAGCAATAATTCTAGCACTAGACCTCCTCTGTAACTCTAAGCTGGTAACCTGTAGACATTTTTAAAGCGTTGTTTGAGATTTTTAAGTACGGTACTTTGGCGCCATTTCACAAGCTTGTTCAATTTTAAAGCGTGACATGTTAGGTATCTATTTACTTGGCGTAACATCTTTCATATTATACAAAAAAAGTGGGTATTATGTTTTTTTACATTTTTTTGTTAAAGTGTATTTTAAAAATTGCATTTGAAAAACCGCTGCACAAAACATAATACATTGCAATGACCACCAATTTATTCTCTAGGATCTCTGCTAAAAAATACATATACCATATATAAGCCGACCCAAATATAAGTCGAGGCACCTAATTTTACCACAAAAAAACTGGGAAAACTTATTGACTCGTGTATAAGCCTAGGGTGGGAAATACAGCAGCTACTGGTAAATTACACAGGCACACACATGTACACACACACACACACATACACAGACACACACACGTACACAGGCACACACACATATGCACACAGACACACACACAACCCCCCCCCCCTTGTAGAACAGCCCTTGTTAGGTGGTGTACCTTGTCCCACTCCCAGCTGTTGTGCAGGACACACAAGGGGTGCACATGCAGGAATTTACCAGAGGGGGCAGCAAAGAGCCCAATGTCAGCTCAATAAAAACTCACACACATTCCAAAATGCAGCGCAGCCACGGAGCTCTCCTGCACCCGCCCCTGCCTTCTCCCATCCTGCCTCACTTGAGTATAAGCCGAGTGGGGGCTTTTTCAGCATAAAAAATGTGCTGAAAAACTCGGCTTATACACGAGTATATACGGTATATAAAGTATTTTTCTAGCAAAAAATACAGATTTTTACTTGTAAACAACAAGTGTCAGAAAAAGGCTTGGCCTTTAAGTGGTTAATACGGATGATAGGGCACTACTTGCTGAGGGGTTACCACAGGGTCCTTCTTAATTTTTGTTTAAATGTAAAATATTGAGATTTTAAAAGATGTTTTGTTAAATGAAATACTGTAGGTTATATATTTTTATAAAAAGAGTCTGTGCATGTGAAGTTTGCATATTCCAGGTGCATTTTGCGTTTTGCAATACACGTTTTTGATCCATTGAAGTCAATGGAACCAAAAACCACAAAAAAGTGCCTGGCTCTTTCCATAAAATGCATAGATGTGAACTACGGCCATAGGAAACCATGTTAAATGGACTATAGTGTGTTTCTGCAAAACTGAAAACGCACTAAAAAATGCATACGATTGAATATTCGGCCAGCAAAAGACCGATGAGAGCTTTTGGTCTGAAAATGCGACCGTGTGCATGCTCCATCGGAATTTTGCTGGCGGAATTCCAGCCTCCAAAAGATTGAGAGCATGTTCTCAATTTTTCTGTCGAGAAAAGTTCCTATCCGAAAATGCGATCGTCTGTACAAATTCCGACGCGCAAAATTCCTACGCATGCTCGGAAACAATTTGACACATGCTCTGAAGCATTGAACTCAATTTTCTCGGCTCGTCGTAATGTTGTTCAGAGAACTTTTGTGTGACCGTGTGTATGCAAGGCAAGCTTGAGCGGAATTCCATCGGAAAAACCATCCAAGTTTTTTCCGACGGGGCATTAAACTGTTTGTAGAAGGATGTGGCACAATAATTAGCGCCTTGCCAAAACAAAGTCTAGAAAATAGAGGGATGGTGGGCCAACTTGCTGAATTTCAATAGGAGTAATTAGGAAGGAGTATTAATTGGCTTCCAGGGGTGGGGATGTCTGAATGTATATTAGGCAGTCACTGCAGCTGGATTGCCTCCTCTGATTTGTTTTCGAAAGGGTTTATTGAACCCTATGAGCAGCGGATCTGCAGTATAAACATGTGCTTGGCGGTTCCGTAAGACATGGTCCTGCTGGGACCCTTTGTACTTTGTAAGCAAAATATATATAGTACAGTTTGACCTCGCTATCACCCTTCTATACTTTCTCTAAAGTGTATTTTTTACTTGTCAAGTTTGTTTATTGAAGTTTTATAAGTCAATATACAATAGTAAGGTACAGTATAACATTATAATATGACAAAAGATAAAGTTGTCTCTTACTTTAAACAAAAAATTGTCAACTCAGAGAGACATTTCCTATAGTGTTAAGAAAGCAAAAATGTCTAAACATAGACTATGATAGAATAATGGAATCTCAATAAAATTATAATTTGAGAATATCTAAAGTTTTAAATAAAAGAAGCGTTATGGAATTGCCGCTCTCATATTTCAAGTAAGAGGAAGTTCCAATGGTTAATAACGTCATAGAAACATGAAATATAATTAAAAGTGACACTATATGAACCTGATGAAGAGCAAGGAGTATAAGAAAGGAAAAAGAAAGGTAGGATAGTGAAAGGGTTAGAAAAGAAAGGAAAGAGGATAGAGGAAAGGAAATGAAAGGGAAGGGATCTCGTACCCTGATATTAACTGAAACTAATTATAGAATTAATCAAGCCACTGTTCATGCCAAAACAGAGGCTATAACGCATGTCAAAATTCCTAAATTTAAGAATATATGGCTTCCTTGGATGACACATTTCCTGCCTTCTAATTTCGATGCAACCTTATTGATGCCTGGGTAAATTTCTCATGCATTTTCTCTAAAGTGTATTTTATAAAACCTTTAAGTTCTGGATAGAATAGAGGATGGTTAAAGCTGCCGTCAGGTTTATTTTTTGCTGTAGGGAGATAGACCTCTATTTGTCCTGGTCACCACTGTCATCAAAACAGAAAATTATGTGAATTCTCAAACAGGAGGTGATGGGAAATTGTCCAATAAGGACACCTGCTTCAGTAATAACTATCTAAGAGAGGATTTCCCCTCACTTTCTATTGAGTCTTGGGGACAGGAGATTAAGTAAAATATCC
The DNA here is from genome assembly GCA_037952925.1 of Lithobates clamitans. Lineage (NCBI taxonomy): Eukaryota > Metazoa > Chordata > Amphibia > Anura > Ranidae > Lithobates > Lithobates clamitans. Next base: position 1,647,562 of record JBBGZY010000224.1, read on the forward strand.
CCAACAGGACCTAGACACACCCACACAAAAAACATTCTCTAATTTACTCAAAACTAAAGAAAAATTGCAAAATTCTGAAAAGTCAAATAATTTTGTAGTAAGATTGAAGCCATCAGAAATAGCAAGGCATATATCAAAGTAATAGATTGATAAAATTGTTTTAACGGTAGTGTATTTTCTTGGCAAGCATTCAGGAATAGATACATAAGAATTTTATAATGTGAAAATACACATGCTGTCACATACACCAGTAATGTGAACATCAAACAAAAAAAAAGTTAAGAAAAACAGCAAAGTGGATGCTGCACTATTCATGTGAGGCCATAAAATATTGTACTTGCAAGTCAAGGAAATGAATAAGCAGTTGTGGGTGTATAGAGGTGTGAAAAGGGCAACCATTTGATTCCAGCAGTCTCCTTTGTACTGCTTTCTCATGTGCTGTCTGTCAAATGCCAAATTTGCAAGCTAGAAGACAAAGATGACAGCCAAAGATTTTTTGCAAGCATATACTTCACCTGGGGATCACAGAAGTGCAGTTCACTCTGCACTCCTGTGACCCGTTTTCAGCCGACAGCAGGGTAAAGTCCGTTGTCGACTGACGTCACCCGAGTCAGGCTTTACAGTTGGAATTAGACATGTGCAGAATGAAAAAATGTGTAGAGTTTCGTTTCAGATAGATTCGTTATGTTACTAATTTCCTTTTGGTATTCATTTTCAAAGGATTTCCAAGTTTTCAAAACAAATACAATTCGAAATGGTCGAAAATTGATCGACCGATCTGACATCTGTGTAAAGAATAGCTGTTTTTTAGGAGAAGGCTGGCAAGTCGGTCGTGACGTCCTTAAAAACCATGACTCATCTGCTGCCGCCCCCACTCCTGAACCATACCAGGCCACATGTCCTCAAGGTGCTTTGGGGGATCCCGAAGGGCCTGGAATGGATTGGGGGGGGGGGGGACCCCCACACTGTTTAAAAAAAAAAAAAATGAATGCCATTCCAAATATACAAAACTAATTTCGAAATTTGTTTTGTATTTTCGGCATTTATTTTGTTTATTTGTGGATTGGAACTGGAATAGCATTAAAGAATGAAAAAACAAATGCAGAGGATTCAAAACAAATTTTAAAATTAGTTTAGTATTGTTGGCAATCGTTTTATTCATAAATTGTAACGTATATTCACAAATTACAATGGCTGGATGTTAAGGACCGGCCGGCCACAACGCCCTTAACAACTAATACTTACCTGCTGTCCAGATTCCCCGCTGAAAGCAAAATGTAAACAAAACAATTGCTGGCATTACATTAAAAAACAAAGAGTGGGTTCCCCCTCCCCCCAATCTGAAGGGTCTAGTATGGATTTTAAGGGAAACCCCACACCAAAAAAAAAGGTGTGGGGTCCCCCCAAAAATCCATACCAGACCCTTTTCCGAGCATGCAGCCTGGGAAGCCAGGAAAGGGGGGGGGGATGTGCTCACTCACCCCCCCTCCTGAACCATACCAGACTACATGCCCTCAACATGAACACCACCGCTGACCTGAAAGGCCTGCAAACGTTGCTTGCCTCCTGGCATCTGACATGTCGGGTTCCCACCGAAGGTAAATAAACAAAGGGGTGTGATCACCCGATGACAGATGACCCTGCCCCTTTGTTTATTTTTCATCAGCACTGTGTACCAGAGCTGTCAGTCGGCGGAAGCCTAGCGACTAAATACACAAAGGGTAAGGGCCACCCGCTGTCACCGATGTCACCCTTTATTTATTCATCATCGGTGGGAACCTGACATGTCAGATGCCAGGAGGCAAGCAACATGTGTGGGCCTGTTTTCTTTTTTTTCGGGTCAGCGCTGGTGGCGTTCATTGTGATTGGTGCTGGATTTACTTCGGGGGACATTGTTTTTGTTTTTTTTTAATAAAGGACTTCAAAATCGTCAAAATCTGTCTTTGTTTTTATTTATTTTTTATTACACTTTTTGGTGAATGCGTAGGGGTACAGTGTACCCCATATTCATTCACATTAGTCCCCCACCTGCAGACCCCCACAACCACCGCTCAGGTTTGTGGGAACCCTTGTCCCCATTTGCCATTTTGTGGCAATGTTGGCACTGTTTGTTTATATTCTCCCACTGACAGCAGATGAGTCATGGTTGTTAAGGGCACTGCAGCCGGGAGGCCGCCCCACTCTTTAACCACCAGCTGTTATTAAATTAATTTGAATCATTCATTTAATTTGGATGCTTCACACATCCGAATTAAACAAACTAATTTTGTTTCATTCGTTGCTGTTTAATTCGGATTAGTGGAAATTCATTACTGTTGTATTGGGAAATTCGGGTACATGCGAATTTCTGAATAAGAAAAATTTTGTCCGCATTTCACATGTCAAGTCAGGATCCACCCAGATGCCTGGACCGGCATCTGGCTTTGCCTCTCAGCGAGGCTACGCCCGCCCCCTCCATGGCCTAGTGCTGGAGGGGCAGAGCAGAGAGCTGGTGACTGCTCACTAAAGGCTGAAAACCGAGTGATCAGCGGTTTTGATCGCTCATTTCTTAGAGCTGGAGGGGGGACATCAATCCGAGGTGAGTACAAACTTTTTTTTTTTTTTTTTACAAGCCCATACTTCTCTTTTAATAAAAAGGAAGTTGAATTCCATTAAAAGTGTAATTGTAGGCAGGTTTGAAAGACTTGCGTTCAAGGTAAGCCATGCATGATTAATTTTTTGCATTTAAAATGAAAGAAAACTCCCATGGAGTTACTGTATTCTGACAGCGAGGAGGCTTCCCCACTATCATAATACACTCAACAGCACCACTAGCTCTAGCCAGAAATGCATATTGAGTGAAAATTTTCCAACAAGAAGACTTCACTGCAGCCCCGATTGACAAGATTCCAGCCCTGCCTTGGTCCAATCAGACGCCAGTGAAATCACTTCCTGTTCCACGGTCCACGCTGGTCAGTGTGGAGCTTCCTGGTCCCTGGTGAAACACTGTGCTCCATTCCAGCCAGCTGCCCAATCCTTTCCAGCTATCCAGAACAGCGGTGGGACCCGCAGAGCCATGTGGAATGCCAGGACTTCACTTTAATTTGACATCTTCTACCATCTTGTAAGTGTTTTTAATCTAATCCTATTAAAGTCATCATTTTAATACTACACTCAGGTCGGCGCCTCCCCTCCCTGTTTTTTCCTTATTTGGCAGATATGACGGGCATGGGTGGAGAACCATCTTATCTTTGTGAACCACCAAATAAGGAGTACGACAGGATAAGGCCACCAGCTCCAACACTCTGCGTGCAGAGGTAATAGCCACTAAAAAGGCAACCTTCTGTGACAACGTAAGCAAGGAAATCTCCCATATATTCCCAAATGGAGTCTTCTGGAGGACAGAGAGAACAAGGTTCAAGTCCCATGGCTGCAGCAGGAGAGCACACTGGAGGAGCCACGTGCCAAACGCCTTAAATGGAGGTACAAACCAAAGAAAATGTGGCCAAGGGATGTTGAAAGAAAATCGACACAGCAGACATCTGGCCCTTGATGGTACTCAAGGCCAACTTTTGTTCAACACCCTGTTGAAGAAAGGCCCAAATCCGAGCCACTGAAAAGGAACCGGGTGGACGCAAGTTGACTAACACCATAAGCTGTACACCCTCCAGGTATGATGCCAGGAGGAAAGAATACAGGCCCCAAAAACATGGCCACCATATCCCGAGTACAGCAAGGGAAAAGAAACAGCAGGCAGCTCAGCCTACAACAAAATGGCCACTGGAACCCACTACCACGAGGTGTACAGACCCCAGAGAAGATGGACACTAGTGCTGGAGGAGAAAGCTTGCCATGCCTACAGCAGGGGGAATCCAAGTACGTGGACACAGTGGTCCCTAGTGCCCTCCTCCCACAGAAAACACACACTCCACGTGCAGGAAAGCAGGAGATGGACCACAGCACCCAGCAGTCATCAGCGAGAAGCCCAACTAGGCAAAAGAGCCAAAGGGGAACCCAAGGTGAAAGGGGGAGGGCAGGGGGGCCATAAGGTAATCAAGCAGCAAACTGGGGGGTCTGGGTGGGAGTAGGAGAACCCGCAGGTCCGACCATCCCAGGGAGAGCCCGAGTCCACCCCGCACTGCACTTCTACCGGAACTGTACTTATCAATCATCGGAGGTGCGGGCACCGCTCCACAGACATATCTGCCTCACTACCGAAGTGAAGGGGCTGTCGGCCAGGGAAGTGTTGTGACACGGACACTGGAGCCAGGTCATTTGCATCCCTGCAAGAATGTTTAACTCGCTGTTCTGCCCCTGAATTAGATGGGGCTGTGTCACAGCCAACCTAGCGCTTAGCTGGCAGTCTGCACACGCTCGATGGCCAGACTGGGGTGACCACTGGATCTAGACAGAGGTGGCTCCAGGCTTTGTGAGGCTTAGACATGAGGCCCAAACACACCAATAAAGGGAAAAATAATTCAAGCGATAAAAAAATTAACTGTATAAATTACATATATTAGGAGCTTTAAAGTGCTGGTGTCAGTGCTTACTGTCTCAGTGCTGGTGTCAGTGCTCTCTATCTCGGTGCTGGTGTCAGTGCTCTTTATCTCAGTGCTGGTGTCAGTGCTCTTTATCTCAGTGCTGGTGTCAGTGTTCTCTATCTCGGTGCTGGTGTCAGTGTTCTCTATCAGCACTGATAGTCGGTGCTGGTGTCAATGCTCTCTATCTCGGTGCTGGTGTCAGTATTTTCTATCAGCACCAATAGTCGGTGCTGGTGTCAGTGCTCTCTATCTCAGTGTTGGTGCCAGTGCTCTCTATCTCGGTGCTTGTGTCAGTGTTCTCTGTCTCGGTGCTGGTGTCAGTGTTCTCTGTCTCAGTGCTGGTGTCAGTGCTCTCTATCTCGGTGCTGGTGTCAGTGCTCTCTATCTTGGTGCTGGTGTCAGTGTTCTCTATCTCGGTGCTGGTGTCAGTGTTCTCTATCTCAGTGCTGGTGTCAGTGTTCTCTATCAGCACCGATAGTCGGTGCTGGTGTTAGTGCTCTCTATCTCAGTGCTGGTGTCAGTGCTCTCTATCTCGGTGCTGGTGTCAGTGTTCTCTATCTTGGTGCTGGTTTCAGTGTTCTATATCTCGGTGCTGGAGTCAGTGTGGGAGGTAGCAGTGGAGAAGCCAATCAGCAGGTAGTGCCAGCACAGGATGAAGAGCACTCGGACCATCATGGCTGAGGATCAGCACTGGACTGGGCTGGGACCTTCCGACCCCTCAGTGGAGTCCTGCATAGGTGGGGGTAAGGACAGTGTGGAGGGAGGGTCAGGGGCTGTCAATCACAGGTTGGCACACTGGCACAGGACTGAGCTGCCTTGACTGTGGCACTGATTATCAAGAGGAAGGGATGGAGGGGATGGGACAGGGGTGGAAATAAAGGCAAGTGACTGTGGCTGAGGGATGCTGGAGGAGCAGGGATGATAAGTTGGCTCTCTCTGATGATAGTGGTAGCTGGCTGCAGAAGGGGTTGTGGTATGGTATATGTGCCTATCCCTGCAGCTGGAGCCCCGAATCCCACCGCCCCCCCGCACTGATTGACAGCCCCAGAGAGGGGCGGCCCGGACACCTCTTCAGCTCTTCTCTCCTCCCTCCCCCTTCCATTGGCTCCAATACAGCCCTGGCGAGGCTTCCTCCCCGGTGAAACCCTCCTCTTCCCCTCTGCTTACCAGATGACTCCCCTGGGTGTGCCGGGATCACTCAGTGGAGCACTTCGGGGGGGGTGAGGGGGGGAGATCTGCTCTGCGGCTCCGGAGCAGTGGGAATATTTGTATTGTAATTTTGCTCCAGCTGCTGTAATGAGTTGCCTCCCCTTCGCCTCCCCCAGACAACACAGTGCTGGCCCTGCCTTCTCCCCAAGACACACCCACGGCTCCATCTTCTCTCTCCACAGAGCTCACAGGCAGCTCTGCTGGCTGAGTGGCCGGAGCGCAGCGCCACCGCAGCAGCATTGTCAGCAGAGGTGGCTCTGCAATTAGGCAAATTAGGCGGTCGCGAGGCCCCTGTAAGTGCGAGGCCTTAGGTCACCGCCTAATTTGCCTAATTAAAGAGCCGCTAGCTTCTCCAGCCCATCGCCCAGGCCAGCCCAGCAGTTGATTGTAGATCTCCGCAGGTAAAAAACAAGAAAAAAAAGTTAAAAAGAAAAAGAGGTATAAAACCAGCAGGGAGCTAGGTCCTTACTACTGAAACTAGGCAGAAAAAACTGGATGCCTATAGCAGAGAGAGATATTTATACCAGCTAGGACTGCTTTAGGCATTGTCAAGTTTATTTTCTGCCTAGTGTCCTACTCGGTAGGTGGCAATATAAGCCTATGGTCGAGAATATGAACAGCTGTGTCTGTCAATGAACATAAGAGAAAATCATTTTATTCTTTAGTCAGAGCGTGTGTTTTGGAGAAGTGTATTTAGGGTAGTTTAATTTATTTCAGATAGTGTTGTAGTAGTGTGTGTTAGATTCCTATTTACCACTGTTGCTTCTTTCTATGGAAAAACTGTATGGTAATGAAGCTAATAAGTGCTATTTTTGCAACAAAAACAGATCCAGGATAGTTGAAATGGACTCTCGTAACCCTCAGGAGACATTTAAAGCCCACTACAAACCACCATAAACCATCTTAATTTATCTTTCCCAAGTTAGTGTTCACCAAAATAGCAAAATTTTGCCATATCTCTCAATTTTTAACAACATTTTGAGAGAAATGAAGACTCATGAAGACATTTTTTGTCTCATTTCTACATTCAGACTAAGAAAGCAAGGGGCAGAATTTTATTGCTAGGCAATACACACTTACGTTCTGCTACATGGAAAATAATTTCAGTGGCAGGTAAGTATAACATGTTTGTTCTTTTTAACTAAAAAAGAAAGACTTTAAAATGAAAGTGTAGGTAAGACTATGAAAATGGAGGCTGTTAGTACAATGGTTATATGGCCGCATATCTATCACTGTAACATGAATTGAGGTTTAATATTTAGTTTCGGTCTTAGTCATTTTTGCAGTGGCTGAATTTAGTCTGTTTACTCACCACAGTTTCTCTCATCCAACCCGTTTGGACAATCCTTGACACCATCGCATAATGGAACACACATACCATCAAGTTCGCACAGGTACTCCCCAGGACAAGCTGCACAAAGATTCAGAGATGATGTGACAATGTTTGGACTTTAGAAACACAGCAGGCTTTTGCAAAAATGTTCTGAAGGAGGTTAATATTACACAGCACAACTCACGGTCTGTTAGATTGAAGAGGCTGTAGGAGGCCTGTATTCCTGGGCCAGTTTGTGATCCTTGACAGGAAAATTGTATTGGGATGTTTGACTTCCCTATGATCCTTAGAGTGTGTGATCTAAGCGCACGTAACCCACAGAGCCTATGGATTAAAAATGAAAGAGTGAAGTTACTGTATTAGAATTTAGATACTGATGGATTCTTCTTTTTGTACCTCCATTTTTATGTGTATGGACACTTGTATAATTTGGAAATTGCCTTCTTCTCTTAAATAAAAAAATAGAAAAAAAGTGAAATAGTAAGTACCACTTTTGACATTACCTGAAAGTGACCCTGTCAGCACAGGATCACTTTTATGTACAACATGCCAGCCATAAGAAAGCTACATGTATTCCCTTTTTAATGGCCCTTTTCTTGAATTACTTCTGAAGAATTACTGCTCTCCCAGCCACTGCACGGGAGGTGTGTGATACCCGCTCTACCCGCTGCTAACTCTGGGTTTTTATACAGGCACATACATCACAACAGGACATATACCGATCAGCCATAACATTATGACTGCTGATGGGTTAAGTGAATAACATTGATTTTCTCTAATGCCGTGTACACATGTCCGGTTTTGCCGTCGGAATAAACTCCGAAGGTTTCTCCGACGGAACTCTGACGGAATTCCATTCAAGCGGTCTTGCCTACACACGGTCAAATCAAAGTCCGACCGTCAAGGACGCAATGACGTACAGCACGTACGATGGGACTAGAAAAAGGAAGTTCAATAGCCAGTAGCCAGAAGCTTCCGTCTCGTACTTGCTTCAGAGAATGCGTCGTTTTTGGTACTTCGGAACAGCATACAGACCAGCGGGTTTCCAGATAGTAATTAGTTACGTCTGAAAAATTTAGAACATGTTCACTATCTAAGTCCGTCAGAATTTTCGACAGAAAAAGTCCGATGGAGCATACACACGGTTGGATTATACGATGAAAGCTCCCATCAGACTTTTTATGACGGACAGTCCACTCGTGTGTACGCGGCATTACAGTGGCATCTGAAAGTCAGGATATATTAAGTGGCAAGAAAATATGTTTCAGTCTTTGCAGATAACACCAAGCTGGAACTGGAGAAAGTGCAGAGAAGGGCAACCAAACTGATAAGAGGTATGGAGGAACTGAATTTATTCTCTCTTGAGAAGAAAAGATTAAGGCAGATATGATCAACATGTATAAATACATAAGGGGTCCATATAATGAACTTGGTGTTGAGTTATTCACTATAAGGTCATCACAGAGGACAAGGGGGCATTCTTTAAGTCTGGAGGAAAAAAAATGTAATCTCTAAATACGGCAAGGTTCTTTCACAGTAGGAGCTGTGAAAATGTGGAATAGACTCCCTCCAGAGGTGGTTCTGACCAGCTCAGTAGCTTGCTTTAACCACTTGCCGACCGCCCGCCACCGGCAGAATGGCTCCCCTGCGCGAATCGCCATAGCTGTACGGCTGCTTCAAGGGGTATAGGGGGCGCGTACATATACTCCGGGCACCCGCGAATGCTCCTGACAGAGCGAGAATGAGGATCTGTGTGTGTGTAAACACACAAATCCATGTTCTGGCAGGGGAGAGAACATGGATCGTATGTTCCTAGTATATAGGAACACCGATCTGTCTCCTCCCCTAGGCAGTCCCATATCCCTTACAGTTAGAACATGCTGAGGGAACACATTTAACCCCTTGATCGCCCCCTAGTGTTAACCCCTTCCCTGCCAGTGACATTTATACAGTAATCAGTGGCTATTTTTAGCTCTAATCGCTGTATAAATGTCAGTGGTTCCAAAAAACTGTCAAGAGTGTCCGATCTGTCCACTGCAATGTCCTCATAAAAATTGCAGATCGCCGTCATTACTAGTAAAAAAATAAAAATAATAAAAATGCCATAAATCTATCCCCTATTTTGTAGACACTATAACTTTTGCGCAACCCAATCAATATACACTTATTGCGATTTCTTTTTTACCAAAAATATGTAGAAGAATATATATCGGCCTAAACTGAGGAAGAAATTTTTTCTTTTAATTTGCGGATATTTATTATAGCAAAAAAAGTAAAAAATATTGTGTTTCTTTTCAAAATTGACGCAATTTATAGCGCAAAAAAATAAAACCACAGAGGTGATCAAATACCTCCAAAGGAAAGCTCTATTTGTGGGGAAAAAAGGAAGTCAATTTTGTTTGGGCACAGCGTGGCACGACCGTGCAATTGTCAGTTAAAGCGACGCAGTGCCGTATCGCAAAAAATGGCTCAATCAAGAATGAGGTAAATCCTTCCGGGGCTGAAGTGCTTAAAAAGGCCTGGATTCTTTCCTAAATGTACATAATATAACTGGATACTAACATTTATAAGTAAAGTTGATCCAGGGAATATACCATTGCCTCTCGGGGGATCAAGAAGTAATTTTTTCTCCTGCTGGAGCAAATTGGATCATGCTTTGCTGTTTTTTTTTGCCTTCCTCTGGATCAACTGTGGGTATAGGATTATGTATATGGGATTGTTTTTTTTTCTCCTTGTTTGATCTAGATGGACTTGTGTCTTTTTTCAACCTGACTAACTATGTACCGTATTTATCGGCGTATAACACGCACCGGCGTATAACACGCACCCCAATTTAGGAGGGAATTTTAAGGAAAAAAAACTTTTAGGAGGGAAGTTGAAGGGAAAAAAACTTACATTTAAATGCCCTTCATTGCAGCCTTGTCAGTGCAGCCTTGTCAGTGCAGCCTTGTCAGTGCAGCCTTCCCCAGTGCAGCCTTGTCAGTGCAGCCTTCCCCAGTGCAGCCTTGTCAGTGCAGCCTTGTCAGTGCAGCCTTCCCCAGTGCAGCCTTGTCAGTGCAGCCTTCCCCAGTGCAGCCTTGCCCCAGTGCAGCCTTGCCCCAGTGCAGCCTGGGATCCCCTGTCCCTGCTTCCAGGGCTTCAAAATCGCGGTCCGCGATTTGAAAATGGCGCCGCCGGCGCCGAAGTACACAGAGCCGGTCCTCGGCTCTTTCCGGCGGCTCTCGTTTACTTTCGGCTCCACTCGTAGTCCCGAGCGGAGCTATCCGAGTAGGTTCGGATAGCTCCGCTCGGGACTACGAGTGGAGCCGAAAGTAAACGAGAGCCGCCGGAAAGAGCCGAGGACCAGCTCTGTGTACTTCGGCTCCGGCGGCGCCATTTTCAAATCGCGGTCCGCGATTTTGACATTTGCACAGCTCGGGATCGGCGGGGATCGGCGTATAACATGCACCTGCGACTTTCCCCTGATTTTAAGGGGAAAAAAGTGCGTGTTATACGCCGATAAATACGGTAATTATGTTGTCCCTGAAGTTGATGTGATTAAAGCAGAGAAAATGGGCATTGCAGTTAGCTGTGTATGGGGCTGTGTAGCCACAGACTGGTCAGGGTGCCCATACAGACCCATGTCCACAGCCAAAAGAACCTACAGTGGGCATGTGAGCATCAGAACTGGATGACAGAGCAATAGAAGATGGCCTGGTCTGATGAATTGAGTCTTCTTTTACATCATGTGGGTGGCCGGATGTGTGTCCATCGCTTACGTGGGGAAGAGATGGCACCAGGATGCAGTATGGGAAGAAGGTAAGCGGGCAGAGGCAGTGTGATGCTTTGAGAAATACCATATATACGCGAGTATAAGTCGATCCGAGTATAAGACGAGGCCCTAATTTACCACAAAAAAATGGGAAAAACTTATTGACCCGAGTATAAGACGAGGGTGAGAAATGCAGCAGCTACTGTAAGTGGAAAAAGAGGGTCAACAATGCCCATCTGCTAGCTGTATACCTCCCTGTGTCCTGTGCATGTGTCCTGTGCATGTGTCATGTGTCCAGTGTATATGTGCATGTGTCATGTGTCCAGTGTATATGTGCATGTGTCATGTGTCCTGTGTATATGTGCATGTGTCATGTGTCCTGTGTATATGTGCATGTGTCATATGTCCTGTAGGGATGAGCTTCGTGTTCGAGTCGAACCCATGTTCGACTCGAACATCGGCTGTTCGGTCGTTCGCCGAATTGCGAACGATATGGGCCGTTCGCGCCAAATTCGTGTGGCGCGTCACGGCCCATAATTCACTGCGGCATCGCAGTGCATTGCTGGCTGATGATTGGCCAAGCATGCACTATGACCCGCATGCTTGGCCAATCACAGCGCCGTCAGTAGAGAGAGCTGTAATTGGCCAAAGCCAGGGTGGCTTTGGCCAATTATGGCTCAGGGGATTTAGTACACACCCCACACTATATAAGGCCGCCTGCACGGCGGCCCTGTGTAGTGTGTGTTCCGGTGTGCTGAGAGATAGAGAGAGAGAGAGACAGTGTCATTTGATTTGAGTTAGATAGATTAGGCAGAACAGTCAGTCAGTTAGCTGCACTTACAGTGTATTGTGTATATATATGCATCCCAGGTGTTGCATATATATATATACACTGTATTCAGTTTAGCTAGATCCGTTCCTGTTATCTTCTATCTAGACTATTTACATTTAGTGCAGTGTGTCCTGCTCACAGTGTTCAGCTAGATCCGTTCCTGCTATTTACATTCAGTGCAGTGCGTCCTGCTCACAGTGTTCAGCTAGATCCGTTCCTGCTATTTACATTCAGTGCAGTGCGTCCTGCTCACAGTGTTCAGCTAGATCCGTTCCTGGTATTTACATTTAGTGCAGTGCGTCCTGCTCACAGTGTTCAGCTAGATCCGTTCCTGCTATTTACATTCAGTGCAGTGCGTCCTGCTCACAGTGTTCAGCTAGATCCGTTCCTGCTATTTACATTCAGTGCAGTGCGTCCTGCTCACAGTGTTCAGCTAGATCCGTTCCTGCTATTTACATTCAGTGCAGTGCGTCCTGCTCACAGTGTTCAGCTAGATCCGTTCCTGGTATTTACATTTAGTGCAGTGCGTCCTGCTCACAGTGTTCAGCTAGATCCGTTCCTGCTATTTACATTCAGTGCAGTGCGTCCTGCTCACAGTGTTCAGCTAGATCCGTTCCTGCTATTTACATTCAGTGCAGTGCGTCCTGCTCACAGTGTTCAGCTAGATCCGTTCCTGGTATTTACATTTAGTGCAGTGCGTCCTGCTCACAGTGTTCAGCTAGATCCGTTCCTGCTATTTACATTCAGTGCAGTGCGTCCTGCTCACAGTGTTCAGCTAGATCCGTTCCTGGTATTTACATTTAGTGCAGTGCGTTGTGCTCACAGTGTTCAGCTACATCCGTTCCTGCTATTTACATTCAGTGCAGTGCGTCCTGCTCACAGTGTTCAGCTAGATCCGTTCCTGCTATTTACATTCAGTGCAGTGCGTCCTGCTCACAGTGTTCAGCTAGATCCGTTCCTGCTATTTACATTCAGTGCAGTGCGTCCTGCTCACAGTGTTCAGCTAGATCCGTTCCTGGTATTTACATTTAGTGCAGTGCGTTGTGTTTACAGTGTTCAGCTACATCCGTTCCTGCTATTTACATTCAGTGCAGTGCGTCCTGCTCACAGTGTTCAGCTAGATCCGTTCCTGCTATTTACATTCAGTGCAGTGCGTCCTGCTCACAGTGTTCAGCTAGATCCGTTCCTGGTATTTACATTTAGTGCAGTGCGTCCTGCTCACAGTGTTCAGCTAGATCCGTTCCTGGTATTTACATTTGGTGCAGTGCGTCCTGCTCACAGTGTTCAGCTACATCCGTTCCTGCTATTTACATTCAGTGCAGTGCGTCCTGCTCACAGTGTTCAGCTACATCCGTTCCTGCTATTTACATTCAGTGCAGTGCGTCCTGCTCACAGTGTTCAGCTAGATCCGTTCCTGCTATTTACATTCAGTGCAGTGCGTCCTGCTCACAGTGTTCAGCTAGATCCGTTCCTGGTATTTACATTTAGTGCAGTGCGTCCTGCTCACAGTGTTCAGCTAGATCCGTTCCTGCTATTTACATTCAGTGCAGTGCGTCCTGCTCACAGTGTTCAGCTAGATCCGTTCCTGCTATATACATTTAGTGCAGTACGTCCTGCTCACAGTGTTCAGCTAGATCCGTTCCTGTTATCTTCCTACTGACAGGCAGGCTTGTCTGGTTACAGTATATAAAGCTACCTTAAGAAAATTACAGGTGTTCTTTTTGATCCTATTAGTACCACGGTCAGGCAGCTAGACTATTTACATTTAGTACAGTGCGTCCTGCTCACAGTGTTCAGCTAGATCCGTTCCTGTTATCTTCCTACTGACAGGCAGGCTTGTCTGGTTACAGTATATAAAGCTACCTGAAGAAAATTACAGGTGTTCTTTTTGATCCTATTAGTACCACGGTCAGGCAGCTAGACTATTTACATTTAGTACAGTGTGTCCTGCTCACAGTGTTCAGCTAGATCCGTTCCTGTTATCTTCCTACTGACAGGCAGGCTTGTCTGGTTACAGTATATAAAGCTACCTTAAGAAAATTACAGGTGTTCTTTTTGATCCTATTAGTACCACGGTCAGGCAGCTAGACTATTTACATTTAGTACAGTGCGTCCTGCTCACAGTGTTCAGCTAGATCCGTTCTTGCTATTTACATTCAGTGCAGTGCGTCCTGCTCACAGTGTTCAGCTAGATCCGTTCCTGGTATTTACATTTAGTGCAGTGCGTCCTGCTCACAGTGTTCAGCTAGATCCGTTCCTGCTATTTACATTCAGTGCAGTGCGTCCTGCTCACAGTGTTCAGCTAGATCCGTTCCTGCTATATACATTTAGTGCAGTACGTCCTGCTCACAGTGTTCAGCTAGATCCGTTCCTGTTATCTTCCTACTGACAGGCAGGCTTGTCTGGTTACAGTATATAAAGCTACCTTAAGAAAATTACAGGTGTTCTATCCCAGCTTAGTGCAGCTACAGGCCATTAGTATGTCTGGAAGGCCAAGAAGGAGAGGCAGACAGTCACAAGCCAATAAGAGAGGGCAAGCAGGCTCTGTGTCTAGTGCTGGTCGTGGAGACGGTGCATCCTCATCAGCACGTGGCCATGGGACACGCTTGGCCTTTTTTTCGGCAGCTGGCCGTGTTGAGCCGCAACATGCGGAAGACTTGGTCGAGTGGATGACCAAGCCGTCCTCATCCTCCTCATCCTCTCTCACCCATGCCCAGGGTGCTTTGTCTGGCAAAGCAGCGGCCTCTTCCCTCAGCTCAATGTCATCAGTGACTCCTTCCCTAGCTCCACCATGTCCTCATGAGGATTCCCTCGAACTGTTTGACCACAGTGTTGGGTACATGCTCCAGGAGGATGCCCAGCGTTTGGAAGGCTCTGATGATGATACTGAGCTCAATGAAAGCAGTAACATGAGCACGGACAGAGGGGGTGCCCAAGAAGGACAGCAATCTGGCAGTCATGCTCCCCCTGCTGCAGCATACTGCCAGGTTTGCTCCAGTGATGAGGAGGGAGGGGATGATGAGGTCACTGACTCAACGTGGGTGCCTGATAGGAGAGAGGAGGAGGAGGAGGAGGAGGAGGAGGTGGCACATCACCAACTAGGCAGGATGCCCTCCAGGGGCCAGCCTAAGGGCAGCACATTGACTGCATCACACCCCAAAGCTCCACATGTGCAGGGCGCTGCAGTCTCTGCGCGTTATTCAAAAAGTTCTTTGGTGTGGGCCTTTTTTGAGACGAGTGCATCAGATCGCACCGCTGCTATTTGCAACATATGTCTCAAGCGTATCTCGCGTGGCCAAAACATCTCCCGCTTGGGTACCACATGCTTGACCAGACATATGTTGACCTGCCATGCAGTTCGTTGGCAAGCGTATCTAAAAGACCCACACCAAAGAACAAAGACGATCTCTCCTTGCTCCTCATCAGCTGAGATTTCCAACCCCACTAGACCTTCAGTCCTCTCTGAGACCTGCAGTGAGAGGAATGAAGGTGTAGAATTAGGTGTGTCACAGCCAAGTACTTGTGGGCAATCTGCTTTTGGTACACCGACGTCAGATTGTACCAGGCAAATTTCCCTGCCCCAGCTGCTGCACCGCCGAAAGAAGTTTGCTCCCAGCCATCCACATGCCCAGCGGTTGAATGCTAGCTTGGCAAAATTGCTAGCACTTCAACTGCTGCCTTTTCAGTTGGTAGACTCTGCCCCCTTCCGTGAGTTTGTGGAATGTGCGGTTCCTCAGTGGCAGGTACCCAAACGCCACTTTTTCTCACGGAAGGCGATTCCGGCTCTCTACCGGCATGTGGAAGGCAATGTCCATGCCTCGCTGGACAGGGCGGTCAGCGGTAAGGTGCATATTACCGCTGACTCATGGTCCAGCAGGCATGGACAGGGACGTTACTTAAGTTTCACGGCGCATTGGGTGACTCTGCTGGCAGCTGGGAAGGATGCAGGACAAGGTGCAGTAGTGTTGGAGGTTGTTCCGCCACCACGCCTCCAAAATGCTGATTGTGACACACCTCTCTCCTCCACCCCCTCCTCTTCTTCTTCCTCCATGGCCACTTCCTCGGAACCAGCGGTGCTCCGTAGGCGTTCAAGGGGCTACGCAAGTACGCAGGCCAAAAGATGCCATGCGGTGCTTGAGCTGGTGTGCTTGGGGGACAGGAGCCACACTGGGGCAGAGGTTCTGTCAGCTCTGCAGGGGCAGGTTCAGAGGTGGTTGACGCCACGCCAACTTAAGGCAGGAATGGTGGTTTGCGACAATGGCACCAACCTCCTCTCTGCCCTCCGACAGGGACAACTGACCCATGTGCCCTGTTTGGCTCACGTCCTTAACTTGGTGGTGCAGCGGTTCTTGGGCAGGTACCCGGGCTTACAGGATGTCCTGAGGCAGGCCAGGAAAGTCTCTGTGCATTTCCGCCGGTCATATAATGCCAGTGCTCGGCTGACGGACCTCCAAAAGGAGTTTAACCTGCCCAAGAACCGCCTAATCTGTGACATGCCCACCAGGTGGAACTCGACGTTGGCCATGCTGCAGCGGCTGCACACGCAGCAGAGGGCCATCAATGAGTACCTGTGCGACTATGGCACCAGGACAGGGTCAGGGGACCTTGGTTTTTTTTCCCCACGCCAGTGGGCCATGATCAGGGATGCATGCACTGTCCTGTCACCATTCGAGGAGGCCACGAGGATGGTGAGCACTGACAGTGCATGCATCAGTGACACTGTCCCCCTTGTCCACCTGTTGGAGCACACGCTGCGTGGAATAATGGACAGGGCACTTGAGGCAGAACAGAGGCAGGAAGAGGAGGACTTCCTTAGCTCTCAAGGCCCCCTTTATCCAGACAGTGTTCCTGCGTGCCCGCCGATCACACAGGAAGAGGACGAGGAGGAGGAGGAGGAGGAGGAGGAAGATTGTGTCAGTATGGAGGTGGAGCCTGGCACTCAGCATCAGCAGTCTTTAAGGGATCAGTCCCAAGGAACACATGGACTTGTACGTGGCTGGGAGGAGGTGGCTGCGGACGTTGTTGTCCTTAGTGACCCAGAGGACTCCGGACCGAATGCCTCAGCAAACCTACGCTGCATGGCCTCCCTGATCCTGCAAAGCCTGCGTAAGGATCCTCGTATTCGTGGTATCAAGGAGAAGGACCAATACTGGCTGGCAACCCTCCTTGATCCACGTTACAAGGGTAAGGTTGCGGACCTTATCTTGCCATCGCAGAGGGAGCAGAGGATGAAACATCTTCGGGAGGCCTTGCAGAAAGGTCTGTGCAACGCGTTCCCAGAGACTGGAAGGTTACAAACTCCTGTTTCTGGACAACGTGTTGCTGAGGCTTCGGTCAGTCAAAGAAGGAGCGGTGGAGAAGGTGGCCGTCTGACCGATGCGTTCAGACAATTTTTTGGTCCGCAGCCCCAAGGTATGATCGGTTCCAGCAACCATCGCCAGCGTCTGTTTTACATGGTGCAGGAATACCTAGGGGCAAGATCAGACTTGGACACCTTTCCCACCGAAAATCCTCTGGGTTACTGGGTCTTGAGGATGGATCACTGGCCAGAGCTTGCACAGTATGCAATTGAGCTACTGGCCTGTCCTGCATCCAGCGTTCTTTCGGAACGCACATTCAGTGCTGCTGGAGGCGTGGTAACCGATCACAGGGTGCGTCTGTCCACCGACTCGGTCGATCGGCTGACCTTCATAAAAATGAATCAGTCTTGGATCACCACCAGCTACCAAGCACCTGATGCAGATGTAACCGAATAATTTTTTTTGAAATCTCAGATCCCTTCAAAGACTGCCTATGCTGATGCTGAGTGACTATCCCTGAGTAATTATCCTCTTCCTCCTCAATCATCACGCTGATAGCTTGTAAGAACATTTTTGGTTCTGGGCGCCACCACCAGTGCCTAAGGCACAATTTTTCAGCCCCTGTTTAACAGGGGCGTGTAATTACAATTTTTGATGTAATACTTTGCAGCAGGGCTCGTTCCTGCATTCCAACTAGAGTGTCTGTGAGGGGTTGCAGTGTTGTGGCACCAGCACCAGTGCCTAAGACCCAATTTTTCAGCCCCTGTCTAACAGGGGCGTGTAATTACAATTTTTGATGCAATACTTTGCAGCAGGGCTTGTTCCTGCGTTTCAACTAGAGTGTCTGTGAGGGGTTGCAGTGTTGTGGCACCAGCACCAGTGCCTAAGACCCAATTTTTCTGCCCCTGTCTAACAGGGGCGTGTAATTACAATTTTTGATGCAATACTTTGCAGCAGGGCTCGTTCCTGCGTTCCAACTAGAGTGTCTGTGAGGGGTTGCAGTGTTGTGGCACCAGCACCAGTGCCTAAGGCCTAATTTTTCAGCTCCTGTTCAACAGGGGCATGTAATTACAATTCTTGATCTAATATTTCACAGCAGGGCCCTGTGAGGGCTTACAGTGTTTTGGCCACAGCAACACCTAAGGCCCAAATTTCTGCTGAGTATATAGGGCAGGACCCTACTTTCAAACATCTAACTTACAAACGACTCCTACTTGCAAACGGAAGGAGACAACAGGAAGTGAGATGAAATCTACCCCTAAGGAAGGGAAATTCTCTCCTGTAAGAGTTAATATGGGAAAACAATTTCTCCTTTCCACTGATGCTTTCCAATCCTTGTTCCACAAAAAAACCCAAATTTTCAAAAAACATTTTTCATTGGGACAAAAAAGTGAGGTGAAATCTTCTGAAGAGGAGGAAAGACGCAAAACAAATGTCACAGGGGTGATAACCCTTCCCTATGTTTTCCAAAAAGCTTAGAAAAGATTTTTTGGCTGGAGCTAAACACATTAAAAATGTTCAAAATTACAAACAGATTCTACTTAACAACAAACCTACAGTCCCTGTCTTGTTTGCACCGCCTGAATACTGCTGTTCAGAGTATATAGGGACCTTTCCTTATTTTAATTTGGGTGCGGGGTTCCCCTTAATATCCATACAAGACCCAAAGGGCCTGGTAATGGACTGGGGGGTACCCATGCCGTTTGTCTCACTGATTTTCATCCATATTGCCATGACCCGACATGACATTAAACCCGCAAGCAGTTTTAAATGAGATTTTTTCCTTTAAAAATGACATTTGGTGCAGGGACTGTTCTAAACATGGGAAACATGCGTCACTTTACAGGCATACTATAGACACCCCCCAGGTACGATATTTAAAGGAATATTTCACTTTTTTTTTTTTTACTTTAAGCATCATTAAAATCACTGCTCCCGAAAAAACGGCCGTTTTTAAAAGTTTTTTTTGCATTGATACATGTCCCCTGGGGTAGGACCCGGGTCCCCAAACCCTTTTTAGGACAATACCATGCAAATTAGCCTTTAAAATGAGCACTTTTGATTTCGAACGTTCGAGTCCCATAGACGTCAATGGGGTTCTAACGTTCGTGCGAACTTGCGGTCCGTTCGCGGGTTCTGGTGCGAACCGAACCGGGGGGTGTTCGGCTCATCCCTAATGTCCTGTGTATATGTGCATGTGTCATGTGTCCTGTGTATATGTGTCATGTGTCCTGTGTATATGTGCATGTGTCCTGTGTATATGTGCATGTGTCATGTGTCCTGTGTATATGTGTCATGTGTCCTGTGTATATGTGCATGTGTCATGTACCTGTGTCCTGTGTATATGTGCATGTGTCATGTGTATATGTACCTGTGTCATGTACCTGTGTCCTGTGTATGTGTGCATGTGTCATGTGTATATGTACCTGTGTGCATGTGTCTGTGTACATCCTACCTGTGTCGTGTGCATCCTCTGTGTGCCGCTCTGCACCGATCAGCATGTGCGGCGGGCACTCACTGTTCAAAAGCCGCGCCTCCTCCTCGTCCATGATAGGCAGAAAACTCCATTTCCCAGCAGTCAGCGGTCAGCCTATCACGGACGTTCTCTCATCCTCATACCACGGACGAGGATGAGAGAATGTCCGTGATAGCCTGTACACTGACTGCCTATCACAGACGAGGAGGCGCGGCTTTTGAACAGTGAGTGCCGCTGCCGAGTGTAATGTAGCACACGCTGGCCGCCGTCTGCCTGCATGACACGCTGATCATGTAGGCAGATGGCGGTGACTTGAGTATAAGTCGAGGGGGGCACTTTCAGCCCCAAAAAAGGGGCTGAAAAATTTGACTTGTAGTCGAGTATATACGGTATTCTGCTGGGAAACCTTGGGTCCTGACATTCATGTGGATGTTACATGACATGTACTACCTATTTAAACATTGTTGCTGGCCATAAACACCCCTTCATGGAAATGGTACTCCCTGATGGCAGTGGCCTCTTTCAGCAGGATAGTGTGCCCTACAACACTGCAAAAATCATTCAAGAATGGTTTGGGGAACACAGCAACAAGTTTGAGATGTTGACTTGGCCACCAAATACTCCAGATATCAATCCAATTGAGCATCTGTGGGATGTGCTGGAAAAACAAGTCTGATCCATCGAAGCCCCACCTCACAACTTAAAGAACTTAAAGGATCTGCTATTGGCAGCTTGGTGCTAGATATTACAGCATACCTTCACAGGTGTAGTGGCATCCATGAACCTGTTGGGTTAGGGCTGTTTTGGTGGCAAATGGGGGAAATACTCAATAGTAGGTTGGTGGTCATAGAGTTATGGCTGACCGGAATATAAGCCAGCAGAATGGACCACAACAACTGACAGAGAAAACAAGTATTCCACCGTCTGTTAATTGCTTGTAAACGATGCCAAGCAGTGAAATTACATATTTTTAGGAAACTGGCCATGGAAAAGGAAAGTCCTCTATATGCAGTCTTATTTTATCAGATATATTGTAAGCATAAGTGATCCTGTAAAGAAAGAGTAATTATAGTAGGCGCCTGCTCTGATGATGAAACACAAACTAAAAAAAATTAAATACAAATAAAAAAAAAAAAAAGAATTATATGTACAGTATGAACATGTAGCTGCCCATTTAAGTGTTGTAACACACACAACAAAATGACTGGTATATACAAAAGGTATGGTGCTTACCACAATATAGTCATGCTCAAATCCATAAAATGATCCCCATGTATTGATTCCAAAAAAAAATCTCAGTGAAAAAAAGTCCCAAACCGTGCTGCATACAGTTTTTGCACTATTTTGCACTATTCAATGTTCTCCCTTTTTCTTCTTAAACCAAACCAGTGCTCCACCACGTGTGACAAACAATTGCACTTACCACCAATATATAGTTACATAGTAGGTGAGGTTGAAAAAAGACACAAGTCCATCAAGTCCAACCTATGTGTGTGATTATATGTCAGTATTACATTGTATATCCCTGTATGTTGTGGTCATTCAGGTGCTTATCTAATAGTTTCTTGAAACTATCGATGCCCCCCGCTGAGACCATAGCCTGTGGAAGGGAATTCCACATCCTTGCCGCTCTTACAGTAAAGAACCCTCTACGTAGTTTAAGGTTAAACCTCTTTTCTTCTAATTTTATTGAGTGGCCACGAGTCTTGTTAAACTCTCTTCTGCAAAAAAGTTTTATTATTATTGTGGGGTCACCAGTATGGTATTTGTATATTGAAATCATATCCCCTCTCAAGCGTCTCTTCTCCAGAGAGAATAAGTTCAGTGCTCGCAACCTTTCCTCATAACTAATATCCTCCAGACCCTTTATTAGCTTTGTTGCCCTTCTTTGTACTCGCTCCAGTTCCAGTACATCCTTCCTGAGTACTGGTGCCCAGAACTGGACAGCATACTCTAGGTGCGGCGGGACCAGAGTCTTATGGAGAGGGAGAATTATCGTTTTATTTCTGGAGTTGATTCCCTTTTTAATGCATGCCAATATTCTGTTTGCTTTGTTAGCATTGCATGCAATTGCTGAGCCTATCATCTACTAGGACCCCCAGGTCCTTTTCCATCCTAGATTCCCCCAGAGGTTCTCCCCCCAGTGTATAGATTGCATTCATATTTTTGCCACCCAAATGCATTATTTTACATTTTTCTACATTGAACCTTATTTGCCATGTAGTCGCCCACCCCAATAATTTGTTCAGATCTTTCTGCAAGGTTTCCACATCCTGCGGAGAAGTTATTGCCCTGCTTAGCTTAGTATTGTCTGCAAATACAGAGATTGAACTGTTTACCCCATCCTCCAGGTCATTTATGAACAAATTAAACAGGATTGGACCCAGCACAGAACCCTGGGGGACCCCACTACCCACTCCTGACCATTCCGAGTACTCCCCATTTATCACCACTCTCTGAACTCGCCCTTGTAGCCAGTTTTCAATCCATGTACTTACCCTATGGTCCATGCCAACGGACCTTATTTTGTACAGTAAACGTTTATGGGGAACTGTGTCAAATGCTTTTGCAAAATCCAGATACACCACGTCTACGGGCCTTCCTTTATCTAGCTGCCAACTCACCTCCTCATAGAAGGTTAGTAGATTGGTTTGGCAAGAACGATTCTTCATGAATCCATGCTGATTACTGCTAATGATACCGTTCTCATTACTAAAATCTTGTATATAGCCCCTTATCATCCCCTCCAAGAGTTTACATACTATTGATGTTAGGCTAACTGGCCTGTAATTCCCAGGAATGTATTTTGGGCCCTTTTTAAATATTGGTGCTACATTAGCTTTTCTCCAATCAGCTGGTACCATTCCAGTCAGTAGACTGTCTGTAAAAATTGGAAAAACAACGGTCTGGAAATCACTTGACTGAGTTCCCTAAGTACCCTCGGGTGCAAGCCATCTGGTCCCAGTGATTTATTAATGTTAAGTTTCTCAAGTCTAATTTTAATTCTGTCCTCTGTTAACCATGGGGGTGCTTCCTGTGATGTGTCATGAGGATAAACACTGCAGTTTTGGTTACTGAAGCCCCCCGATTCCCTCGTGAAGACTGAGGAGAAGAATAAATTCAATACCTTCGCCATCTCCCCATCCTTTGTAACCAGATGTCCGTCCTCATTCTTTATGAGGCCAATATGGTCTGTCCTACATTTTTACTGTTTACATACTCCTCTCCTCCGCTATGTGTCTTTCATGTTCTATCTTAGCCGTCCTTATTGCACCCTTACATTTCTTGTTGCATTCTTTATAAAGTCTGAATGCTGATGATGATCCCTCAACCTTGTATTTTTTTAAGGCCTTCTCCTTTGCTTTTATATGCATTTTTACATTGGAATTACACCATCCAGGACTTTTGTTCGCTCTTTTAAATGTATTCCCCAATGGGATGCATTGGCTAATGCCCTTATTTAATATGCTCTTAAAGCAAACCCATCTCTCCTCCATGTTCTTTGTTCCTAAGATTTTATCCCAATTTATGCCTTCTAGCAAGGTTCGTAGTTTAGGGAAGTTGGCTCTTTTGAAATTCAGTGTCTTTGTATTCCCTTTATGTTTCCTATTTGTGTGATTTATAATATGAAACTAATTGACCTGTGATCGCTGTTACCTAAATTGCCCCGTAATTCCACATCTGTGATCAGGTCTGTATTGTTGGCAATCAATAGATCCAGTAATGCTTTATTTCTAGTTGGTGCGTCTACCATCTGACCCATATTGTCAGATATTGTCCTGCAAGACATTAAGGAACTGGCGAGCCTTAGATGAATGCGCAGTTCCCTCCGCCCAGTCTATGTCTGGATAATTAAAATCCCCCATTATGATAACACTTCCCATCCTTGTTGCTAATCCAAATTGTGATAGGAGATCTGTCTCCACTTCCTCCCTCAGGTTAGGGGGCCTGTAGCATACTCCCAGTATTATTTTCCCCTTTGCTTCATCCCTTTGGAGCTCTACCCAAAGGGATTACACCTCCTCCCTAGCTCCCTTAGTGATGTCAACTCTCACTTTCACTTGTACATTATTCTTGATATATAGGCATACCTCTCCTTCTTTTTTACCCTCTCTATCCTTGCGATAAAGGGTATACCCTTGAATGTTTGCCAGCCAATCATGAGAGCTGTTGAACCAGGTCTCTGAAATTCCCACAAAATCAAAATCCTCCTCGTACAACAGTATCTCTAGTTCACCCATCTTGTCCGCAGGCTCCTGGCATTGGTGAACATGTCACGTAGTTTAGACCGGTCGCATATTATCCTCGTATTGGGTGTTCCAAGACTGCAACTAGGACTTGCTACTATACTTACCTTGGGTTTTTGTGCTTTGGTCAACCTACCACTAATGCCCCCAATACTGACCTCTGGAATATGTTCCGTGCTGACTATCTCTAATTCTGGATCCACCACCCAACACCTAGTTTAAAAACCCCTCTAACTTTTTGGCCATCTTCATTCCCAGCTGATCTGCACCCTCCTCATTTAGGTGCAGTCCGTCCCTTCTATAGTACCGGTTATCGACTGAGAAGTCGGCCCAGTCCTCCTTGTCATTTTGTGCTTGAGCCAATATTTATGGGTTCTCAGGTGGTCTGGTTCACAGGTAATTCTCAAGTATTCAGATCTCTCTTCCCCAGTATCCAATGCCAGCTTTCTCTCAGGAAACAATTGATTTGTACCAAAAGATAAATATGTTCATAGTGTAGTATTTATTTACCACAATATGCATAAATTAAATCCACAATTTGAAACTCACATTATTAAGTGCCCGGTATCTTGGCACCAAAACACACTGCTCAGTATTCTGTTCGCCGTCGCTCTGCTCGCTGTAGCCAGCGTGCGTTCCAAAAACCGGAGCCTGAAACTGACGTCACTACGTTACCAGAAATGACAGAAGTAGTACCGCCTGGACACGTTTCGCTGTGTCAGATTCTTCAGGATGCTCTACTTCACCATTTTGTTGAAGCCTTATATACCCCATGGAGTGTGGTGATTGGTGTGAATAAAATGGCTTACAAAATGATGGCTGCCATCTGTATACTTAACTAACTATTAAACTAAATATTTGCTGTACATAAAAATGTCTGCTGGCTGTGTGTACTGTGTCAAGGACTTTACATAGAACTGATACTTTATTAACTAATAAAAACATATACCAATAGAAAAAGGGACTTTATGTATAGAATAACACTATGCCATACCCCAACATGTGTTCTATATGAAACTACCTATTATTGCAAAATAAAACCAAAGAAATTCCCAGCTCAACTTACCGACAAGCCTGCTAACCAACTGAATTGTCCTGTCTAACAGCATGTGCCCCTGTGCCTTTAAGGAGGATTGGGCTCCCTCCAGGCTCACCTGCCCTCTGCCCATCCATTATAATGCATTTGTTTCCACTGTGGAGGCTCTCAACATTTAGAGTTAAGACTACAGAAACTCTACTGGGGTGCCTTGATGGGGCTCTTTAGCTTACGCATGTTTTTGCAAATGTGTGCATACGAAACCCCTGTTTTTAACACATACTGTTAGACAGAATAATTTGTTTGGTTAGCTGGCTGGTCGGTAAGTTGAGCTGGGAATTTCTTTAGTTTTATTTTCAATGCATTGTCCTTCCATGTGCTCCTTGCTGCAAAGGATAGTTATAGGTGAGGGCAGTGGCCATTTGTTTGTACTAGCTACTATAACATAATCCTTAACTATCTGCATTGATGTAAACATTTTTATAACATAAAGAACATGTGCCTAATTGATAAGAAAAGCTTTCTAAATAAGGTGTAAAAAGCCCCATAGTCTAACATCTTATATCCCAATATAACCAATATAATCAAACTAGTATCAATCTAATATATTACCCAGTCAATGATTATGCACATAAATAAACCTAAAAGAAGGGATAAATACTAAAAATGAAAAAAAAACTGGTGTGACGCAGACTTATTTTTGGCACAAACGGACATGTTAATAAAGAGATTCATAGAAAAAAGGGCACAAAGGAGCAGCGTTAGAAGGAACTAGGGACCTGGGGAGGGCATCGAGGGAGGAGCCGGATGTGGGCGGCTCGCTGGACGCGATGCTAAGCCCGGGAGACCTGTGACCCCCTCCCTGAGATGCCGGCTTATGCCTAGGTAGAGCCGTAGCATTCCCTTCTCCTTCCGTCCCCGGACCCGCCACCCCCCCTGACGAGACCGTCCTGTCGCGGCTTCTACGATCAGCCGCCTGCATACCACCACAGCTCACCGCTCCACTGCTCCTCCGTCTCTGTGCTCGTTCCCTTCCCCCGACACGGAAGCCGTTGCCGTGGTGACGCCGCGCGGCTCGCCGGAGAGAGCAAAGCGGCCATAACAGAAGCACAGAATACTCGTCCTTGGGCTTCCTAACCTGAACCCGCCCGCCCTGCTTGGGCTGGGAGGTACAGGTTACATCTCCATAAGATCAGGTGGAGGAAGGAAAAAAAAAAAGAAAGAAAAATGTTTTAAAAGAAAAGGATAGAGCTGGGTAATCTAACCGAAGGAAGGGGTAAGTGCTTGACACCCGGCCAGGGTACAGCGGATGGAAGGGTGACAGATGACAGATGATAACGGGCAAGTAATCTAAAGTACTTTAAGGTCATGTTAAACCCTGTTTGGTTCTGCCGAATCATAGTTTTGTGATGCCAACTGCTGGAGGAGTCTGTGAATCTACTGTTGTAGGCGACTTAAACAAGAGGTTTTCCATGAACAGTGGCTGCACACACCTGGGACCTTCCATCCACAGAGCCTGCAGCATCATTGTGTTCAGTCATCTTCTGCTTCTTTATGCTTTTTATTTATTTATTTATTTTTATTTTTTTTCTGGCTGTGCTCTCAGTTAAAACCCACAGGAGAAGTAATAAGCTCTTGGCAGTGAGCTCAAGGACTGTAATATAACCGAAAAACCGTGGTGGGGGAGTTGGCTAGTAAATGTAATATCTGGAACTGCAAACTGCAAATACTGACAGCTTAGGATGTTAACGGCTTGCATTAGACTCTTTATCTCATGTTTGAGTAAAAGTGGGCTCATTGATCTGTGAAGTTTAAGTGATATATTGCACTATACACCAAGGGTCACTTGGGTCACTTGGGATACCAGTTAGCTTGGCGGGGACAGGAAGGGAAAAGAAAATAAAAGAAAAAAGAAATAATACATAATTAAAAAAAAAAAAATGCCACTTTAAAAACTCATGGCTATCTAAAATCACAGAAGCATAGTGGTCGTCACTGCTAAGCAATGCTAATCACCTATGCCAATTAAGTAGGGTGCTTCTGTTATAATTATAATTACAGTACATATACACCCACACCGAATTGCTGTATACAGCAAAAACAATTACTCGTCAAGTAGGAGGAGGGCGATTAGTGCTGGCCCTACTGAAAGAGGGTACTACTAAGGGGAGGTGAACGGCCTTAGCGGAGGCTATATCTAGGGCCTTTTTCAGTTCGCCCAAGCCTAGAAAAGTTACTTCCATTTCATAAGCCCACGGACGCGCCAAACATATATTATAATCATATAATCATATAAGCGGTTCAGGATACATTTACATCTAAACGGCTCCACACAGCAAAACCATATACAGCCAGGGGAGGAGAGCAGACCTGAGCCGGCCGGATCGCTAAGAGGGACGCTGAAATCCCAAGTCATAAGTACATTTAACGAATTAATTGAGTAGAGCTATCTGTCAAGGAACAGCAGACGGAGAACGTGACCCCACGGAAACCCTAGAAGAACCCCAGGAGATCTACCACGTGCCCCACATGCCCTTTACGGTGGACCTCTCAAGTCTCGGTTAGACAAGGAGCTCCCTTGGGTTTAAGAGTGGGTTCCTGAAAATCAGGAGGAATCGGGGGGTAAACGCCCGTTATAAGTGGAGCACCTAAAAAGAAATGAAAGGGAAATCTACGAAGGGGGCGACTGCTAATACTACCAATCCACCTAGGATAAGTGCAAGCCCGGGAACCATCAGAAAGTACATGGTGCACGACACTGGCAAAGACAGCCCAGGTAAACTAAAAGAGACCAAAAGAAAAACCCCTGAGCTTACCCCAAGGATTGGGACAAGACGACAGTTAGTTGAGGCCGACATCCATATAGGAAGCAGCGAGGCAGTAGCAGAGAGAACAATGGAACCCCAACAAAAAAATTTACTCCCTACTAAAGGGGAAATGGCAGAAATGTTTGCCAAATTGGAAGTAACCATAAAGGGGGAAATAGGCTCTCTCCGTGACGACATGAATCTCATACTGCAAAGAGTGGAAGAGGCAGAAACAAAAATGGATAGGCAAGAAGAAGAGATAAAGGAACTCAAATCCCAGATGGAAGAACTACAAAGAGAGCAGAGAAACTTACGATATAGATTGGAAGATCAAGAAAATAGGAATAGAAGGAAAAACCTACGGATCAGAGGTCTACCAGAACCTCAAGAGGGAATAGAAGATCTACAGGGAATAATGGATGAAATATTTGGAGGAATGGTGAACCCCCCGGATACAAATAAGAAGATAAAGTTTGAAAGAATACATAGGATCAGAAAACCGGCAGAAATAAGAGGGGAGGTCCCAAGAGATGTCATCGCAAGATTTCACAACTACAATGATGAAGAAAAAATTAAAAATAACCTGAAAAAGAACTGCCCAGTGAAGTTTGGAGAGACAAATCTGCAAATCTTCCCGGACCTGGCAGCGGAGACGCTAGCCAGGAGAAGAACCCTAAAACCACTTTTAGAACAGTTAAAAGCTTTCGGTATCCAATATTCTTGGGGTTTCCCAGCCTGCCTTACGGGACGGAAAGAAGGTCGATCGGCCACTCTAAGATTCCCAGAAGAAACAGAAAAATTTTGCAATCGGTTAGAGGTGCCTCTGGTGGAAATCCCGGGTTGGTGGGTAAAGACTGGGTACACAAAATCTACTGGGGAGCAGCAGGCGTGGAGGCCAGTATTTAAAATGAAAAAACCATAGGTAGAGTAGATACATGAGCTAATGTAATCGAAATGAAATAGGAGTTACTGAGCTATGAGGGGGTGGGTCGGGGGCGGGGACGGTGGGGGGGTCAGACAGGCACGGACACCCCAAAGGTATAGGGGGAGTGTCGGGTCTAAGGTCGCCCAGTCCGAGTTCAACCTCAAGGGGGACAACCGGAGGGCCGGGGGGAGTAGGAGGGGCCACGGTTATTCAGGTCATGGGAAGGCCATGTACCCCCACAGGGGAGGGGGAGGGAAGGGGGAGAGGGGAGGGAGGAGGGAGGGGTGGGAGGGAGGGGGGGGTAGGGGAGGGGGGAAGAGGCAGGGATTGAAGTCCGTTAAGAATCCCCAACGAACAAAGGGGTGTTATAGGTCTCTTGGACACCACTCTGTTGCAAGGTACAGGGAAAGCATCTTAAGGCACAGATGAATAACAAAAAATTATATCATACAATGTACGCGGCCTGAACTCACATATAAAATGCGCTAACATATTACAGGAATTAAAATTCCTTGGAGCGGAAGTGGTATTTCTTCAGGAGACTCATTTTCTCCTGGAGAGGAACCAAAAAGTTTTCTCCAGGGACTACCCAGTCTGGTTTTATGGAGACTCACCCACATTGAGCGCAAAAGGGGTTGCCATAGGGTTTGCCAGTGGAGTAAGGTTCGACCTACAACAGAGGATGACGGACCCGGAGGGACGGTTTCTGTTCCTGAAAGGGAAACTCAACGGTATTGACTGTTCACTGGCAAACATATATGGCCCAAACAAAAATCAAGACAGATATTTATTCAAAAGGACTGCTGAATTTCTGGAATTTAAGGATGGTTTAGCTATAATGGCTGGTGACTTTAATCTGTGCCTGGAGCCAGAAAAGGATAAATCATCCCATGCGCGGGGGATGTGCACGGCCTGGAAGAATAGAGTGAGACAGAAACTGCATCAGGCACAACTGGTGGATGCTTGGAGGGTGCAGCATCCTGATAGCAGGGATTATACGTTCTACTCCCCCGTGCATGGGACTTATTCTAGACTGGACTTTTTTTTGATCGAACATCATTGGATGGAGGCGGTAGTTAGTTCTAACATCGGGGTAATGACCTTTTCTGACAATGCGCCTATAAGTATAACAGTAAATACAGGACAGATCCACAATAAGAGCCCTAGTTGGAAGTTAAATGAAGAGCTACTCAACGATAAAGAAACAAGGGATCTGGTATCAAAGGAATTGGAGTTTTACTTTAAAACTAATGAAACACCAGAGGTCCCGGAGTCAACAGTCTGGGAGGCACACAAAGCCTATATTAGGGGGATCCTGATCAAGGCAGGTGCGGAAAGGAAGAGAAAGAGAAGGGAAGAAAAACTTCAAATAATGAACGAGATTTCAGAACTTGAGCAGGCGCATAAAATAGATGGGGGGAAGGAAGTACTCTTAAGACTCCATAATAAAAGAGAGGCCATGAGAACTTTAATTGAACAAGAAACGCGAGTAACATACAACCTAGTAAAGAAAGAGAGATATATGTTGGGGAACAAGCCGGGGAAATATCTAGCAAAGACCCTAAAAAAGAAAAAGAGCACTAACTACATTGAGAGAATTAAGGCTCTAGATGGGGAGGTAAAGTACAGAACTAGCGAAATCGCTAAGACCTTTCAAAACTACTATGAGGGGTTTTACTCCATTAATAACAAGATTTCAAAGAGCGAGGCAGACAATAAAAGAGAGAGAACCAAAAATTTTTTCCAAGAGTTAGGACTAAAGAAAATTGAAGAAGATAAATATATCCTTTTAGAGCCCTATCACAGAAGAGGAAATAAAAAAAACTTTAAGGGAGACGTCAGTGGGTAAAAGCCCGGGGCCAGATGGTTTCTCCGTACTGTATTATAAAAAATTTCAAGAATTCTTGATCCCTAAATTATGCTCATACATGAATGGGATAGGCGTAAAGTGGGATATGGGAAAGGAAGCGTTAGAAGCGACTATTACCATCATATTGAAAGAGGGCAAGGACAGCTTACTCTGTTCTAGCTATAGACCAATAGCGCTTCTCAACGCGGACACGAAATTGTTCGCGAAAATCCTGGCCGGGAGGGGGAAGAACATTTTAAATAGCATGGTCCACCTAGATCAGGTAGGATTTACCCCGGGTAGGGAGGGACGGGATAATGGGATAAGAACCCTCATGGTAACCCAAAAAATGAGAGATAGTGGAGCCCCAGGTCTACTCCTGTCAATCGACGCTGAGAAAGCTTTT
The DNA here is from genome assembly GCA_037952925.1 of Lithobates clamitans. NCBI lineage: Eukaryota > Metazoa > Chordata > Amphibia > Anura > Ranidae > Lithobates > Lithobates clamitans. Next base: position 1,678,253 of record JBBGZY010000224.1, read on the forward strand.
GACAGGGTAGACTGGGGCTTTATGTTCTGTATGCTGGAGGAAATAGGATTTGGGCCAGCCATGATTAGATGGATAAAGGCGTTGTATGCCAATCCTTCAGCAAGGGTCAAAGTTAACGGAGCATTATCAGAGCCGTTTGCAATGACCAACGGAATGAGACAAGGGTGCCCACTGTCCCCCCTTTTGTTCGTGTTGACGCTTGAGCCCTTGCTAATTAGGATAAGGCAGAACCCGGATATCTCAGGAGTATTTGATGGAGAGGAAGACAACAAATTGGCTGCCTTTGCAGATGATATCCTTCTTTATATTACTCGACCTAGAATAACTCTCCCTAACCTGCTTAAAACATTGAAAGAATATGGGGAAATATCAAATTTCAAGATCAACCCGGCCAAATCAGAAATTCTAGAAATTAACAAGATGGATAAAAAAGATTGCGCGGCCCACAAGGAATTCCCATTTGCGTGGGGAAAAAAAGAGTTAAAATACCTGGGGATAAAGATAACCGAGTCTAGAGAGATGTTATTTCAAGCAAATTTTGTTTCTCTTCTCAATGAGGTCAAGGGGGAGTTGAACAGAATCACAAGAGGACAGCTCTCATGGGGGGGAAGAATCAATATCATCAAAATGACAATATTGCCAAAGATTTTATATAAAATGCAAATGTTGCCCATTCCACTACCACAAGCATATTTTAAAAAACTGCACTCACTTTTTATAAAATTTATTTGGAGAGGGAAAACACCGCGTATAAGTTATGCAACACTGGCTAGAAGTAAAGAGAAGGGGGGATGGGGAGCACCAGATATAAGAAGTTACCACGAAGCAATTATTTTAGCAAGAATTATTGATTGGGCAAAAGGAAATAAAGAAAAGCGTTGGGTGAAAATGGACAACACGATTAGTAAAGTAGATTTGAGTAAAGTAATTTGGATACCTTCACTCTTTAGGAAACTTAGTACCGAGACACATTTTATCACCAGACACACTTTAAAATTATGGGACTATTTGTATAAAAGGGAGAAATGGGAGTATAACTCCCCTTTGATCCCTCTGTGGGGCACTGAATTTTTTTCACCGGGTTTGGAGAGCTTAAGTGGGAGATGGATTCTGCAAAAAGGGATTCAGCCTAAGGATATTATGGAGAATGGCAAACTTTGTTCATTTCAAGATTTAAAAAACAAAAGTGATCTTATGATCCTCAATAGATGGCGATACTTTCAATTAAAACATTTCTTCGAAACACTCTCCCAACCAATTAGAACAATGGACAACTTACAGCCATTAGAGAAACTTTGTGTTGGTCAGGTAGGGAAGAAAGGGATTTCTAAGATCTATAAGATATTGATAGACCTGAAGGGTATAGATATCCCAGTATATATCAAAAAATGGGAGACAGAACTAAACTCAAAAATCAAAAACGATGAGGCTTTAATTTTAATAAAGCGAGTTCACAATACCTCAGTAAATTATAAAGTATCTGAGCTAAATTATAAATGTTTGACAAGATGGTACATCACTCCAGACAGAGTCTCTAAGTATCAGAGCGAAACCACACAATCCTGCTGGAGGGGATGCAAGGAGTTGGGTACAACGGCACACATTTGGTGGCAGTGCGCAAAAATAAGGGAATTCTGGGATGAGATAAGGAAAATTATTGGTGAGATAACTCAAATAGCGGTCCCGGATGACCCATGGGCATGTTTATTCCATGGTCTCAGAATGCCAACCGAGTCATATTTGAGAACTCTCATCCCACAATTGTTGAACGCAGCAAAAAGTCTCATTGTAAAACACTGGAAGGAAAAAAGCTGTCCAACACTACAAGAATGATACGATAAAACAAATGAAATCCAGAACTTAGAATATTTGAGATATACTGAGGAAGAGGAGGAGTATGAAGAAAAGTGGAAGGGTTGGCAAAAATTTAAAAGCTCAATAAGAGCTGTAGAGGTCTTGGGATATTAAGAGGTTCAGGCTAATGCTGCCGGAAGGCAGAGAGGGACAAGATGCAACAAGAGTGGTGTCCATCGGGGATGATGACCTAGTTAGTTTGGAAGGTCTGGACGAAAAGATGTGTCGGGCTTCAAAGAGGGAGGGTGGATGGGAGGGGGGCAGGGGAAGGGAAGGGGGCTCAAGTTACGGAAGGATTTAGATATGTCACAATTGATATTGTCAATGAAAGATACAGCAATGTTGTAAGCAAGAAAACTAAAACAAAATGAGAGCTGTGAAAAAAAAAAAAAAAAAAAAGCCACTATGATGTGAGTAATGAATCGGGAAAGTGTTGAACGGTAAAGTTGAAACTTATACCCCCCGAAAACAGACACTGATGTGGCAAAAAAAAAAAAAAAGAAGGAACTAGGGACCTGGTGAAAGGGATGAATAGACAAGAAATATTACAAAAGAAGGAAAGACTTAAACAGGATTTTGATGTAGCCTTTATTAATGAATACAATGTTCAATATTGGGAAATAGAGACAAGTATTAAGAAAAACTGACCTATTCTACCTAAAGATCATTCTTTATATAAAATGATCCCTAAAAAAACTGAATGTATTTACAAGAGAGCTCCAGGGCCTATGATAGCCCAGATAGTAGTAGACCCCCTAAAAAACTGTTAAGTTTTTAGATTGGAAGAAATTTTATAGATGCAAGAGGTGTTGGGCTTGTAAAACCATGCAGGATAAAAAAAAAGAGAATTCTATCAATCCTTAGAAAAAAATTATGGATAAAAAAATTGGTGTATATTGTGCTGGCACACAAAAGTGTATCTAATAGCAGCCAGCACAACACTAGAACAAGTGTAAACCAAAAGGATAATGTGAAAATAAAATTCTGTGCAGCGCTCAAAAAGTCATAATGATACAAATTCATATATATAAAAAAAATCCAATGTATGATGTGAAATAACCACAACAGTACGAATAAAAATCAAAACAGTGAAAAGTGATATGAAATTCACACCCAAACTAAAGTCCGTATTCCATCATATAAAGTTATTAAACCATAAATACAACAGTTCGTGGATAGACAGTGAGAAAAAAAGGGTATTCCACATGCCGTCAGTGTTGGATTGAAAACACAACAATGAAACCACCACCGGTTGTGTGAAGGCTTACCGGAGTGTAGGGACTCAAATGTGCATATGCTCAAAGAGTCAGCAGGGCATATGGTGTAAACACCAGTGTATGGGACCTCCACATCTGGGCTCCAGATCAGGATTGAAGATGGTCCAATTATTCAGGAGATAACTCAGAGAAGCAGTCCTCAGAAGCAGCCAACATGTAAGACCAAATCCTCTCATGTGCTCAAATTGGTGTAACCAAAAAAGAAAATATTCCACATAGTGTGAATTTGTATAAACATAGAACATTTATTAAAATGGGGAACACTCACATTTGGTATGTAGATCAAGCGCTTGAAAATATATGATTTGGGTTACGCAATAACATCAGCTTGGCTTGTGCTGACGTGTTTTGTCTAAGGAGACATCATCTGGGGTATGAGCCTGCTGTAGTTACTGCGTTTAAATAGAATAGAGACCCAATAACAAAAGTACCAACCTATGATCGTAATTGGTGCTTCTATCCTGTTAGCATTGCACTTACTGGTTAACTAAAATGGCGCTGGAGTGTGCGTTCCAATCCTCACTCTGAGGTGAGTTGGAAAATGTATTGGTTTGTGAGGAGGTGGGCTGATGCGGGCCAAGCATCGCAGTGAACGGTATGTAAAGTAACCAAGTCAGCTGACGCATAAAACGTCCTATATGGATGTCGACGTGGTTCCTGCCCTGATCATCTCTGGATTGTATGCGGTTCCAGCCTCAATTTGAGACAATGAAAGCAGCAAGCACGTCTACCATGTCATCAACAGAGAAAATGTGAAAGGTGATGATCATCGGCAATAGACCCGCCTTAATCCTCTCACCCAAACATCATGCAGTTCAGACCTCACTCTCAGTAAACAGAGAGGTCAGTATATCCAAAGCATTCACATGTAACAAACAAATGGCCCCTTCTGCCCCATCTATAACTGGCCTTCACAGCAAGGAGCACATGGAAGGGCAAACGCATGAAAGACAAAAACAGAACATTCCATAGCTCAACTCACCAAACCAACCAAACTGACCTGTCCAACAGTCTGCGTTAAAAACAGGGATTTAGTTAGCACGCATTTGCAAACGCATGCATAAGCTGCAAGGCCACCGCATTCACAACCGGAAGTTATGAACAACGATGACACCATCATGTGCTTTTTTTAGAAAAAAGGGAACAAATAATCGTGTTACAAACCTAATAAGAAATAAACATAAAATTTAAAAATGATATTACAATCACAGGACTGGTCTCTGTTACAAATGAATAATACAATAACTATAAGTGCATTACATAATTGAATAAAATTTGATAAAATTATTAAATACAGTAAGTAGTTTATGTAAGCTTCACTTTAGGCTTTATAGAAAAAAATTATGAACCAAATACATTCATTACATGCGATAGTCGGTATGTAACTTATCTTCTTACCTGTCTCTGTGGACTAAAATACATAGGCTGCACTATCAGGAAGTTATCTAAGCGGATTCATGAACATATTACCAACATCAAAAATGGGTTTAAGAAACATAGCATTTTAAACCACTTTAGGTTGGTGCACAATAAAGACCTCACTTTACTATAATTTTATGGGACAGAGATAAAGAGGGATAGAGAGATATCAAAAAGTATAACAAAGTCGATATACACTAGCTCCAAACAGATTTAACAGAAATTCATTTAAACAGTTTTTTACAAATTTTTAAATAATATGCATAGTCAAGGGTACAAGGGTACAGCTTTGTGACTGTTTTAGATCACCATATCCTCTCTTTAATTTAAATGTTTTGGCTTTTTAGTTTTTAGTATTCATCCTTCTTTTTAGGTTTATTTATGTGCATAATCATTGACTGGGTAGTATAGTAGATTGGCACTAGATGGAGCCATATTGGGATATAATATGCTAGAATATGGGGCTTTTTACACATTATTCACTTCAGCGCTGGAAGATTTTACCCCCTTCATGACCAGGCCATTTTTTTGCTATTGCGCTACTTTAACTGGCGATTGCGTGGTCATGCAAAGCTATACTAAAATTACATTTATATCATTTTTTTCACACAAGCAGAGCTTTCTTTTGGTGGAAGTTGATCACCACTGGGTATTTTATTTTTTACCATATAAATGAAAAAAGACTGAAAATTTTGAAAAATTACCCAATATTTTTTACTTTCTCCTTTAAAACAGCAAATAAAAACATAAAAAAATGTTGGCCAAAATGTATTGTATTCTGCTACATGTTTTTGATAAAAATCCCAATAAGCATATATTTATTAGTTTGAGTGAAAGTTATAGTGCCTACAAACTCTGGCATATACAGGTACTCCTCACTTAACGACCAGGTTCTGTTCCAACGACCAACGAGGAGCCACAAGTAATCAATATTTTAGGCATGTTTAACTACTGTACTGTAGGTATGGGCAAACGGTTCGGTCTGAGTATAAGTTTGGGCCAAACTTTCATTATTCGGACATTCGGCGAACAACCAAACAAACGGGTCGTTCGACCGTTTGTTCGCCCCCCCCCCGAACCGACCACAATGCATTGCGGCGCTGAACAGTGCATTGCAAGCCCTGATTGATTTAAGCAGTGAATGCTTCAGCCAATCAAGGCCAGAGCACTGTCAGAGTCATGATTGGACACTGTCATCATGACTTTATCCAATCATTGCTTATTCCCGCCCCACAGTATAAAAGTATTATTTCAATGGCAGCCATTTTCAGTGTGATTTTGCCGTGTAGAGAGATAGAACAGGGCTCTGTTCAGTGCTATTAGTTAGTTAGTGTGCTATACTGTGCTATTCTGCTTCAATTGTCAGTGTAGAATATTAGTTTAGTGTCAGTCTAGGGATAGTGTGAGTGTAGTGAAAAGGACCATCATTCAGCTTTGCATAGTGTGCAGCTAGAGTAGGAACAGCTCACATAGTTTCACTGTAGTGTAGTGAATCTGTGTCAGTAATCTTTACATTAGTGTATAGCTAGAGTAGGGACAGTTCAGATAGTGTCAGTGTAGTGACAGTTGAACACCATCTATTTAATTGCGTCACTGCCAGTTTAACGCCATTTACTTCTGTGTGCGTTACTGCCAGTTTAACGCCATATAGTTTTGTGTGCGTTTTTGCCAGTTTAATGCCATATAGTTCTGTGTGCGTTACTGCTATTTTAACGCCACATAGTTCTGTGTGCATTACTGCCAGTTTAACGCCTTATAGTTCTGTGTGTGTTACTGCCAGTTTAACGCCTTATAGTTATGTGTGTATTACTGCCAGTTTAATGCCATATAGTTCTGTGTGCATTACTGCCAGTTTAACGCCATATAGTTTTTTTGTGGCTGACTGCCAGTTTAACGCCATATAGTTCTGTGTGCGTTACTGCCAGTTTAATGCCATTTACTTCTGTGTGCCTTACTGCCAGTTTAACACCATATAGTTTTTTGTGCTTTACTGACAGTTTAACGCCATATAGTTCTGCGAGTTACTGCAAGTTTAATGCCATATAGTTCTGTGCGTCACTGTATGTTTGGTGCATTATATTGCAGTATATTATAGTGTATTCGTGGAGTGTGTCTGTGTAGTGTGAGTACTCAAATTAAAGTGCAGCAAACAGCACTTTACATTGATTAAAGTGCATCTATGTACAGATTTCCACTTCTTCTTTACATTTGTTTATAAGCACCGCCCCCTCCCTCCCAATAATGTCTGGGAGGGCAACAAGGAGAGTCAGACGTTCCCTTGGCACTGTAATGCCCTGTACACACGGTCGGACATTGATCGGACATTCCGACAACAAAATTGGATGTTGGCTCAAGCTTGACTTGCATACACGCGGTCGCGCAAAGTTGTCGGAAAATCCGATCATTCTGAATGCGGTGACATAAAACACATACGTCTGGACTATAAATGGGGCAGTAGCCAATAGCTTTCATCTCTTAATTTATTCTGAGCATGCATGGCACTTTGTGCGTCGGATTTGTGTACACACGATCAGAATTTCTGACAACGGATTTTGTTGTCAGAAAATTTTATAGCAAGCTCTCAAACTTTGTGTGTCGGAAATTCCTATGGAAAATATGTGATGGAGCCTACACACGGTCAGAATTTCCGACAACAAGGTCCTATCACACATTTTCCATCCTATCGTGTGTACAGGGCATAAGGGGGCCAGCAACACATGTGTCCACAGGCAAAGGTGGACGTGGTGGTCAGTCCTCAGGCAGAGCATCATTTCCTTTGTGAGTTTGCCAGTGCTATCCAGCCACAGCATGCAGAGGAGGTGGTGGACTGGCTTACTAAACCTTCCTTATCCTCCTCATCCTCTGTCACGCAAGCAGAGACAAGTGGGCAGTCCCCTGCAGTTGCCAGAGTGGATAAACCTGCCTCCCTGTCCACATCTATTCCTGTTATAGCCCCAACATCAGCCATGGAGGGGTCAGCTGAGTTATTTGACCACAGCGTCAGCCATTTGCTCCTTGATGATGCCCAGCCATTACTAGATGCAGATGTTAGTTCTGAGGGTGAGGATGACAGGAACATGAGCCTAGAGAGAGGGGAGAACACAAATTTCTCTGCCCAATCTGCTGCAGCAGAAAACAAAATACAGTCCCTGACACCCACATGCCCAGCGTCTAAATGCAAGCTTGTCAAAGCTGTTGGATCTCCAACTTTTGCCTTTCAGCCTGGTGGATTCTGCCCCCTTCCGTGAATTCGCACAATGTGCTGTACCACAATGGCAGGTTCCCAGTCGCTACTACTTTTCATGTAAGGCCGTTCCATCTCTCAACCATCACGTGGAAGGGAATGTTCTGGCATCGTTGGGCAAGGCAGTCAGCCGTAAAATACACCTTACTGCTGACACATGGTCTAGCAAGCATGGGCAGGGATGATATATTTAGTTCACAGCACACTGGGGAATGCTGCTTGCAAATCGAAGGATACAGGACAAGACTCGGTGCTGCAGCTTGTTGTGCCCCTATGTCTCCATACAGCTAGTGGTGATGATGCTAGACCTGTGAGCTCTACCCCCTCCTCCTCCACCACCTCCATGCCCTCCTCTGCAGAATTGACCTATGAACATCAGGTAACCCCTAAACATTCAAAGGGCTATTCCATGAGTCAGACTAAAAGGTGCCATGCATTGCTTCAGCTGGTGTGTTTAGGGGACAGGAACCACACCAAAGCAGAGATTCTTGCAGCTCTGCAGGGACAGGCCCAAAGGTGGTTCATACCACTCCAGCTGGAGCCAGGAATGGTAGTGTGTGATAATGGCTCAAACCTCCTGTCCACCCTTAGACAGGGAAAACTGCCACATGTGCCATGCCTGCCACATGTCCTCAATTTGGTGGTGCAGCATTTCCTAAATATGTACCCATTGTTCCAAGATGTGCTAAAGCTGGCCAGAAGATTCTGTAGCCATTTCAGGTGGTCATACACAGCCAGTGTTCGGCTGGCTGAAATTTAGCGGGAATTCCACCTGCCAGTAAACTGCTTGATTTGTGACATGCCCACCAGGTGGAACTTGACTTTGGCAATGCTGCAGCGGCTATACATGCAGCAGAGGGCCGTCTTCTGTTGGTCAAGAGAGGAGCGCTGGAGAAGGCGTCTGCCTAAGTGAGGCATTTTTCAATTTTTTTAGTCCTCGCCGCCCAGGGCTGTCAGCTTCCACATTCCATCGGCAGCGTCTGCATCACATGGTGGACGATTACCTCGGGTGCCAAAACAGAGATGAAGAGCTTTCTAGCTGACGATCCATTGACTTACTGGGTCATGAGAATAGACCACTGGCCAGAACTTGTCCAGTATGTTATTGAGTTGTTGGGCTGCCCTACATCCAGCATGCTTTCAGAACAGGCATTCAGAGCTGCAGGAGGTTTTGTTACTGATCATAGAACGCGTCTGTCCACAGACTTCGTGGACCGTTTGACTTTTATAAAAATGAATCAGTCCTGGATTACCAGCTATGAAGCCCCGATGCCGATGTCACTGTTTAACCTCCCTGGCGGTATTCCCGAGTGTGGCTCGGGGTTAAAATTCAGGACCATAAGCCACACTCGGGATTGCATCGCAGGATCCTGGTGCCTCCTTACTTACCTTGTCCCCGGGATCCTGCGATGTCCCCCGCAGTGTCTGCGGGCTGTGTCCTCCTCCGAAGCCTCTCCGTGCCAGGCTCCGTTCCCTGCGAGCGTCGCAACGCACGGGGGCGGAGCCTGGCGGCAAATTCAAAAAAATTTAAAAAGCATAACACATACAGTACTGTAATCTTACAGATTACAGTACTGTATGAAATCATTTCACATCCCATTTGTCCCCAGTGCTCTGGCCCATGCCCTGCATGCAGTTTTATATTGCATATACTGTTCTTTCTGCCTGGAAACTGGAGATTGTCCATAGCAACCAAAAAGTGTCCCTTTACGTCAAAAATGGCTTTAGACCAGCTAGAAAACAGCGATAGTAAATTAGAACACTTGCAGAATTGAGCAATAGTGAATCGTGTGGAAATTTATTTTATTACTATTTATTTTTATTTTTTTAATTATTATTTTTTTTTTATTATATTATAATTTATGTTTTTGTGTTTCAAACTTTATCATACCCGGGATATCTACTAGACTCTTGTGTGGACAGATTTAAGTGTGTTATTGTTAAGAATTACAGACCTACAATATAAAACGCCAAATTTCCATGCAAAATAATTGTACCGCTTTCAGCACCTAAAATCAGAAAGAATCATACCGCCAGGGAGGTTAAGTCTTTTTGGGATGTGGAATCTCTACAGGACTTCAAGGCTGCCTAGCTTTGAGGGTGTTCAATCATTTCATCTGGAAGAATGTTTTTGGTATAGGTTTCATACAGGTGCATATCATTGCATTTTTTTTTGCCTTCATCAAGAGCACCTCTATAGGGTTACGGTGGGAAGGCTCTACTGACACACAAAGACCAATTTTTCTGCACCTGTTTGACAGGTGCATATCATTGCAATGTTTTAAAGCAAGGCCAATTCTTGCTTTCATCAAGAGTACCTCTATAGGGTTACGGTGGGAAGGTGCCACCGACACCCAAAGACCAATTTTTACTTCTATCCAAAGTCAAAGTGACACCGGAATGTATCCAAAACATCTCTAATCTTGTTCCCAGTGCACTACATTGTGGCCTCATCGTACATACTGGCTCCCCAGCTGTTGCTGAGCAAAATAAAGGAAGCTTTCAGGGAAAATGTCTTTTTTTGGCTTTATAAATGCAACTATTGCTGCAGCAGATTCTAGACATGGTACAGATCTGCCACTTAACAGGTAGACTAAGGGGACCCCCCAGACACTATATTGGAAGGAATTTTTCATTTTTATGCTTTTACTTTAAAAAGAAAAAAAATCACTGGTCATTTAAAAAATATTTTATTGATACATGTCCCCCAGGGCAGGACCCAGTCCCCTATAACCATTGTATCCCCAATTACTTGCATATAAGCTTTCCAAATGGGCACTTTTGATTTTTGACGTTCGGGTCCCATTGACTTTAATGGGGTTCGTTATTCTGTTTTGAACTTTCACAGTGTTCGAAAGTTCTGGTGCAAACCGAACAGGGGTCCGTTTGGCCCATCCCTACTGTACTCTACTGTACTGTACTGTGAAAAAAAGGTCTAAACACAAAACTCCAGCTCAATAGCGTTGCTTTAATTTGCACAAGTACAGAACACAATCGAAAATTCTGTACTGTACAATAAAATGTTTAGCGCGTCATTCGGGTGGGGAGAGCTGGTCGTAAGTCCGAGTGGTCGTTAAACAGGTAAGTCATTAAACGAGGAGTATCTGTATACTAGGATTTTTACGTTTTAATTTTTTTTATACTACTAATGGAGGCGATCAACGACTTATAATGGGACTAGTGATAGTGCAGAGGGCAATCAGAAAATGACTGACATTGGGGGGAACTTACTAACTGCTACTGACACCACAAATGACATTTATATAATGATCAGTGCTAAATATATACACTGTCACTGTACCAATGACACTGGCTGTGAAGGGGTTTACATCTAGGGCTATCAAGGGGTTAAATATGTGCCTAACTGTGTGTAATGTGTGTAAAGTTTGCTGCTTTTACTAGTTGATCTCCAAGTTTCTCATTCCTGCTTTGCTGGGATGAGAAACAGCGATCATTCCCTGTGCACAGAGTTCTGTGTTGAATGTCAGCACAACGCTCAGGGCTGAGAATTTACACAACTGATCAGCAGGTCCTGGGCTTGAATCATTGACCAGGACTTGCTGACAGGCTTCCGTTGTGTATATTCACAGCGGGTGCCAGATGGGGGCGGGCACTAGATAGTTTATTTAGAAATCTTTTCTTATCTGGAAATTAGGCATATAAAGTATCTCACAAAAGTGAGTGCACCCTCACATTTTTGTAAATGTTTTATTAAACCTTTAAAGTGACAACACTGAAAAAATAGCACTTTGCCACAATGTAAAGTAGAAAGTAAAGTAGTAAGTGTACAACTTGTATAACAGTGTAAATTTGCTGTCCCTTCAAAATAACTCAACATACAGCCATTAATGTCTAAACCGCTGGCAACAAAAGTGAGCACACTCCTAAGTGAAAATGTCCAAATTGGGCCCAATTAGAAATGTACCCTCCCCGGTGTCATGTGACTCTTTAGTGTTACAAGGTCTCAGGTGTTAATGGGGAGCAGGGGTTTTAAATTAGGTGTTATCACTCTCACTCTCTCATACTAGTCACTGGAGGTTCAACATTGCACCTCATGGCAAAGAACGCTGAGGATCTGAAAAAAGAATTGTAGCTCTACATAAAGATGGCCTAGGCTATAAGAAGATTGCCAAGATCCTGAAACTGAGCTGCAGCATGGTGGCCAAGACCATAGAGAGGTTTAACAGGACAGGTTCCACTCAGAACAGGCCTCGCCATGGTCGGTCAAAGAAGTTGAGTGCAGGTGCTCAGCGTCACATCCAGAGGTTGTCTTTGGGAAATAGATGTATGAGTGCTGCCAGCATTGCTGCAGAGATTGAAGGAGTGGGGGGGTCAGCCTGTCAGTGCTCAGACCATATGCTGCACACTTCATCACATTGGTCTACATGGCTGTCATCCCAGAAGGAAGCCATTTCTAAAGATGATGCACAAGAAAGCCCTCAAACAGTTTGCTGAAGACAAGCAGACTAAAGACATGGATTACTGGAACCATGTCCTGTGGTCTGATGAGACCAAGATAAACTTTATTTGGTTCAGATGGTGTCAAGCATGTGTAGCGGCAACCAGGTGAGGGGTACAAAGACTAATGTGTCTTGCCTACATTCAAGTATGGTGGTGGGAGTGTCATGGTCTGGAGTTGCATGAGTACTGGAACTAGGGAGCTACAGTTCATTGAGGTAACCATGAATGCCAACATGTACTGTGACATACTGAAGCAGAGCATAATCCTCTTCCTTCGGAGACTGGGCTGCAGGGCAGTATTCCTACATGATAACGACCCCAAACACACCTCCAAGACGACCACTGCCTTTCTAAAGAAGCTGAGGGTAAAGGTGATGGACTGGCCAAGCATGTCTCCAGACCTAAACCCTATTGATCATCTGTGGGGCATCCTCAAACAGAAGGTGGAGGAGCGCAAGGTCTCTAACATCCACCAGCTCCGTGATGCCATCATGGAGGAGTGGAAGAGGACTCCAATGGCAACCTGTGAAGCTCTGGTGAACTCAATTCCCAAGAGGGTTAAGGCAGTGCTGGAAAATAATGGTTGCCACGCAAAATATTGAGACTTTGGGCCCAATTTGGACATTTTCACTTTGGGATGTACGCACTTTTGTTGCCAGCGGTTTAGACATTAATGGTTTTGTGTTGAGTTATTTTGAGGGGACAGCAAATTTACACTGTTATACAAGCTGTACACTCACTACTTTACATTGTAGCAAAGCATCATTTCTTCTTTGTTGTTACATGAAAAGATAAAATACAAAAATTTACAAAAATGTGAGGGGTGTACTCACTTTTGTCAGATACTGTATTTTTTATGTCATAAAGATTTTGACATCAATGTAGATAGTTAAGGATTATGTAATAATATGTAGTATCAAAAAGAACACATACTGAGTGATGGCATAGTGTTGATGGCATTCTACAAATTAGGTTGGCAATATGGAAGGTCCAGTTGGATTAATTGTTTGCACTGGACGCTTCTGTGCCGCCTTATCATCCCACTTGGTGGTAAGTACACATTCTCTATTGATCTATACACCTTTCTACTGCGTTCACTATGCTTGGCTCACACCACTAGTGTGATATCTCCTTTTCATCTTGTCAGAAATTTTGATTTACCTGCTCAACATCCTGTGTTATTATGGATTATTTTTGATTATTTGATCTGTGACCTTATTGTTTTTACACCAATCCTTATGCCCCCCTCACCTACTCTTCCCACCTCATATGCTCTTCTCACATGTCACTCACCTACCTACACCTGTTTGGGGGTTTTTCTTTGTTTTGGTTGGTTCACGTTCACCATTGGTTTTTCACTTTTTCACTTTTCTACTTATTTTGGCCCCCTTATGGGCCTCCCCCACACTCACCGGTCTCCACACCTTCACACTGTAGTCTCAGTTCGTGATTTGGGAGTCGACCCATGCATTATATATGTTTTCCCTTACCCTACCATACCTTCCCCGCCGCTCCTTCCCTTTCCTTCCCCTACCCTCCATCCCATCCCCGTTCATCACTCATCTTTTCCTTTCTTGCTTTTCCTCACTTTCCTTCCTCCACTGTTTTTCCCTCACACTTGTCATCCTTGTTGTCTTCCCTCTTGCATGGCTTCGTCATCCCATCACACCCGTCATTTAGCTAGAACCCTCTATACTGTAATAGCCAATAGATACATTTCCCCTTTGTCTCTTTTGCCGTACAATCCTATTTTGGAACCCGCCACTCAATATATATATTGTAAATTTTATCACAGGTGCAGTGTATACCCCCTTCTCTCCCTCCACCCCCTTAGGGGATATACAGTGTGTGATTCCTTGTAAGACGTGTGGGTGGAACTCGCTCCCCTTGTAACTGGCCCACCCGCTAGGATATCGGGGATACATTAAGAGGGATACTCCTTCACATTATGGCCACCTGTAACCATCGAGTACATCGTGACTGGTAAAGATACACCATAAGGAACTGTTTATATATTCTTTTTCTTTTTTTCTTGGCTTGTAATTGCTTGACATATGTTTACACTTTTACAGTTTTTATACATATCCATCTTCTGAAGAAGACCCATTGGGGTCGAAACGCGTCAGGATCTCGCACAATCAACATCTTTGTGCTATTGTATTACTGTTGTCTGTGATGTAATTTTATTATACACCGCCCCCTGATATTGGCATTGTTTCCTATTTTTTACCTTTGGATTTAAGTTTATGTCCCAAACCTTTGTTGTCAGTAATTGTATCCAAAAATTAAAATAGCCATCACAACACCTTTTTTGCATCTTGCTCTTTATATACTACTGGCTGCAATAAAGCCCCATTAGGGGGATTCTTTGTTTTTGTAATTCTACATTCGGGGTGTGCAGCCTCCCTGTCTGTACTCTCAAGAGTGTCTCCTTGTCCTATTGTTAAAATTTGGGTGGTTAAACACCCCTCCCCCCGCTGCTTTTACACTCGAGTTCAGACAAAACTGTGAACTGCTGTTTGTGCCCAACGGCCCCGTGAGGGTCTTCTTTGGCAGGCATTACTTCCTCTTGTGAGGACCTGCCTTGGCAGTAAGATCTTGAGACCCATCCCTAGGAATAGATGTATGCTACTTCAATTTTGGAACTTCTTTCCCATGGGATTGTATATGCTGATTGAAATGCTTCCCCAATGTACAGACACATTATCCAAGAATCTCTTGTTATCCAATGTATTTAGTTGGACATTTGAACTACAGTAAATACAATTTTGCATTTCCCAGCAACCCATGATACAACCCATGGGATTCTACACCATTTCTAAATTTTGTTTTTGCAGGGATGTTGTTTGACACACCAATCAGTTCACTGTTTTTCTTTTTCTTTTGAAAAATTATTTGTTTTTGTGTTGTTTTGGTGGCTACATTTATTTACTGTACCCAATTTTTTCCATGATTATGAGGGGCAGTGTTAACTATATGTATGTCATTGCCAACACACGATAGTATAACCCATTGATGGCCTTATAACCATTTTTATGACTTCCCCTTTTTCCCCCCTCTCCATGTCCTAGCCACCATCCAGTGGCCCGGGTGGGCCGGGTCGCTCGGGGGGTGGAGATGTGACACACATGCCTTCCTGGCAGGGTGGGGAGGCGCAAAGAGTCCTGCGACTCTCCAAGCGTCCACCAGGTGGACGCTATCTCCATCCCTGCCAGCGGCGTTCCGGATCCCCTCCGGACGTCTTGGCCTCCCGCGCACGTGTGATACCCCGGGCGTGCGCATGACGTCACGGCGTCTACGCAGTTGCGGCGGGGGTGACGGTGGATCCGGGAGATTCCCTCTTCCGGAACGCCGAGGGAGTCACACCACGGGCGCCGCTATCGCGTCGCTCTCCCCTCATGGGGGAATGGATGGAGAGGAGGGACACCTGCACCTGCGGGATATTTAGGCGAATTAGTCTCTCTACAAATTAGGTTGGCAATATGGAAGGTCCAGTTGGATTAATTGTTTCCACTGAATGCTTCTGTGCCGCCTTATCATCCCACTTGGTGCTAAGTACACATTCTCTATTGATCTATACACCTTTCTACTGCGTTCACTATGCTTGGCTCACACCACTAGTGTGATATCTCCTTTTCATCTTGTCAGAAATTTTGATTTACCTGCTCAACATCCTGTGTTATTATGGATTATTTTTGATTATTTGATCTGTGACCTTATTGTTTTTACACCAATCCTCATGCCCCCCTCACCTACTCTTCCCACCTCATATGCTCTTCTCACATGTCACTCACCTACCTACACCTGTTTGGGGGTTTTTCTTTGTTTTGGTTGGTTCACGTTCACCATTGGTTTTTCACTTTTTCACTTTTCTACTTATTTTGGCCCCTTAATGGGCCTCCCCCACACTCACCGGTCTCCACACCTTCACACTGTAGTCTCAGTTCGTGATTTGGGAGTCGACCCATGCATTATATATGTTTTCCCTTACCCTACCATACCTTCCCCGCCGCTCCTTCCCTTTCCTTCCCCTACCCTCCATCCCATCCCCGTTCATCACTCATCTTTTCCTTTCTTGCTTTTCCTCACTTTCCTTCCTCCACTGTTTTTCCCTCACACTTGTCATCCTTGTTGTCTTCCCTCTTGCATGGCTTCGTCATCCCATCACACCCGTCATTTAGCTAGAACCCTCTATACTGTAATAGCCAATAGATACATTTCCCCTTTGTCTCTTTTGCCGTACAATCCTATTTTGGAACCCGCCACTCAATATATATATTGTAAATTTTATCACAGGTGCAGTGTATACCCCCTCCTCTCCCTCCACCCCTTTAGGGGATATACAGTGTGTGATTCCTTGTAAGACGTGTGGGTGGCACTCGCTCCCCTTGTGACTGGCCCACCCGCTAGGATATCGAGGATACATTAAGAGGGATACTCCTTCACATTATGGCCACCTGTAACCATCGAGTACATCGTGACTGGTAAAGATACACCATATGGAACTGTTTATATATTCTTTTTCTTTTTTTCTTGGCTTGTAATTGCTTGACATATGTTTACACTTTTACAGTTTTTATACATATCCATCCTCTGAAGAAGACCCATTGGGGTCGAAACGCGTCAGGATCTCGCACAATCAACATCTTTGTGCTATTGTATTACTGCTGTCTGTGATGTAATTTTATTATACACCGCCCCCTGATATTGGCATTGTTTCCTATTTTTCACCTTTGGATTTAAGTTCATGTCCCAAACCTTTGTTGTCAGTAATTGTATTCAAAAATTAAAATAGCCATCACAACACCTTTTTTGCATCTTGCTCTTTATATACTACTGGCTGCAATAAAGCCCCATTAGGGGGATTCTTTGTTTTTGTAATTCTACATTCGGGGTGTGCAGCCTCCCTGTCTGTACTCTCAAGAGTGTCTCCTTGTCCTATTGGCATTCTAGATGGCATTCTATACATGAAGTCCCTTTTTCAAGTATTTCTATTGTCATTTTTTTTTTAGTTAATTAAGTATCTGTTCTATGTAAAGTTTTCATCACAGTACACACAGCCAGTAGACATTTTTATGTACACCAAATATTTAGTTTAATAGTTAAGTATACAGATGGCAGCCATTATTTTGTAAGCCATTTTATTTACACCAATCACCACACTCCATGGGGTATATAAGGCTTCAACAAAATGGTGAAGTATAGCTTCATGAAGAAGCTGACATGGCAAAACATGTTGAGGCAGTACTACCTCTGTCATTGCTGGTAATGTTGTGATGTAATTTTCAGGTTCCGGTTTTGGGGTCGCACACCGGCTCCAGCAAGCGGAAGGGCGGTGAACAGAATACTGAGCAGTGTGTATTGGTGCCAAGGTACTGGGCACCTAATAATGTGAGTTTCTTATTGTGATTTTAATTTATGCATATTGTGGTAAATAAATACTACACTATGAACATATTTACAGTATCTTTTGGTGCAAATAAATTGTTTCCTGAGAGAAAGCTGGCATTGGATATTGGGGGAAGAGATTTCTTAATAAGAGGAATTACCTGTAAACCAGACCACCTGAGAACCCATAAATATTGGATCAAGCGTAAAATTACCTTCTTTTAATTAAGATGTCATATATTGGTGGTAAGTGCTATTGTTTGTCATACAAGGTGGAGATTGTATGCAACACTGAGATTTTTTGTCACTGAGATTTTTGAATCAATACATGGGGATCATTTTATGGACTTGAGCATGACTATATTGTGTTAAGCGTCGTACAAGAGATCCTGTGTTGAAAGGGTCACTTTAGAAGCTTTTACACTTTTTAGTAAAAAGTGCACTCCAGGCTGGAACTGACCATCTCTACAGTGGCAAAATGGATTGCCCTTAGTACACAACCTGAAGCACCAAATTACTTTTTTTCTACAGTAAAATGTACATAATAGTAAGTAAACTGGAGCAGCAGAACATAGAAAAAGGCACAGCCACCCTTTATGCCAGTCTCCTCTTTTGAGAATTAATTCAAATCAGCAATCATCCCACCCAATGCTGGCCAGGTAGCAGCCACTATAACCTACGTAAAATTGTTATTTAAAGATTTGAATAAAACAGTATCTGTATACAGTGATGCACAAAGCCAATAAGGAATCCTGTGGAGAAATGATATAACCCCCTCAACCCTGCTATTTTTAATAAGAACAATTACAATATAACTGTAAAAAAAACAAAAAAAAACATTACACCAAAAGGTAATAAGCGGGGGGTTGAAAAGATTTTTTTGTGCTTATGTCTAATAACTTCCGTGGAATGCTGTGTATTTACCAGACCCTGTTGAGATAATATATTGCACAACTCCATAGTAGGCTCAATTCTCAAAAGCATAACGCAAGTGATATTTTCATACTGTGCGTTATTTTCTTTTTTATGAGAGAAAGTTGATTTTTCAATTAATAAAAAAGTATTTGCAGGGATCCAATGAATTTACCAAATGCACATTTTATTTATGTAGTGCCCTCCTAGGTAGGTGCTAGAGTGAGTGTATCATATTTGTTGGTTTCTCTGCTAAACAGAGAGACAGTAGGTAAATGTATGTGCTGTCCGCTTAACAGAGAGCTGTGATTGTTTAGCAGAGTCTGCTCAGTGTGCTCTGGTGCTGCTCATGCTGTCTTGACGTTCATACTGATCTAGCGGCTATGGAAAGTGCTGGACTGTGGGTGGACTGTGGGTGGAAACCATGCAGATGGGAGCAAGAATATCCATACAGCCTTGGCCAATTAGAAGGGGAGGTGCTCCTAAGCATTCTGGGTGACTGTATTTTTATTTGATGAGCACATGGGCTCTGGGTCTTCCTCTACAGAGAGAGGTCCAGGTGGCGAGGGTGCCTGCTGCGCCTCCTCAGCACAGATTGCCATGTGACCTCAGGTGGGCGACCTTAGGGCCTGAAACATTGAAGCTGAAACCCAGGGTTCTCCTAAAAGCTGACTGAGGGAGGATGTCCATTAATCCTGTCTGGTATCATGGTATCTGGTACCCAATTGAGCATCTCTGGAGAGACCTAAAAATGGCTGTCCACCAACGTTTACCAGAGATGCTCAATTGGGTTTAAGTCAGGGCTCTGGCTGGGCCATTCAAGAACAGTCACGGAGTTGTTGTGAAGCCACTCCTTCATTATTTTAGCTGCGTGCTTAGGGTCATTGTCTTGTTGGAAGGTAAACCTTTGGCCCAGTCTGAGGTCCTGAGCACTCTGGAGAAGGTTTTCATCCAGAATATCCCTGTACTTGGCCACATTCATCTTTCCCTCGATTGCAACCAGTTGTCCTGTCCCTGCAGCTGAAAAACACCCCCACAGCATGATGTTGCCACCACCATGCTTCACTGTTGGGACTGTATTGGACAGGTGATGAGCAGTGCCTGGTTTTCTCCACACATACTGCTTAGAATTAAGGCCAAAAAGTTCTATCTTGGTCTCATCAGACCAGAGAATCTTATTTCTCACCATCTTGGAGTCCTTCAGGTGTTTTTTTAGCAAACTCCATGTGGGCTTTCATGTGTCTTGCACTGGAGGAGAGGCTTCCGTCGGGCCACTCTGCCATAAAGCCCCGACTGGTGGAGGGCTGCAGTGATGGTTGACTTTCTACAACTTTCTCACATCTCCCGACTGCATCTCTGGAGCTCAGCCACAGTGATCTTTGGGTTCTTCTTTACCTCTCTCACCAAGGCTCTTCTCCCCCGATAGCTCAGTTTAAGGATTATGGAGGCCACTGTGCTCTTAGGAACCTTAAGTGCAGCAGAAATTTTTTTGTAACCTTGGCCAGATCTGTGCCTTGCCACAATTCTGTTTCTTAGCTCTTTAGGCAGTTCCTTTGACCTCATGATTCTCATTTGCTCTGACATGCACTGTGAGCTGTAAAGTCTTATATAGACAGGTGTGTGGCTTTCCTAATCAAGTCCAATCAGTATAATCAAACACAGCTGGACTCAAATGAATGTGTAGAACCATCTCAAGGATGATCACAAGAAATGGACAGCTCCTGAGTTAAATATATGAGTGTCACAACAAAGGGTCTGAATACTTAGGACCATGTGATATCTCAGTTTTTCTTTTTTAATAAATCTGCAAAAATGTCAACAATTCTGTGTTTTTCTGTCAATATGGGGTGCTGTGTGTACATTAATGAGGAAAAAAATTAACTTAAATGATTTTAGCAAATGGCTGCAATATAACAAAGAGTGAAAAATGTAAGGGGGTCTGAATACTTTCCGTCCCCACTGTATATATATACCCACAGTATCTCACAAAAGTGAGTACACCTCTCACATTTTTGTAAATATTTTATTATATCTTTTCATGTGACAACACTGAAGAAATTACACTTTGCTAAAATGTAAAGTAGTGAGTGTACAGCTTGTATAACAGTGTAAATTTGCTGTCCCCTCAAAATAACTTAACACACAGCCATTAATGTCTAAATGGTTGGCAACAAAAGTGTGTACACCCCTAAGTGAAAATGTCCAAATTGGGCACACAGTGTCAATAATTTGTGTGGCCCCCAATTTATTTCCAGCGCTGCCTTAACCCTGTTGGGCATGGAGTTCACCAGAGCTTCACAGGTTGCCACTGGAGTCCTCTTCCACTCCTCCATGATGACATTACGGAACTGGTGGATGTTAGAGAGCTTGCGCTCCTCTACCTTGCATTTGAGGATGCCCCACAGATGCTCAATAGGGTTTAGGTCTGGAGACATGCTTGGCCAGTCCATCACCTTTATACTCAGCTTCTTTAGCAAGGCAGTGATCATCTTGGAGGTGTGTTTAGGGTCGTTATCATGTTGGAATACTGCCCTGCGGCCCAGTTTTCGAAGGGAGGGGATCATGCTCTGCTTCAGTATGTCACAGTACATGTTGGCTTTCATGATACCATCAATAAACTGTAGCTCCCCAGTACCGGCAGCACTCATGCAGCCCCATACCTTGACACTCCTACCATCATGTTTGACTGTAGGCAAGACACAATTGTCTTTGTACTCCTCACCTGGTTGCCAACACACATGCTTGACACCATCTGAACTAAATAAGTTTATCTTGGTCTCATCAGACTACAGGACATGGTTACAGTAATCCATGTTCTTAGTCTGCTTGTCTTCAGCAAACTGTTTGTGGGCTTTTTTGTGCATCATCTTTAGAAGAGGCTTCCTTCCTGGGACGACAGCAATGCAGACCAATTTGATGCAGCATGCAGCATATTATCTGAGCACTGACAGGCTGACCCTCCCACCCCTTCAACCTCTGCAGCAATGCTGGAAGCACTCATACATCTATTTCCCAAAGACAACCTTTGGATATGACGCTGAGCACGTGAACTCAACTTCTTTGGTCGACCATTGCGAGGCCTGTTCTGAGTGGAACCTGTCCTGTTAAACCGATGCATGGTTTTGGCCACTGTGCTGCAGTTCAGTTTCAGGGTCTTGGCAATCTTCTTATAGCCTAGGCCATCTTTATGTAGAACAACAATTCTTTTCTACAGATCCTCAGAGAGTTCTTTGCCATGAGGTGCCATGTTGAACTTCCAGTGACCAGTATGAGAGAGTGAGAGTGATAACACCAAATTTAACACACCTGCTCCCCACTCACCCCTGAGACCTTGTAACACTAACGAGTCACATGACACCAGGGAGGGAAAATAGCTAATTGGGCCCAATTTGGACATTTTCACTCATGGGTGTACGCACTTTTGTTGCCAGCGGTTTAAACATTAATGGCTGTGTGTTGAGTTATTTTGAGGGGACAGCAAATTTACACTGTTATATAAGTTGTACACTCACTACTTTACATTGTAGCAATGTGTAATTTCTTCAGTGTTGTCACATGAAAAGATATAATAAAATATTTATAAAAATGTGAGGGGTGTATTCACTTTTGTGAGATACTGTATGTGTATATATATATATATATATATATATATATATATATATATATATATAATTTTTAGGTATCTTGACTCAAAAAAGCCAATTCATTAAGATTATCAAACAGGTCAGTGCACCAGATTTAGGCTGAAGTTTACTGTGCTCAGGAAAATAAGCTGCTAATGGTGATAAAAATGGGTGACAATTTTTTTAGACTCAGTTCACTAAGCTATAATGATTTTTATTTGATGTAACAGTTATTTTTGTAGGAGGCCTATGGAAGCCCATGCATTATAGATGCATTATAGATAAATTGATTGAGCTTTCTTTTGTAAAATAAAAAACAAAAAAAAAAATCCTGAGAATATAGCTTTTATGTGACTATTAAAAAAAAAAAAATCCAAAACGAAGACATTTATTTTCTAGAACTGAACATAACACTGAGCCTACTATGGCATTCCACAATAGCACTGTACATTATACTACATCAGCAAATCATATCACCCAGCAAAAGCACAATATACCGTACTGTGCTGTGCAAGAAGCAAATTACAACATCCAGCACAAAGCATATTATATCACACCACAACGTCACATAGCATCATGAAATCACCCAGAAAAAGCATGATATATGTACTAACAACATAAAAAAAAGCATACTGCAACAGCAGAATATATGAGAACTCATTTCCAACCTCCTGATATATTTATGTTCAGCCCCTATCATAATCATCCACCACTAATTGCCCTTATATAAAGCCCCCACATCCTCCACCAGAACCTCTAATCTAAATCCCCCTCCTATTCAGCCATCACCAGCATCAGTCACTAATTTGCAGCCCCTCATATTCAGACATCATCAGCTCCCAAAATCTGCAGCCAATCATCATTGCGCCTTTGTGAAGCAACTTTCATATTCATCTATACCCCCTTCCCCAATCACTTACATCCCATCTAATTCAACCACCCTCTAATTAAATCCCTGTGTACATTGTTGTGCTGTGAGAATGCCTCCGGAACATTAGAGTTCATGAATGCACCTGTTATTTTTGTGGTCATTGCTCACTACTCTTTTACATTGGGGGTTAGTATATATGTCTGTTACATTGTTGTTCAGTGGTCAAATGCCCTGTTACATTGATGTTCAATGGTCAGCTCCAGGATGATCTTTATCTTTGGTATCGGTGGTTACTATTCCCAGACAGCAAGCATCAGAAGAGACACAGATGCTACTGGTGGCAACAATACTGACAAAAACCTATATCAGATGATATCATACTATGACAACAAACTATATGACTGAGCATAGACATCACTAGGCCTGGGCACCTAGGGCACATGCCCTGGATCTTCTGCTTAGTATCCCCGATTTGGCAAGACTCTCTGCTCTGTACTGGAAGGGTGATATCCTTCCTGATGCTATTTGCATATTTCCAGCATGACATAACTTTGCAGAGACCTGTAGCATCACAGGCACTTTGTCCATCCTGACCTGTATGAGCATTTTGAACATTAACTACTCATGTAAAAAAATAAGTGGTGCGTTGTTACCTTCGGTTGTGGATGATCCACTGTCCCTGAAGACAAGGAGCATATGTATATTGTCCGGCCAACAAATAGCCTTCAAAACTCAGAGCGACTCCATATTCATTAGATGGGATCTTATGAATAAGAAAAACAATATATTAGAAGCGCATTTCAATGTATAGACTGTAGCCTAAGGATTCTAATTTAATATTTTCAATTTCAATTGAATTTTCAAGTAAATACATTTCATTAAGAAATTTATGGTGGATCTATTAAAGTACTCTTTCCATTCCTTTGAATTTTATCAAATCTATTCAAATACTATTCAAACATATTTCAATATTCTCGAGAGAGACAGTCCAAAGTTTTCAGCATAACAATTGTATACTTCAATATTTGAAAATGTTTATCTGACTTTAACTTTTTCGCTGCCAATGCCGTTTTTGCACACATGTTTAAAAAAATAATTTTAGGCCTGAAGATTACACAAAATCCCAAAACTTTATATATTTTCTGAGAGCATACACCCTAGACCAGTGGTTCTCAACCTCAGCCCTCAAATACCCCCAACAGGCCATGTTTTGGGGATTTCTCTTAGACCCCATACACACTATTAGATTTTGTGCAGATTTTTGTCTTCAGATTTACCAAAACCATGTAATGCAAGGGCCTGCCTGATTACATACAAATTGAAACTCTTAAGGTTTGACCTTCTATTATATGGTTTTGGTAAATCTGAAGACAAAAATCTGCACAAAATCTAATAGTGTGTATGGGGCTTTAGATAAAATAGCTGTCCAAAATACAAAGCCATTGACTCTAATTTAAAGCACCTGTGCAAGACAAAGGCAAACATGACCTGTTGGGGGTACTTGAGGACTTAAGCCTCGTATACACGGTACGAAAATCAGAAGGGGATTGTCGTTTTGACAGGCTGTTGTCCGAGGTTCTTACCGTTAGTACGCTCCTTTTAACAATTGTTTTCCAATTTTTGGCCAACAAATGGATTGGATGACAGGGTTGGATGACAGGCTAGTACATTCTTGTCAAACGACAGCTCCACGTCATATTTTCGGATGGTCGGTACACAAATCCGTCACACAAAAGTCGAAAGTACAAAGTAACATTTTTCTTAGAATAGGATTATTAATTGATATATTTATAAAAGTATTTTCCATACACGAAAGTACAAACACGCATGCTCGGAATCAATGCACCACAAACACGAAATTAGCAGAAGGGGCCCAAAGGGTGGTGCTCAAGAGCTGAAATTCTTCATAGTACGTCACTACGTTCGTGTTTGTGGCACGACAATTTGTGTAACGTTAGTATGCAAGACAAGATCCTGGCACACGCCCTTTTGATAAAAATCAGATGCCCGGTTGCCCAACAATCATACCGTGTGTATGAGGCTTTAGGTTAAGAACCACTGCCCTAGAGAATACAACAATGGTAGGTCCAATTTTTTTATATAACACGATATTCCTGCTCAGTCAGCTTAATTTGTGTGGGCCTGTGAAATGACGACCCTATATTTTCTATAGGCGACGCTTCAAAAGTCCCCTATAGGTCATCAGTTTAGTGTTACGGAGGAGATCTTCTGCTCTCACTCTGGCGTGCTTGGCCATATGTAACATGTGTATTGAAATCAACGTTTTAATGCGTTGGCGCCCTCAACACCTGTGTTTCTGTTCGTACGTGCATATATGTGGGACCTCAAAAATTTTTTTTAATGTGTTTGGGTGTAACTTTATTTTTTTGCAATTGAAATAACGTTTTTGTTTACCTTTTTTTTTTCATCACATAGGGACAAAGAGTCCCCTATGTGATGATTTTTAGGTGATATGTTCTCTTTAATGAGCTCCACTGGATGCATTGCAATGCATTCCTTCCTGGCTATGCTACAACATAAGGACCTGGCAGCGAAAGGCTTAATAGACTTATTGTTAATAATTATGTTATATTAGTTATATATAGGGAGAAACATTTAGGAGGAATCTGTCATTTGTCATATTCAGGGCACGCTAAGTGCTGTATTTATAAAAAAATTTGCATAACAATTTTATCAGTGAAAGTGCATGTACATTCATGACTAGTGTAGTCCAGATGTACCCCATCTTATCCCATACTGTTAGCCACCATACTCCACCCTTTTACCAACCTAAATAATGAGACCACACCTTTCTTCTGGAGTATAAATGGCCACAACAGCCTCTTTTATTAAACAACTGTATAAATACCTCCAATATCAACTTAAATATATAAATAACATATAACCTCAGATAAAACAACATGTTTTAACCCAATCTGTTGGTCAATGACGGAGCTACCCCTTTTCCACCACATATCCAAACAGTACACTGCAGGAACATGTTTCAAAACTGATAAGGCCTCCAGCTGTGCCGCTCGGAGACAACCCCCTCCCGCAGTGCAACATACCGGTATTCCTTTCAGGAATACACAGGATGGGCCATACTATTGCTGATCCCCCACCCCTTTTACCACCTTTTATTTACCGCTATCGTCACCAACCAACAGCAACAAACCAGCCACAGCCCGAAAGGATGAAACCTTATCCTTAAGGGCCCCTCCATACCCTCAAGGCCCGTTGTATTCCTTCCTGCAACCCCATGGTCCATAGATCCGTCCCCACATCCGTGAGGTGAACCCCATCCCTTCGCAAATAGAGGACTACATTTATCTCCAACTCTCTATGGCGAATCACCATGCCCCCTTGCTGAACCAAAAACCTCCCCACGACCTTATTGACTCGTATACGAGCCTTGTTGATTCGCACCACAGACCGTGCATTGCGCCACAAAGTTTGTGCCACAATATCGGACCATAACAACAATGTGTTCGGAAAATTAATGTGTAAATGCAACAGATCAGCTTTCACATCTGCTATCAGTTCCCTGACCGTACGCACTCCCAAATCGTTACCTTCAGCGTGTATGACCAACACATCTGGAGACCTGTTTAGCCACGCATATCGTTCCACCTCTGAAACCACTCTACCCCACTTCATTCCTGGTCTCCCCAGCCACCTGATAAAAGCCTCCCTCCGTGATATGCCTAACTGACGCCCGTCTGGTCTCGCATCACCTCTCCTTGCCCCCCAACAAACGTAGGAGTGTCCCAGTATCCAGACGAGGCGTGGAGACACTCCATCTGAAACGAAAAGACAACAAGGCAGGATGATACCACCAACGCAACAAAACAAACCCCACTACCTGTGTGGGAAACAACCAAAATTATTAAATATACGTTTCTTTTCCTTTTTTTTTTTTATTATTCCACTGCTAATTGAGGGCGAATGTATGTACGGAATCTCTTTGATTCCCATCTACCAATCCTCCGCACAGCTGCCTCATCCAACCCGCATCTGGCAGCTTCTGTAGCCGCCCCAATGCGGGAGGAGTGTGAGGCGTATGCCTTCCCATCCAAACAAATCACTGATAAGCATTTCCGAAACACTGCCACAAATTGAAACCTTGATAAGTAAGAACCATCCTCATGACATAAAAATGGTCCCTCACCTACCGGTCTAATCTTCCCAAAATCGCCAACCGTCCTTACCGGACACACTGCTGATCCTGGCAAGGCATACAGCCACACATCTATGCCTTTTCCTAATTGATCCGTTTTTGACCTCCTCAGCCATAAACACACCTTATCCGTGTATGACCGCACATTCTGTACCAAAATACCCCCCGCGTCCTTTCTGGATGGGCTGACCAACTCCCCTACCCGAAAAGCCCCAAAAAACGCCAGCGAAAAAGCCGCTGTAAACAGTAAGCACTCATAACTTGAGTTACACACCGACCCCAGCTGTTCGCAAATTGCCGGCAGGTTTGCGAAAGTGACCGGCCGACGGTTGTCCCTTTTCTTGTGACCCCTCCGGTACCCTTTTAATGCCTGCCTCACCCAAAATTCCTTCGTCCAATCCTCCGTCCCCTGCAACTTAAACAGAAACGACAGCGCCGCCAACTTCTTACCAATAGACGATACCGCCACCCCGTTTTCCATGTTCCTGGACACAAAATAAAGGACCAATAATCTCCCCTCCCCACTGTCTTCCTCTGCTCCAGCTTCCCAGACAAGTCCCAACCATTCTTTCCATACCTTCACATAGACCGCCCATGTGGACTCACTCACAGACTGTTGTATCCATCCTGCGGCGACTCCAAGGCCAGCTCCCAGATCCAACCCGGGCAAGGAATTCCTTCCTTCTCTGCAGCCGGAGCTAATTCCCTGAACTTGTACCACTGGAAGCGAGACAGCGAATCAGCCAGTGTGTTGTCAATCCCTGGTATATGTACAGCGTATATGAAAATATTCAATTGCAAGCACCGCAATACCAACTGTCGTAGTAACCTTATGACAGGTTGGGAAGACGCTGACATGCGAATGACTACCTGCACCACTCCCATATTGTCGCAGTTCAATCTCAACTTTAAATTCTGACAAGACAGTCCCCGCAACTCCATAGCCAGTACTACTGGAAACAATTCCAGTAGTACCAAGTTACAAAGGAAACCTGCTTCCACCCAGGATTTTGGCCATGGTTCCGCGCTCCATTGCCCCTGAAAAAACGCCCCATATCCAGTAGATCCCACCGCGTCTGTAACCAACTCCACATCGAAATTACTTACCGAACCCAACATCCATACCAACTTCCCGTTGTACTCCGTCAAAAAGTGATACCATACCTTTAGGTCCTCCCGATGTTCTTTTTTAAGCCTAATGAAATGGGCCGGTGCTTTTACCCCAACTGTAGCCGCCGACAGCCGTCGGCAAAAAACCCAAAACATGGGTATGATCCTGCAAGCAAAGTTCAACCTACCAAGGTTGAAGATCCCGCAGCTGTATTTTCTTCATCCCATGGATCCGCTGTATTTCTGTCTGCAAGTCCACTAACTTTTCTTGCGGTAACCTACATTCCATTGCCCTTGAATCAATAACAATGCCCAAGAAACTAAGTTCTGTGGTGGGGCCCTCAGTTTTTTCAGCAGCCAGGGGAACTCCAAACCGTTCTGCAATGTGCTGCAACGTTGACAATAAAATCGCACACACACTGGAAGAAGGGGGGGCCTATGCATAAGAAGTCATCTAAGTAGTGTATCATAGATTCAAGCCCGGACACCTCCCTTACCACCCACTCCAAAAAGGAACTGAAAACTTCAAACATGGCGCAGGAAATGGAGCAACCCATAGGCAAGCATTTGTCCACATAAAATTGTTCCTGCCAGTGGCATCCCAACAGCCAAAAGCTGTCCGGGTGAACTGGAAGCAGCCTAAACGCCGCCTCAATATCAGCTTTTGCCATCAGTGCCCCCTTTCCATATCGTCTGACCCATCGAACTGCCGCATCAAACGAAGTGTATGACACATTGCATGCATCTGGGTCAATGAAATCATTGACCGAGCCCCCTTTTGGAAATGATAAGTGGTGTATTAACCAAAACTTATTCGGCTCTTTCTTTGGCACCACACCCAGTGGAGACACCACCAAGTCTTTTAATGGCTTTGACCCAAAGGGGCCGCCATCCCTCCTAAAGCCACTTCCTTTGCCAATTTCTCCGCCACCACCCCCGGGTGTTGCAATGCAGATTTTAAATTCCGTGCTACTGGAGGAACTACCTCCAATGAACACGGTATTTTGAACCCCTCCCTAAACCCCTCGGTGATCAGTAACGCCGCTTTCCTATCCGGATACTTACTTAGGAAAGGCTGCACCCACCTTCACCAGCATCCTCCCTCTTGTGAGCAGACTCCCCTGCACGCTTACCTTTTTTGAAACACCGAGCCAGGGTGTGGGCTCCCCCACACCCTGAACATTCGTGATTGAATTTGCATGATCCCCCAAACTTACAGGATCCCTCATTAAACTGCCAGCACATCCCCCATTTTTGGCCGGCCGGTAGTCCTGAGGAGTGAGTACCCCCGCGGCCCCCCCCTGAAATAACTGAGGCGGGGCCCTAGCCGACGACATCAGTCTCATCCATAGGCTAATATCCTTATGGTCCCAACGCAGAGCCGGACGCACCGCTCTGCCTTGACGAAACTGCTCATCGTAACGTAGCCACGCAGTTCCCCCGTACACTCTGTGTGCCTCACTTATAGCATCCATATAACAAAACAACCCCGAACAATGTTCGGGGTTCTTTTCGCCAATGACACTGGCCATGATAGCGAACACTTGTAACCAATTTACAAACGTATGCGGTATCAATCTATATCTCCTCTTCTCCTCATCCTCCTTCTTGGAATCGTCGGGTTTAACCCTATCCAGGTTAAACTTTTCCAATGGCAACAAGGAGAAAATTTCTACGTACTCCCCTTTATAAATTTTTTCTCGCAGTTACGGTTTCAAATGTGCCCCTAGCGGGCCTTCGAAACAAACATATATTTCGCATTTTGCCGCATCCGCCAGCCTAACCACATCAGTCCTGCCTTTAGCTTCTACGGTCCCCTTCTCACCTGCCGTTTCCTTGTTCGTCACCTTCTCCGGCGTCGTGGTAGCTGGCACCTCTGTGACCGCAGCCCCCTCTGCCCCCTTTTGTGCCTCCCCTTGCGGAGCCTGCCCTGGTCCTTCTCCAAATCGTGCAACTAGGACCCGTAGACCCCCCAATAGCTCCTGGAGCTGTCCCCCGGACCCCGAACTGGCGGACGCCGTACCTGCCAGTTGTTGGTCAGGAGCCTGGCCCCTCCCATTCTGCGAAGGTGTCACCGTCCCCCCTGTATTCATTGCTACCACCCCCAACAAACCTGTAAAGCAGTAGTAAAGGATAAGTTATCACTAGACTTACCGGGCTGACCAGGAGTCTTCCCAACAGCCGCCGTGCTGCTTTCCCTCGCCGGTTCTGGCTGTCGTGGCTCCTCCTCCTCTTCGGACACCACATCTTCGGACTGTTCCCCTTGCACTGGAACTGGCGTCAGAGGTAGCCCCCCAGGAGAAGCCCTCCTGGAGGCCGTAAGCACCCGCTGTTATGGGGCCTGCAATCCACTCCGAACCGCTGCTGATCCCCGCTGCCCTGAAATTCCTGCAACTGGGCCAGCCTGGGCACTGCTCCGTCTGCCATCTTGGGACATCTCCCCCCCGCCGGGTGAGCTCTGCCCACCCGCGACGTCGCTTGATCCATGCGACCCAGACGTTGCTGCTCTCGGCGCTGTTCTCCCCCTTCTGTCCCCCCTTTCCCGCTCGTGCAGAACAGCTGATGGGCTGGTCAGATCCCCTCTTTCACTGCCAGCGTGCAGGGAAGCGGCGCCATGTTGGCCCATGACCCCGCCCACCGCACCTTGACAGCGGCGTGTAACCCGCCCGGGCCCCGCACAGTCTGTCTTGTTGCTCCTTTTAGCCGGCGGCGTCGACTGCTCCCCCCTCGGGCTCCGTGCCAGGCGGCCTGCTCCTTGCTCTGACCCCGGCGAGTAACGCAAATTCTGCCTCCTCGTGTCTCCTTCCCAGCACACTGCTCCGCTTTTGCTCCGCCCCTCTTTTATATGGCCACTCCTCCCTTACTTTCCTGTTATCTCCTCCCCACCTCTCCATGAAACTTTTAACCCTATGTGTGTCACTAGACACACTGTCATGCCCGGCCCTGCACTATTCCTTTTCTTTCCATTATTCCGGGCCTCACTTTCTGTGTGAATGGGACAAAAAAAAACAAATGTCATTTTGATATTTCCTGTACTGATCAATTGTTCATTGGTTAAATCAAATTCAATACAGAACACTTCTTGCCCAGGCCAATTTTCAGCTTTCAGCACTGTCGCACTTTGAATGACAATTGCGTGGTCATGCAATACTGTACCCATATGATATTTTCATAATTTTGTTCAGACAACAAGACATTTCTTTTGGTGGTATTTAATCACCACTGCTTTTTTTATTTTTTTGCTAAATAACCTAAAAAAGACTGAACATTTTGAAAAAACCTAGTTTTTAGTTGTTTCTCTTATGAAATTTTATAAAACAAATAAATAATTGTTCTTCATAAATTTAGGACAAAATGTATTCTGCTACATTTCTTTGGTGAAAATAACCCAAATCAGTGTATATGATTTAGTTTGTAGAAAAGAGTCCACAAACTATGGGATGTATATGAAAATTGATCAATCCTGATGTACTGACGGTCTATTTCATTTCTTAAGGCCCAAAAATCTCAGGACAGTACAAATCTTCCCCAAATGACCCCTTTTTGGAAAGTAGACAGTCCAAGGTATTTAGTAAGAGGCATGGCAAATTTTTTGAAGTTGTAATGTTTTGTCATAATTTTTTGGAAAATTAAGAAATTAAAAAAAAACAATGTTCACAACTTTTTTATATATACTGTCACCAGTGCAGTACAGCGTCATCATATATATATAAATAAATATATATAAATTTACATTTTTTATAATTTTCTTTCTTTTTTTTTACGATTTTTTTAACACACTGTGACCAGAGTAATATAATGTTACCATAGTAACAGTGTACTACTCTGGGGAAGTTATCAGGATTTTTTTTTCTTTTACACATTATGATTGCTTATAGCAGTGAATTTCATTGCTATAAGCAAGCATTTTACTGAATAAAACTGATTAAGTTTGTTTTGTTGCAATTAGCTGTGATCGGACAGAGCTAATCACATCGTACAGATGGGCTGTGATTAGCCCTGTATGTACTATGTGATCACATTGACCAATCACAGCTAACAACACAATTGTACACAATGGATGACATTAAAGGAAGCCATTCATTTTTTACAACTGTCCTGTGACCTGCTGTGATTGGTCACAGCTGTCACATGGTACCAGCAGCGAGCGATACACTGATCAGTCATCGGCTGTGTCTAATGGACACAGCTGGTGACAGATTGCACTTCTGCGTGGCCCCTTCTGGGAGGATGTCATATGACGTTATTATGAAGGATGATAGATCCGCCCAGCTGTCAATCTGCAATAGTCCAGGCAGAAAGCTGTTGAAAAACAGAAATGACATTTGGCCACTAGATGGCGCTAAGTATCATAGGACATTCCTATGATACATACCACCAACTAGCGGCCAAGTGCTGTATTCTCTCTTTTAAATCAATGAAAATCGATCAACCAGCAAAGACCTAATAACATACATTTTTTCCCATTTGCACAGAATTATTATTATTATTATTATACATGATTTATATAGCGCCAACAGTTTACGCAGCGCTAAAACTGAAAGAATGTGCATGCAATTTCACTGGGCAATCTGTGGTCTGTGACAGGCCAAATTCAGTCTGATAAATGTAATTGACTTAATGTGTACAGTCTGGAGGAAAGAGGGGAAAGGGGAGGCATGATTGAAATCTTTAAATAATTTAAGGGAGTGAATAGGGTTTAGGAGGAAAGTTTTTTTAATATGAAACCAAAATCAAGAACATGGGGACATGACCTCAAACTAACTGGAGGGAAGTATATTACTGAAAGGCTAGTTTGGAAGAAACTCCTACCAAAGGTAGTGAGAAGTCAACAGTAAATGGCTTCAAACATGCTTGGGACAAACATAGATCTATACTAAGACAAAAAGGTTAACAGAAAAAAACACCCGAAAAAAAAAAAGGAACTTTCTTTTCTTTTATTTAATTATTCTTAAGATTCATGCAAATGTTAACACTGATAAAATAGATGATATTGAAAATTGAATGCATTGGTATACTACAGTGGTATGCCCCATACACACGGTCGGATTTTCCGACACACAAAGTTGGACAGCAGGAGATAAAATTTTCCGACAACAAAATCCGTTGTCGGAAATTCCGATCGTGTGTACACAAATCCGACAGACAAAGTGCCACGCATGCTCAGAATAAATAAAGAGATGAAAGCTATTGGCCACTGCCCCGTTTATGGTCCCGACATACGTGTTTTACGTCACCACGTTCAGAACGATTGGATTTTCCGACAACTTTGTGTGACCGTGTGTATGCAAGACAAGTTTGAGCCAACATCCGTCGGAAAAAATCCTAGGATTTTGTTGTCGAAATGTCCAAACAAAGTCCGACCGTGTGTACGGGGCAGTAAAGAAAAAAACTGAGGTGGGTAATATAACAAATAAAAATATGAGAAACTGAGAGATGCATTTTTACTCTGTTTACAGTAGAGATTATTCTTTGTATTCTGTACCACCATCTTCCACCTGAGGGAATATCAATATCAATCCAAGCCAGATTAATTAATTATTGGGACAGAGATACCATCTTGATCAGAGCATGTCATCTTGAAAATATGACAGTAAATTGCGAAATTATATCATTATATTCAAATTTCTCTAGTTACAAAGAAAAAATGTTCCAGGAGTCAAAAAATGTTATGCTAAAAGTGCTATATACCATGTTTTATCCTGCTCAACTAAGTTGTTGCTGGGGGGGGGGGGACTTCTTTTTATTTACCTGCTGATGCCACTTCATGGATTGATGAGAACAAAAATGAAAAAATGATAATAATGGATAGTAATGGCTAGAATAATTTTTTGCACCTAACTATGCTAAAAAAGACTAGATGTACATTCGTGGAACTTGGGAGTATGGGATGCGAGTATCATAGGTAAAGACAGGCTGTTTCTTAATGTGACTATGTTACTAAGCTGCTAATGCAGAATTTAACTTTTTTTACCCCTTATGTTACTGAGGAAAAATTGGTATGTTGTGTCTTTTTTTTCTTCCTTCTGATCCTTTTTTTCTGCTGAGCTTGAGCATTTATTATTGTCAATAGGGAATGTTGCGCTTTTCACAATGTGTGTTACGTTATATGAATAGTGGAAGATTTACTTATTACTTTCTTCTTTCTTTTTTTTTTGGTAAGAGCATTTGTTATTGTCAAAGGGGAATGCTGTTTTCTCATATTATAATTTAGAAAAATACTGTAATCTAAAAAATCTTTAAAATATTATTTTTTACACTATAATTATTTTAATTGTTGTTTTTCTATAATAGCTATTTGGAACACAAATAATTCCACATATATGGTTTCTTTGAAAGTACAAAAGATTTCAACTAAGCGGAAAACAATTTTTGTACTTATTAACCGCTTCCGGACCAGCCACCGCAGTTATACTGCGACAGGTTGGATCCCCTGGGTGAGCCGTCATAGCTGCCCTTTAAGATGCTGTAGGAGGCGCGCGCCCGCAGCGAGCCGATGCGAGTGCCCGGCAGGCTCGATGACTGTCGGGCACCCGTGATCGATCGTGAAAAAGCGAGAACCGGGATCTGTGTGTGTAAACACACAAATCCCAGTTCTCTCAGGGGAGAGGAGACAGATTGTGTGTTCATACTAAGTCCCAATAAAAATCGCTCATTGCCGCCATTACTAGTGAAAAAAAAATAATAATAAAAATGCCATAAATCCCCTATTTTGTAGATGATATAACTTTTGCGCAAACCAATTAATATACGCTTATTGCGATTTTTTTTTTTTACCAAAATAATGTAGAAGAATACATATCGGCCTAAACTGAGGAACAATTTTTTTTTAAAAATGGGGATATTTATTATAGCAAAAAGTAAAAGATATTGTGTTTTTTTTCAAAATTGTCGCTCTTTTGTTTATAGTGCAAAAAATTAAAACTGCAGAGGTGATAAAATACCACCAAAAGAAAGCTCTATTTGTGGGAAAAAAGGACGTAAATTTTGTTTGGGTACAGCGCCGCACAACCACGCAATTGTCAGTTAAAACGGCGCAGTGCCGTATCGCGAAAAATGGCCTGGTCAGGAAGGGGGTAAATTCTTCCGGGGCTGAAGTGGTAAAACAATACCAACCTGCTAATGTTACACCAGATACAGTAGTAGTAAAAAAATTAAGAGACCGCTTTCATTCATTCTGGCTTTAATGTTTTTCTAGGTGGACTGTTACTACAGTTTCTTCATAAGTAGTCTGGAGCGCCTTTAAATCACATGTCTGAGGACTACTTGTGAAACAAATTTCCCCTTGTTAAAGCAAATACAAAGGAATGGGAGATCAATTTGATGTTACAACTGAAAAAGGAGCAATATAACAACTCCTCTACTATTTCTTTAAAAAACATGGGAAACAGCATAGGATTTACTAAAAAAAGTGTTGAAATATGCGATATGTGTTTTTTTTTTTGTTTAACCACTTCAAACCCAGAAGAATTTACCCCCTTCCTGACCAGAGCACTTTTTACAATTTGGTACTTCGTCGCTTTAACTAACAATTGTGCGGTCGTCCGACACTGTAACCAAATTAAATTTGCGCCCTTTTTTTTTCACAAATAGAGCTTTCTTTTGGTGGTATTCGATCACCTCTGCGTTTTTTATTTTTTACACTATAAACAAAAAAATAGCGACAATTTTGAAAAAAAATTTTTTTTACTTTTTGCTATAATAAATATCCTCAAAAAAGGGAAGGACATACCCATAAGGGATTTCCCCCAGGGGAGCCATTCTGCCACAGTATATCTGTGTGACATGGTGGGGAAATGGTTGACAAGTTGCAGACTTTGCAGTATATAATTATTAGCTCGCCAGAGGAATGTATTCCGTTGACGTTCAGTATCATTGATAGAAATTGTAACTGGTGCGTGGTCTGACCATGTCATGGCATGGATTAGAGATGCACTTAACTTTTGTAATAACCATTTATCCATAAGAAACAATCTATTCTCGAGTAAGATTTATGATGAGGAGAGAAATATGTGTAGTCCTTTTCAGATCCATGGTGACATCTCCATACATCAAACAGATCTTGGGACGTGAGGAACTGCTTCAGGGGGATTGACAAGTTACAGACTTTGGGCTTGCTACACATGCCCCAAAAAAATCATTGTACACAGGGCGACCTCCTACATGTATACGTAATTTCTGGCTGTGATTAATCAAAGCCAGCATTACAGTATGCTCGGAGAAGTCGGTAGTTCTAGCTGTCAAAACAGCAATCTATATAAACACTGCTCCAGACTGCGATAATACAAAGAAACAAAGTAACGTATTGTTACATTTTGTATCCATCTGTTCAGTCATCTGCAGATCAAATGGATGAACTTAGATCTGCAAATGATGTCAGTTAAAGCAACCTGACAAGTAAAAAAATGGTCCTCTGTTTACTCTGAACAGCCCTAATTAACTCCTTAAGCCAGTCATAGACAGTCTCTGCTGAACCTGCCTGAGATTTGAACCATCTATGGGCAGGCTGATTTGATCAACTTAGGTACAGCCAGCTTGTTGGATTTCTTATGATCATTGCCAGCATCTATAGCCACAAGCTGTCATGTACCTGGGTGTATTTGAACCAGGATGTTCCTGGTCCCACGCCTGCATGACTAAAGGATTCGTCAACCTTGGGTCCTTACCATTAGATTAAAGACACAGACCGCGTGACATGGGTTTTAAAAGGCCACAGCAGCCCCATTTATTAACCAAATAATAAATAACATAACGTGAAAACACGTAACACATACCCGTAAGAACAAAAATAATATCCAACAGCAAGAGGTCTTTGGGTGTATTAAAAAGGCACACTTTAATGACTTTAATGGTCTATATCCTCAGCTGTGCCCCAACTGGCTCGAGGACGCTCGGACATCACACCAACTTCCATATTTCCTTCCCCCAGGGGACTTATCTCCTGGGAGAACCACCGCTAACCAAAGGAAAGCGCCATCCTTAGATGGGCCCCACTAATCCTGTGACCATGCAAAATTTTCACTGACCCCCCAAAGACCCCTTGAACCGCCGACTGCTGCGACAAAATTGAACAATACACCTTAACATGAAATTATACCATAACCATAAATATAGTTTTTTTTTTTTTTTTTTTTTTTATGTTTCCTTTTTTTTTTTTTTTTTTTTTTTTATGTGTTCCTTCTCTTTTTTTTTTTTTTTTTTTTTTGAAAAGCAAAACAAGTAACAACAACAACATGTACCCCATCCTTAAATACCAACACTCCCTCAACCTGTCCATCCAGCATGCTAACCCCTAACACAAGGGCGGGAGGGTGGGAAGCTGTCTCCTCTCCACCTTCTCTGAATGATGAAGAATCCACCCCCTACACCGGACCCCAAGCCTCTGGCCCTGCCCCATCTGCTTTCTACCTCCAATCAGGTAAGAGATGACTTCTTGCCCCCACCACTGACCTGACTGACCGTTACTTGACCCCTGTTCCTCCCATAGTCATGCAGCCCCTGCGTCCATTCTCTCCTATGGGTCTCACTTGACTAAAGGATTCGTCAACCTTGGGTCCTTACCATTAGATTAAAGACACAGACCGCGTGACATGGGTTTTAAAAGGCCACAGCAGCCCCATTTATTAACCAAATAATAAATAACATAACGTGAAAACACGTAACACATACCCGTAAGAACAAAAATAATATCCAACAGCAAGAGGTCTTTGGGTGTATTAAAAAGGCACACTTTAATGACTTTAATGGTCTATATCCTCAGCTGTGCCCCAACTGGCTCGAGGACGCTCGGACATCACACCAACTTCCATATTTCCTTCCCCCAGGGGACTTATCTCCTGGGAGAACCACCGCTAACCAAAGGAAAGCGCCATCCTTAGATGGGCCCCACTAATCCTGTGACCATGCAAAATTTTCACTGACCCCCCAAAGACCCCTTGAACCGCCACATGAGCTTGATTGAAAACCTCATTCAAGCGAATTCCTCCACACCTGCAAAGCCCGAACCACCCCTTCCTGAAGGCCAAGGGACCAGATGTCTATACCCACAGCATTTAAATGAACACCGTCATCTCTCCAATAGCGAACAGACTGATCCTCCAACTCCCTGTGTCGGACCACTATACCTCCCAACTTGGCCACAAACTTCCCAATCTCCCGGTTCTACTTGGTTCTGGCTTTGTTCATTTGAACTACGGAGCGGGCGAAACGCAACCCCTTTCTCGCCACAATATCGGACCATACTATGATGCAGCCAGGGAAATCACGCAAAAGGCGCAAAACATCAAACTTTATATCCCTCGCCAAATCCCTGGCTGCACGCACCCCTAAATCATGGCCCCCTGCCTGGAGAACTACCACATTCGGTGGCCTGTCAACTCTGGAAAAATAATGAAATTCCAGGATAACCTGGCCCCACATCATTCCACGAATCCCTAACCATTTTAGGACAGCCTCACTCCGTGAAATGCCCAGTTGTCTCCCATCTGGTCGGGCATCTGCCCGAACAGCCCCCCAAAAACATATGAATCCCCCAGGATCCACCCCAGACCAGTAGGAAGACCTGAAAGGAAACAAAAAGGAACATAGAACCATGCACAACATACAATGACCCTTCAAAGCAGATGAGGGCGAACATAAATCTTAAAACGATCTGACTCCCACCTCCCTATCCGTCTCACCACCTGGGAATCCAAACCCCACCTGGCCGCTTCTGAGGCTGCCCCCACACGAAAGGAGTGAGTATTAAACTGTGAAACCTCCCTACCCGCCTGCTTTAAACAACGCCGGAAAACGGACAAAAATTGAAAATGCGACAGAGATGAACCATCTTCGTGCAATAAAAAGGTCCCCGACCCCAACCCTCTCGCTTCAAGATACCGTTGCACCGAAGAAACCGGACAAACAGATGCCGGCAGTACCCGAAACAATGACACAGAAACTCCTTTTCCCAACTGATCCGTTTTAGACTTACTAATATGAATCTGAACACACTCCCCTGACATTGTCACGTCGTTCAATTGTAACCCCCCGGCCCCTGACCTGTTCTTGCTCACCAGCTCCCCAATACGCAACGCCCCGAAAAATGCTAATGAAAAAGCCACCGTGAACAGCCTCACCTCATAATTGGAAGTACAAACCCCTGGCAACAGCCCAACCAACTCCTGAAGCAAGTCAAACGAGACCGGGTGCCTAGAATCCGGATGCACTCGCCCCTTCCGGAACCCCTTCATGGCCTGGCGCACCCTAAAATCCTTTGTCACATCCGTCAGGCCTTGACTCCGAAAGAAAAAGGCTAAGGCAGCTAAACTCTTGTTCATTTTCGACACCGATGTGCCCTGCGCAAACCCATTCCCAATAAAGTACAGCAGCCAAGCCAAATACTCCTGTTGTGAAACATTCCTCCCAACCGAACTTACCAGGTTAGACCACTCACCCCACACCGACGAGTACGCTGCCCATGAACCCCCGGTCACCGATCGACGTAACAGCTCCTCCGTTACTCCAATGCCAGTCTCCACAGCCTGTCTGGACAAGGAACCCCCAGTTGCTCCGACTCCGGCGCCAACCTTCGAAACCTTGTCCACTGAAAACGAGACAAAGAATCGGCAATGGAATTCAAAACACCCGGGACATGAACAGCTTGTACAAGACAATTCAAACTTAAACACCGTAAAACCAAGTGACGCAGCAATGGCACCACCGGCGGCGAAGAAGCTGACAAGCTCAATATTACCTCCACCACCCCCAAGTTGTCGCAATGAAAACAGACCCTCCGGTCCCGAAATTTGGAGCCCCAAATCTCAACCGCCACCACAATCGGAAATAGTTCCAGCAACACTAAATTACGCAAGAACCCCGCCACACTCCACTCCTTGGGCCACGCCGCCGCGCACCAAGCCCCTTGGCAAAAAGCCCCAAAGCCCGAACTACCCGCCGCATGCGTGAAAATGTCAATGTCGGAAGCTGCCACAACAGAGGCCATCCATAATGACCTGCCATTATACGTGACCAAAATTTTTTCCCAAACCCTCAGGTCAGCCTTCAGTTCCCTTGAAAGCCTAATGAAGTGATGCAGCATAAGAACCCCTGCGGTAGCAGCACAGAGACGACGACTAAAGATGTGTCCCATAGGCATGATGCGGCAGGCGAAATTAAGCTTACCCAATAACGACTGCAACTGCCTAAGCCTCACCTTCTTTGCCGCCAGCGCCTCAGCCACCCCCCGACGCAAGTCTTCCAGTTTGTCGCTCGGGAGCCGACATTCCATGAGACGCGTGTCAATGATAATGCCCAAAAATTGTATGACCGTGGAAGGACCTTCCGTTTTTCCCGGCGCCAAGGGAATCCCAAAACGGGTCGCAATAGATTCCAAAGTGTGCAACATTACTGAGCAGACTGAAAAAATCCGGAGGACCAATGCAGAGGAAATCATCGAGATAGTGCAGCACCGACCCCAACTGAGTCTCTTCCCGAACCACCCATACCACGAAGGTGCTGAAGACCTCAAAATATGCGCAAGAAATGGAACCCCATCGGAAGACACCGGTCAAGATAAAACTGCCCCTCCCAACGACAACCCAGCAAATGCTGACTGTCCGGGTGCACTGGTAGCAAGCGAAAAGCGGATTCCCTTTTTTTGGGGGCAACCCCCAAGGGGGACACGTGTAAAGACGACACGGGGGGGGTGCACGAATGGTCCAGCCATTCTCCCAAGTTCCACCTCCTTCGCCAATTTGGCAGAAACAACCTGTGGAAATTGGCGGGTTGATTTTAAGTTTTGGTGCCGAGGCGACGGGGTCACTGGCCCCGAACACGGGATCCGAAAACCATGTGCAAAACCATCAGCCAAAAAACGTGCCGACTCCCTCCGCGGATACCTATCTAGATACGGCACCATCGCGGGGAGGTTTACCGGCGTCTTCCCTTTTTGAAGCCGACTCGACGGGTTGGGACTTTTCCTTCCTAAAACACTTGGCATAACTGTGGGAGCTCCCGCAACCAGAGCACTCGTGACGGAAGCGACAGTTCTTGCCAAAACGGCACGACCCCTCGTTATATTGCCAACAAATTCCTTCCATTGTGAGGCCGACTGTCCAGCGGTACCTGAACCGCCGCCCCCCTAAGAAAGGGCTGTCCAGACACCCGTGCTTGGGACATAAGCTTCATCCAAAGCCCAATGTCCTTATGATCCCAACTCAAGCCCGGACGCAAAGCTTTGCGCTGTCGGAATTGCTTGTCATAACGTAACCAAGCAACACCCCCATAAACCCGATAAGCCTCCCCAATGGCATCCAGATAACAAAAAAGTGGAGAACAATTCTCCGGCGCTCTTTCGCCAATCACGCTAGCCAAGATGGCAAACGCCTGAAGCCAATTCGCAAAAGTGCGCGGAATAAGCCTCCAGCGACGCTTCTCTTCCTCCTCCTTCTTGCTTTCGTCTGCCTTCCCTTTGTCAATAGTAAATTTTTCCAATGGCAAAAGAGAGAATATTTTAACATATTCCCCTTTCCAAAATTTTTCCCGTACGTCTGGCTTCAAATGCACCCCCAGTGGGCTCTCGAAGCACACGTAGATTTCGCACTTCGCCGCCTCCGCCAACCGGACCTTATCCTCAGCAGCCTCCTTCCCTTTATTCGCTGCCGCCCCAGACACTTCTGTCAGCGACGCGGCTGTTACGCTATCACCGGGGGACGCCCCTGCCCCCGGGACCGCCACCGGCCCCGTTGAGGGAACCGTGGTAGGAAAACTAGCGATCCCGCCCCAGGCAGCCGGAGCCCATGCCCCAACAGGCCCTTGAGATGTGCTAGGAGTTCCCGCCGGGTCAAAACGAGCCAACAAATCCCGAACACCTGCAAAAAATGCGGACAAAACCGGCGCTGCACCCGCATCTCCCCCCACAATTCCTGATCCACCTGTACCAGCCCCCGCAGAAACCCCCACTGCACCCCCCCACCTGACTATTAAGTATAGGTAAAATTGGCGACTTACCAGGCTGCAGCCGCACCGCCACACGACTAGCCGTCTGTCCGGATCCCAGCTGACTCTTCAAGGCAGGACGCCTCCCGACTGACCGATCATCATCATCATCCGCGCCGGTAATCTCACCGGACTCAGCCGAAGAATCTTGCCACGGCGACGTCCCCTGCCTCCCTCGCACCGACGACTCCTCATCTGGGCTCCCGGAAGCCTCTTCTTCTGTCCCAGGCACAGTTCTCACCCCCGAAGAGCTGCTGGGCACTGTAGTACCCCCAGCTGCAGCAGGGACGCGCTGTCTCTTTAAGGGGGCGTGTCCCCCAGCTTGAAGACCCGGCCTGCGATCCCGCTGGCGAACCAGCAGAGGGCGCTCCAACTTCCCTGCCGTTCGTGTCTGTTCCTTTCTGATGCAGAAACCTCTTCTGTGCAGCGGCCGTGGAGGGAGCCGAACGCTCCGGAGCCCTGCGTCTGCGGCTGGCGGGGGACGATGGCGGCACCCCCCCCAGTGATATGCCTCCGGTCCTGTGGCTCTACATCGCTCGGAGCAGCTGAGGGGTAAGTCCGCCCCCCACCGCTGACACCGCTGCTTCTCCCACGCCGAGCCATCCTCCCCACCGTGACATCCATGCGGGGGGGGGAGGGGGATGGCTGCCGCCTGCTCCGGCCTGTGTTGCGAGCCACTGGAGAGCGCCGGGGGGTAGGATTCCTCCCAGGGCCCCCACCGAAACTGATAGGATGCAGCCCGGCAGCCAGCCCTGGAGGGTCCCTGGGATAGGGGCTCCTTCTAGCCTGTTGAGCCGTGGGACAGGAGATGGGCTCAGGCGCTCCGGAGGGCGCACCTTCCTGGCTCGTTTTCGCCCTGGGGGAGAAGGGGCAGGTGGGGGGGAAGCTCCCGACCCCCCCAAGCACATCAGATAGCTGCTGTTGCAGCCACTGATGGCCCCGCTCGACCGCTGCGGCCCTGACCTGAGCCAGCAAGGCATCAAGATCACTCATCTCCCTATTTTTCTAACCTGCAGGTGATCAGCAAGGGTGTCCCTAGAAGCTGTCTCCTCTCCACCTTCTCTGAATGATGAAGAATCCACCCCCTACACCGGACCCCAAGCCTCTGGCCCTGCCCCATCTGCTTTCTACCTCCAATCAGGTAAGAGATGACTTCTTGCCCCCACCACTGACCTGACTGACCGTTACTTGACCCCTGTTCCTCCCATAGTCATGCAGCCCCTGCGTCCATTCTCTCCTATGGGTCTCACTGTCTTGCTTGTTGTGCCACAGAGAAGCTCTGGAGTTTTAGCTATGTTCTCTTAGTTTTATGCATTACCTTGGACTCATTAGCCCCACCTGCTGCCAACTGTGGACAATCTCCAATCAAAGCAGCCCATAAATAGCAGCACTTCCTATCTTTCAGTGCCCGTTTGTTTGGACTAGCTTCCTGGGTGTTTTGACTGCATTTTGACTCTGAATACCGTGTTTGAACTTCTGCCTGAATTCCTGACTACTCTCTAGCCTGCTGATTTTGTACTTCATCACCAGCTCATGTATGACCTTCGGTTGCCTGACCAATCTCTGGATTTCGATTGTGTACCGCTTTGCCTGATCTGTTGCCGTCCTGATCTGCCTGACTATCGTCTGAATCCTCAGCACACAA
This sequence comes from Lithobates clamitans, assembly GCA_037952925.1. Taxonomy (NCBI): domain Eukaryota; kingdom Metazoa; phylum Chordata; class Amphibia; order Anura; family Ranidae; genus Lithobates; species Lithobates clamitans. The sequence continues at coordinate 1,722,211 of JBBGZY010000224.1, forward strand.
GCTCCACTTCGAACACTACCTATCACAGGTACCTTACATTACAAACGGGCCACAATGGCAGTGGACCCTGCTGAGATTGTTAAGGCGATTTCACGTCAGGGACAACTGATTGGAGCTCATGAACAGCATCTTTCTTCCCTGGACGCCAAGTTACGATGAACTTTGTACTATGCTTAAATCTTGCTTGCTTGGTCCAGACTCCTGCTCCAATCCAACCCACCTCTTCTGTACCACCCAAGCTACCCCTGCTTAAAAAATTTGGTGGTGATACCGAGGACTGCAGAGGCTTTTTAAATATTTGCCGTTTGCATTTCTGCAACAACCCTGGGACTTTTAACACTTCGTCTGCCAAAGTGACTTTTGTAATTTCCTTGTTAAAGGGGAAGGCCCTGGCCTGGGTCTCTCCTTACCTGGAACGCAATGATCCTGTGCTGCTAGATGCTGACAAATTTCTGGATTCTCTCCAGACTGTATTTGGCAAGCCAGATAGAGCTTCTGCAACTGAGTACTCACTTTTGGACATACAACACGGTACCAGGTCTGTGGCACAATATGCTATACCCTGGCTGCTGAGACTAATTGGGACTCTAGGGCATTACGTGCAGCCTTCCAAAAAGGTCTTACAGATTGCATCAAGGACTAATTAGTCTGTAAGGATTCCCCAGAAGACCTTGAGAAATTCATAGAGCTGTGTGTTCTTCTGGATGTCTGGTATCATGAAAGTGCCAAGAGAGACTTAGAACTCGCAAGGTTCCTAGGCCAGTTTACCGTTTGGCCCCTAACTTCCAAGCACCACCTCAGCCAGAACCTGAAATCTCAGTTGAACCACAGGCACCTGTGGAACCCATGGAAGTAAGCCGTCTCAACCTAACTGAATTGGAGAAACAAAGGAGGCGTGCATTGGGCCTATGCCTGTACTGTGGACTTAAAGGACATTTGTTATCTGTCTGCCCTTCCCATCCAATAAAATGCAGGGTCTAAACAGTGTTGGAGGAGCTGGGTTAGACCTTACAGGTATATCCTCCAAGACCAAGATTACCGTTCCCTCAATTATCCATTTACCCTCTAAACTTGTCTCCTGTGGGGCTTTTGTGGATTCTGGAGCCGCTGGCATATTCTTGGACTACACTTTTGCTAAAGAAAATAAAATCCCATTTGTTCCAAAGTCTACACCCCTGAACATCACCACCCTGAATGGACAACCCTTGGGAGATGGCATTGTAACATTTGAGACTACGACTATCACCCTTCAAGTAGGCATACTCCACAAAGAGGAAGTTGTCTTGTCTCTTATTGATTCCCTACTTCTGCCCATTATCCTTGGTTACCCATGGTTACAACAACATAACCCTTCTTTTGATTGGGAAAATGGAGAATTAAACTTTTGGGGTCGTTCTGTCATCTAAACTGTTTGTTTCAACCCAAAAGACTTTCTGGTTGTCTGTTGGCTTCCATGGCCATCCCATCTACTTTGCCTCGTGAATAGGGATGAGCCGAACACCCCCCGGTTCGGTTCGCACCAGAACCCGCGAACGGACCGCAAGTTCGCACGAACGTTAGAACCCCATTGACGTCTATGGGACTCGAACGTTCGAAATCAAAAGTGCTCATTTTAAAGGCTAATTTGCATGGTATTGTCCTAAAAAGGGTTTGGGGACCCGGGTCCTACCCCAGGGGACATGTATCAATGCAAAAAAAACTTTTAAAAACGGCCGTTTTTTCGGGAGCAGTGATTTTAATGATGCTTAAAGTAAAAAAAAAAAAGTGAAATATTCCTTTAAATATCGTACCTGGGGGGTGTCTATAGTATGCCTGTAAAGTGACGCGTGTTTCCCATGTTTAGAACAGTCCCTGCACCAAATGTCATTTTTAAAGGAAAAAATCTCATTTAAAACTGCTTGCGGGTTTAATGTCATGTCGGGTCATGGCAATATGGATGAAAATCAGTGAGACAAACGGCATGGGTACCCCCCAGTCCATTACCAGGCCCTTTGGGTCTTGTATGGATATTAAGGGGAACCCCGCACCCAAATTAAAATAAGGAAAGGTCCCTATATACTCTGAACAGCAGTATACAGGCGGTGCAAACAAGACAGGGACTGTAGGTTTGTTGTTAAGTAGAATCTGTTTGTAATTTTGAACATTTTTAATGTGTTTAGCTCCAGCCAAAAAATCTTTTCTAAGCTTTTTGGAAAACATAGGGAAGGGTTATCACCCCTGTGACATTTGTTTTGCGTCTTTCCTCCTCTTCAGAAGATTTCACCTCACTTTTTTGTCCCAATGAAAAATGTTTTTTGAAAATTTGTGTTTTTTTGTGGAACAAGGATTGGAAAGCATCAGTGGAAAGGAAAAATTGTTTTCCCATATTAACTCTTACAGGAGAGAATTTCCCTTCCTTAGGGGTAGATTTCATCTCACTTCCTGTTGTCTCCTTCCGTTTGCAAGTAGGAGTCGTTTGTAAGTTAGATGTTTGAAAGTAGGGTCCTACCCTATATACTCAGCAGAAATTTGGGCCTTAGGTGTTGCTGTGGCCAAAACACTGTAAGCCCTCACAGGGCCCTGCTGTGAAATATTAGATCAAGAATTGTAATTACATGCCCCTGTTGAACAGGAGCTGAAAAATTAGGCCTTAGGCACTGGTGCTGGTGCCACAACACTGCAACCCCTCACAGACACTCTAGTTGGAACGCAGGAACGAGCCCTGCTGCAAAGTATTGCATCAAAAATTGTAATTACACGCCCCTGTTAGACAGGGGCAGAAAAATTGGGTCTTAGGCACTGGTGCTGGTGCCACAACACTGCAACCCCTCACAGACACTCTAGTTGAAACGCAGGAACAAGCCCTGCTGCAAAGTATTGCATCAAAAATTGTAATTACACGCCCCTGTTAGACAGGGGCTGAAAAATTGGGTCTTAGGCACTGGTGCTGGTGCCACAACACTGCAACCCCTCACAGACACTCTAGTTGAAACGCAGGAACAAGCCCTGCTGCAAAGTATTGCATCAAAAATTGTAATTACACGCCCCTGTTAGACAGGGGCAGAAAAATTGGGTCTTAGGCACTGGTGCTGGTGCCACAACACTGCAACCCCTCACAGACACTCTAGTTGGAATGCAGGAACGAGCCCTGCTGCAAAGTATTACATCAAAAATTGTAATTACACGCCCCTGTTAAACAGGGGCTGAAAAATTGTGCCTTAGGCACTGGTGGTGGCGCCCAGAACCAAAAATGTTCTTACAAGCTATCAGCGTGATGATTGAGGAGGAAGAGGATAATTACTCAGGGATAGTCACTCAGCATCAGCATAGGCAGTCTTTGAAGGGATCTGAGATTTCAAAAAAAATTATTCGGTTACATCTGCATCAGGTGCTTGGTAGCTGGTGGTGATCCAAGACTGATTCATTTTTATGAAGGTCAGCCGATCGACCGAGTCGGTGGACAGACGCACCCTGTGATCGGTTACCACGCCTCCAGCAGCACTGAATGTGCGTTCCGAAAGAACGCTGGATGCAGGACAGGCCAGTAGCTCAATTGCATACTGTGCAAGCTCTGGCCAGTGATCCATCCTCAAGACCCAGTAACCCAGAGGATTTTCGGTGGGAAAGGTGTCCAAGTCTGATCTTGCCCCTAGGTATTCCTGCACCATGTAAAACAGACGCTGGCGATGGTTGCTGGAACCGATCATACCTTGGGGCTGCGGACCAAAAAATTGTCTGAACGCATCGGTCAGACGGCCACCTTCTCCACCGCTCCTTCTTTGACTGACCGAAGCCTCAGCAACACGTTGTCCAGAAACAGGAGTTTGTAACCTCCCAGTCTCTGGGAACGCGTTGCACAGACCTTTCTGCAAGGCCTCCCGAAGATGTTTCATCCTCTGCTCCCTCTGCGATGGCAAGATAAGGTCCGCAACCTTACCCTTGTAACGTGGATCAAGGAGGGTTGCCAGCCAGTATTGGTCCTTCTCCTTGATACCACGAATACGAGGATCCTTACGCAGGCTTTGCAGGATCAGGGAGGCCATGCAGCGTAGGTTTGCTGAGGCATTCGGTCCGGAGTCCTCTGGGTCACTAAGGACAACAACGTCCGCAGCCACCTCCTCCCAGCCACGTACAAGTCCATGTGTTCCTTGGGACTGATCCCTTAAAGACTGCTGATGCTGAGTGCCAGGCTCCACCTCCATACTGACACAATCTTCCTCCTCCTCCTCCTCCTCCTCCTCCTCGTCCTCTTCCTGTGTGATCGGCGGGCACGCAGGAACACTGTCTGGATAAAGGGGGCCTTGAGAGCTAAGGAAGTCCTCCTCTTCCTGCCTCTGTTCTGCCTCAAGTGCCCTGTCCATTATCCCACGCAGCGTGTGCTCCAACAGGTGGACAAGGGGGACAGTGTCACTGATGCATGCACTGTCAGTGCTCACCATCCTCGTGGCCTCCTCGAATGGTGACAGGACAGTGCATGCATCCCTGATCATGGCCCACTGGCGTGGGGAAAAAAAACCAAGGTCCCCTGACCCTGTCCTGGTGCCATAGTCGCACAGGTACTCATTGATGGCCCTCTGCTGCGTGTGCAGCCGCTGCAGCATGGCCAACGTCGAGTTCCACCTGGTGGGCATGTCACAGATTAGGCGGTTCTTGGGCAGGTTAAACTCCTTTTGGAGGTCCGTCAGCCGAGCACTGGCATTATATGACCGGCGGAAATGCACACAGACTTTCCTGGCCTGCCTCAGGACATCCTGTAAGCCCGGGTACCTGCCCAAGAACCGCTGCACCACCAAGTTAAGGACGTGAGCCAAACAGGGCACATGGGTCAGTTGTCCCTGTCGGAGGGCAGAGAGGAGGTTGGTGCCATTGTCGCAAACCACCATTCCTGCCTTAAGTTGGCGTGGCGTCAACCACCTCTGAACCTGCCCCTGCAGAGCTGACAGAACCTCTGCCCCAGTGTGGCTCCTGTCCCCCAAGCACACCAGCTCAAGCACCGCATGGCATCTTTTGGCCTGCGTACTTGCGTAGCCCCTTGAACGCCTACGGAGCACCGCTGGTTCCGAGGAAGAGGCCATGGAGGAAGAAGAAGAGGAGGGGGTGGAGGAGAGAGGTGTGTCACAATCAGCATTTTGGAGGCGTGGTGGCGGAACAACCTCCAACACTACTGCACCTTGTCCTGCATCCTTCCCAGCTGCCAGCAGAGTCACCCAATGCGCCGTGAAACTTAAGTAACGTCCCTGTCCATGCCTGCTGGACCATGAGTCAGCGGTAATATGCACCTTACCGCTGACCGCCCTGTCCAGCGAGGCATGGACATTGCCTTCCACATGCCGGTAGAGAGCCGGAATCGCCTTCCGTGAGAAAAAGTGGCGTTTGGGTACCTGCCACTGAGGAACCGCACATTCCACAAACTCACGGAAGGGGGCAGAGTCTACCAACTGAAAAGGCAGCAGTTGAAGTGCTAGCAATTTTGCCAAGCTAGCATTCAACCGCTGGGCATGTGGATGGCTGGGAGCAAACTTCTTTCGGCGGTGCAGCAGCTGGGGCAGGGAAATTTGCCTGGTACAATCTGACGTCGGTGTACCAAAAGCAGATTGCCCATAAGTACTTGGCTGTGACACACCTAATTCTACACCTTCATTCCTCTCACTGCAGGTCGCAGAGAGGACTGAAGGTCTAGTGGGGTTGGAAATCTCAGCTGATGAGGAGCAAGGAGAGATCGTCTTTGTTCTTTGGTGTGGGTCTTTTAGATACGCTTGCCAACGAACTGCATGGCAGGTCAACATATGTCTGGTCAAGCATGTGGTACCCAAGCGGGAGATGTTTTGGCCACGCGAGATACGCTTGAGACATATATTGCAAATAGCAGCGGTGCGATCTGATGCACTCGTCTCAAAAAAGGCCCACACCAAAGAACTTTTTGAATAACGCGCAGAGACTGCAGCGCCCTGCACATGTGGAGCTTTGGGGTGTGATGCAGTCAATGTGCTGCCCTTAGGCTGGCCCCTGGAGGGCATCCTGCCTAGTTGGTGATGTGCCACCTCCTCCTCCTCCTCCTCCTCCTCCTCCTCCTCTCTCCTATCAGGCACCCACGTTGAGTCAGTGACCTCATCATCCCCTCCCTCCTCATCACTGGAGCAAACCTGGCAGTATGCTGCAGCAGGGGGAGCATGACTGCCAGATTGCTGTCCTTCTTGGGCACCCCCTCTGTCCGTGCTCATGTTACTGCCTTCATTGAGCTCAGTATCATCATCAGAGCCTTCCAAACGCTGGGCATCCTCCTGGAGCATGTACCCAACACTGTGGTCAAACAGTTCGAGGGAATCCTCAGGAGGACATGGTGGGGCTAGGGAAGGAGTCACTGATGACATTGAGCTGAGGGAAGAGGCCGCTGCTTTGCCAGACAAAGCACCCTGGGCATGGGTGAGAGAGGATGAGGAGGATGAGGACGGCTTGGTCATCCACTCGACCAAGTCTTCCGCATGTTGCGGCTCAACACGGCCAGCTGCCGAAAAAAAGGCCAAGCGTGTCCCATGGCCACGTGCTGATGAGGATGCACCGTCTCCACGACCAGCACTAGACACAGAGCCTGCTTGCCCTCTCTTATTGGCTTGTGACTGTCTGCCTCTCCTTCTTGGCCTTCCAGACATACTAATGGCCTGTAGCTGCACTAAGCTGGGATAGAACACCTGTAATTTTCTTCAGGTAGCTTTATATACTGTAACCAGACAAGCCTGCCTGTCAGTAGGAAGATAACAGGAACGGATCTAGCTGAACACTGTGAGCAGGACGTACTGCACTAAATGTATATAGCAGGAACGGATCTAGCTGAACACTGTGAGCAGGACGCACTGCACTGAATGTAAATAGCAGGAACGGATCTAGCTGAACACTGTGAGCAGGACGCACTGCACTGAATGTAAATAGCAGGAACGGATCTAGCTAAACACTGTGAGCAGGACGCACTGCACTGAATGTAAATAGCAGGAACGGATCTAGCTGAACACTGTGAGCAGGACGCACTGCACTGAATGTAAATAGCAGGAACGGATCTAGCTGAACACTGTGAGCAGCACGCACTGCACTGAATGTAAATAGCAGGAACGGATCTAGCTGAACACTGTGAGCAGGACGCACTGCACTGAATGTAAATAGCAGGAACGGATCTAGCTGAACACTGTGAGCAGGACGCACTGCACTGAATGTAAATAGCAGGAACGGATCTAGCTGAACACTGTGAGCAGGACGCACTGCACTGAATGTAAATAACAGGAACGGATCTAGCTGAACACTGTGAGCAGGACACACTGTACTAAATGTAAATAGTCTAGCTGCCTGACCGTGGTACTAATAGGATCAAAAAGAACACCTGTAATTTTCTTCAGGTAGCTTTATATACTGTAACCAGACAAGCCTGCCTGTCAGTAGGAAGATAACAGGAACGGATCTAGCTGAACACTGTGAGCAGGACGTACTGCACTAAATGTATATAGCAGGAACGGATCTAGCTGAACACTGTGAGCAGGACGCACTGCACTGAATGTAAATAGCAGGAACGGATCTAGCTGAACACTGTGAGCAGGACGCACTGCACTGAATGTAAATAGCAGGAACGGATCTAGCTGAACACTGTGAGCAGGACGCACTGCACTGAATGTAAATAACAGGAACGGATCTAGCTGAACACTGTGAGCAGGACACACTGTACTAAATGTAAATAGTCTAGCTGCCTGACCGTGGTACTAATAGGATCAAAAAGAACACCTGTAATTTTCTTCAGGTAGCTTTATATACTGTAACCAGACAAGCCTGCCTGTCAGTAGGAAGATAACAGGAACGGATCTAGCTGAACACTGTGAGCAGGACGTACTGCACTAAATGTATATAGCAGGAACGGATCTAGCTGAACACTGTGAGCAGGACGCACTGCACTGAATGTAAATAGCAGGAACGGATCTAGCTGAACACTGTGAGCAGGACGCACTGCACTGAATGTAAATAGCAGGAACGGATCTAGCTGAACACTGTGAGCAGGACGCACTGCACTGAATGTAAATAGCAGGAACGGATGTAGCTAAACACTGTGAGCAGCACGCACTGCACTGAATGTAAATAGCAGGAACGGATCTAGCTGAACACTGTGAGCAGGACACACTGTACTAAATGTAAATAGTCTAGCTGCCTGACCGTGGTACTAATAGGATCAAAAAGAACACCTGTAATTTTCTTCAGGTAGCTTTATATACTGTAACCAGACAAGCCTGCCTGTCAGTAGGAAGATAACAGGAACGGATCTAGCTGAACACTGTGAGCAGGACGTACTGCACTAAATGTATATAGCAGGAACGGATCTAGCTGAACACTGTGAGCAGGACGCACTGCACTGAATGTAAATAGCAGGAACGGATCTAGCTGAACACTGTGAGCAGCACGCACTGCACTGAATGTAAATAGCAGGAACGGATCTAGCTGAACACTGTGAGCAGGAAGCACTGTACTGAATGTAAATAGCAGGAACGGATCTAGCTGAACACTGTGAGCAGGACACACTGCACTGAATGTAAATAGTCTAGATAGAAGATAACAGGAACGGATCTAGCTAAACTGAATACAGTGTATATATATATATGCAACACCTGGGATGCATATATATACACAATACACTGTAAGTGCAGCTAACTGACTGACTGTTCTGCCTAATCTATCTAACTCAAATCAAATGACACTGTCTCTCTCTCTCTCTATCGCTCAGCACACCGGAACACACACTACACAGGGCCGCCGTGCAGGCGGCCTTATATAGTGTGGGGTGTGTACTAAATCCCCTGAGCCATAATTGGCCAAAGCCACCCTGGCTTTGGCCAATTACAGCTCTCTCTACTGACGGCGCTGTGATTGGCCAAGCATGCGGGTCATAGTGCATGCTTGGCCAATCATCAGCCAGCAATGCACTGCGATGCCGCAGTGAATTATGGGCCGTGACGCGCCACACGAATTTGGCGCGAACGGCCCATATCGTTCGCAATTCGACGGACGGTCGAACAGCCGATGTTCGAGTCGAACATGGGTTCGACTCGAACACGAAGCTCATCCCTACTCGTGAATACTATGAGTTTGCAGATGTATTTTGCAAGCAAAAGGTAGAGGTTTTACCTCCACATCGTTCTTTTGATTGCTCAATTAATTTGATTCCTGGAGCACCTCATCCCAAAGGAAGGACCTATCCCCTGTCTTTGCCTGAACAAAAATCCATGAAGGAATACTTGAAAGACAACATGGAAATAGGTTTTATCCGACCCTCTTCTTCTCCAGTAGGGGCAGATTTTTTCTTTGTTGAAAAAAAAGATGGGGGTCTTCGACCATGCATAGATTATGGAGGGTTAAATCAAATCACTGTAAAAGACTCCTACCCTTTGCCTCTCATTCTTGAACTGTTTGATGTACTTAAGGGAACCGTTATCTTCTCTAAGCTGGACCTATGAGGGGCTTCTAATCTGATTCAAATTAAAGACGGAGACGAGTGGAAGACAGCATTCAACACTCGTAATGGACATTTTGAATAACTGGTTATGCCATTTGGGTTGTGTAATGCCCCTGCTGTCTCCCAACGTTTCACGAATGACATTTTTCACGATTCCAGCAAGAGTTTTGTGATCATATACTTGGATGACATTTTAATCTTTTCCAAGACTCATCTTGAGCACATCTCACATGTAAAGCAGGTATTTCAATGACTGAGAGAAAACCATCTTTATGCGGAGATTGAGAAATGCAGTTTCTATCAAAGCTGTATTCCTTTCCTTGAATACATTATAAGTGCTGTCGGTTTCCAAATGGACCCTCAAAAACTTTCCGCTGTCTTGCAATGGCCCCAACCGACCACTTTAAGAGGGCTCCAAAGCTTTCTAGGGTTCGTAAATTACTATAGACGCTTCATACACGGTTTTGCCTCCATTGCGACCTCCCCTTACTGCTATGACTAAGAAAGGTACAAATTGCAAGCTGCGGTCCTCAGAAACAGAATCGGCTTTCCAATTAAAAGACATGTTCAACAAGGCTCCAATTCTTCAGCATCCAAATCCCGATCTCCAATACATAGTTGAGGTTGATGCCTCCGAAGTAGAAACAGGTGCCGTGCTGTCCCAGAGACAGCCTTATGCCCCGTACACACGGTCGGACATTGATCGGACATTCCGACAACAAAATCCTAGGATTTTTTCAGACGGATGTTGGCTCAAACTTGTCTTGCATACACACAGTCACACAAAGTTGTCGGAAAATCCGATCATTCTAAAAGCGGTGACGTTAAACGCGTATGTCGGGATTATAAACGGGGCAGTAGCCAATAGCTTTCATCTCTTTATTTATTCTGAGCATGCGTGCCACTTTGTGCGTCGGATTTGTGTACACACGATCGGAAATTCCGACAACGGAGTTTGCTCTCAAACTTTGTGTGTCGGAAAATCCGATGGAAAATGTGTGATGGAGCCTTCACATGGTCGGAATTTCTGACAACAAGGTCTTTTCACACATTTTCCGTCGGAAAATCCGACCATGTGTACGGGGCATAAGTCCGGTAGAATCCATCCAGTAGCGTTTTTTTCTAGAAAGTTTTATCCAGCGGAGATGAATTACGACGTTGGGAATCTAGAACTACTGGGCATCAAATTGGCATTGTCTGAATGGCGACATCTTCTGGAAGGGGCTCCCAAGCCTTTTTCTATCCTCACTGACCATAAAAACCTTGTATCTTTAGACTGCAAGACATTTGAACTCACGTCAGGCTCGATGGGCTCTGTTTTTCTCCCGTTTTAATTTTGTTTTTTCTTATGTGCCTGGGCATAAAAACAAGAAAGCTGATGCTCTTTCCAGACAGTTCGCTACCTCTGAAGAAGATCAAACTACCGAGCAGTATATAATCCCACCTCACAAAATTGTCGCACAGATCTCTACGACTCTTTCCCAACAGTTACAAGAAACCCAGTGTTCCCCAAGGCTTGAAGATACCACCAGGTCACCTGTTCGTAGCCCCTAGCCTCAGAAAACCTGTACTCCTCTGGGCTCATGATGGTGTGTTAGCCGGTCATCCTGGTGTTATCATCACTCCTAAGACCTTGCAACATCATGTCTGGTGGCCTCATATGAAAAGGGATGTTACTGGCTATGTGGCTGCCTGTCCAACTTGTAAAGTACCTCGCACTTTGCCTAGTGGACTATTACAACCACTTCTGGCACCTCGCCAGCCTTGGACCCATTTGACTATGGACTTCATTACAGACTTACCCAAGTCCGAGGGCATGACTGCTTTATGGGTCATAGTGGATTGCTTTTCCAAAATGTCTCATTTTGTGCCGCTCCTGGGATTACCTACAGCAGAAGCACTGTCTACCCTCTTCCTTTCCCATATTGTGAGATATTATTCTACCAAATTGGGCCCTTACAAAATTATTGCTCAAGTCGGGCCAGTCTCCTATTGGTTGAAATTGCCCTCCTCTCTCCAGATTCACCCCGTATTTCATGTTTCCCTCCTCAAAAAGGGAATTTTCAATCGTTACTCCAGAACACTACAGCTACCTCCTCCTGTTCTTGTTGATGGACAAAATGAGTTTGAAGTTTCTAAGATTTTTGATTCTAGAAGACAGGGTCGTGGCCTAAGGTATCTGGTTCATTGGAAGGGATATCCCGTGACAGACCGTTCCTGGGTCCCAGCTAAAGATTTGCATGCTCCTGCTCCATTTTGAGACTTCCTTGCCTCCTTTCCCACTAAACCCTGCTAGGCCCCCGGAGGGGTCCACTGGGGAGGGGGCCCTGTCATGTACCTGGGTGTATTTGAACCAGGATGTTCCTGGTCCCACGGCTGCAGTCTTGCTTGTTGTGCCACAGAGAAGCTCTGGAGTTATAGCTATGTTCTCTTAGTTTGATGCATTACCTTGGACTCACTAGCCCAAGCTGCTGCCAATCTACAATCAAAGCAGCCCATAAATAGCAGCACTTCCTACCTTTCAGTGCCTGTTTGTTTGGACTAGCTTCCTGGGTGTTTTGACTGCTTTTTGACTCTGAATACTTCTGCCTGAATTCCTGACTACTCTCTAGCCTGCTGATTTTGTACTTCACTGCCAGCTCATATATGACCGTATGCAATGATTTGTACCAGAATCATAAATTTTGTGTAATTTTGAACAGGACAAATTAAAGAATAAAATGCATATACTTTATGTGCAGTAACACCATTTATTTTAAACAAACTGCTCAAAGACGAAAAAAAAAAAAAGAAAAAGTGTGTTTTGTTTGTTTTGTTCTCTAAGGATTGCAAAAACAATAAAAAAAATGAATTGTTGCAAGACAATATCATGAAAAGAAAGCCTTGTGTGCCCTTAACCACTTGCTGACTGCCCTATAGCAGTTTTACTTCTACAGGATGGCCATGCTGCACAGGATAATGCATATATATGTGATCCTGCATTTCAGGGTATCAGGCACAAGTTTGCACCGCCGGTGTGGCGATTAGTGTGGTGGTGAACAGGGAAACTGACTGGTGACACTATGTAAAAAAAAAATATTCATTTGTCTTTTTTTACATACTATCACCAGATCAGTACAATGTCACTGTATAAGCAATCATTTTCACTTTGTAAATGGCATCCATGTATGTCCGTTGTGATTGGTCCTGCACAATGTGATCACTGTGACCAATCACAGAGATCACCACAATAGTACACAATGGCTATAAATGAAAGCCATTGTTTACAACTGACGTGATTGCACAGCGGCCTGATTCATCGATCTGTGTTTCGCTGTGTTCAGCAGACACAGTGGGTCACAGATTGCACCGCTGTGTAGATTCTAGGGCACGCACGAGGCTTGCAAATGGGAGGACATCGTATAACATCCTCCCAGGATAGCAGTGCTCCGAGCCGCCTGTATTATTATAATAGGTCTGGAGGAAGGTGGTTAATAGTGTTTTTGGTATGTGGTATACTCAGGTGCAGTTCTGCTTTAAGTATTAATGGAAAATGGAATCATGACAAATTACTTAAAGATAAACTCTGGTCAACAACTATTTTTGGACATGCACTGTAAAAATAAATTACCACTATTGAAGCATGTCCCATTTGTGTATGCTGCTATTTTTTTAATGACTTTTACTTTTGTTTACCCCCCTACTAGGGATGAGCTTCGTGTTCGAGTCGAACCCATGTTCGACTCGAACATCCTGTGTTCGGTCGTTCGCTGAATTACGAACGATATGGGCTGTTCGCGCCAAATTAGAGTGGCACGTCATGGCCCATAATTCACTGCGGCATTGCAGTGCATTGCTGGCTTATGATTGGCCAAGCATGCACTATGACCCGCATGCTTGGCCAATCACAGCGCCGTCTGTACAGAGAGCCGTAATTGGCCAAAGCCAGGGTAGCTTTGGCCAATTATGGCTCAGAGTGTTTAGTACATGCCTCACAATATATAAGGCCGCCTGCACGGCGGCCCTGTGTAGTGTGTTCCGGCGTTGAGAGAGAGATAGAGAGACAGTGTCATTTGATTTAAGTTAGATAGAGTAGGCAGGTGAGTCAGTTAGCTGCACTTACAGTGCATTGTGTGTGTGTATATATATATATATACATCCTAGGTGTTGTGTGTGTGTGTGTGTGTGTGTGTATATATATATATATATATATATATATATATATATATATATATATATATATATATATATTTCTTTATCATACATCACGGGACACAGAGCACCATAACAATGACTATGTGGGTTATACGCTTACCTTCAGGTGATTGGACACTGGCAACCAATAGTAAGACAGTTCCTCCCATATAACCCCTCCTATACAGGAAGTGCCTCAGTTTTTTCGCCAGTGTCTTGAAGGTGATGGTCATGGCTGTTGAAGCTCTTCAGTTTCTTCAAAGAATGTCCCACCGAGGACGTTATAATCGGATCCATTCGGATGGCTTACTAAGCTAAAGTGGATGGTACCCGAACATCGGCTCAAGACCGAGGTATTGCTTATAATGTGTCCTTTTTAGGCGCTGGACCCTTGTTAAAAGTTGGTATTCCTAGTCAACCTTGCCCAAGGAAACCACAAAGGGTGCTTTACATGTCCAGGGGCGTGGACCCCAATGTATGGGGGACCCGGTCCCTGAAGGTCCTTAGAGGCGCTACTCGCCGTGATGGGGGAAGATTGGGCCTGGCAAGACAGGCCCTGCTGCTTGATATGGTGAGTACTCCCTGTTGGGGTTCATTTTATATATATATATATATATATATATATATGTGTATTTCCCCTGTTTGTTTCAGAACTGCCACAGTGGGCCTTGATCCGTTGTGCGGGGTTACAGAGACCGATTGGCGCGCTTTTTTGAAAAAAACATTTTTAAACAGGCGAGTGCGCATGCGCGTCCATCGCGTGTGCGCCGCCAGTGGCGCCGTTGGTGTGCTCCCCTGTCCACGTCACGGCTTGCCGGCCGCTGATGCGCGCACTGGATCCCACGCTAGGGTTATAGCATGGAGCTCCTGCCGTGCGCGGAACGATTGTGGGCACATGAATCGGATGGTCTTGGACAGCGGTGACAGGTTAAGGACTGGGTGTAGTTGTGGGGAGTACTCCTTGGTGTTTCTTGTATGTAAGCAATGCCTTCCAAAAGACGAGCAACAGGGAACAAGGCAAGCCCAGGGGTAAAGGTCCCTCCACAAATAGCAGGAGACCAACCCCATACTGATGCAGCCTCAGTCTCTACTGAAGGTCCTGCGGCTTCTGACCTGGCTGAGCCATTACACTTTCAGGCATAGTAGCCACTACCAATGTACCTGCCTCGGCTTATGTTACTAAGGATGATTTGGCATCTGCCTTAGCAGGCCTGGAAGGCAAGATAGCTGGCATGATTGCCTCTGTAACACAGGGGGGAAGGAAACGTAATAGATCTCCCTCCGCTGAGCCTGGGCCAAGTAGTGAGTCACTAGAGCCCCAGGACTCTTATAGCCAGATGGGTCCAGGTGACCTGGAACCAGAATGGGCAGAGGATCCGGAGGAGTTGGTCTTAAAGGACCAGGGGGAGGCTGAAGATTCCTCGGCTGAGGACTCTGGCTCTGAAGAACCAATGTCAGCCTGCCATTCCCAGAAATTGTTTATCCAATCTCTAATGGAGTTGGTACGAATTGGGTTTCAGTTACCTCCGGCTCAGGAGTCCCGGTGGATCCAGAGAAAAGAAGATGCCTATTCCTAGCTTTACACCATCTGCTGATGCAAGGGGTAATTGTAAAGGTCCCGCACGAGGAAAGATTCAAGGGGTTTTACTCAAACCTATTCACCGTGCTGAAACCAAATGGGGAAGTAAGGCCCATTTTGGACCTCAAGGCTCTCAACTTCTTTGTAGACGTCCGATCCTTAGGCATGGAGTCGGTTCGCTCGGTCATGAGGTCCCTAAGAAGAGGAGACTATTTAGCATCCATAGATATCAAGGATGCTTACTTCACGTGCCGATCTTCGGTCCACACCAAAGGTTTTTACGCTTCGCTGTAGAGGGCAGTCATTTCCAGTTTGTGGCGTTACCTTTCGGTCTAGCCACGGCCCCCAGATTCTTCACAAAGGTTCTGGCCCCAGTGTTGGCTTCCTTAAGATCTCAAGGAGTCTCCATAATAGGATATCTGGACGATCTACTTCTAAGGGAATGCTCTCGCCCTACACTAATTCTAAATGTGTCAACAGTAAAGTGCGCGTCTTACAACGCCTAGGTTGGGTACTAAATTTGGACAAGTCGGCTCTTTGTCTGACCCAAGCCTTGGTGTATCTGGGTTTGGTCTTGGACACCGCCCAAGAAAAGGTGTTCCTTCCACCCTTAAGGGTCGCCTCCATATTGGAACTTATACAGAAGGTGAAAAAAGAACTAGCCCCTTCTATTCGGCTGTGCATGAGATTACTGGGCAAGATGGTATCACCTTTCAGCGCAGTGCCATATGCACAGTTCCACTCCAGAGTGTTCCAGAACAGTATTCTAAAAACCTGGGACAAGTCAGTTTGAACCCTGGATCAGCCTATGGTTCTAGCTCCACAGATTCTATGGAACCTCTCTTGGTGGTTAAGAACCAGCAACTTAAAAAGGGGGAAGTCTTTCCCACCTGTAGCCTGGAAAGTGGTAACCACGGATGCCAGTCTTCTCGGCTGGTGAGCAGTCTTAGAGAAAGCATCTGTTCAGGGAGTATGGTCCCAGACAGAGAGGACTCTGCCCATCAATCTACTAGAAATTCGGGCAGCTTGTCTGGCCCTGCGATTTTGGACATCCAGGTTGCAAGGGCTTCCTGTCAGAGTCCAATCCGACAACTCCACAGTAGTGGCATATATCAACCACGAGGGAGGTACCAGGAGACGGGCAGCCCAAAGAAAGGTAGATTATATTCTAACCTGGGCAGAAAAACATGTGCCTTTTCTGTCGGCAGTGTTTATCCCGGGGGTGGACAATTGGCAGGCGGACTTCCTGAGTCGCCAGAAATTGTTACCAGGGGAATGGTCCCTGCATCCCGAGGTGTTTCTACAGATCTGCCAATACTGGGGGACCCCAGATGTGGATCTGCTGGCATCCAGATTCAATGCCAAACTGGACAGGTTTGTATCCAGGACCAAGGATCCGCTTGCTGTTGGGATAGACGCATTAGTGGTTCCTTGGGATCAGTATTCTCTGATATATGCCTTTCCTCCAATCCAGATTCTGCTGCACTTACTACACAGAATACGGGAGGAATGGAAGCCAGTGATATTAGTGGCCCCAGTGTGGTCCAGGAGATCATGGTACTCGGAGATTGTAAAGTTGGCAGTAGGGGACCCGTTGGTCCTCCCTTGCCGCCCAGACCTGTTGTCTCAAGGGCCCATATTCCATCCTTCTTTACGGTCGCTGAATTTGATGGCCTGGCTATTGAGACCAGACTATTGAAAGACCGTGGTATTATGGGTTCAGTCTTGTCCACTTTGATAAATGCTAGAAAGTCAGTTTCTAGAGCTATCTATTACAGAGTATGGAAGTCATACTTTTCTTGGTGTGAGAAAAGGAAATGGAACCCTCGTAGGTATACGATTGGAAGAGTTCTCGCCTTTCTCCAAACAGGAGTAGACTTGCAGCTCGCTTTAGGGACAATTAAGGGACAGATTTAGGTCTTACCTGTTTTTTTTCCAGAGACCAATTGCATCCCATTCTTTGGTGCGGAAACTTTGTCAAAAGAAGTAACGCACCTGAGGCCACCGCTTAAACCGCCTTTATGTCCTTGGGACCTAAATTTGGTACTTTCAGCCTTACAGAGTCAGCCCTTTGAACCTATTAGGCATATTCCGTTTGTCCTATTGACCAGGAAATTAGTTTTCCTAGTGGGTATAACATCGGCTAGAAGGGTGTCAGAATTGGTCGTCCTTTCTTGCAAGGAACCTTTTATGGTTCTTTATCAGGACAGAGTGGACATGCGTCCTCGTCCGGATTTTTTACCAAAGGTAGTGTCCAAATTTCATTTGAATCAGGATATCATTTTACCTTCCTTTTTTCCAAACCCTAAAACTAGGGAGGAAAAGTCGCTTCCCTCACTGGATGTGGTGAGAGCGATAAAAGTTTACTTGGAAATGTCAGCTCCTTTTCGGAAAACTGACTGCTTTTTTGTCTTGCCTGAGGGTCTTAAAAAAGGACAGCCGGCAACAAGTTTATCTATATCCAGGTGGATTCGCCAGGCTATTGTCCAGGCGTATGGATTAAAGTGCAGGGTTCCACCCTGGGATTTAAGAGCACACTCCACTAGAGGGGTTATTGCATCATGGGCAGTACGCCAGCAGGTGTCTATGGCTCAGGTTTGCAAAGCATTTGGTCTTCAGTTCATACGTTCACCAGGTTTTACCAGGTGGATGTGAGATCTCAAAATGAGACTGTTTTTGGCCACAGCGTGTTGCAGGCTGCTTTAAAATCTCAGGCCCGTTGGGCTTAGGGATAATGCGTTTCTCCCCCTCAGTTACATTGCTTTAGGACATCCCACATAGTCATTATTATGGTGCTCTGTGTCCCGTGATGTATGATAAAGAAAAATGGATTTTTAAAACCACTTACCTGTAAAATCCTTTTCTTTGAGTACATCACGGGACACAGAGGTCCCTCCCCTCTTTTTGGGATCGTCATTGCTTGCTACAAAACTGAGGCACTTCCTGTATAGGAGGGGTTATATGGGAGGAACCGTCTTACTATTGGTTGCCAATGTCCAATCACCTGAAGGTAAGCGTATAACCCACATAGTCATTATTATGGTGATCTGTGTCCCGTGATGTACTCAAAGAAAAGGATTTTACAGGTAAGCTGTTTTAAAAAACCGTTTATATATACTGTATTCAGTTTAGCTAGATCCGTTCCTGTTATTCTCTTCCTACTACTGACAGGCAGGCAGGTGTTTTTACAGTATTTACAGCTACCTGAAGAAAATTGCTGGTGTTCTTCTGATCCTTTTAGTCCTATTAGCTACAGTATTTACAGTTAGTGTAGTGCATCCTCTGCACAGTGTGCACCCAAAGCTAATTGAAGAAAATTAGTGGTGTTCTTCTGATCCTATTAGTACAGTACCACAGGCAGCTGCAGTATTTACAAGTTAGTGTAGTGCATCCTCTTCACAGTGTGCACCTAAAACTACCTGAAGAAAATTGGTGGTGTTGTTCTGATCCTATTAATACCACAGGCAGGCAGCTACAGTATTTACAGTTAGTGTACTGTGTCCTCTGCACAGTGTGCACCTAAAGCTACCTGAATTAAATTGGTGGTGTTCTTCTCATCCTATATTAACCACTTTGCGCCCGCGCTATAGCCGAAGGACAGCTGCAGCACGGATGCTATCTGTCCCTGGACGTCCTGGTGTTTACTTCCGCGATGCGCACTCCCCGGGCGCGCATCGGGGAAGTTCTGTGCTGGCCGTGTCCCTCGGACACAGCCAGTCACAGATCGCTGAAAACGGCCAATCATAGCGGCCGTTTTCAGCGCGATCGGCGGTGCCAATGAGAGACGATCTCATATGTTTACATATGAGATCATCTCTCATCGCCGGTGTTCTGCGGTTCTCCCTCCTCACACAGATAGCGTGTGAGGAGGGAGAGCGAACCGCTGCGGCGGTAAGTAAAAAAAAAAAAACGAAAATAAAGTGTCAAACTGCCATCTGTCCCTGCCATCTGTCCCAACTATCTGTCCCAACTATCTGTCGCAACTGTCATGTCCTTGCCATCTATCCCCAGTGCCATCTGTCCCTGTCACTGTCATCTGTCATCAGTGCCACATAGTGCTATCTGTCATCAGTGCCATCTGTTATCAGTGCCACATAGTGCCATCTGTCATCAGTGCCATCTGTCATCAGTGCCACATAGTGCCATCTGTCATCAGTGCCACGTACTGCCATCTGTCAGTGTCACGTGCCATCTGTCATCAGTGCCATCTGTCATCAGTGCCACGTATCAGTGCCATCTGTCATCAGTGTCATCAGTGCCACGTATTAGTGCCATCTGTCATCAGTGCCATGTATTAGTGCCATCTGTCCTCAGTGCCACGTATTAGTGCCATCTGTCATCAGTGCCACGTGTCATCAGTGCCACGTGTCATCAGTGTCACGTATTAGTGCCATCTGTCATCAGTGTCACCTGTCATCAGTGCCACCTGTCAGTGCCACATATTAGTGCCATCTGTCATCAGTGTTACGTGTCATCAGTGCCACATATTAGTGCCATCTGTCATCAGTGTCACGTGTCATCAGTGCCACGTATTAGTGCCATCTGTCATCAGTGCCACGTCAGTGTCACGTGTCATTGTCCTGGTGCTCCAGGGCCTTCAAAAGTGTAGTAGGTAATCAACAAGTTAGATGTGTAATTTATGCTCCTAGAACACCTGGGAGGTGCTCCCTGCATGTTGGGCCTCTCTATGTGGCCAGGCTGTGAAAAAGTCCCACACATGTGGTATCGTAATACTCAGTAGGAGTAGCAGAATGTATTTTGGGGCGTTATTTGTGGTATATACATGCCATGTAAGAGAAATAACCTATTACAATGACAATTTTGTGGGGAAAAAAAAAAATCTTCATTTTGCAAAGAATTGTGGGAAAAAATGACAACATCAAAAACCTCACCATGCCCCTTACTAAATACCTTGGAATGTCTACTTTCAAAAAAGGGGTCATTTGGGGGGAATTTGTACTTTCCTGACTTTTTCGGGTCGCAAGAAATGAGATAGGCCGTTAGTACATCAGGTGTGATCAATTTTTTATGATTTGCACCATAACTTGTAGACTCTCTAACTTTCACAAAAACCAAATAGTATCCACTAATTTGAGTTATTTTTACCAAAGATATTTAGCATAATAAATTGTGGCCAAAATGTATGAAGAAAAATTACTAATTTGCAAACTTTTATCACAGAAACTAAGAAAAATGCGTTTTTTTTCAAAATGTTCGGTCTTTTTTCATTTATAGCGCAAAAAATAAAAAACCCAGAGGTGATCAAATACCACCAAAAAAAAGCACTATTTGTATGAAAAAAAGGACAAAAAATTCATTTGGGTACAGTATTACATGACTGAGTAATTGTCATTCAAAGTGTGACAGTGCTAAAAGCTGAAAATTGGTCTGGGCAGGAGGGGGGTTTAAATGCCCAGTAGGCAAGTGGTTAATACCACAGGCAGGCAGCTACAGTATTTACAGTTAGTGTACTGTGTCCTCTGCACAGTGTGCACCTAAAGCTACCTGAATAAAATTGGTGGTGTTCTTCTGATCCTATATTAATACCAGAGGCAGGCAGCTACAGTATTTACAGTTAGTGTACTGTGTCCTCTGCACAGTGTGCACCTAAAGCTACCTGAATAAAATTGGTGGTGTTCTGATCCTATATTACTACCACAGGCAGGCAGTTACAGTATTTACAGTTAGTGTACTGTGTCCTCTGCACAGTGTGCACCTAAAGCTACCTGAATAAAATTGGTGGTGTTCTTCTGATCCTATATTAATACCGCAGGCAGCTACAGTATTTACAGTTAGTGTACTGCATCCTCTGCACAGTGTGCACCTAAAGCTACCTGAAGACAATTGCTGATGTTCTCATACTAATACTACAGGCAGGCAGTTGATTCTGCTAGCTGCAGTATCAGTATATATATACATCCCAGCTTTGTGCAGCTACATCTCACTGCAGGCCATTAGTATGTCTGGAAGGCCAACTAGGAGAGGCAGACAGTCACAAGCCAATAAAAGAGGGCAAGCAGGCTCTGTGTCTAGAGGCAACAGTGCTGGTCATGGAGACGGTGCATCTTCAACAGCACGTGGCCGTGGGACACGCTTGTACTTTTTTCCGGCAGCTAGCCGTGTTGAGCCGCAACATGCGGAAGACTTGGTACAGTGGATGACCAAGCCGTCCTCATCCTCCTCATCCTCTCCCATCCAGGCTCAGAGTACTTTTTCTGGCAAAGCAGCTGCCAACGCGGCCTCTTCCCTCGGCTCAATGGCATCAGTCACTCCTTCCCTAGCCCCACCATGTCCTCCTGAGGAGTCCCCCGAACTGTTTGACCACAGTGTTGGGTACATGCTCCAGGAGGATGCCCAGCATTTTGAAGGCTCCGATGATGGTACCCAGCTAGAGGAAGGCAGTAACGTGAGCCCAGAGAGAGGGGGTGCCCAAGAAGGACAGCAATCTGGCATCATGTTCCCCCAGCTGCAGCATACTGCCAGCTTTGCTCCAGTGATGAGGAGGGAGGGGATGATGAGGTCACTGACTCCACGTGGGTGCCTGATAGGAGAGAGGAGGAGGAGGCACATCACCAATGAGGCAGGATGCCCTCCAGGGGCCAGCTTAAGGGCAGCACACCGACTGCATCACACCACAGAGCTTCGCATGTGCAGGGCGCTGCTGTTCTTTGGTGTGGGCCTTTTTTGAGACGAGTGCATCAGATCCCAGCGCTGCTATTTGCAACATATGTCTCAAGTGTATCTCACGTGGCCAAAACATCTCCCGCTTGGGCACCACATGCTTGACCAGACATATGTTGACATGCCATGCAGTTTGTTGGCAAGCATACCTAAAAGACCCACACCAAAGAACAAAGAGGACCTCTCCTTGCTCCTCATCAGCTGAGATCTCCTACCCCACTATACCTTCAGTCCTCTCTGAGACCTGCACTGAGAGGAATGAAGGTGTAGAATTAGGTGTGTCACAGCCAAGTACTCGGGGGCAATCTGCTATCGGTACACTGAAGTCAGATTGTACAAGGCAAATTTCCCTGCCCCAGCTGCTGCACCGCCAAAAGAAGTTCGCTTTCAGCCATCCACATGCCCAGCAGTTGAATGCTAGCTTGGCTAAATTGCTAGCACTTCAACTGCTGCCTTTTCAGTTTTTTAGACTCTGCCCCTATCCGTAAGTTTGTGAAATGTGCGGTTCCTCAGTGGCAGGTTCCCAAACGCCATTTTTTCTCACGGAAGGCGATTACGGCTCTCTACCGGCATGTGGAAGGCAATGTCTTGGCCTCGCAGGACAGGGCGGTCAGCGGTAAGGTGCATATTACCGCTGACTCATGGTCCAGCAGGCATGGACAGGGACGTTGCCTATCTTTCACCGCTCATTGGGTGACTCTTCTGGCAGCTGGGAAGAATGCAGGACAGGGTGCAGTAGTGTTGGAGGTTGTTCCGTCACCACGCCTACAAAATACTACTAGTGGTGATTCTGCCACACTTCTCTCCTCCACCCCCTCCTCTTCTTCTTCCTCCATGGCCTCTTCCTGTGCTGATTTGTCTGTCTAGGCGTTCAAGGGGCTACGCAAGCACGCAGGCCAAAAGATGCCATGCGGTGCTTGAGCTGGTGTGCTTGGGGGACAGGAGCCACACTGGGGCAGATATTCTGTCAGCTCTGCAGGGGCAGGTTCAGAGGTGGTTGACACCATGCCAGCTTAAGGCAGGTATGGTGGTTTGTGACAATGGCACCAACCTCCTCTCCGCCCTCCGACAGGAACAACTGACCCATATGCCCTGTTTGGCTCACGTTCTTAACTTGGTGCTGCAGCAGTTCTTAGGAAGGTACCTGGGCTTACAGGATGTCCTGCGGCAGGCCAGGAACGTCTGTGTGCATTTCCACAGGTCATATAATGCCAGTGCTCGGCTGGCTGACCTCCAAAAAGAATTTAACCTGCCCAAGAACCGCCTAATCTGTGACATGCCCACCATGAGGAACTCAATGTTGGCCATGCTGCAGCAGCTGCACATGCAGCAGAGGGCCATCAATGAGTACCTGTGCGACTATGGCACCAGGACAGGGTCAGGGGAGCTTGTTTTTTTCCTCACGCCAATGGGCCATGATCAGGGATGCATGCACTGTCCTGTCACCATTTGAGGAGGCTACGAGGATGGTGAGCAGTGACAGTGCATGCATCAGTGACACTGTCCCCCTTGTCCAACTGTTGGAGCACACGCTGCGTGGAATAATGGACAGGGCACTTGAGGCAGAACAGAGGCAGGAAGAGGAGGACTTCCTTAGCTCTCAAGGCCCCCTTTATGCAGACAGTGTTCCTGCATGCCTGCCGATCACACAGGAAGAGGACGAGGAGGAGGAGGAGGAAGAGGAGGATTGTGTCAGCATGGAAGTGGAGCCTGGCACTCAGCATCAGCATCAAGAAACCCATGGACTTGTAGGTGGCTGGGAGGAGGTGGCTGCGGATCATGTCGTCTTAGTGACCCAGAGGACTCCGGACCGAATGCCTCAGCAAACCTACGCTGCACGGCCTCCCTGATCCTGCAAAGCCTGCGGAAGGATCCTCGTATTCGTGGTATCAATGAGAGGGATCAATACTGGCTGGCAACCCTCCTTGATCCACATTACAAGGGTAAGGTTGCGGACCTTATCTTGCCGTCACAGAGGGAGCAGAAGATGAAACATCTTCGGGAGGCCTTGTAGAAAGGTCTGTGCAATGCTTTCTCAGAGACTGGGAGGTTACAAACTCCTGTTCCTGGACAACGTGTTGCTGAGGCTTCGGTCAGTCAAAGAAGGAGCGGTGGAGAAGGTGGCCGTCAAACAATTTTTTAGTCCGCAGCCCCAAGGTATGATCGGTTTCAGCAACCATCGCCAGCGTCTGTTTTACATGGTGCAGGAATACCTAGGGGCAAGATCTGACTTAGACACCTTTCCCACCGAAAATCCTCAGGGCTACTGGGTCTTCAGGATGGATCACTGGCCAGAGCTTGCACAGTATGCAATTGAGCTACTGGCCTGTCCTGCACGCAGCGTTCTTTCAGAACACACATTCAGTGCTGCTGGAGGCTTTGTAACCGATCACAGGGTGCGCCTGTCCACCGACTCGGTCGATCGACTGACCTTCATAAAAATGAATCAGTCTTGGATCACCACCAGCTACCAAGCACCTGATGCTGATGTAACTGAATAATTTTTTTTGAAATGTCAGATCCCTTCAAGACTGCCTATGCTGATGCTGAGTGACTATCCTCTTCCTCCTCAATGATCATGCTGATTGCTTGTAAGAATATTTTTGGTTCTGGGCACCGCCACCAGTGGCTAAGGCCCAATTTTATTTTTCAGTCCCTGTTTAACAGGGGTGTGTAATTACAATTTTTGATGCAATACTTTGCAGCAGGGCTCGTTCCTGTGCTCCAACTATAGTATCTGTGAGGGGTTGCAGTGTTGTGGCACCAGCACCAGTGCCTAAGGCCCAATTTTTCAGCCCCTGTTTAACAGGGGCGTGTAATTATAATTTTTGATGCAATATTTTGCAGGAGGGCTCATTCCTGCGCTCCGACTAAAGTATCTGTGAGGGGTTGCAGTGTTGTGGCACCAGTGCCTAAGGCCCAATATTTCTGTCCCTGTTCAACAGGGACATGTAATTACAATTCTTGATCTAATATTTCACAGCAGGGCCCGTTTCTGCACCCACCAAGAGTAACTGTGAGGACTTACAGTGTTGTGGTACCAGCACCACCACCACCAAAGGCCCAATTTGTCTGCCCCTGTTTAACAGGTGCATGTAATTACAATTCTTGATCTAATGTTTCATAGCAGAGCCCGTTCCAGCTCCCACCAAGAGTAACTGTGAGGACTTACAGTGTTGTGGCAACACCACCACCACCACCACCAAAGGTCCAACTTTTCTGACCCTGGTCAACAGGGGCATGTCATTACAATTCTTGATCTAATATTTCACAGCAGAGCCCGTTCCTGCGCCCACCAAGAGTAACTGTGAGGGCTTACAGTGCTGTGGCAACACCAACACCTAAGGCCGCAATTTCTGCAGAGTATATAGGGCAGGCCCCTACTTTCAAACATCCAACTTACTAACGACTCCTACTTGCAAACGGAAGGAGACAACAGGAAGTGAGATGAAATCTACCCCTAGGAAGGGAAATTCTCTGCTGTAAGAGTTAATATGGGAAAAATGTGTCTCCTCTCCACTGATGCTTTATGACCAATCCTTGTTTCACTAAAAACCCCAAATTGTCAAAAAACATTTGTCATTGGGACAGAAAGTGAGGTGAAATCTTCTGAAGAGGTGCAGAGACAGCAAAACAAATGTCACAGGGGTGATAACCCTTCCCCATGTTTTCCAAAAAGCTTAAAAATAATTTTTTTGGCTGGAGCTACACTTTAAAAATGTACCAGTTCAAAATTACAAACAGATTCTACTTAAAAACAAACCTACAGTCCCTGTCTTGTTTGCACCGCCTGTGTACTGCTGTTCAGAGGGCCTAGGGGGCCCCATGCCTTTCCTTTTTTTAATTTGGGTGTGGGGTTCCCCTTAATATCCATGCAAGACCCAAAGGGCCTGGTAATGGACTGGGGGGGTACCCATGCCGTTTGTCTCACTGATTTTCATCCATATTGCTGGGACCCGACATTACATTAAAGCCGCAAGCAGTTTTAAATGACTTTTTCCTTTAAAAATGTAATTTTGTGCAGGGACTGTTCTAAGCACGGGAAACACACGCCACTTTACAAGCATACTATAGACACCCCCCAGGTACGATATTTAAAGGAATATTTCGCTTTTTTTTCACTTTAAGCATCATTAAAATCACTGCTCCCCAAAAAAAGTCTGTTTTTAAAACTTTTTTGCATTGATACATGTCCCCTGGGGCAGGACCCGGGTCCCCAAACCCTTTTTAGGACAATACCATGCAAATTAGCCTTTAAATTTAGCACTTTTGATTTTGAACGTTCGAGCTCCATAGACTTCAATGGGGTTCTAAAGTTTGCGCAAATTTTTGGTCCGTTCGCAGGTTTTGGTGCGAACCGAACCAGGGGGTGTTTGGCTCATCCCTACCCTTTACAATACAGTAAGCACCAAACATCCAACGCTGAGACTCAAACTTTAAGCTGGAGTGCATAGTGAGCAGCTCGCTCTGCACTCCATCCATTCAGAAAACATCTTACATTCTTCTGTGTTTGGAGAAGGTGCGGGTGAACGTCACAATCTCCCCTTCTCCAATCACAGAGCACCTTTTATTCTGTGAAAAGAATGCATAAATAGTTTTGTTTGTAAAGTTTGCATGTCTGTTAATAGATAGGTTACATTTTTTTGGACCTATTGTCTTTTATTTCACCCATAAAAAAGATGCCGATATTATTATTCAACGTATTTACAAATACATATTTCTTTAGAACCTTCCCATAAAACAAACATGTCATCAATAAAAAAACCCACAATGTTATGTAGGCCAAATATTGCAACATATCTTCATCATATACAAACTTCTCTTCCACCAACCGAGAAACAAGTTTGCAAAGAGGTGCACCTCAAGTCCCCTTCGCTTTCTTCTCTCTTGAAAACTATCTCATCAAAGAAAAGGTAATTTATTATGCTTGAGGAAAAATTTTAACCAAACCAGTACAAACTCAGAATATTTATGAAAGCGAATACCCCTTCTGATTGGGAAAAAAAGAACTAGCTTCTAAACCTAATTGATATTCTCTGTTGCTAAATAAATCTTCAACATCTAAACTTGGCAGAAGGGTATTTTCTGAAATAATCTTTGTAGTCTTCAATAAAGGATGGAAGTGCTTAACAAATGGTCTTAAAATTGTATCTACTTATATTTTCACATACATTCTGGTTTCCGGACACTTTTGGCCAGCCTGTAAGCATTTCTCTATTTTTATACGGTTTAAGTAAGGCATAAAACGTAGTAATCATTGGATTCCGACTTAAAAAGAATGTACTCTCATCCCTTGATATTAAATTGCATTTTAAAGCCTTTGCTCAGATTTCCCTATTTTTCTATCTTTCTTCTTACATATATCTTCATGCTTTCCTTTCTATTAACTGGATATTATTTCCTCATCAAAAATCCCTAGCTTTCCATTTTCCTATTTTCTTTTTTTCGCTTTCTATACTAGGAATCCCCCGACTCAACTAAAAATACAGCCCTTTCCCCACAGATATATCCACATTTTTTGCTCAGTGTTTTTAAGTGCTCAAGTGCACAGTTGTGTGTATCACACAATTGGTATAAATATGGCCACTGACCTTTTAGGACACAACCCACATATAGCCTATCTTCTGTCTGACAATTTGGGTACCATCTAATGATGTCATGTTAAAGCCATACCTTGCTCCACCTTCCTATACTGTTATTCCCAAATGGGAACTATTACAAGGCGTACAATATCATTAATGGAGAAGTAGGGCCAAAGCTTTTTTGGCTGTACTTCTTCTATAGATCATAGGAGTGCAGTTTGCTCTGCACTCCTATGATCCGTTCTCAGCCACGTCACAGAGCCAGTCCAGGCTCTGAAAGATCTTGACCATATTGTCAGGATCCACCCAGATGCCTGAACCAGCAGCTGGCTCAGCCTATTAGCGATCCGCTGAGCCAGTCGCCCCCACCCCCTCCACAGCCCAGTGCTCCAGTAAATGTTTGAGGGGTAGAGCAGAGAGACAGTGATTGACAATCACAGGCTCACTGTAGGCTGAAGACTGAGTGATCAGCGGTGTTTGATCATTCAGTTCTTGATCTGCAGCCGGTGGGGGACAGATGCAGCATTGAAGCGATGTTGCATTCACCTAGGTAAATATATATTTTTTTTCTACGAAATTCTCTTTTAGCCTTAGCTGAGCACATGTTATTCCAATGCTGTCCAACAGATGGCTTCCTACTTCTCCTAACATTCTCCATAACACAGTATTCTAAATTTTTCCATTGTCAATGGCCCATTCCTCTGCATCAGGGTTAGGCAACCTGGGGCCCTCCAGCTGTTGTGGAACTACATTCCCAAGGCTGGCAGTTACAATTACCCCCAGAGGCATTATGGGACTTGTAGTTCTGCAACAGCTGGAGGGCCCCAGGTTGCCTACACCTGCTCTACATTTACAATAAAGATAAATATTTAAACCTCAAATCAAAAGTTTTTTTTTTTACCTTAACAAACGTTTACTTTACTTACTTTATACATAGTTGTTACTTGTTTATTCTTTTTACTATTTCTTTTTGCTGCCCTGCCTCTAACGTGGGGAACACACTATAAGAAAATCAGGCAAACAATCGTCCGATTTTCCTTGTTGTTTCACAGCAAGTCAGAACCAAGGAAGGAAATAATGCACAGAAATACTCCTACAACAAAGGCTTTTTGTTGTTGTTTGTTTTTCTGATCATGCGCAATCGTTTCTGATTTTTCTGGTATGAAAATTGTACAAAAAAGGGTACACATTAAATGAAAATCGTTTGTTCTGTTCCCGTACGAGAAAGATTTTGAAACTCGTCCCTTCGGAAATGTTAATTTGGAAGGTCGGAATCGGCTGTCGAAAGTTTTGTACACACTATCAGAAAATCGTACGATCGTTCCTCAGGCGAAAATGTTCGCCTAATTTTCTTAGTGTATACGAGCCTTAAGTGTACTATTATGCAAAAATCTTATCCTCTTCTACATCAATTTTAATTTGTTATTATTATTGTTTACACTTTACATACTGTACATTAGTCTTCCGTATCTTTATATACTGTATATCCATAATTACATTTTTTTGGTTTATACTATTATTCACAAATTATCTATAGAAATGGAAATTCTGTAATGCCTTCATTATATATATTAGGATTCTAATGCCCCGTACACACGGTCGGACATTGATCGTACATTCCGACAACAAAATCCGTGGATTTTTTCAGACGGATGTTGGCTCAAACTTGTTTTGCATACACACGGTCGCACAAAGTTGTCGGAAAATCCGATGGTTCTGAACGCGGTGACGTAAAACACGTACGTTGGGACTATAAACGGGGCAGTAGCCAATAGCTTTCGTCTCTTAATTTATTCTGAGCATGCATGGCACTTTGTGTGTTGGATTTGTGTACACACGATTGGAATTTCCGACAACAGATTTTGTTGTCGGAAAATTTTATAGCAAGCTCTCAAACTTTGTGTGTCAGAAACTCCGATGGAAAATGTGTGATGGAACCCACACGCGGTCTGAATTTCCGACAACAAGGTCCTATCACACATTTTCTGTCGGAAAATCTGACCGTGTGTACAGGGCATTAGAGTTCAACGTAAACATGCATTTGTTTCAGTGCACAACATTTTCATGTCCAAATTTCCTTTTCTGGGGCCCAATTTTAAAAACTGTAGACCACAATAGTACTATAGGCATATTGCTCTTACATTGTGCAAAATATTGTGAGCAAGCCTGTGGATACAGGCAGAAAGATAGTTATACCAGTTATGGATAAATATCTGACTATGTGCCTCACATTACTACAGAATATGACAAATTAACAAATATTAGGGGATGAACCTACAGCGAAATATATATAGGAAAATGTTGCAATAACAAATAAAGAAAACATACTGTATGTTGAAAATACAGTTTTGAGGCTCTTTACTCACTGTAATATTCCAGGTGCACTTTGAAAATGGTGGAAAATAACTGGGATAGTAAGGTGTCTGCAGGTGGCCCTGGACATGGAAGCCCTCATTAAGTTCTATATTTTCTTCACAGGCTGCAAAAAAAAAAACTGTTTGAATTACCCATGACATAAATTTGTAATAGGTTCTCAAAAACAATGTAAAAACACAGGAATTAACACTCTGAATAGCTAGGTAATTAAATTAGAATAATGAAGTTAAGCTCAAAATGTTGGATCCAATTGCCTAAAGGTTAAATTCATATTTTATCTTTCGAAAAATTCTTCTTATTTATTCTTCAATAATTCCTTAATAATGTATGTATACACTGGGGTTTTATATGTGCTATTAACCCTCTTAGGACAGCAAAGTATGACAAGGCATCTTATTTTTGTTTTGATTGTGTAAGTACCTTGATGACAGGTGAGTTCTGGGGACATCATAAATATTGGTATTTATTAATCTGGGTCCTTCAATGAATGGCGTCTATTGATTTACTGGGAACAAATGTATTTACATCTCACATCCCCAAAAAAGCAAGTAGTGCTTAATAAAAGATAACAACTCAGACTTTAAAAACTGTTTAATTTGGTTTCTAACAGTTTAGATAGAAATGCTGTATGTTTGCTAGTAATGAGTTGAATGTGCCTGGGTTTGGTTTGAGGGACATTTCCAGAGCAGTCACCAAAAAGTTCAAAAACTGCGTTTGTTCTTCAAACTCCACTAAAGTCTATGGGGAATGAACTCTGAAAATGCTTATAGGAAAGGGTTTGTCAGACAAAGGGGGTGGAGAGCTGGGCACTGCCATGGGGAACAAGCACCAAAATACCAAACACTTTTTTTTTAAATATGGTGGGTGGAGCAACACTTTCAAAGAGGGTTATATGGTTAAAAATGCACAATTCCTCCAAATAAAATGCTCGGGGGAAGCCCTAAACTTGCCTGTGAAGTGGTATACCTGTACCATATATACAAAAGAAAAAGTGACATTTACGAAAAAAAAAACTATTTAAATTGGCAGTAAATGACAGTTTCCAGCATCTTTGTTCTGTTGGTAAACAAAAAGCTTGGGATTTCCTTTAACATTTATACCAGACCTTTATCCAGTATGTATTGTAAAAAAAAGATCTGGCACTTCCTGAAATGCATACCAGATTTTTAAAGGGATACCCTGTGGAGAAAGCAAAAAATACAGCATGGGGTCCCCCAAAAAATCCATAGCAAAAATCTGAGCAAGCAGCCTGGCTGGCCAGGAAAGAGGGGAAAGGGTAGTGAGCATGCACCCCCTTCTCCCTGAACCATACCAGGCCACATGCCCTCAGCATTGGGCGAGGGGGGGGTAGAAGGGGCCTGTACTGGTTACCAGGTATGCTCGTTACATATGTGGCTGGTCCAGCTGTATGCACAATCAGCACAAGGAGACTAGCAGTAGAATAGAACACACAGTAGAAAGGACCCACAAGGCCATTACACACTTCTAGGTCCATGTGAAGCCCAAATGGCTGACCTAGAGCTGCACAGTGACACTGAAACATGCATGGGAGCAGCTGGGCAATTCCAGTTGCAATAGACTATCGGATGTACACTGGGGGGTTTCACCCTAGTCACTAGATGAATACATAGACAAATGATTTTGCGCAGAACACAAAAATGAAAACAAAAACTTCTTCACATTAATGACGTGTGCCAAATGGTGCACTATGTCACCGTGTGAGATAATCATCGAATATTCCCATCCGGGTAATGGTGTGCGAAAGGAAGGAAATATCCAATGGGGAGATGATATAAATACTGACATGTGCAATTTAAAAATGCAATAAAAAATGGATGTGCTTGTGGTAAAAAACAAAAGTTCGTTGACAGAGATAAATCATCAGTGAATGCACATCAAAAGTGTAGATGTTCATAGATATCCTTCCATGATTGCAGTGAGAAGAGTAGATAAACGTGGGTAATCTTTGTGCAAACGTGCTCACAGTGCCCTTACCTTAAAGGGCTTTGATAAAAGCCTTAGTTGTAGAAAATGCTGGATGGCAGTAGAGATGACTGTAATGGATGCTGCTGAGTGGTAGTGGGTGACATCAGGTGGATGGATGTCCATAGTGGATCCACATCAGGCTTGCCTCAAGATTCCAGGAATCATGCTATCTGTCTCCGATGAACGAGTTGTGGTGTACTCCCAGATGATTCCGCTATACGGCGCTGTTCCGTCACAGGAGATCCGAGAAGACACCACCTTCCTAGTCGCCGGCGAAGTCAAAATGGGAGTTCAATGCTGGTTGTATTTTGACTTCGCCGGCGACTAGGAAGGTGGTGTCTTCTCAGAGCTACTGTGACGGAACAGCGCCGTATAGCGGAATCATCTGGGAGTACACCACAACTCTTTCATCGGAGACAGATAGCATGATTCCTGGGATCTTGAGGCAAGCCTGATGTGGATCCACTATGGACATCTATCCACCTGATGTCACCCACTACCACTCAGCAGCATCCATTACAGTCATCTCTACTGCCATCCAGCATTTTCTACAACTAAGGCTTTTATCAAAGCCCTTTAAGGTAAGGGCACTGTGAGCACGTTTGCACAAAGATTACCCACGTTTATCTACTCTTCTCACTGCAATCATGGAAGGATATCTATGAACATCTACACTATTGATGTGCATTCACTGATGATTTATCTCTGTCAACGAACTTTTGTTTTTTACCACTAGCACATCCATTTTTTATTGCATTTTTGAGTTGCACATGTCAGTATTTATATCATCTCCCCATTGGATATTTCTTTCCTTTTGCACGCCATCACCCGGATGGGAATATTTGATGATTATCTCACACGGTGACTTAGTGCACCATTTGGCAAATGTCATTAATGTGAAGAAGTTTTTGTTTTCATTTTTGTGTTCTGCGCGAAATCATTTGTCTATTTATTCAATCTGTGGTGGTTATGTGTACACTATAGATTTTGCAGCATTACACTTTGGACTATTTATATTGCACCTTATTTTATGTATCATTTTATAGTAGCGCAGAGGTCCCCTCACGGTTATATATTTTTTTGCTAGTCACTAGATGACTTCTCTAGTCCCTGCCTTGCCTGTGACACATTTTACATGGGAACTGGATGCGTTATTACATATAAGAAATATTCTGCTGTCGCTTAGAAGGCCGCCTTGCTTATGAAGAAGCACAATGCAGAAAAAAGAAAAGTTCACTTGATCACATCCAAGTACTGAGGGATTTATTGATTTCAAGGTA
This sequence comes from Lithobates clamitans, assembly GCA_037952925.1. Lineage (NCBI taxonomy): Eukaryota > Metazoa > Chordata > Amphibia > Anura > Ranidae > Lithobates > Lithobates clamitans. The sequence continues at coordinate 1,755,328 of JBBGZY010000224.1, forward strand.
TTCAATTTAAAACTGCTGAACTTTAAAGAAACTCTCTGATACCTGGATGTGATCAATGAAACCCTTCTTATTTTTGCTTTGTGATAAACCTTTTAATTAGCCTTAGTAAAATATTTTTAATACAGCTTATTTAAAATATATTTAGTTAAACTTTTCAAATCATAATGCTTCTAATATTTGGTACATTATTTAAAGTGGTTCTAAAGCCTTAGGCCCCTTTCACACGAGGCGGACTCCGCTTCCACGTAGTCCGCCTCGGTCCGCCGGCTCAGCGGGAGATCTCTCCGTTGATCTCCGCTGAGCCGGCGGATGACAGGTCCCTCTCTGCTCACTGAGCGGGGAGAGGCTTGTCGAGCGCCGCTGCTGCCTATGGAGAGATTGGACGAAAATGGACAGCATGTCTGTTTTCATCAGATCTCACCCTATCCGATCCGCCAGCGACGGATCTGAACGTAGGGCCATCCGTCTGCTTTTAGCGGATCGGACGGGGTCGGATGTCAGCGGACATGTCTCCACTGGCATCCGTCGCTCCATAGGCTAACATAGAGCGCCCGTTCAGGTCAAAACTGACAGGCGGACCTGAACGGTCTGACCTTGTGAAAGGGGCCATAAGGTTTTTCACCTTAATGCATTCTTTGCATTAAGGTGAAAAACTCCCACCCTCCCAGTCCCCCCTTATACTTATCTGAGCCCGATCCAATCCAGCAATGTGCATGAGAGCAGCGGCTCCCTTCTCCCTGAGCAGATTGATAGCAGCGGGAGACATTGGTTCCCGCTGCTGTCAATCAAGTGTTGTGCCAAGTGAGTCGCCCCGCTCTGTATCAATAGACGCCAGCAGGACAGCTCGGGCGTGAGCATGCATGGATGCCCCCATGGAAAGTGACACTTGCGGAAGAGGGGGATCCTGAAGAGCCAGCGGGGGACCCCAGAAGAAGAGGATCGGGTTAGTATTACACATTTGTTATTTTAATAATAAAAAAAAAACTTTAATGTTGCTTTAAGCTCTTTCCCTTTATCTCTGCCCTCTGCCATTTAATAGATTTAGTCCTTGAGACGTTGTTAAAAACTCTGTCTAGTTTCCTGGCTCAAGTCTAATATTTTTACTCATCTGCTTGGTCTTCTCACTTTTGCTGGGCACAGACAGTGCTGTGAGTATGAATGGGTCATAGTAGCTGTATGTTCCCTGCTTCCAGACAACCAGCATTGAACTCCCAGAAGACAGCATTTCAGACAACGGCTCCTGCTCACTGCAGCCATAATACCTGAAAGAGAAAAGCAGAAATACATTGTCAGAGGAAAACATTATTTATTTATTTTTTTTTATTGCTTGCAGAGACGCTGCAAGCATTTTACTGCAGTAGTGGCAGAAAGTGATTGCTGCCTATCTAACATTATGCTAACTTGTCGTCCTGACACACACTATTTCTGGGCTCTGCACTCATATTGCTAACAGGTCCTCTTTTACAGAAACCTTTACCAAGAATTTTAATTCCCCCATGGGGTGGGACTTTAAAGGCTCAAGAAGGTATTTATTTTTCTTATAAAAAATGTATACATTTTATTAAAGATACAGTAAAATTGGGTACACAGAACAATATTTAAAATGCCATATAGTAAAGCAAACACAGGATCATATAATATGATACATGTAGACTAATCTTTAAGCAGAGGTGGCAAATTTGGACCAACGCGTTTCCCAAAGTCATCTGGCTTCTTCTTCAGGGTCAACTGTGAATATTATGGTGTAAGAAAGTGTTCTCAAACAAGTGGAAATGAAAAGCGATCATATTAAAACAACATGTGAAAACACACATTTGCCACCGTCTTCATGGACCAACTGCCACTCCCCAAGGCAGTATGGACATGTGGGGGGGAGGGAGAAAGAAAGAATGCAGTTCCTTGGCCAGAGCGGGCCAATCAGGTGTGCACTGAGACCACCTCATTTTGAAGCATAAAGCTCCCAAGTAGGTTTTTAAAAAAAGGGGTAGTAGCTTTTGTAGGTAGGTATTAGGGAGGAGCTGAACACCCCCCGGTTTGGTTCGCAGCAGAACATGCGAACGGGCAAAAATTTTGTTTGAACCAATGAACACCATTAAAGTCTATGGGATACGAACATGAATAATCAAAAGTACTAAAGGCTCATGTGCAAGTTATTGTCATAAAAAGTGTTAGGGGACCCGGGTCCTGCCCCAGGGGACATGTATCAATGCAAAAAAAGTTTCAAAAACTGCAGTTTTTTTGGCAGCAGTGATTTTAAAAATGCTTAAAGTGAAACAATTAAAGTGAAATATTCCTTTAAATTTCGTACCTAGGGGGTGTTTATAGTATGCCTGTAAAGTGGCGCATGTTTCCCGTGTTTAGAACAGTCTGAGAGCAAAATGACATTTCTAAAGGAAAAAAAGTCATTTAAAACTACTCGCGGCTATAATGAATTGTCAGTCCTGGCAATAAGGATAAAAGAAGTCATTGAAAAAAAAGGGCATGGGATCCCCCCAGTCCATTACCAGTCCCTTTGGGTCTGGTATGAATATTAAGGGGAACCCCGAACCAAGATTTAAAAAAAAATTGCGTGGGGGCCCCCCCAAATTCCACACCAGGCCCTTCAGGTCTGGTATGGATATTGAGGGGAACCCCGCGCCAAAATTTAAAAAAAAATGGCGTGGGGGTCCCCTCAAAAATCCATACCAGACCCTTATCCGAGCACGCAACCTGGCAGGCCGCAGGAAAAGAGAAGGGGGCGAGAGAGCGCCCCCCCCTCCTGAACCGTACCAGGCCACATGCCCTCAACATGGGGAGGGTGCTTTGGGGTAGCCCCCCAAAGTACCTTGTCACCATGTTGATTGGGACAAGGGCCTTATCCCCACAACCCTTGCCGGTGGTTGTGGGGGTCTGCGGGCGGGGGGCTTATCGGAATCTGGAAGCTCCCTTTAACAAGGGGACCCCCAGATCCCAGCCTCCCACCCTGTGTGAAATGGTAACAGGATACAAGTGTACCCCTACCATTTCAGAAAAAAGTGTCAAAATGGTAAAAATAAGAAGACACGGCTTGGGACAAGTGCTTTATTAAAAAATAAAAAATGTTCCACGAAGTCTTCTTCTTCTTCTTCTCTTGCTCCGCCGATGGACCCAAAAAAAAGTGACCGACCCGCCTCCATGAGAGGCTCCCGCCATATGACGCATCTTTGCCTTGGTGGTTCTTTTATAACTGAGGGCGGGGCCACACGTGACATTCCCTGGTGACCCCGCCCCCCACTGACGCACAGGGACTTCCCTATGGCTTTCCCGGGGTGTCAGAGGGGGACAGAGCCACTGGTCAGTCGCGTTTCAGAGCATGCGCAAAGTCCGTGAGGCGCATGTGCGCTCCTTTCTCAAGGGTAATGACGGGGAACAGATGAGACGGCACTTAAATACGCCATTTGCTGACCAAAAAAACACAACTGACTGTATAATTTAAATCTTTGCTGCATAACACTGAGAGGTCTAAAGGATATGTGAGTATAGGGTTGTATTATATACCTGCCCAAGGAACATTTTTCGCGACTATGTGAACGTGAAACGTTCTGGATTTTCACTCTGGACACTCTTGCACCCAATGGGCTCAACGAGGAACTTGAGATCAATACTATTCTATAACCTCATGTTGTTTGTCCCCCTATGAGTAGACTGGCTAATTGCTCGTCAGCCCAGATAATTATTTTTCTTTAGTGTGTTGTTTCTGGTTTTCTCCTTTAAGAGCTCCAGGGCATTTGATTGATCTGTGCGATTACTCTCTATTCACTTTCTCTTTGAGTAAGCTTCTTATACTTACAAACCTTAGTACTATGGCTAGCATTATTATCACCTCTTTATATAAAGGTAGAATCTATACATATATATATATATATATATATATATATATATATATATATATATTGTATTTTTTATTTTTTATATTTTCTGCAAAATATCCAACTTTTTCAACAATTTCATTAATTTTTGAATCTTTTTGTCAACTTGTACAATTTTTAATTGATTGGTAGTTATGTATGTGCGTATATATATATACAGTATATATATATTTATATATACCGGTATATATATATATATATATATATATATATATATATAAAATATGTAATGTAATTTTATATTTACTTTTATTTTTAATATTATTTTTTATTTCTGGTACATTTATCCTCTAGTGTCCATTACAGTTCATATTATGTGATTTTTAACTATTGTTTTTTGGTCGGCGCGCGCAAGTAGCTCTAGATGAAGGTGAGCACCTCATTTTAGTTGCGCTACTGCCTATATGTTTATATATCCATTTGCCATATACTATGTCTAGGGTTGTAATTAATTTACTCCCTAGTTCCCATTAATCATATATTATTACGCAACTAGATTATTATTTATTTATTCCAAATCTTTTTAGCCTTGGGCAGGTATATAATACAACCCTCCAATCACATATCCTTTAGCCCTCACAGTGTTATGCAGCACAGATTTAAATTATGCAGTCAGCTGTGTTTTTTTGGTCAGCAGATGGCATATTTAAGTGCTGTCTCGTCTGTTCCCCAAAATCATTTGTTTCTTGAGAAAGGAGCGCTCATGCGCCTCACGGACTTTGCGCATGCTCTGGAACGCGTTGTGTTCCCCTCACCTGTTGACGTCACACGCAGTTTCCACGAGCTGCTCGCCACTCTCCTCTGCAAGAATCAGCTGTTTTCCTTCCCGGCTCCCCGCCGCTATTGCAGTATGGATTTGTGACACTCCTGGGAACTTGCCTTTGACTACAGCTACATCACTCTGTTATATGTTGATTCGTGTAGAGCTTTGTTGCATAATGACATGTAAGTGCCTACTATTTCTTTTTTAATATGGATTAAAACACTTTAACTCAGAGGTGCTCTCCTATCTTTGCTTTTTGCTTTGATGATCCCAAGCCGGATTCACTCCAGAGAAGAGCAGCCCTTTGTGACAGTGGTAAATTGCTCTGATTCATCTTTTCAACTTGCAACCTATCTATAACCACCGCTGATTGGATATCTCCCATATATCAAATATTATGGACTTCCTTTCTTTGTTCGGACATTTTTTTTATACATTTCTTAATTATTACAGAATCTTCTTATGGTTATTATTTGCTGTTATCATCATATATTAATTGATTGTGTGATATTACACCGGTGCTCTGAGCGCCAGCATTTTTGTTTTTTTCACCAGGCAAGGGTTGTGGAGATGAGGCCCTTGTCCCCATCAACATGGGGACAAGGTGCTTTGGGGTAGCCAAAGCACCCTCCACATGTTGAGAGCATGTGGCCTGGTATGGTTCAGGAGGGGGGCGCTCTCTCGTCCCACCTCTTTTCTTGTGGCCTGCCAGGTTGCCTGTTTGGATAAGGGTCTGGTATGGATTTTTGGGGGACCCAACGCCATTTTTTTAATATTTTGGCATGGGGTTCCCCTTAATATCCAAACCAGACCTGAAGGACCTGGTATGGAATTTGGGGGGACCCCCACACAATTTTTTTTTTTTACATTTTGGTTCGGGGTTCCCCTTAATATTCATACCAGACCGAAAGGGACTGGTAATGGACTGGGGGATCCCATGCCATTTTTTTCAATTAACTCTTTTATCTGTATTGCCGGGACCGACAATTCATTATAGCCGTAGAGTAGTTTTAAATGACTTTTTTCCTTTAGAAATGTCATTTTGCTCTCGGACTGTTCTAAACACGGAAAACATGCGCCACTTTACAGGCATATGAAAGACACCCCCAGGTACGAAATTTAAAGGAATATTTCACTTTTATTGTTTCACTTTAAGCATTATTAAAATCACTGCTCCCGAAAAAATGTCAGTTTTTAAAACTTTTTCTTGTATTGATACATGTCCCCTGGGGCAGGACCCGGGTCCCCAAACACTTTTTATGAAAATACCATGCACTTAGCACTTTTGATTTCTCACATAGACTTTTAAAGGGTGTTCTGCGGCTTTCGAATTTGCCACGAACACCCCAAATTGTTCGCAATTCAGTGAACAGGTAAACACATCGGGCTCATCCCTAGTAGGTATTATACATACATCGAAAAAGGTATCTAAAGGCTCAGTGTGAATTCATGGCTGGATCAGATCTATACAACATATCTATAGAAAGGCAGCACTTTCTTTTGCAGAAATGACACATATTTTAAGCACTTTTCTACAAGGACAATTTCGTAATTTTTCGTACATATTAAAACCTGTAAAAAAAAAATACTTTAAACCCCCAATGTTAACTTTTCTGAAAACACTGGACCTGTAGAGTAAAGTAGTGGAAGTTGCAATTTTTTTATGTCACACAGTATTTGTGTAACTGTTAATTTTTTTTGTTTTCATTTTATTATTATTTTCAGCATTTCAGAAAATTCCAAACAGTGTAATGCCCCGTACACACGGTCGGATTTTCCGATGGAAAATGTCCGATCGGAGCGTGTTGTCGGAAATTCCGACCGTGTGTGGGCTCCATCGGACATTTTCCATCGGATTTTCCGACACACAAAGTTGGAGAGCAGGAGATAAAATTTTCCAACAACAAAATCCGTTGTCGGAAATTCCGATCGTGTGTACACAAATCCGACAGACAAAGTGCCACGCATGCTCAGAATAAATAAAGAGATGAAAGCTATTGGCCACTGTCCCGTTTATAGTCCCGACGTACGTGTTTTACGTCACCGCGTTTAGAACGATCGGATTTTCCGACAACTTTGTGCGACCGTGTGTAGACAAAACAAGTTTGAGCCAACATCCGTCGGAAAAAATCCTAGGATTTTGTTGTCGGAATGTCCGAACAAAGTCCGACCGTGTGTATGCCCTATTACTGTTTATTAAATCTATATTTTCATGAAAATAATTCACTAAAATTAGTTGTAATGCACAGAGACACAATGTAATACCTATTTTCTTTGTAAAAGATAAAAGATGGAGATGCATTGAGAGAATAGATACCAAACATGTAAATCCTTAAAGGGATAGTTCACCTTTACCACAAAACTGCCTATGCAGATAAGGAGCACTTGTAGAAAAAAACAACCTGTGCTGCTCTGACTAAAAATGAATAATACGCTTGCTATATGTGTAGGCAATTTACGTACCTTATGAAGCCTGGGTGGAATACTCCCAGGACATTGCCAATTACTCCCAAGACATTGCTAAGCACCCCATAATGCACTGCGAGATCGCAGGGCATTGACGTCTGATGATTGGCCAAAGCATGCACCTATATATATATATATATATATATATATATATATATATACACACAGTATCTCACAGAAGTGAGTACACCCCTCACATTTTTGTAAATATTTTTATTATATCTTTTCATGTGACAACACTGAAGAAATTACACTTAGCTACAATGTAAAGTAGTGAGTGTACAGCTTGTATAACAGTGTAAATTTGCTGTCCCCTCAAAATAACTCAACACACAGCCATTAATGTCTAAACCGCTGGCAACAAAAGTAAGTACACCCCTACGTAAAAATGTCCAAATTGGGCGCAATTAGCCATTTTCCATCCCCAGTATCATGTGACTCGTTAGTGTTACAAGGCCTCAGGTGTGAATGGGGAGCAGGTGTGTTAAATTTGGTGTTATCGCTCTCACTCTCTCATACTGGTCACTGGAACTTCAACATAGCACCTCATGACGAACTCTCTGAGGATCTGAAAAAAAAGAATTGTTGCTCCACATAAAGATGGCCTAGGCTATAAGAAGATTACCATGACCCTGAAACTGAGCTGCAGCACGGTGGCCAAGACCATACAGCGGTTTAACAGGACAGGTTCCACTCAGAATAGGCCTCGCCATGGTCGACCAAAGAAGTTGAGTGCATGTGCTCAGCGTCATATGCAGAGGTGTCTTTGGGAAATAGACGTACGAGTGCTGCCAGCCAGGGCCGGCCCTACCATGGGACCCGATGAAGCCATGGTTCCAGGCGGCACATTCAGGAGGGCGGCAAATTGCCGCCCGCCAGCCAGCTCGTTCCGCCCGCTCCGCTGCGGATCCCACTGGGAGGATATGCCGAGAAAGGTCCTCCATCGGATACTGTCTGCCCTGTACTGCGCAGGAGCAGCACTTGCGCTTCAGAGTACATTGTGCCACATGCTCCCGCTGTTGATGTTCGGAGATTTTCAGCGTTTCCTTTGTCCTCCGTACTGCGCAAGCGCTGCGCCTGCGCAGTACAGGGCGGACAGTATCCGATGGAGGACCTTTTTCAGCAGAACACCGGGCTCCTCACAGTGGGATCAGCAGCAGTGGCAAGTGACAATCCACAATGTGTGCCTGGTGACATGGCAAGGTGGCAATCCGCAATGTGAAGCAGGTGGCAAGTGACAATCCGCAATGTGAGACAGGTGGCAAGTGACAATCCGCAACATGTGGCAGGTGGCAAGGTGGCAATGCGCAATGTGAGTCAGGTGGCAAGGTGACAATCCGCAATGTGAGGCAGGTGGCAAGTGACAATCCGCAATGTGGGGCAGGTGGCAAGTGACAATCCGCAATGTGTGGCAGGTGGCGCCATGGCAAGTGACAATCCGCAATGTGAGGCAGGTAACGTTGTTGCAAGTGACAATCCACAATGTGAGGCAGGTAATGTCGTGGCAAGTGATAATCCGCAATGTGAGGCAGGTGGCAATCCGCAATGTGAGGCAGGTGGCAAGTGACAATCCGCAATGTGTGGCAGGTGGCAAGTGACAATCCGCAATGTGAGGCAGGTGGCAAGGTGGCAATCTGCAATGTGAGGCAGGTGGCAAGTGACAATCCGCAATGTGTGGCAGGTGGCAAGTGACAATCCGCAATGTGTGGCAGGTGGCGCCGTGGCAAGTGACAATCCGCAATGTGAGGCAGGTAACGTCGTGGCAAGTGACAATCCGCAATGTGAAGCAGGTAGTGTCGTGGCAAGTGACAATCCGCAATGTGAGGCAGGTGGCAAGGTGGCAATCCGAAATGTGAGGCAGGTGGCAAGTGACAATCCGCAATGTGTGGCAGGTGGCGCCGTGGCAAGTGACAATCCGCAATGTGAGGCAGGTAACGTTGTGGCAAGTGACAATCCGCAATGTGAGGCAGGTAATGTCGTAGCAAGTGACAATCCGCAATGTGAGGCAGGTGGCAAGTGACAATCCGCAATGTGTGGCAGGTGGCGCCATGGCAAGTGACAATCCACAATGTGAGGCAGGTAACGTCGTGGCAAGTGCCAATCCGCATCTGAAGGCAGGTGACGTTGGCAAGTGACACGCTCACTCCCACTGATTCTGCATTATGGTGAGTTGAAGTATTTAATTTAATACATCAATGTAATAATAGAAATATTGCACTTCAATCATTTTTTTTGCGATATGACACTGCGTCGCTTTAACTGACAATTGCGCGGTTGTGCGACGTTGCAACCTAACAAAATTTACGTCCTTTTTTTCCCACAAATAGAGCTTTCTTTTGGTGGTATTTGATCACCTCTGCGGTTTGTATTTTTACAGGTCCTCTTTATACTCCTTTACATGTATAGAGCCATGACAGGTCCTCTTTATAATTCTATATTCATGTATAGAGCCATGACAGGTCCTCTTTATACTTCTATATACATATATAGAGCCATGACAGGTCCTCTTTATACTTCTATATACATGTATAGATCCATGACAGGTCCACTTTAGTTACCATGATATAAAATAATGGATGTCGGAGCATTTTTGTGGGCGTGGATTTTTTTTGGGGGGGGGGGGCAACATTTCATTCTTGGTACCAGGCAGCACAATGTCTTGGGCCGGCACTGCTGCCAGCATTGGTGCAGAGGTTCAAGGGGTGGGGGGTCAGCCTGTCAATGCTCAGACCATACACCGCACACTGCATCAAATTGGTCTGCATGGCTGTTGTCCTAGAAGGAAGCCTCTTCTAAAGATGATGCACAAGAAAGCCCGCAAACACTTTGCTGAAGGCAAGCAGACTAAGGACATGGAGTACCCGAATCATGTCCTGTGGTCTGATGAGATCAAGATAAATGTATTTGGTTCAGATGGTGTCAAGCGTGTGTGGTGGCAACCAGGTGAGCAGTACAAAGACAAGTGTGTCTTGGCTACAGTCAAACATGGTGGTAGGAGTGTCATGGTCTGAGGCTGCATGAGTGCTGCTGGCACTGGGGAGCTACAGTTCATTGAAGGAACTATGAATGCCAACATGTACTGTGACCTACTGAAGCAGAACATGATCCCCTCCCTTCGGAGACAGGGCAGTATTCCAACATGATAACGACCCCAAACACACCTCCAAGACAACCACTGCCTTGCTAAAGAAGCTGAGGGTAAAGGTAATGTACTGGCCAAGCATGTCTCCAGAACTAAACCCTATTGAGCATCTGTGGGGCACCCTCATATGGAAGATGGAGGAGGTCTCTAACATCCACCAGCTCCATGATGTCATCATGGAGGAGTGGAAAAAGACTCCAGTGGCAATCTGTGAAGCTCTGGTGAACTCTATGCCCCAAGAGGGTTAAGGCAGTACTGGAAAATAATGGTGGCCACACAAAATATTGACACTTTGGGCCCAATTTGGACATTTTCACTTAGGGGTGTACTCACTTTTGTTGCCAGCGGTGTAGACATTAATGGCTGTGTGTTGAGTTATTTTGAGGGGACAGCAAATTTACACTGTACACAGCTGTACACTCACTACTTTACATTGTAGCAAAGTGTAATTTCTTCAGTGTTGTCACATGAAAAGATATATATATATATATATTTATCGGCGTATAACACGCGCCAGAGTATAACACGCACCCCAAGTTTAGGAGGGCATTTTAAGGAAAAACTTTTAGTAGGGAAGTTTAAGGAAAAAAACTTACATTTAAATGCCAATCAATGCAGCCTCATCAGTGTCCATCTGCAGCCTTGGCCATCATTGCAGAATGATCAGTGCCGTTTGCAGCCTTGCTAAGTGCCATTTGCAGCCTTGCCCATTGTTATATGCAGCCTTGCCCAGTGCAGCCTTGTCCATTGTCATATGCAGCCTTGTCCAGTGCAGCCTTGCCCATTGTCATATGCAGCCTTGCCCAGTGCAGCCTTGCCCAGTGCCGTGTGCCGTTTGCAGCATTTAATTGTTTAAATTTGCCGCCGAGATGGACAGAGCCTGTGTACTTGGCTCGTCATGCCTCCCCGCCTCCCTGCTGTCTCAGAGGATGAGGAGCGAGCGCTGCCGAAAAAGACCGAGCCGGGTGTACTGTGTACTCGGCTCGTCTCCGCTCGCAGTCCCGCCCAGTCCTGCCATTGGACGGAGTGTTATGTGCATCATAGGAGCTAGGCGGGACTGCGAGCAGAGCTGAGCACTCGGCTCGGTCTTTTTCGGCAGCACTCGCTCCTCATCCTCTCAGAGACATCAGGGAGGGGTGACGGCGGGACAGCGTGACTGCGAGCGGAGCTGAGCAGTCGGCTCGGTCTTTTTCGGCGGCGCTCAGTCTTTTTCGGCGGCGCTCGCTCTTTTTTGGCACACAGACAGTGGGGATTGGCGTATAACACGCACCCACGATAAGAAAAAAGTGTGTGTTATACGCCGATAAATACGGTATATATATCTATATATAGATATATATATATCTAACTATATATCTAACTATATATATATATATATATATATATATATATATATATATATATATATATATATATATATATAGATAGAGATATATAGATAGAGATATATATATATAGATAGAGAGAGATTATATATATATATATATATATATATATATATATATATATATATATATACACATACACACATATATATATATATATATATATATATATATATATATATATATATATATATACACACACATATATATATATGTACACACACAGTCTGGTCAGCCTGCAGGCAATTTCTTTAAAATCTGGCGGGTTGCCAGGTTTATTTAGCAGAGGTTTGCAAACGCACAATGCCTTGAGAGGAAGTCCTCCTCTTACTCCTGCTGCTCTGCCTCCAGTGCCCATAAAGCTATTCAAAGTCTGCTCCACTAGGAACACAACAGGGATTGTGTCACTGATGCACGCACCATCCTTGTGGCCTCCTCAAATGGTGACAATACAGTGCATGCATCCTTAATGATCAGCCATTGGCCATTGGCGTGGGGAAAAAAAGCCAAGGCGGCCTGAGCCTGTCGTTGTGCCATACTGACAAAGGTACTCATTGACAGCGCTCTGCTGCATGTATAACCACTGCAGCATTGTCAAAGTTGAGTTCCACCTGGTGGCCATGTCACAAATCAGGCGGTTTACTGGCAGGTGAAATTCCTGCAGAATTTCAGCCAACCGAGCACTGGCTGTGTATGACCGCCTGAAATGGCTACAGACTCTTCTGGCCAGCTTTAGCACATCTTGCAACCCTACGTATTATGGGTACGTATTTGGGAAATGCTGCACCACCAAATTAAGGACATGTGCCAGGCATGGCACATGTGTCAACTTTCCCAGTCTAAGGGCAGACAGGAGGTTTGAGCCATTATCGCACACGACCATTCCTGGCTCCAGCTGGAGTGGTGTGAACCACCTCTGGGCCTGTCCCTGCAGAGCTGCAAGAATCTCTGCTCCGGTGTGGTTCCTGTCCCCTAAACACCCCAGCTGAAGCACTGCATGGCACCTTTTAGCCTGACTCTGGGAATAGCCCTTTGAACGCTTAGGGGGTACCAGATGTTCATAGGACAATTCTGCAGAGGAGGGCATGCAGGTGGCAGGGGAGGAGGGGGTAGAGCATACAGGTCTGGCATCATCACCACCAGCTCTATGGAGACGCGGGGGCACAACAAGCTGCAGCACTGAGCCCTGTCCTGCATCCTTTCGAGTTGCAAGCAGCGTTACCCAGTGTGCTGTGAACAAAATATATCGTCCCTGCCCATGCTTGCTGGACCACATGTCAGCAGTAAGGTGGCCTTGCCTAACGATGCCAGAACATTCCCTTCCACGTGATGGTAGAGAGATGGAATGGCCTTACGTAAAATGTAGTAGCAACTGGAAACCTGCCATTGTGGTACAGCACATTGTGCGAATTCACGGAAGGGGGCAGAATCCACCAGGCTGAAAGGCAGAAGTTGGAGAGCCAACAGCTTTGACAAGCTTGCATTCAGGTGATGGGCATGTGGGTGCCAGGGACTGTATTTTGTTTTCTGCTGCAGCAGAGAAATTTGCCGGCTACATTCTTGTCAGAAACCATGAAATCAGACCGAGACAGAAGTACAGTTAAATCACACTTGTTTAATAATAAAAGTAAAAAGAACAAACATAGTCAAAACATAGCCAAAGTACAGTAACCGGAACGGATAGTCAGCCAAGCCAGAAGTCAGGGATCAATGTAGTGGAACAGCAAGCAGGATCTGGAGCCAGAAGGGATGTCAGCAAAGCAAGTCTTTAAACAGGAACGCAGGCTCTGTGATGTTGACCAAGGCGAAGGCAGAGATTCTTTCAGGTGGACGGCTTAAGTAGGTAGGACCGATGAGCAGGATATAATCAACAACTGAGTAACAGTGGAGAGATAGGAGCTGGCAATTAGCCGACAGGTGAGTGGCCAGCTCTGAGAAGGAAGGGATGAGCCCAGCCCTGACAAGTCTACAGCTGGTGGTGTGCTGCTGGCAGATGTGCTGCTAGGACCTGGGACACCCTGTGCTATACCATCATCCCGGTCAGTGGAGGCTGCTGAGAGGTAATGACTTGGTATCACAGGGGCAGACTGAAGTGAGTAAGGAGGAGGATAAGGGACAGATTTGTGCCATTTTTGTGTGGCTTTTAGGTGCTCTTGCCAACAGGCTGAGTGGTTGGACGTTAAATGCCTTGTTAAGCATGTGGTACCCAAATGGTTGGTGTTTTTGCCACATTTAATGTGCCTGAGACACAGTTTGCAGATAGCAACAGTGCGATCTGCTGCAGATATGCTGAAAAAGGCCCAGACAGCTGAGCTTTGGGGAGTGGGCCGGGAGATAACAGCTACAGAATGTGATGGAATAGGGTGGCTGCTCTCTACTCTTTCTTGATGTTGGCCTCCTTGGGGTTGTGCCACCTCACCTTCAGTTTCCTCCTCTGCTCTATCTGGCACCCAAGTTGCATCAGTGACCTCATCATCATCATCATCTCAATCTCCTACATCTTCATCATTAGCACTGGAGACAACTTGGCAATATGCTGCAGCTTGGGGAACATGAATGACAATTTGTCTACCAGTGTTCCTCCCTCTCTCTAGGCTCATGTTCCTGTCATCCTCAACCTCAGAACCAACATCTAAATCCAGTGGTGGCCGGGCATCATCAAGGAGCAAGGGGCTGATGCTGTGGTCAAATAACTCAGCTGACTCCTCAATGGCTGATGTTGGGGATATGGCAGGAATAGATGTGAACAAGGAGGCAGGTTTGTCCACTCTGGCAACTGCAGGGGACTGCACACTTGTCTCTGATTGCGTGACGGAGGATGAGGAAGGTTTAGTAAGCCAGTCCACCACCTCCTCTGCATGCTGTGGCTGGATAGCACGGGCAAACTCACTAAACAGAGGAAATGAAGCCCTGCCTATGGACTTACCACCATGTCCACCTTTGCCTGTGGACACATTTGTTGCTGGCCCCCTTACAGTGCTAAGGGAACGTCTGCCTCTCCTTGTTGTCCTCCCAGACATTATTGGGAGGGAGGGGGCGGTGCTTATAAGCAAATGTAAAGAAGAAGTTGAAATCTGTACGTAGATGCACTTTAATCAATGTAAAGAGGTGTTTGGTGCACTTTAATTTGATTACTCACACTACACACAGACACTCCACGGATACACTAGAATATACTGCAATATAATACGCCAAACGTACAGTGACACACAGAACTGTATGGCATTAAACTGTCAGTAACGCACACAGAACTATATGGCGCTAAACTGGCAGTAACGCACACAAAACTATATGGCGCTAAACTGGCAGTAACGCACAGCAAACTATATGGCATTAAACTGGCAGTAACGCACACAGAAGTAAATGGCGTTAAACTGGCAGTGACGCACACAGAAGTAAATGGCGTTAAACTGGCAGTAACGCACAAAACTATATGGCGTTAAACTGGCAGTAACGCACACAGAACTGTATGGCGTTAAACTGGCAGTGAGGGGGACATCTCGCAGTTGCTCGGTACAGAAATCCTCTCTCCTGACCTCTAAGTCGGGTACCACATTCTGGCTACTCTCATTGTCAGGGTAAGAGATGTTCTGTTCGTTACCCTTAGGCTAGCTTCCAGGTCCTCCAGCTCCCTAGCCATGACAGGGAAAGAAAGAGGTCTTGAACCCTGGAACATTCTTACCAGAACTGCTGGGTGATCTTACACCCCTAGACACACCAAAGTGGGGTGTAGATAGGTTCACCAAGTCCTCAGTAGCAGTCTACTTCTCCACTAGGTCCACCAATTGGGTTGCAGTTTTGGGGTCCCCCTGTCCGACCCACCTCATCAGAGCAGCAGGGAGCGCACGCAGGTACCGGTCCATTACCACACGCTCCATGATCTGGGGGCCTGTCAAGGTATCTAAGTATTCCTGACTTCAGAGTCTCATAGTTCTGGCCTTACCCGGTTCCAGATCAAAGTAGGCCTTTTGAGGTTTTCCTGTCAAAAATGGTGCCAACAGACCCGCCCACTGTTCTTTTGGCCATCCTTCGCAGACAGCGACTCTCTCAAAAGTCGCAAGGTATGCCTCGACATCATTGGCAGGTTTCATCTTCTGTAGGTGGTATGAGGCACGTACCATCTTTGGTTCCACTGGCACAGGAGGTGAGGACTCCTTTTTCAATTCCACCAGAGCCTCAGCGAACTGCCGGTTCTTCTCCTGCTGAGCCACCTGATGTGCTGCAGCGGCCTCCGCGACTTGGCGGTTGATTTCCAGCTGAGCTGCATTGGCCTGACGCAGGGCCTTTAATTATTCCTCCATCTTTAGAAACTGCCCGTATTCTCCACCACGTGTGGGAGATTAGCTCATGGGGCTCACCTTTTGTGGGAAAAAAGGTCAGCATGCAGACAATTTCTTTAAAATCTGGCAGGTTGCCAGGTTTATTTAGCAGAGGTTTGCACAATAATAAAAACAAACAAAAATAAAATTTAAAGCAAATCCTTGCCGTCCGGCGCTAAACTATACAGCAGACTTCCTCTCTATTCGGTGTGGGGCTGGTCCCCGACACCCACAAAACATGTGGTAAAGCAAACCTTCTTTTTAAGTCCAAACAGAGCTCTCTCTCAAATTCCTATCTGAGTCTCAGGCCAGAGCTATACTGTGCTCTCTTCCTGCTCATTTAAAGTCCACCTGAGCGTGGACTCAAGTGGACCACAACATGCGTACCGGACCTAGCCTGCCACAGAGGATGCAAAAACCCGGGCCGGATTCCGGTTCAGTCTCTTACAACAGAACGCATGCGAGGTGAAATATAACAATTATCCATTACCTCACCTCACATACTCTCTCAATATATACTGTATATACTCTGCATTTAATGTAGACTAGATATTCAGTGTAGACTCTATATTCAGCCAGTGTAGTATATATAAAACAGTGTACTGAAGTGGCTAAGGGGAATCCCGTGCCAAAATAGAAAAAAAATGGAGTGGGGGATCCCCCATAATCCATACCAGGCCCTTCAGGAAACCCTGCGCCAATTTTTTTTCAAAAATGACATGGGGGTCCCCCCAAAATCTATACCAGACCCTTATCCAAGCATGCAACCTGGCAGGTCAGGATAGGGGGGATGAGTAAGCACTCCCTCTCCTGAACCATACCAGGCCACTTGCCCTCAACATGCGGAGGGTGCTTTGGGGCAAGGGCCTCATCCCCACAAAATGAGCACTTCTGTTCGTGCCCCATAGACTTTATCAGTGTTTGCACAATTTTTTTTTCGCATGTTCTGGTGCAAACCGAACCGGGGGTGTTCGGCTCATCCCTAGTCATCACTGCTCACCTCCACCATCACAGTATTGAGCTCTCAAATGCTGAGCTCAGAACTACTGCATCAGGGGAGAGAGAGTATGTGAGGGGGTTTGAATCAGAGAAAGAGCTCACTCCTGTGATGGTGGAGGTGAGCAGTGACAACTAGGCCTCACTTAGCAACGTCCTGGGAGTACTTAGCAAGGTCCTGGGAGTATTCCATTCAGGCTTCATAAGGTATGTAAATGGCCTACACCTAAGGATATTATTCATGTAGCAAGGTCCGAGGCTTCCTTCAGTCTAATGAGAGCCTCCAGGGCCAGAGATAGCTGACATGCTTCTGTATATGGTGGGTTGCATGGCATAGTGGGTGTAATATGAGGTATATTAATTGGGTGCCAGACACTTCTTGAATGCAAAGAGATTTTACTTCTCTTAACAGAACTTTGGGAGAGAGGGTTAGGGCCAGGACACCCTTGAACAGTTGCACTACTAATTGGCAGACTTCTACAGGAGGACAGCCATGCAGGGAAAGGCATCCAGCAAAACGCCACATCTGCATGTGTAGGAATGCTGTCTCCTATGGCAACATAGGAGTTGGGCCCTGCCGCGGCCTCGAGGAGTGACTGGTGCGCTGGGTCCTGGCGTAGTCATTAAGGCAGGGGTAGCAGCTTCTTGCATGACTCTGGTAATGGCTTGTGGGCTCTGGATATCACTCCCAGCCAGGATAGGGACATACTTGTCCCTTTCAACCTGTACTATGCGCAGAGGTTGAGTTGGGGAGACAACTTCAAACAGGTGCTCTCCGCAGCGTCCACAGACGATCCAAGGCATCAACTGAGTGGCCAGACTGGATCATCTCCCACAGATAAGTCCCAAGGCCTCATAGCCTCCAGTCATATACAGGGCAAGCTTACCCTTCGGTGTATACCGCACTCCGGTGTCAGCCAGGACAGGTTTCGCATCGCTCGGACCGAACCAAACACCTGGAGCGTATTTTTTCCAATCCGCCATCTTGCATACGAACTGCGCCATCTTTCTCTCAGACCTGCAACCAGACACACATGCCAGCACTTCCTTATCCTCCCTGCGCTGCTCTATTTCTTCTAGATAGGCCCTCAGACAGCCTAGCAGCCAGATGTGCCCAGGATAGGCCCAAACTCCGGCCTAGCAGCCCGGGCAATATGACACACATCCACCCAGACAGCCGTCCAGGTGGCACAGAACACTGATCACCTGACTCCACCCATATATATAGGTTCTCCCAGCAGGCCAAAGGCATTTAATAAAACCCCTGCCCATTGGCTGAGATACCCCATATACTCATAATTTGAACAAAATATAGGTGTCTTGCGAGCCACAGATGGACTAATGCCTCTAAGGAGTAAACTATTTAAGCTGCAAGCACTGAACCACGTTTCATTGCGTGTAGATAGATAAAAAATAGTAAATGTGCCCGCGCTAGTATAGTGTCACATATAAAATATATAAAAAATATTTTCACATATAAAACACATGTAATGTGATAAATAAAACCTTACAGGTAAAATATAATGCAAATAACTATAAATGATAAACCACCAAGTGCATATAAAGGTGCAATCGTGGTAGTAACTAATAAAAGTGCAACGTGCTAAAATATAAATATCAAAACACTTTCCAGTGACAAATGAGTGTATATCCCAATTAATAAATACAAATCACAAAAAACGTGAAGAAATAGTGTCCATAAAGTGAATAAACATCATGCTTCTTCTGATGGGTGTATAAATCACAACACGTGAAAACTGTGCTCTCCCGTGACACCCCACATGTGCTTGCGCTCACCTTCAGTCCTGTGACACAGTAATTAAACGGTGTCAAAATAAGCATTGGGGCCACTCCTAGGCTCACTCAGGATACAATGATGCAAAGACACTCCTCCCAGGTGAAACTGCTAGGCTCACTCAGGTTACAATGGTGCAAAAACAATTGGATGGGTGCTAGAGTGCACCAGACTGTACAGGTAAAATAATAAGCAGCTGATCGTATGGCGTGCGGTATGGCATGTGTAATTCCTCCTCCTCTGCTGACAGCTCCGTCCTACCCCTCCCCTTGGGGAGGGGTAGGACGGAGCTGTCAGCAGAGGAGGAGGATTACACATGCCATACCCTTGGGGAGGGGTAGGACGGAGCTGTCAGCAGAGGAGGAGGATTACACATGCCATACCGCACGCCATACGATCAGCTGCTTATTATTTTACCTGTACAGTCTGGTGCACTCTAGCACCCATCCAATTGTTTTTGCACCATTGTAACCTGAGTGAGCCTCAGGAACAGTGTTAGTTAACCAACTATGAACTTAGCCTGGGAGGAAGAGGTTGTAGGACGACAACTCTACCCGGACACCCCGCAGGGGTGCTATACTGTGACCGTGAAGAGCTGTCCCCCCCTCCCCTATATGCCAACTTCTGACTTCATCTGTCTAAGCTTGTAACCAGTGAGAGAAACATGTCATAGATTGAATTTAGAGTGGGTTCTACCAAGTCAAGTGGGTACACTTAAGAGTTATGATCGTCAGATAAGGTATTTTCGTCAGAGTTATGGTTAAAAATTTCAGCAAATGCAGGAGAGTTGGTCCAGTCAGTCCACGGTTGCCACATGTGGATAATTTTCATTTTGTCGTGTCGTAACGCTAGGGTTGTTTCGTGTGTGAAGTGAACATGTGTAGTGTGGACTACATCTTTTAATGTGGGGGAATCAGGGTCTTTCCATTTCCTAGATATACTAAGTCTGGCTGCTAGGAGAACGTGTGTAATGATATTCCTTATCGTGTTGGGGTATTGTTCTATGTCTAATGAGAGTAAAGCCAGGGATGGCCTACTTCTGATGGTCAGGTGTGTAATTTCTGATAGTAGTTGAAAAATTGAGCTCCAATATTGTGTGAGCTTGGGGCAATCCCAAAATGTATGTAGCAAATATCCTTTAATTCCGCAGTTCCTCCAGCAGGTGTCATCAATGACTTTACTAAATTTAGAAATTCTATCTGGGGTCATATACCAACGATATGTTAGTTTATATGCTAGTTCCCAAAGGGTGGAACAGCAGGTAGCCTTATAAATGGATTTGCAGGTTTTTTCCCATTTATCTATTGTGAATGATTGTCTTAGGTCTCTTTCCCATCTGATAATCGGTGATGATGTTGTGAATGTGGTCTTGTGATGAAGCAGGTTGTAAAATATCGATATACCTTTACGGGGTGTTATAGGAGATCTAAAGTAGATCCATGCTTCTTGGGGGAGAGTACATTTCCAGGTTGCAAGCGATGTGAGGCAGTGGTGGGTGCGAATGTACAGGAACATATCAGAGGACGGGAGGTGGAATTCTTTTTGTAGTGAGGAAAATGATTTGGGTTTATCGGTGTCTATCAAATCAGAGAGGTGGATAATGCCCTTTTCTTTCCATCTTAAATATGAAGTTGATGTTATTAGATGATGTAGAGATTCTTTAGGAATGTGAACATTGGAGGGTATAGTGTGATTTACAGGTGTTTGTAGGAGTCTGAACCAAGCTTTGATAGGCGCCAATATCGTCGGTGAGACGTGGGGAGGGATCTTTGCTCCTAGCGTGATAGCCAATAACCAAGAAGATATATTGCCACAGGGGATTGCAGATGATTCTATTTTGCCCCACAGTGTGGGGAGGGGGGTTTAGGAACCATTCTCTAACTTGGGTGAGAATAGAAGCCATGTAATAGTCTAAGAAATCTACATATCCTGTTCCTCCCCCTAGTCGATATTTAATTAGTTGAGAATGTCCGCATCTTGATTTTTTACCCTGCCAGATAAAGCTTGATAGGAGTTTTTGTAAAGATTTGAAATAATGGAGGGGTATGGGAATGGGTATTGTGCGAAATAGGTAGAGTATTTTGGGTAGATGAAACATTTTGAATGCCGCTAAGCGTCCCAGCCATGAGAATTCAATTGATGCCAGCTTGGTAAGGTCGTTTTGGAGTTTGGTTCTAAGAGGTAGGTAGTTCATAGAATATAATGATTTGGTCGATTTGGTCAATTGTATTCCCAGATACAATATGCTGTTATCTGCCCAAATGTATGGGAACTGTTTTTTTAGTCGATCGCTAGCAGGGTTGTTTATACCCAAATTTAGTATATACGATTTAGTTTTGTTAATTTTGTCATATGAAACATCACTGAACCAGGCAAGCGTCTTTTGTACCTCAGGCAAGGATCGTTCGGGGTCAGTGATCATTAGGATCACATCATCTGCGAATAGACTGATTTTGTGTTCTATGGTTGCTAGGGAGATTCCAGATATTTTGTTGTTAGATCTAATGTGCTCGGCCATGGTCTCCATAATAAGGTTGAATATTAGTGGTGATAATGGGCAACCTTGTCTTGTACCGTTCGATATTTGGAAAGGTATAGACAGGGTATCTGCAGAGAACACCCGAGCAGAAAGATTAGAGTATAGGGCCATTATTGCATTATGTATTTGTCCTGTAAGACCAAACTTGTTCAGCACTGCAGATAGGAAACCCCAGTGGACCCTATCAAATGCCTTTTCGGCATCAAGGGAAAGGAGTAGGGAAGGCAATTTAGCAGATTCTACATGGTGGATTAAATTAATCATTCGTCTAGTGGCGTCTGAAGCTTGAAGACCTTTGGTGAAGCCGGACTGGTCTTGGTGTATTAGAGAGGGGAGTATATCTTCGAGTCTGTTGGCAATGATTTTAGCATAGATCTTTACATCCAAATTCAACAATGAGATGGGCCTAAAGTTTTTTGGGGTGTTAGGTTCCTTACCGGGTTTGGGCAAGGTAACTACCATGGCACTAAGCATTTCAGCAGGAAAGGAGGCGGATTGAACATTTGAGTTGAAGGCATGGCATAGGATGGGAGCTAGAATATGTTGGAAGCCTTTATAGTATTCCCCCGTGAAGCCATCTGGGCCAGGAGATTTGAAGTTAGGGAGGTTGTTAATCACTTTTAGAATTTCATCAGTCGTGAGTGGTTCATTTAATTTAGAGAGTTTTTTGTTGGTTAATAGATGGGAGCTGTATATTGTTTAGGAAGATTTGGATCATTTCTGGGGATGGTTGGTTGGTGGTCGGGTCATTTTTAAGATTGTACAGATCTTCGTAATATGTGCTAAAGGCGTTTGCTATGG
Source organism: Lithobates clamitans (assembly GCA_037952925.1). Taxonomy (NCBI): domain Eukaryota; kingdom Metazoa; phylum Chordata; class Amphibia; order Anura; family Ranidae; genus Lithobates; species Lithobates clamitans. The sequence goes on from JBBGZY010000224.1 coordinate 1,777,421, forward strand.
AGTGCGGTTTAAGAAGTTTTTCTTTGGAGTGGGGGTGGAGAATGAAAGGGATTTTTGTTTTGTTTCTGTACCCCTTGACTCGTAAGGATATTGCCTTACCTGCTTTGTTATTTGTGGTATATGATGTGGATTTGAGTATTTTGTATGATTTTTCATATTTTTCAAGAAGGTAGGATCTCAATTCGTGTCTGAGAGTGAAGAGTTTAGATTTTAGGGCAGGAGATGGGTTTATTTTGTTTAGGGATTCAGTCTTGGATATGTCAGGGGTCAGTTTATCTAGTTTTTGAGTCATTTGTTTCTTAGCTCTGGCGCCCATTTGAAGGAAAACACCTCGTATTACAGCCTTGTGAGCGTTCCATACCACCAGCGGATCAGATACCGATGCTTGGTTAAGCTTGAAGAATTCTTCTAGTTGTGTTTGAATAGGTGTTGAATATGGATGAGCCGAACACCCCCCTGTTCAGTTCGCACCAGAACATGCGAACAAGAAAAAAGTTTGTTCGAACACACGAACAGCATTAAAGTCTTTGGGGCACAAACATGAATAATCAAAAGTGCTAATTTTAAAGGCTTATATGCAAGTTATTGTCATAAAAAGTGTTTGGGGACCTAGGTCCTGCCCCAGGGGACATGGATCAATGCAAAAAAAGTTTTAAAAATGGCCGTTTTTTCAGGAGCAGTGATTTTAATAATGCTTAAAGTCAAACAATAAAAATGCAATATCCCTTTAAATTTCGTAGCTGGGGGGTGTCTATAGTATGCCTGTAAAGGGGCGCATGTTTCCCGTGTTTAGAACAGTCTGACAGCAAAATAAAATTTCAAAGGAAAAAAAGTCATTTAAAACTACTGGCAGCTATTGCATTGCCGGTCCGACAATACACATAAAAGTTCATTGATAAAAACGGCATGGGAATTCCCCACAGGGGAACCCCGAACCAAAATTTTTTAAAAAATGACGTGGGGGTCCACAGGAAAAGAGGGGGGACGAGAAAGAGGCCCCCCCTCCTGAACCATACCAGGCCACATGCCCTCAACATTGGGAGGGTGCTTTGGGGTAGTCCCCCAAAACACCTTGTCCCCATGTTGATGAGGACAAGGGCCTCATCCCCACAACCCTGGCCGGTGGTTGTTGGAGTCTGCGGGTGGGGTGCTTATTGGAATCTGGAAGCCCCCTTTAACAAAGGGACCCCCAGATCCCGCCCCCCCCCTGTGTGAAATGGTAAAGGGGTACAAAAGTACCCCTACCATTTCACTTAAAAACGGTCAAAAATGTTAAAAATGACAAGAGACAGTTTTTGACAATTCCTTTATTTAAATGCTTCTTCTTCTATCTTCCTTCATCTTCTTCTTTTTCTGGTTCTTCTGGCTCTTCTGGTTCTTCCCCCGGTGTTCTCGTCCAGCATCTCCTCCGTGGCGTCTTCTATCTTCTCCTCGGGCCGCTCCGCACCCATGGCATGAGGGGAGGCTCCCGCTCTTCTCTTCATCTTCTTCTCTTCTTCATCTTCTTCTCTTCTTCTCTTCTTCAGCTTCTTCTCCGGGCAGCTCCGCATCCATGCTGGCATGGAGGGAGGCTCCCGCTGTGTGACGCGTCTCCTCTTCTAACGGTTCTTAAATAATGGGGGGCGGGGCCACCCGGTGACTCCGCCCCCTTTGACGCACGGTGACTTGACGGGACTTCCCTGTGACGTCACGGGGAATGCCACAGGGAAGTCCCGTCATGTCCCGTGCGTCAGAGGGGGGCGGGGCCGTCAGAAGAGGAGACGCGTCACACAGCGGGAGCCTCCCTTCATGCCAGCATGGATGCGGAGCGGCCCGGAGAAGAAGATGAAGAAGAGAAGAAGAGAAGAAGAGAAGAAGATGAAGAAGAGAAGAAGATGAAGAAGAGAAGAAGATGAAGAGGAGAGCGGGAGCCTCCCCCCATGCCATGGGTATGGAGCGGCCCGAGGAGAAGAAGATAGAAGACGCCGTGGAGGAGATGCTGGATGAGAACACCGGAGGAAGAACCAGAAGAGCCAGAAGAACCAGAAGAAGAAGAAGATGAAGGAAGATAGAAGAAAGAAGAAGCATTTAAATAAAGGAATTGTCAAAAACTGTCTCTTGTCATTTTTAACATTTTTGACCGTTTTTTAGTGAAATGGTAGGGGTACTTTTGTACCCCCTTACCATTTCACACAGGGGGGGCGGGATCTGGGGGTCCCCTTGTTAAAGGGGGCTTCCAGATTCCGATAAGCCCCCCGCCCGCAGACCCCCACAACCACCGGCCAGGGTTGTGGGGATGAGGCCCTTGTCCTCATCAACATGGGGACAAGGTGTTTTGGGGGGCTACCCCAAAGCACCCTCCCAATGTTGAGGGCATGTGGCCTGGTACAGTTCAGGAGGGGGGGCGCTCTCTCGCCCCCCCTCTTTTCCTGCGGCCTGCCAGGTTGCGTGCTCGGATAAGGGTCTGGTATGGAATTTAGGGGGACCCCCACGTCATTTTTTTTTTTTTTAATTTTGGCCGAGGTTCCCCTTAATATTCATACCAGACCTGAAGGGCCTGGTATGGAATTTAGGGGGACCCCCACGTCATTTTTTTAAAAATTTTGGTTCGGGGTTCCCATGTGGGGAATTCACATGCCGTTTTTATCAATGAAATTTTATGTGTATTGTCGGACCGGCAATGCAATAGCCGCGAGTAGTTTTAAATGACTTTTTTTCCATTGAAATGTCATTTTGCTGTCAGACTGTTCTAAACATGGGAAACATGCGCCCCTTTACAGGCATACTATAGACACCCCCCCAGCTACGAAATTTAAAGGGATATTGCACTTTTATTGTTTGACTTTAAGCATTATTAAAATCACTGCTCCTGAAAAAACGGCCGTTTTTAAAACTTTTTTTTGCATTGATCCATGTCCCCTGGGGCAGGACCCAGGTCCCCAAACACTTTTTATGACAATAACTTGCATATAAGCCTTTAAAATTAGCACTTTTGATTTCTCCCATAGACTTTTAAAGGGTGTTCTGCGGCATTCGAATTTGCTGCGAACACCCTAAATTGTTTGCGAACTTGCGAACAGCCGATGTTCGAGTCAAACATGAGTTCGACTCGAACTCGAAGCTCATCCCTAGTGTTGAATAACATGGTGTATTAAGAAGGTGGTTACTTACTCTCCAAATATAGGAATTGGGTTGGGGCGTGTTGTCTTCAATAGTAATACTAATTGGAGCGTGATCTGACCAGGTGGTGATATGGATTACAGATTTCGATATTCTCTGTATTAACCATTTGTCATCTAGAAAGAGATCGATTCATGAGTAAGTGTTGTGACGCGCCGAAAGGAAAGTAAAGTCCCTCTCGTTTGCGTGACAACACCTCCACACGTCATATAAATCATTAGTTGAAATAAAACTTTCCAAAGGAGAAACATGTCATTTGAGTATTGCAGTGGAGTCCATTTTGTTGTTTGGGACTAGGTTAAAGTCTCCACAAATCAGTAGATGACCCTGTTGGAGTTTTCGTGCTAAACGGAGTATCTTCCTAAAAAAGGTCATTTGACCGTGATTGGGAGTGTATAGAGAAATTAAGGTGTATGGGATATTGTTGATTGTGCAAGATAAAAAAATGTATCTTCCTTCCGGGTCTGTGACACATTGATGGAGCTGAAAGTTCACAGTGTCCCTGATGGCGATCAAGACTCCTCGTTGTTTTTTCAGAAATGAGGTCTGGAATATGTGTGGGAACTGACGGTGTTGACATTTGGGGGAGGTATCAAGAGCAAAATGTGTCTCCTGGACGCATAGCACGTTGCAGTTCTGGGCAAGTGCTGTTTTCCATAAGGAGGCCCTTTTTGCTGGGTGATTTAACCCTTTCGCGTTGAGGGAAAGGATAGTGATTCCCATGGTAGGTGGTTGTGTGTTGTGTCAAGGAAGTAAAAAAAAAAAACTTACAGTTGTTGGGCGTTGGATTGTTCCTTAGAGATCCGGTTGATGTTGGAGGAGAAGGCTGTGGTTGATGTCTTTTCGTTCAGTCGAGAATAAGAGTAGATATATTTTCTGTGTGTACCTTAGGGTTCTAATTTCCTAGGTTAGATGAGCACATAGAGGTAATGAAAAACAAAAGAGAAAAACAAAAGGATGTAATTAAATAACAAAACGAGCTCAAGCGCACCTTGTGGTGGGCAAACAGGTAATTCAGAAACAGGCAGCTCGGGTGAGCAATTGGCCAACTTTGGGGGTAAAGTTCAGCGAGCAAGGAAAAAGGCACAATATCAGACCGGACTTTAGAAGTTGCTCAGTGTAGTAGCTGGGCTGAGTAATCAGTGACGTTTGTCCTTAAATTTCTCTCGATCCATCCCAAAGGAGAAAGGGTTTGGTTTCTCAGTGGGATCCGGTAGGTTGCTGGGGGGATCTGGTATGATTCCCCATGTATGAAGAAGTTTCATACCACTTTCTAGGGTTGAAATGAAGTGGGGTACGCCATTATGGGTGACCAGAATTGTGGCTGGGTGACGCCATTTGTACGTGATTTTATGGTTATTCATGGCTTTGGTGATGGTTTTCAATTGCCTCCGCATTTGGAGAGTATAGGTCAGCACATAGTTGGATATCTGAGTACGGTGCTGGAAGTGGGGACATCTCCCTTGCTTTCATGAGGATTTGTTCTTTTGCTTGGTAAAAGTGGATTCGCAGAAGTACATCCCTGGGCACATCCGCTTCTAGGTGGCGGGGTTTGGGTAGTCTATGTATGCGATCTATAGTGAGCTCAATTGGGGATAGCTCAGGAAGCATACTAGAGAACATGGTGCTGGCAAAGTTTTGTAGTTCTCTAGGTTGGATGGATTCTGGAATGCCCAGGAGGTAGGTGTATGTGTGTCAAAGTCAACAAACAAGAGAAGGCTTCACCAGAGTGAATACAGAGGGTTCACCACAAGACCATTGGTGAGCCTCAAAAACAGGAAGGCCAGATTAGAGTTTGCCAAACAACATCTAAAACAGCCTTCACAGTTCTGGAAAAACATCCTATGGACAGATTAGACCAAGATCAACTTGTACCAGAGTGATGGGAAGAGAAGAGTATGGAGAAGGAAAGGAACTGCTCATGATCCAAAGCATACCACCTCATCAGTTAAGCATGGTGGTGGTAGTGTCATGGCGTGGTCATGTATGGCTGCCAATGGAACTGGTTCTCTTGTATTTATTGAAGATGTGACTGCTAACAAAAGCAAGTAGGATGAATTCTGAAGTGTTTCGGGCAATATTATCTGCTCATATTCAGCAAAATGCTTCAGAACTCATTGGACGGCGCTTCACAGTGCAGATGGACAATGACCCGAAGCATACTGCGAAAGCAACCAAAGAGTTTTTTTAAGGGAAAGAAGTGGAATGTTATGCAATGGCCAAGTCAATCACCTGACCTGAATCCGATTGAGCATGCATTTCACTTGCTGAAGACAAAACTGAAGGAAAAATGCTCCAAGAACAAACAGGAACTGAAGACAGTTGCAGTAGAGGCCTGGCAGAGCATCGCCAGGGATGAAATCCAGCGTCTGGAGATGTATATGCATTCCAGACTTCAGGCTGTAATTGACTGCAAAGGATTTGCAACCAAGTATTAAAAAGTGAAAGTTTGATGGATGATTGTTAATCTGTCCCATTACTTTTGGTCCCTTAAAAAGTGGGAGGCACATATACAAACTGTTGTAATTCCTACACCGTTTACCTGATTTGGATGTAAATACCCTCAAATTAAAGCTGGAAGTCTGCAGTTAAAGCACATCTTGTTCTTGTTCGTTTCATTTCAAAACCATTGTGGTGGTATATAGAGCCAAAAAGATTAGAATTGTGTTGATGTCCCAATATTTATGGACCTGACTGTATACCTACAGGTTTAGTGCAATATGCTGTATGGGAGGACCATATCTCATAAATACCCCCAAAAGGGGGATTTATGTGCTGTGTATACTGCTCACAGCACATGACCAGTACAGTCTACACCCTATGCGAGAAAATAAAACGTTACACACCCAATCGCAGTCTTCGATATTCTAACCAAAACCTCCTCCTTATTCCCAAACCCCGCTACAAAACAAAGGGAGAACGAAGATTCGCAGTCCAAGGACCACAGCTATGGAACGCTCTACCGACTTACATTCGCATGGAAGAAAACCATCAGGCCTTCAGAAAAAAACTCAACACCTACCTCTTCTAAGAAGCTGGTCAACATAGGACGGATCTAGCGCCTTGAGGCGATTCAGTTCGCATTTGCAGCGCTATACAAATCATCATTCATTCATTCACCCTCTCTACACTCCCAGCATCCAGAAAACGTCAAGTGTGCTGCACGCATGAGGAAGTTGTATCATCAGTGATCACTCAAAGGCCAAATAAAAAAGATTCTGGATGTGGAAGAAGCATTGGAGAAGCTGGCAGTGATGGTGGTGGCAGATTTTAAGCTGTCGTTACTGGACAAGTAAATTTGTCATTAATAACTGTCCCTTGCCTACTCTTAAAATGTTTGTGAACCTCGGACATGAAAAATGAAGAAAGCATATTCCTCTAAAGAGGATTTGTTTAATCTCTGTGTATAACCTGAGGCCATTTACTCCACTGGGCATATGTAAAGATTTACAACCACTTTATAAAAAGAATTGTGATTGATTTTTAATGCCAGAGTACTTTCCATTATTCAAACAGGATGCAGACAGCAATAAAAATGTGCAGAGGTTCAGATATTTTCCTACTTTATTTAAAACTAAAAAAAAAAAAAAAAAAGTTTGGCATTTTAGGCCCTAGAGTCATGGTCACCCCAGGTCAACAATGGCCCCATAAATAGTCCTTTTTGCTCACTGGGAACCCCCACTCTCTGGGTGTCAGCAACAAGGGTCTAGTCAAGAGAAAAAAAAGCAAATCAAATTCTGTTACTGACTTCTTAGAATATTAACATGTAGCCTTAACCATATAGACAGGCATACTTGGAGTAAAATTACAAAGAAACACTGCCATCATATTACAATCGATACAAGAAAATAATGGGAAAGGTGTGTGATCTTTTCAGGGGAGTGAAAACAGGAGCAGCAGCACACTTCATGAGACAGTTTTATTATGGTTTCAGCTTGATTTATGAAAATCCCACTCTCATGTTCAAAAATAGCACTGCTTATAAACATATCTAGACCAAGTCTTAGATTGTGTGTTTTACAGTGAACATGTGCCGTGTCCATGCTAGGCAAAGCAACAGGCTCACAAAGAGACCATGTCGCCAGATCATTAATTTCAAGAACAATCTTCCCATAAAATTGTAGGTGCATTTAACATGTTTTCTGCATATTATTTACCTCCCTTGTGTATACACCCAAATACCTTGAAACTGTTGCTGGGTGCCACCATTTTGCATGTCATATCAGCATCCCCAACAGACTCAGCACTTTCATTTAAGTGACACTTTATTGTATCCTACTTCTCTTCCCCAGTAGCTACATAAACAGTTATACAATGACAAATGAGAAATTCCTCTACATCCATAGAGGCTGCCCATTCAAATTCAACAAAATTTGGTACAGATGGCTTCAAGCCCCCAAAACTTGTTCTTAATTTGGAGCTCCCTTTGTAACTGTTTTACTGCTTCTTCATCACTGTCACCAGTAGTATTGATGTACACTTGTTATACTTGTTTACTTTCCAAGGTAAATGCTTAATGACCACTTCCTTTAATATGTTAATTTCTGTTTTGTAATATCTCGTTCCTATAAGGCAGTATATGCAATTAGTGGACCTCCAGCTGTTGCAAAACTACAAGTCCCATCATGCCTCTGCCTCTGGGTGTCATGCTTGTGGCTGTCAGATTCTTGCAATACCTCATGGGACGTGTAGTTCTTCAACAGATGGAGGTCCGCATATCCCTGCTTTAAGGGATGTTATGCCGCAAACACACAACAGTAAAAGTCCAATGGGAGCTTCTGGTTGGATAATCCGACCGTGTGTATGCCCCATTGGACTTTTTCTATCTGCATTTCCAACGGACTTAGATAGAGAACATGCTCTAAATTTTTCCGCCGGAACTGCCGACGAAGCTTGTCCTGTTGGCAAGTCCGACCGTGTGTACGCGGCATAAGATTCTGATTTTCACCCACTTTATTGTTAATGTGTATGAATTACATTGTTTGTGTCCCTTAACTTGTACAACTTTTAAATAAAAGTTACTGTCCGAAAGTAAATAAAAAAAAAAGGAAAATGAGTCAGTGAGATGAGGTTGCGGCAGCTGGCAAAATGGTAAGTATATGCAAAGCTCAAAACAATTATGTGCAATACAGTGTTTTAAATATATGATATAAAAAATAGTGCAAACAGAACTATAACTAATATATATATATATATATATATATATATATATATATATATATATATAGTAGCGGGGTGCCTGTGAGACAGGTTAAAATGACGAGAAAAGTGATTGATGGGATAAATGTTCCTTCACGGATTCTTAGATTTGCATCTAAGGTAATACCAGCACAGACTTCGGGGTAAAGAAGGATAGTTCTTTACCCTGTATTGGTAAAGTCTGTTCCGGGCTGTTTTTTTTGGGAGTTTGATAGAGCTCTGGGTGGGACAAACTCCCAAGTTCGTGGACCACAGTTAAATGTCTTCTTTTCAGGTCTTGATTAAGGCAGCTGGTCCTAGCTCTCGGTGAGAGAGTGTGTGTCCCCATGTGAGGAAGCAACGACGAGCATGGCTGCTTAACCCTGACTTTGGATACAAGTATTTGCATTTGTAAGAACGCTTACTAAAAACCAAGGACTGGTCAGACAACGGACACAGTAAGGCTCATTAAAGCAGAAGTTTATTTTTGTTTGATTGATGGCAAGATGCCTTTTTCTTCTGTTTGGGAATATCCTGTGGAATAAACATGAGGTTTTCCTAAAGAAACTGAGTGTGTCCCTGCATTGAGTCTGTTCCCCTACAAATTGGTGGCTTGGAGTGGGCACAAGACCCAGGGACTGTACCTCTTGCAGTGGCATTTTAAAAATAAAAAGAGCCAGCGCTCTTAAAGGGGCAGTATGCTAAGAAAGGTTTTTTTTTTAATCCACGGGTACCAGTAAAATGTTAAGAGAATGGAGGAACTAATTAAACAGCTGGTACAAGTACGCACAGTACAACAAGAAATTAACCACTTGTTGGTGACTGCTACCAAATTGGCCATGCAGGAGCAGAAGCTCATACAGAGTCAGGTACAGTCGTTGACTGACAAGGTTTTACATGTGGACAATGTTGCAGATTTACACAAGCAAGTGCAGGCTGCACGACAGAAAATGATGGCCGAGGATGACGTGGAGGCTTTCCTCACAGTTTTTGACAGGGTGGCAGAGCATAAAGGGCTTCCCCAGGAATAGTGGGCTGAGGTCCTTGCCCCCTTTTTGACCAGGGACCCACAGAAGGCCTATTTTGATCTGAATTCTGCTGGGGCCCGGCAATATGAAACTCTGAAAACAGAGATTCTGGCCCGCCTTGGCATAACAATGGCTTTGAGAGCTCAGCACGTCCATGCTTGGCAATTAACGATGGACCAACTTGCAAGGTCCCAGATGTATGACCTCATTCACCTCACATGGATGTGGTTACAGCCAGAGGTCGCCACTCCAGCCCAAATCGTGGAGAGAGTCGTAGTGGACCGCTTTGTGAGAGCCCTTCGAACCCCTACACAGCAGTTTGCCAGGAGAGCTGATCCTAAAGATGTGAATGAGTTGGTGGCCCTCGTGGAGATGTACTTGTGTACTGAGGATTTTCTTCAGGGTGTAGTACCCAAAGAATCTTTTCCAAGAGACAGAAGCCCACCAACCTGGAAAAAAGTGATCCTGTCCTAAAGTGGGGGAAAAAAGGAGGTAAATGTGACTGAGGTTCCTGAGGCGCAAGGCGTGAAGAGGCTCAATCACCAAAGGGAGAACCACCAGGACCGGGTTCCTATAGTGTGCTGGCATTGCCAAGACCCGGGGAACCTGGCTGCCAGTTGTCCGCTAAACCAGGAACCTATGGATTACAGTATGACCCAGCAAAGCTCTTTTTTTGCTACACCAGGAGGCACCCCACAACAGCCGGGCGGCACTAAGAAACAGATTTGCGTCATTAAAGTGGACGGTTGCCAGATGACTGCCTTGCTGGATTCTGGCAATCTGGCAGCCCTACCAAATCTACCATGTCAATCTATTGAAGCCCTGGAAAGACAGAGAATCCGTTATGGTCCAAGTACCCTTGGCAATGACTACCGCAGGTCCTTCTACGATGTCCGGGGTAGAGATCGCTGAGGCCCTGTCCGTAAGCCAAAAACAAGAGACCAAGGAATTTCTGCTAAGAAATAGGGAGTTCTTCTCTGATCTTCCAGGGGTTACTTCAGTAGGGATGAGCCGAACACCCCCCGGTTCGGTTCGCACCAGTACCTGCGAACGGACCGAAAATTCGCACGAACGTTAGAACCCCATTGACGTCTATGGGACTCGAACGTTCGAAATCAAAAGTGCTCATTTTAAAGGCTAATTTGCATGGTATTGTCCTAAAAAGGGTTTGGGGACCCGGGTCCTACCCCAGGGGACATGTATCAATGCAAAAAAAACTTTTAAAAACGGACGTTTTTTCGGGAGCAGTGATTTTAATGATGCTTAAAGTAAAAAAAAAAAAAGTGAAATATTCCTTTACATATCGTACCTGGGGTGTGTCTATAGTATGCCTGTAAAGTGGCGCGTGTTTCCCGTGTTTAGAACAGTCCCTGCACCATATGTCATTTTTAAAGGAAAAAATCTCATTTAAAACTGCTTGCGGGTTTAATGTAAAGTCGGGTCCTGGCAATCTGGATGAAAATCAGTGAGACAAACGGCATGGGTACCCCCCAGTCCATTACCAGGCCCTTTGGGTCTTGTATGGATATTAAGGGGAACCCCGCACCCAAATTAAAATAAGGAAAGGTGCGGGGCAACCAGGCCCTATATACTCTGAACAGCAGTATACAGGCGGTGCAAACAAGACAGGGACTGTAGGTTTGTTGTTAAGTAGAATCTGTTTGTAATTTTGAAAGGGTACATTTTTAACGTGTTTAGCTCCTGCCAAAAAATCTTTTTTAAGCTTTTTGGAAAACATAGGGAAGGGTTATCACCCCTGTGACATTTGTTTTGCTGTCTTTCCTCCTCTTCAGAAGATTTCACCTCACTTTTTGTCCCAATGACAAATGTTTTTTGAAAATTTGGGGTTTTTTGTGGAACAAGGATTGGAAAGCATCAGTGGAAAGGAGAAATGTTTTTCCCATATTAACTCTTACAGGAGAGAATTTCCCTTCCTAGGGGTAGATTTCATCTCACTTCCTGTTGTCTCCTTCCGTTTGCAAGTAGGAGTCAATTGTAAGTTAGATGTTTGAAAGTAGGGGCCTGCCCTATATACTCAGCAGAAATTTGGGCCTTAGGTGTTGTTGTGGCCACAACACTGTAAGCCCTCACAGGGCCCTGCTGTGAAATATTAGATCAAGAATTGTAATTACATGCCCCTGTTGTACAGGGGCAGAAAAATTGGGCCTTTGGTGGTGGTGGTGGTGCTGGTGCCGCAACACTGTAAGTCCTCACTCGCTCTTGGTGGGTGCAGAAATGGGCCCTGCTGTGAAATATTAGATCAAGAATTGTAATTACATGCTCCTGTTGAACAGGGGCTGAAAAATTAGGCCTTAGGCACTGGTGCTGGTGCCACAACACTGCAACCCCTCACAGACACTCTAGTTGGAACGCAGAAACGAGCCCTGCTGCAAAGTATTGCATCAAAAATTGTAATTACATGCCCCTGTTAAACAGGGGCTGAAAAATTGGGCCTTTGGCACTGGTGCTGGTGCCACAACACTGCAACCCCTCACAGATACTCTAGTTGGAATGCTGAAATGAGCCCTGCTGCAAAGTATTGCATCAAAAATTGTAATTACACGCCCCTGTTAAACAAGGGCTGAAAAATTGTGCCTTAGGCACTGGTGGTGGCGCCCAGAACCAAAAATGTTCTTACAAGCTATCAGCGTGATCATTGAGGAGGAAGAGGATAATTACTCAGGGATAGTCACTCAGCATCAGCATAGGCAGTCTTTGAAGGGATCTGAGATTTCAAAAAAAATTATTCGGTTACATCAGCATCAGGTGCTTGGTAGCTGGTGGTGATCCAAGACTGATTCATTTTTATGAAGGTCAGTCGATCGACCGAGTCGGTGGACAGTTGCACCCTGTGATCGGTTACAAAGCCTCCAGCAGCACTGAATGTGCGCTCCGAAAGAACGCTGGATGCAGGACAGGCCAGTAGCTCAATTGCATACTGTGCAAGCTCTGGCCAGTGATCCATCCTCAAGACCCAGTAACCCAGAGGATTTTCGGTGGGAAAGGTGTCCAAGTCAGATCTTGCCCCTAGGTATTCCTGCACCATGTAAAACAGATGCTGACGATGGTTGCTGGAACCGATCATACCTTGGGGCTGTGGACCAAAAAATTGTCTGACCGCATCGGTCAGACGGCCACCTTCTCCACCGCTCCTTCTTTGACTGACCGAAGCCTCAGCAACACGTTGTCCAGAAACAGGAGTTTGTAACCTCCCAGTCTCTGGGAACGCGTTGCACAGACCTTTCTGCAAGGCCTCCCGAAGATGTTTCATCCTCTGCTCCCTCTGCGATGGCAAGATAAGGTCCGCAACCTTACCCTTGTAACGTGGATTAAGGAGGGTTGCCAGCCAGTATTGGTCCTTCTCCTTGATACCACGAATATGAGGATCTTTACGCAGGCTTTGCAGGATCAGGGAGGCCATGCAGCGTAGGTTTGTGAGGCATTCGGTCCGGAGTCCTCTGGGTCACTAAGGATGACATGGTCCGCAGCCACCTCCTCCCAGCCACGTACAAGTCCATGTGTTTCTTGGGACTGATCCCTTAAAGACTGCTGCTGATGCTGAGTGCCAGGCTCCACCTCCATACTGACACAATCTTCCTCCTCCTCCTCCTCGTCCACTTCCTGTGTGATCAGTGGGCACACAGGAACACTGTCTGGATATAGGGGGCCTTGAGAGCTAAGGAAGTCCTCCTCTTCCTGCCTCTGTTCTGCCTCAAGTGCCCTGTCCATTATTCCACGCAGCGTGTGCTCCAACAGGTGGACAAGGGGGACAGTGTCACTGATGCATGCACTGTCACTGCTCACCATCCTCGTGGCCTCCTCAAATGGTGACAGGACAGTGCATGCATCCCTGATCATGGCCCACTGGCGTGGGGAAAAAAAAACAAGCTCCCCTGACCCTGTCCTGGTGCCATAGTCGCACAGGTACTCATTGATGGCCCTCTGCTGCGTGTGCAGCCACTGCAGCATGGCAAACCTTGCGTTCCACCTGGTGGGCATGTCACAGATTAGGAGGTTCTTGGGTAGGTTAAACTCCTTTTGGAGGTCCGCCAGCCAAGCACTGGCATTATATGACCGGCGGAAATGCACACAGACTTTCCTGGCCTGCCTCAGGACATCCTGTAAGCCCGGGTACCTGCCCAAGAACTGCTGCACCACCAAGTTAAGGACGTGAGCCAAACAGGGCACATGGGTCATTTGTCCCTGTCGGAGGGCAGAGAGGAGGTTGGTGCCATTGTCGCAAACCACCATTCCTGCCTTAAGTTGGCATGGTGTCAACCACCTCTGAACCTGCCCCTGCAGAGCTGACAGAACCTCTGCCCCAGTGTGGCTCCTGTCCCCCAAGCACACCAGCTCAAGCGCAGCATGGCATCTTTTGGCCTGCGTACTTGCGTAGCCCCTTGAACGGCTACGGAGCACCGCTGGTTCCGAGGACAAAGCACAGGAAGAGGCCATGGAGGAAGAAGAAGAGGAGGGTGTGGGGGAGAGAGGTGTGTCACAATCATTAGCATTTTGGAGGCGTGGTGGTGGAACAACTTCCAACACTACTGCACCTTGTCCTGCATCCTTCCCAGCTGCCAGCAGAGTCACCCAATGCGCCGTGAAACTTAGGTAACCATCCTGTCCATGCCTGCTGGACCATGAGTCAGCGGTAATATGCACCTTACCGCTGACCGCCCTGTCCAGCGAGGCATGGACATTGCCTTCCACGTGCCGGTAGAGAGCCGGAATCGCCTTCCGTGAGAAAAAGTGGCGTTCGGGTACCTGCCACTGAGAAACCGCACATTCCACAAACTCGCGGAAGGGGGCAGAGTCTATCAACTGAAAAGGCAGCAGTTGAAGTGCTAGCAATTTTGCCAAGCTAGCATTCAACCGCTGGGCATGTGGATGGCTGGGAGCAAACTTCTTTCGGTGGTGCAGCAGCTGGGGCAGGGAAATTTGCCTGGTACAATCTGACGTCAGTGTACCAAAAGCAGATTTCCCACAAGTACTTGGCTGTGACACACCTAATTCTACACCTTCATTCCTCTCAGTGCAGGTCTCAGAGAGGACTGAAGGTATAGTGGGGTTGGAGATCTCAGCTGATGAGGAGCAAGGAGAGGTCCTCTTTGTTCTTTGGTGTGGGTCTTTTAGATACGCTTGCCAACGAACTGCATGGCAGGTCAACATATGTCCGCCGGGGACTCCTGGTGTGAGGGGGGGCTCCGCTGGGGGCACCTGATGCAAGGATGGACTCTGCTTGGACATCTGAAGCAAGGACGGACGGCTGGTGACACGCTCAGGGATCCCACTGATTCTGCATTATGGTGAGTTGAATGATTTCATTTTATATTACAATGTAATAATAGAAATAATGCGCTTCAATCATCCTGACACCATAACAACCATGGTGCCGGGATGATTGAAGCATTAACACCAGGTGTTTGGAGTATCTTTATCTGCTGATTGTTAAACTTTCTAGAATACACATTTTTATTGTGTAGGATCTGGGGCTGCTGTCCCGTCAATTCCCTCTCTCTCCCCCTCTCCATCCCTCATTCATTTCAGACTCTAACCACACCCTCTAAAGCCACGCCCATTTAAGCCACGCCCACAATTTCACGTAAACCACGCCCATTTTTCTGCACGGCGCGCTTCGCGCGCCGCACTTGTCTCTTTTTGCTAGGCCACGCCTGCTGGCGAATGCCTCGCCCCCTACTTATTGGACAGCTCCCCCTACAGCCACAAAAGTGTCCCACATTTTTTTTTTACAATGTTGGCAACTATGAACATGTAAATAAAATCCAAACTTGAATGTGAAAAGCAATTGTGTCCATGTGTAATAATCCACTGTTCCAAAAGTGATACACCACATGTGCTTTGCTGCCACCACTATGCACTCATCGACTCACAAGCTGCAAAAATTACATAAACAATGCATGTAGTAAAGATGGTCACTCCTGCTTCTCTCCTTATGCATGATTAGAGAGACGCAGTACTCATCGCCACCAGAATGGCAGTGTGTCTCCCAGACTTCCACAAGCAATGGTATTTGTCACCAGGTCTTGAAACTGTATACAAACGCTCCCCATATGGAGCCACATACCAAAAGTGTATATAGTGTCCTAATTTAAGTAAAATTAAAAACTTTCCAAATACAGCATCCATATCAAAGTAAATTAATTTCTGGGCTTAATAAAAAACATAACTGCATAGCTTCATAAAAGTTAAAACATTAGCACCTGATTCCGACAAGAAGGTGTCTAGAAATGCAGTGCATCAGAGTTTGTTGTGTAAAGGACTGCATAGCCCATGATACCCATGCTCTCCTGTATCCACAACAGCACCTACAATGGGCACGTGAGCATCAGAAGTGGACCACAGAGCAATTGAAGATGGTGGCCTGGTCTGATGAATCACGTTTTCTTTAACATCATGTGGATGGCTAGGTGCGTGTGCGTCGCTTACCTGGGAAAGGGATGGCACCAGGATGCAGTATGGGAAGAAGGCAAGCCAGCAGTGGCAGTGTGATTCTTTAAGCAATGTTCTGCTGAGAAACCTTGGGTCCTGCAATTTATGTGGATATTACTTTGCAGTCCATGCCTCGATGGGTCAGGGCTGTTTTGGCTGCAAAACGGGGACCTACTCAATATTAGATGGGTGCCTATAATGTTATAGCTGATCAGTGTATACATTTTTGAAAGCAGAGGCCCTGTCAAATAAAATAGTGACTGTTCCAAAGTTTTTTTAGTTGCAAGACATTTCTACAACTTTTTTTTATCAAATTTTCAAAAATGCACTAAACCTTATGTATTTTGGTGCACACAAACACAATATTATACCTATACGGGATAGTCAGCAAACACACCGCAGGCAGTGAAAGAGGGTGGGGGGTTTGCTACAAAAAAATAACAATACTAAGCTTATGGCTGCAGCAGCTACTTCTTAAATACCAGGACAAGGGGTTAATATAATATTTCTGTCTAATTTCTATGGTGTTTTATAACAGATGGAGCTCTTTACTGAATGTCATGTTCATGCTTGTCCAGAAGAAATTAAATCAGATAACAGAAAACAATATACAGTATTTTCCTTAGTTTACCATTTTATTGACAGCAGGGGGAGCTAGAGTGTCAGTGTGTGCTCTCTTAAAATAGAACACGTTACACAGGCAATGTGAAAACAACACCCTGTTCAGTATGATTAGTAACCTTGTACCGTTACTGCAACGCCCATTATTAAAGAAAAGCACAAACTATTCCACAAGCACTTTGCACAGTATAGTACAAACGAAATCATTTTATGTCACCTTAGCACCGAGAGAGGACAAGAGCCCAAAACAGCTTAAACTTTTTGATTGAAAAAATAAATGTTACGTCTAAGTATGATTTTTGCTGCAATTCTGGGGGAGGTGATACTGACTGTACTACAGGAATCTGTATCAGTGGATGCTTTTTATTACACATTTTTAAGCATTTAATAGATTATAAAAGATGTATGATGTAAAATGATACACCATCTGATGCTTTATATATATATAACTCTCAAGCGTTCCATTTAAGCCTCATGCACACTAGGCATTTAGCCCTGGTGCATGAGAACCCGACGTTTTGGTGTGGGCAGAGGGCACAGATGAACCATCCAGCCCCGCTATCAGCAGCCTGTAAAACTCTACGAGAGGCTGGTGGATGGTGCCCAGAGACCAATGCCCAGATTGCAGGAAGTCTGGGTTCCTGGCCTTTGTCTCTGGGTGCATAATGCCTTAAACGTTAGTACCACTCCACAGCAGCTTTCAGCCTCTCGTAGAGTTTAAAGGGCTACCAACAGCAGGGCTAGGCAATGCCTTTGCCTTGAACAAAATGGTGGGATTACATAAGGCAGACCATACTGAAGGAAAGTAATTTGCACGATTCCCCCATCAACATAGGCATTTATGACAGGGGAGTCAGCAATTGTATAGGATTGTGTATATGGGATTGTAAGATATATATATATTATTTTTTTCTGTTTACTTTTTCCCTTTTATAGGTTGAACTAGATGGACTTGTGTCTTTTTCCAACCTAACTATGTGACTATATATAACAATAGAATATGACAGGCTGTTTTTCCCCAAGTTGATAGATCAATCAACTTGGTACATTCAGCCTGCCCATTAACAGTTTAAATTTTTGGCTGGTTCCTGCTGAATAGGCTGAGATTTGAAACGTGTATGGCCGGCCTAAATGCCAAGTGTGCATGAAAGTCTTAGGCTTATTATTTTTCATGAGTTGCAAGGAATATTGGTACCCCCCCCCCCACACTCCTTTGGAGCAAATAACCTTCCCAGATATCAATATTTCTGGAGAGTCCTTGCTTTACATTGCTAAACAAGATTGCAGGAACCACAGTACACACCCCTGCCCTGGGTGTGTACTGTGGTTAGGTCGAGTATATTCCTTTAAAAACTTGGGCCAGAAGAACTAAGAGTGAGAGGTTTATGGGAAGTGGTAGCCTGCAGATAAGCTTTATGTAGAATGCAAAGGTTGCATTCAATCACAAGGAAACTATAGCAGAGGAAAGTGGAAGTGCTAGCTGTCATTTCTGTGTTAAACTTGAATCTGAACAGAACAGTATTGCAGATGTCTCGAGGAAATAGGAGGTGGTGTACTCCTGTAGCGCAGACAGGGCCGCTGTTAGAAATCACAGGGCCTCTTACAGCCTACCTGATGGGGGCCCCCCTCTGCCCCATCCCTGGCCTGCCCTCGACCCCCACCCCTCATCCTGCCTCAAAACAAAATGCAGCTTTGTCTAAAAGTGCATGCAGTAGAAAATGAGGCCTAAGACTACAGGGCTTTTTTACTTAGAAAATAGGTGCAGAAACTCTATCATGCCACCATTGCATCACTAGCCATCAACATAATCAACACCCCCCCTCAGTGTGCTACATAAATAATGCAGAGTTCAGGAGTGCATACAGGGTTCAACAGTTTATTGCAGAGAGTTTAGGGGGGCGCTATGTACAGAGTGCACTACACATGAAGTGCAGGATTTCAGCAGTGCACTACCAACAGATTGCAGAGTTGAGAAGTGTGCTACGTACAAAGTGCAGAATGCAGCGGTGTGCTATGTACAGATTACAGGGTTGAGGAGTGTGCATTGCACAGAGCGCAGGGTTCATGAGTGCACTACATACAGAGTACAGAGTTGAGGAGTGTGCGATTGTACAGTATGGAGTAGTGCACTAGGTGCAGAGTTCAGGAGTGAGCTTTGTACAGAGTGTGCAGTGTACAGGGTTCAGGGTTCAGGAGTGCACTGCATACACATTACAGGGTTCAGACTTGTACTAGACTCAGAGTGCAGGGTTCAGGATTTTGCCACGTACAGAGTGCAGGGTTCAGGATTTTGCCACATACAGAGTGCAGCGTTCAGGAGTGGGTTACATTCAGAGTGCAGCGTTCAGGAGTGTGTTACATTCAGATTGCATGGTGCAGGAGTGCGCAATGTACAGAGTGCAGGGTTCAGGAGTTCGCTACATACAGAGTGCAGGGTTCAGGAGTTCGCTACATACAGAGTGCAGGGTTCAGGCGTTTGCTACATACAGAGTGCAGGGTTCAGGAGTTCGCTACATACAGAGTGCAGGGTTCAGGAGTTCGCTACATACAGAGTGCAGGGTTCAGGAGTTCGCTACATACAGAGTGCAGGGTTCAGGAGTTCGCTACATACAGAGTGCAGGGTTCAGGAGTTTGCTACATACAGAGTGCAGGGTTCAGGAGTTTGCTACATACAGAGTGCAGGGTTCAGCAGTTTGCTACATACAGAGTGCAGGGTTCAGAAGAGTACTACGTGCAGAGTGCAGCGTTCAGGAGTGCGTTACATTCAGAATGCAGTGTTCAGGAGTGCATTACATTCAGAGTGCACGGTTTGCAAGATTGCACTACATAAAGAGGGCAGAGTTCAGGAGTGTGCTACATACAAGGTTCAGCGTTCAGAAGGAGTGCATTACATTCAGAGTGCAGGGTTAAGGATTGTGCTATGTATAGAGTGCCAGTGTGCAGCGTTCAGGAGTGTGTTACTTTCAGAATGCAGTATTCAGGAGTGTGTTACATTCAGATTGCATGGTGCAGGAGTGCGCAATGTACAGAGTGCAGGGTTCAGGAGTTCGCTACATACAGAGTGCAGGGTTCAGGAGTTCGCTACATACAGAGTGCAGGGTTCAGGCGTTTGCTACATACAGAGTGCAGGGTTCAGGATTTTGCCACATACAGAGTGCAGCGTTCAGGAGTGGGTTATATTCAGAGTGCAGCGTTCAGGAGTGTGTTACTTTCAGAATGCAACGTTCAGGAGTGTGTTACATTCAGATTGCATGGTGCAGGAGTGCGCAATGTACAGAGTGCAGGGTTCAGGAGTTCGCTACATACAGAGTGCAGGGTTCAGGAGTTCACTACATACAGAGTGCAGGGTTCAGGCGTTTGCTACATACAGAGTGCAGGGTTCAGGAGTTCGCTACATACAGAGTGCAGGGTTCAGAAGTTCGCTACATACAGAGTGCAGGGTTCAGGAGTTCGCTACATACAGAGTGCAGGGTTCAGGAGTTCGCTACATACAGAGTGCAGGGTTCAGAAGAGTACTACATGCAGAGTGCAGCGTTCAGGAGTGCGTTACATTCAGAATGCAGTGTTCAGGAGTGCATTACATTCAGAGTGCATGGTTTGCAAGATTGCTCTACATAAAGAGGGCAGGGTTCAGGAGTGTGCTACATACAAGGTTCAGCATTCAGAAGGAGTGCATTACATTCAGAGTGCAGGGTTGAGGATTGTGCTATGTATAGAGTGCCAGTGTGCAGCATATCCCTACAGAGATTTCTCTCCAAATGTCCCCCCCCTCCAGGTACAGAGCTCTTCTCTCCTCCCTGCCCAGTGCAGAGTGCCTCTCTCCTCCTTTTCCAGTACAGACCTCCCCTCCCTTCTAGTACACAGCGCTGCTCTGTCTCACAGAAAGTAATGGATTGAAACGTATGGGAGGTCAGGCTGCCGGTGCAAGCTTCTTTTGATGCCACCGGCTCGAGGTTAGAGGAAGGATCACTATGGCACATGGAAGGCAAGAAGGATCTATCACTATGGTACATGGAAGGCAAGAAGGATTACTATGGCACATGGAAAGCAGGAAGGATTACTATGATATATGGAAGGCAGGAAGGAAGGATCACTATGGCACATGGAAGGCAGAATATAGCATTCAATTCATCAGTGTTGGATCAAGGTTGCCATCATCCCTTTAATATTATAGAAATATTGTAACAAACTTTTATGAGACTTTTATAAGGCAACCAAAACAGCAAGAAACATAATTATAAAAATATAAATGTTTATTGATAGTAACTCTTAAAAAGGACCTCAAATGAGGCCTATATTGATTTTAAAATATCAACAGACATATGATAGCATAATTCGTGTATGGAGTGGTGAGTGATACCCAATACCATGAGTGACTGCACATTCCCCAAGGTTCAGTAACAGTTATTCATGGAACGAGCCATTCCCTATCAATAAACATTTATATTTTATTATTATGTTTTTTGCTGTTTTGGTTGCCTTGTAAAAGTCCCATAAGGAGGTTTGTTACAATATTTCCATGAAAGGCAGGAAGGATCACTATGGCACATGGAAGGCAGGAAAGAAGGACCACTATGGCGCATGAAAGACAGGAAGGAACAATCACTATGGTAAATGGAATGCAGGAACGATCACATGGTACCCTCTTTTCCTGTCAGCCACGCAGGATAAGAGAAAAGGCTCTTTTTCTAATTCGCCACCCAGCTTCCTGCCCATTTTTTTCCCCTCCCCATTGGCCACAACGGAGACCAAGCAAAAGAGACTAGGGGAGCATCATGGGACATGTAGTCCCAGAAGATTGGTGGCCCCATTGTTCTCTAGAGGGAGCCGGCTACACCCCCCAGCATACACTCTACTGGGGGAAAGAGAGAGAGAGATCCTGGGAACAAGTTGAGGGAGTGAGTGCTACACTGTAGCAGTCAGTTACAGGAGACAAGAAAAGGAAAGAGAGGACTGTGCTGGGAAAGCCAGAGAGAGCTCCACATTGCCCATCACCACCAGAGGGCGCCATGCTACCCATCAACACCAGAGAGAGCACCACTCTGCTCAGCACCATCAGAGAGAGCGCTACACAACCCAGGTTGAGCGAACATCCAGCCGGAGGGATCACTGCTTCTGTTTTGCTGGGTCTGGTAAGAGGGCCTGTCGGCCATTATGCATTACTGATCCCAGGGACTGAGGGGGGGTGACACCATGTTTTACCGCATCAGGTCACATCCGATCTCCCCATATAGGAGAGCGGGGCTCTGACAGGTCCGTTTTAGCACAGTGAGTGGAGACGGTCCTGTCATCTGCCTGCTCAGCAGGGATCAATGGAGCGATCCCCACTGAGCTAGCGGTGTCCGTCGAAACGTATCGACCCCGTGTGAAAGGGGCCTTACAGTGTTGTCTCATGAGATAATTTATGAGAGCGTGTTTAGGGGCAGGGCAGGGTAGAGGTTGGGTGGGGCAAGCGGTGGTGAGTAACTCTTAAGGCCTGGCTAGTGGCTCAGGATTTGAAATTATGGGGCCTGCATTGTACATTCACATCGGTCCCTGCCCTCAAGGAGCTTACAAGTAGGCACTTGGTACCCACTTTTAATGTACAGAGAGGAAGAGGTGGAGCTCTAAGAGGAAAAAGTGGAGCCTAAAGAGGAAGGGGTGTGGTTTAGATGACCGGGTGGGTCTTAATCAGAAAGGGGTGTGGCCTTGACAGGAAGGGGTAGGTCATATTTAAATTAGGGGGTGCACAAGTTTAGTCTAGTTTTAGGCCTAGAGCAGCACAAAACCTAAATACACCACTGGAGAAGACCTAGCCTCCCTCCTCTTCTATTTGTTTGGGACGTAGAGCAGGCAGGGGAGGTGGGGGAACTGTGCTGGCTGGGCACTGAGTGTGTCAGTCTCAGCTTTGTCAGCTGCAGGGCAGTGCGCATCTGGTAGTGCTGAAACTTTTTCTGGCACTGGGCTCTGCTGTGAGATTCAACTTAGATTTGCGGGACACCGGGATTTACTTAAAATCTCGGGACGGTCCCCAGCGTATCCGGGATAGTTGAGAGGTATGTAGTTAGCTCAGACTGATAGTATAATTTTTCACCTGGTCTTTCCCTAAGCTCAAGTTGGATTGTGATTTTTCACTGGCACCAGTAGATGTCACTGGTATCACTGGTTATAGCATGAGATTCACAAACAACGGTTTACGAGTAACGCGGTATTGTAACAAGCGTTTTGAAAGACGAGCAACATTTTTATTTAAATTTTGTCTTGATATATGAGCGCTGTCTTGATATTCAGTAGCAGTAGTTTTACTGTAAAAACAAAATAATTACACTCACATGTTGACTCACAATGTTAAGGAGTCTGGTGTTTATCCACGTAAAGCCACTGTGTACATGTACAGTAAAGCTGCTGGTGTACACTATACAGTATGTGGCCAGAGGTTCGGGGGCGATGGTGGCTCCCAGCGCTTCCTGGAGACACTCGGAGCACCCAGAAGTGATGTCAACAGTTCCCAAGTGTCTCTGAGTTCTCCAGGATATACTGTAAACCAGCGGCTTTACATGGATGAGCTCTAGACTCCTTAACATTGTTTAACATTGTGAGTGTAATTCTTTTTTTTTTTTTTTACATTATGATTGATTCTTCTTTTTTTTTCAACACAGAGGTACAGTACAGTATTAATATGAGCTTTTGCTCATATTTTGCTCATTTGTATATGATGGTTGTGGAACAAATTATCTGAGTTTCCATTATTTTTCATGGGAAAATTTGCTTTGATATAAGAGTGCTTTGGATTACAAGCATGCTTCTGAAACAAATTATGCTTGCAATCCAAGATATTACTGTATATTTTTCAGCCAAACCAGTAGGATGTTCATGCCACTGGTGCATTCAGGGAGATGATATAAATATTTGGGGCAGGCCTCTTTCTCTTACTCTTTCCCTGGGCTGGGTCCTAGGGAGGTTCTGCTAGATGGAGTTCTGCTATTAGCCCCAAATAGCCTGGTTTGGGGGCTAACGTGTACAGAAGTGGTCCTGAAGCTGTCCTATCTGGTCTAGAGGAAGCTGTGCCGAGGAGGGGACCCCTTGCTGGAGAGAGACAGAAAGAAGGCTGGTCTCTCAAAAGGGCCCGGTGAATCACTTGGAAGACGTACTGAAATTTGGGAACGTGCTTACAGTGTTGGCAGGTTGGCTTAGTGATCTGCCATGGTATGTGGAAACCTTGACCCTCACCTTCTTGACTGTTCTGCAATAAAATGTTAAAAAGACAAAAGTGACTAACACTGTCACCCAATATTCTTTTTTGGTCCTCCTATTATAGCCATGAACTCAGCCCTGGGGTGAAATGCTAGCCCGTCCCTGGCCTCTGGAGGTACTATCCTGCCTTTGGGGTGTCAGAGGGGTGCTACATTTTTGACACCCAATGTGGGGCCTGGTAGAATGTGCTTGCTGTTGCTCCTAGCAACCAGCTGCAACTCAATACTTTCGTCATGGCACCAGTGGGATTGTGACCTGTAAGATTAAGTGAAGCACTACAGACTGTTTCTACAGAGCTGTACCATTCCAATGGGGAAAACCCAAGCATTGTCCCAGGAGCGAGGCTTCCCAGGCTTCCACATCAAAATGGCGCAGGACCTTTTTTTTCCACCTCATCTGAATCGCATCGCGTGGGTGTTCACATCTGTGATCTGTTTTGGGGTGTCATTAATCTAACATTGATACCTGCAGCAGATCACATGGATGCTGTGCGATTTCTATGCAATGCGATGCAGGGAAACACAGGGAATTTTGTGCATACTTACACGACCATCTGCCAGACCAGGGAGACCCATATTTTAGAGGTGCAGCACACCCAAGTAGTGGCGTCCGGGCAGCGTCTGCAGGTGCACTGGCTACAGAAATGCACAGTTCGGTACTTAAACAGGCAGAGGGGGCTCAATGGGTCCAGCTGGGGTCCTCCAATTTGTCAAGTGAGGAGGAACCAGGGAACCATGCATAGCATGAATCTATCCATGGCTACCGCGGCCACCCCCTGTTCATGCGTTCGGCCCCTTTCAGTGCTACAAGACTCTGTGCTGTGAAGCCAACAGCGTCAGGGCCGTCTGTAACGCAGGGCAAATGGGGCAAGTGCCCTGGGCCCTGTCACTGTTGGGGGCCCAAAGCAGCTGCTGCCCCCTTAGCCCACACTCGGCACACTTGCCGCCTGTCCTGCCATGCTCTTGTCCCGGCTGCATTACGGAAAGCAGAGCCGCGATCTGGATAGCTTACACCCATTTTACTTGTTGCTTCCACTGTCTGCACATCTCTGCCCCCTGCACCTCCCCATACCTGGCTCGTCAGCAGTTTCCCTGCTGCTCTCCAGCAAGACTAAGGACCATCCCCGAGGTGGAGCATCCAGGCTTCTGCTGTTGATTGGGCAGGATGAGCTGAGCTCCGAGATCGTGCCCGCCTGGAGAAGGGTGGTGTGACAGTAGCTGTGAGCAGAGAGTGCCGAGAGAGTGTGCCTGATGGCAAAAATAACAGTTCATTGTGGCTTAGCTTGCAGGCACCTCTATGCTAAGTCTGCTGAGCTACTGCAGAATAGTATAGAAGTGCTGGCTGTTAGCTGAAAAATTGGAAGATGGCTTTTTCATGTAGCATTAACTTAAGCATTGTCCCTGCCCCCA
This sequence comes from Lithobates clamitans, assembly GCA_037952925.1. Lineage (NCBI taxonomy): Eukaryota > Metazoa > Chordata > Amphibia > Anura > Ranidae > Lithobates > Lithobates clamitans. The sequence goes on from JBBGZY010000224.1 coordinate 1,802,499, forward strand.
GGTTTTCACTGTCCCGACCCCCTCTGGTGTGTGCCCTTCCAACCCTCCCTGGTGTGTGCCTTCCAGACCCCCCTGGTGTGTGCCCTCTAGACTCTCCCTGGTGTGTGCCCTCCCTACCCCCGTGGTGTATGCCCTTCCAACCCCCTCAGTGTGTTGGCGTGTGCCTTCCTGACCCTGCCAGTGTGTGCCCTCCCTACCCCTCCCTGATGTGTGCCCTCCTGACCCCCCCTAGTGTGTGCCTTCCTGACCCCCCCACGATGTGTGCCTTCCCACCCCCTCTGGTGTGTGCCCTTCCAACCCCCCCTGGTGTGTGCCCTCCCTACCTCCCTGGTGTGTGCCCTGCCGACACCCCCCCAGTGTGTGCCCTCCTGACCCCCCTAGTGTGTGCCCTTCCGACCCCCCCTGGGTGTGTGCCTTCCCGACCCCCCCGGTGTGCCTTCCCATCCCCTCTGGTGTGTGCCTTCCTGCCCCCCTCGTGTGTGCCCTCCCTACCCCCCTGGTTTGTGCCCTCCCTACACCCCCTAGTGTGTGCCCTCTTGACCCCTGTACTGTGCCCTTCCAACTCCCCTGGTGTGTGCCCTCCTGCCCCCCATACTTTGCCCGCACTCCCTGCACTGTGCCTTGCATTCTCCTGACCCCTTTTACTGTAGGATGCTGACCCTCCTGTACTGTGCTCTCTTGATCCCATTAGCTGAAAAAGTGGAAGATGGCTTTTTCATGTAGCATTAACTAAAGCATTGTCCCTGCCCCCAGGTTTTCACTGTCCCGACCCCCCTGGTGTGTGCCCTTCCAACCCTCCCTGGTGTGTGCCCTCCAGACCCCCCCTGGTGTGTGCCCTCCCTACCCCCCCTGGTGTGTGCCCTTCCAACTCCCCCAGTGTGTTGGTGTGTGCCTTCCCGACCCCCCTGGTGTGCCCTCACTACCCCCCCTGGTGTGTGCCCTCCCTACCCCCCTAGTGTGTGCCCTCCTGACCCCCCTAGTGTGTGGCCTCCTGACCCCCCTAGTGTGTGCCCTCCTGACCCCCCTAGTTTGTGGCCTACCGGCCCCCCCAGTGTGTGCCTTCCGGACCCCCCAGTGTATGCCTTCCCAACCCCCCCGGTGTGTGCCTTCCCACCCCCTCTGGTGTGTGCCCTTCCAACCCCCCTGGTGTGTGCCCTCCCTACCCCCCTGGTGTGTGCCCTCCCGACCCCCCTAGTGTGTGCCCTCCCGACCCTCCTGGTGTGTGCCCTCCCGACCCCCCCAGTGTGTGCCTTTCCACATCCTCTGGTGTGTGCCTTCCTGCCCCCTGGTAGGTGCCCTCCCTGCCCCCTGGTTTGTGCCCTCCCTACCCTCCCTAGTGTGTGCCCTCCTGACCCCTGTACTGTGCCCTTCTGACTCCCCTGGTGTGTGCCCTCCTGCTCCCCCCCCCCGATACTTTGCCCTCGCTCCCTGCACTGTGCCTTGCACTCTCCTGACCCCTTTTACTGTACGATGCTGACCCTCCTGTACTGTGCTCTCTTGATCCCCTGTCCTATGCCCTACTGATCCCTGTACACTGTCCTTCACTCTAATCACCTCTGTACGCTGCCCTACAGACATGTTTCTGGTGTGTCAGTATGGTACTGACTCTGTATCTGTGGACATGTTTCTGGTGTGTCAGTATGGTACTGCCTCTATATATACGAACATGTTTCTGATGTGTCAGTATGGTATTGACTCTATATCTGCAGACATGTTGCTAATGTGTCAGTATGGTACTGAGTTGGTATTTGCGGGCATATTTATGGTGTGTAAGTCTGGTACCTATTTGGTGTCTGCTGACATGTTTTTGGTGCGTAAGTATCGTAATTATTGTTAGTCCACAGGCATGTGTTGTAAAAAAAAGGATAATACAAATGGATAAAAGGCTGTAGCCGTCAGCAACCAATCAGTGAGCAGTAAGGATGTGCAGTAACTTCTAGCAACTAATCAGTGAGCGGAAATGATGTGGTGTAACCTCTAGAAACCAGTGAGTGGCAATGATAAGCAGTAACCTCTAGCACCCAATCAGTGAGTGGTAATGATGTGCAGTAACCTCTAGCAACCTATCAGTGAGCTGTAAGGATGTGCAGTAACCTTTAGCAACCAATCAGTGAGCAGTAGGGATGTGTGAACCAGTTCTTTATGTTTACTTTATTGAAGTTTTTGAGATAAGTCTATGTGCATGTTTATTTGTTTTTTAGGATGTTGGGGTGGAGAGACAAATTGTATGGGGGGGACAAAGAAAATGTTTGCCAGGGTCCAATCAATAATAAAGACGGCCCTGAACAGCGTCCTTGACAACACATGACAGGTCAGAAGGAAAGTGAGTAATGGCAGCACTGCTACACAGTGTATAGAGATAGGCACTCTGCCCATCTCTGTACACTAACCTACAGTTGGTCTTATTTACCTCCAGTTTTGGTATCTACAAAATGTATGAATCTTGTGCAATAATAAAACCACTTTGTAAAAGTGGTGCTATTAGAATTACCTGAATCTGCTGCACATGTCGGTAAAGCTACCAAAATGGGCAGAAGGATTTTGAGTGTCGTTAGAGATTGATTGAATTCCTTCCATCATCTGCAACTTCTTTGTGGGCTCTTGACTTGTAGATCGCAAACTTCAACTGTATCTCTGCTTACAACACAGACAGAAAAATGTCTTCTGTCACATGTTTTCATTATTTTTAGGAGAAAAGTCATATAAGAAGGCCAATAAAAAAGTAAAGAGCAGAAAAAAATTGCGCAGTCATTTAGACATGCGTTCTATTGCCGTTAGTGTATGGAACACCCCCAGAAATGTCATTTCCTACTGGCTCACTGATTAAGGGATGCAGACATGCAACTTGTCTCAGAACACTGAAACTGTATCAGGTGCTTGTAATGAACCAGACCTCCCATTCAGGAATCAGTCTGAAATGGACATAGTAGTAAAAACATTTTTTTTTCTTCAGAACAGAAAAAAGTGGGAATCTGCTACAAAGTTTGCTAAGGCTCATGTTTAGGTTTGAACTATTTTGCATTGGTCAAGTTTGGACCAATGTATCTATGATGTATAATGCCTGGACAATCCCTGTGGACTGCCACTAGCTTCTGGGTCTTGTACCGTTCAGGTGGAGAGGTGAGGTGGTGACATCACAAGCTCCATCTTGTCCAATCAGAGAACACTTTGCATTCATTGAGAAAATGCCTAATGCTCTGTGAATGGTGCCTGTGCTGAGCAAGCGACCTCCTGTGTTTACTAAGCAGCAGGGCAGGCAATCGCCATGGGACCATTTAGCAGTCCCATGGCGATTGCCTGCCCTGCTGCCTAGTAAACTGTAGTAATGGTGCATACTACCATGATTTCCAGCTTCCATAAGGCTCTTTCAGGTATGACACATACAGTACATACTTAAATTGGTCCAAGCTGAACCAATATATCTATGAAAGATAGTCCATACACAATCTTCAGATTCAGCAGAGACTGGCCATGTTTCGATCCACCTTTGGTCAGACTGGTTGTACCCAAGTCAATCTAGCTACTAGCAGTAATTATTATGTTCTGCCAGCCGGGAACGCTATCAACCGGCAGAACACAATAGCACTACAGGAGCGTTTACCCTATCAACACTGACTGCACTGATGGGGGAATCTAGTGATTTTCTTTCCTTCCACCTGTGGTGGAAGCGCCTGTTGGTTATAATGCGCAGTGCTTTTGCAAACTAAATCTTAAGCTGGCCGTAGATGGATAGAATTTCAAATGACAATTCTTATGACGCGTACACACGGTCGGACTTTTCAGCTACAAAAGTCCGACAGCCTGTCCGACAGACTTTCGACGGACTTTTGGCAGACTTTCAACAGACTTTCTAACGACCGGACTTGCCTACACACAATCACACCAAAGTTCAACGGATTCGTACGCGATGATGTACACCGGACTAAAATAAGGAAGTTGATAGCCAGTAGCCAATAGCTGCCCTAGCGTCGGTTTTTGTCCGTCGGACTAGCATACAGACGAGCGGATTTCTGGGTCCAGCGTAAAGTTACGCCGTAAAGATTTGAAGCATGTTCCAAATCTAAAGTCCGTCAGATTTGCAACTGGAAAAGTCCGCTGAAGGTCCGGTGAAGCCCACACATGATCGTATTGTCTGCCGGATTTGGTCCGTCGGCCAAGTCCGTTCGAAAAGTCAGACTGTGTGTACGCGGCATTAGTAAAGGCCTTAGGAAATCATATGAAAATTCTCAGAACATTTCAATGTTGTTCAAAAGATTTCATTTGCTTTTAACATTTGATTTTGGAATAAATGGACTGAACGAAAACCACATACACTGAAATTCATTCATCCAAGAAAAATTTACCATTCCTTCTCCTTTGAATCCTTTGAATTTTCTATTTAACTCCACTAATGATTAGAAAAACTAACAAACTTGGAACATTCTTTCCCTATGAATTTTCATTAGAAAATTCTACCCATCTATGGCCAGCTTTAAGGTTTAAATCAGCACTTTATTGTTGTGTCATAAATGTCACTGTTTCCTGGGATTTAGTGTATCTTTAATATATAAACCTGAAGGCATGAACATGAGGTAATTAGAAGTTTAACTTTGTGGGCTTTGATTTACAAATGATCATTAAATGTTGCCTAAAGTTAGGCAATGAAAGAACATCTGGTGCCTCTTAACTGAGACAATAAGAAGAATATGTCAGATCAAGCCAATAGAGACGGCATCATCTTCTTCATTCAGGGAGAACTGGCACAGAATATGCAATGTTTGAAATAAGCGTGTATTATTAGATGAGCTAATTCTGTCAGTTTAATGATATTCTCTGACTGGAAAATAGCCAAAAGTTTTGGGGTTATGGTAATTATCCATTTTTACTGACATCTGTAGTTGTCATACACCAAATGTTCTGTGCCTATGGATAATTATGTTTTAAATATTTTATAAATATGTATCTTTTTTTTTTTAACTTTGGATATGCCATAATGTGAATCCAGATAAAAGCAGTATTAAACCCAAAAGCAAACATTTATTATATTGCAGCTTACCAGTTCTTAGATATAATGGCTAAAAGAAATCTAAATTTCTTTTTTAGGACACAAAAAGAGGGGGGGGGGGAGCACTACAACCATAGCCTGCCATGTATTGTAAAGTGTAATTTTTAATAGAAAAAATAAAACAGCACTCACAAAGATAAAATACAGCTCAGCATGACAGTCAGGTAGCATCTGGGATAGAGATCAGACACACAACCAAAATGCTTGGCTTTGGCCACTGGCAAGGGAGCCAAGATGGAATGGAAGCAGGGAACCGCTTTCAATGGAGAGCTAAAGCCATGGATGGAACACAGAGCCCAGGATATGAAGTCACCTTATGTAGTAGGAAAATGTTGGAGCTGGAACAGGAACGTGTTTCAAAGCAACTTTGCTTCTTTTTCAGCCTCCTAAAGGTTGCTTTAAAAATGCATTCTGGTTCCAATTCCAGCATTTTCCTACTACATAAGGTGGCTTCATACCCTGAGCCCTGTGTTTTTCCAGAGGGAAAAAAGCCAAAAAAAGAAAGCTAATACAGCCACCACATTTTATGATTGGTAAGCTGCAATATATTACACTTTTGGTTTGGGGCTTAAAGAATAAATAAACCTTTTGGAGCATGTTACACCTGTATTTAGTGAGCAACCTACAACTGTACCAATATAGCATACAGAGTTCATTGGTCAGGAGCATGTCATATACAACTCAACGTGCAGTGTACAGTAGTCAACAACATGTCATATACAGCCCCGGTGTACACAGTTCAGTGGTCAGGAACATGTCATATACAGCTCGACGTGCAGAATGCAGTGGTCAAAAACATGTCATATACAGCCCTGTGTAAAGAGTTCTGTGGTTAGGAACATGTCATATACAGCTCAGTGTATAGAATGCAATGATCAGGAACATGTTATATACAGCTCAGCAGTGACGGTGCGTCCATAAGGGCGCACGGGTGCCGCCCCCTCTTTTCAGCCACCCCTTCTATGACACAGACATTAATGACATAGACATTAAACAATACACAAACAATATGCCTGTGAATGCTACTGTTAAAGATAACCTCAATGCGTTTCAATCATAGCTTTGTATTCAATCTTTTTCAGGGTGATATAGCCATCTATACCATATCAATACATAATATTAATATCATCATCATAATAATTTGAGAATGACCAGAAATACAACTGATCACACCAGGATATTCTCACGGTGGTCAGCCATCCAAGGGGTGGGCAAGGAGTCCAATTCTATCTACAAAAGGTCACACTTCATTAGGTGTGCAGGGGTGGAGTGAGTCCCAGATGCCCATACAGTGTATATGGTATCTAAAAATAAAAATAATATACCTACAGCTATTCGATTAGTTTTAAAATGTCCGTTATATTGGTTAAAATTATATAGATTTTGCTAAGAGAACATCTCCTAGATTTAATACATCACCTGAAGGATATGAATTTCCAACAAGTGTGTACATGTATCTACTGTATGTTCTTACTTATAGAGGTTTATAGCATATATCTATATAAAGGAAGCTGTATTCCATAGGCATGATTACCTTATTTTATCATATGTGGGTCCCAAATAAGATGTATTGGTCTATCCAGTATGTCAAAACAACTGGCAGGTTATATGTTCATCACAAGATTAGTGGTATCACCAGTGCCTCACCATTATAGCACCCACATGCTGCATTGAAAAAAAAACATATACAGTATCTCACAAAAATGAGTACACCCCTCACATTTTTGTAAATATTTTATTCTATCGTTTCGTGGAACAACACTAAAGAAATGACACTTTGTTACAATGTAAAGTAGTGAGTGTACAGCTTGTATAACAGTGGAAATTTTCTGTCCCCTCAAAATAACTCAACACACAGCCATTAATGTCTAAACTGCTGGCAACAAACGTCGGTACACCCCTAAGTGAAAATGTCCAAATTGGGCCCAATTAGCCATTATTCCTCCCTGATGTCATGTGACTTGTTAGTATTACAAGGTCTCAGGTGTGAATGAGGAGCAGGTGTGCTAAATTTGGTGTTATCGCTCTCACTCTCTCATACTGGTCACTGGAAGTTCAACATGGCACCTCATGGCAAAGAACCCTCTAAGGATCTGAAAAAAAGAATTGCTGCTCTACATAAAGATGGTCTAGGCTATAAGAAGATTGCCAAGACCCTGAAACTGAGCTGCAGCACGGTGGCCAAGACCATACAGTGGTTTAACAGGACAGGTTCCACTCAGAACAGGCCTCGCCATGGTCGACCAAAGAAGTTCAGTGCACGTGTGTCAGGAAGGGCATGCCAGCACCCAAGATGGCTGCCGAAGAAGACGACCTGTTACCTCTGCCTGTCAGGAAGGGCATGCCAGCACCCAAAATGGCTGCCGAAGAAGATGACCTGTTACCTCTGCCCCTGTCAGAATTCCATTGGTGCACACACACCCTGGGACAGCTTTTTGACACCCAAACAGGCTACTTAAACTCAGTCAGTTTCCAGACTCAGTGCTGTCTGCTCTACAGCGTTCCCTTTGTATCCTGCAATTACCTACCTGACTTCTGTTCCTGTTGTGACCCGGCTTGCTTCCTGACGTTCCTATTTCCTGCCTGCATCCGACCCTGGCTTGTCCTCTACTCTGCATCTGCCTGCTCCTTCTGCCACTTCGCTGCCAGTCTGCTGACGACCCGGCCTGTAATCTGATCCCGCTTCCGCTTCAGCCTCTGTTCCTGACGTGCCCGTTTGTGTATGACCCGGCCTGCCTGTACCTGCCTTCTCTTCAGCCTCGAGGGTGCCACCATCTCTTCTGCTGCACCTGCACTTCTGCTTGTGGGGACCGGTTGTCTACTCACTCCAGCTACCTGCCTACCACTGCTCTGGAATTCCTACAGACACCTCTACAGCCCGGCCGAGTGCTCCGATCCAGCTCCAGGTTCAGTGATCCCGCCAGGCACTCATGCGACTCTGCATCTTGGTGCTTCCTGTCAGCTCTATCAGGGGCTCCAAGTCAGAGTTGTAAGAGAGGCCGTCCTCTGCATATCAGGCTCCATCACCAGGTACGTGACAGTAGCAGACAGCCATGTCTGAGCCTGTGCAAGGACCCTCTCCTATGGAGGAACTCTGCCAACACCTAGCCGGATTAACACAAGCTGTAAAGGACATACAACAGGGTTATACGCAGCTGGAAGGCCAAATACAGACCTTGTCTGCCTCTGCTGCTCAAGCACCTTCCACTTCTGGGATGCCAGCAGCTCCTGCAGTCATTATGCTACCACCTGAACCCAGAGTCCCAACTCCTGAAAAGTTTCACGGAGAACGCAACGAGTTCAGAGCCTTCCGCAATGCATGCAAACTCTATTTTTCGCTACAACCACGAACCTTCTCCCTGGAAGCCACCAAGGTCGGGTTTGTCATTTCCTTGCTTCAGGGGGAACCACAGGCCTGGGCTCACCGACTCCTTGAACAAAAGGCCACATCTCTGACGGACTTAGCCTCCTTTTTTGGAGCCATGGCTCAGTTATATGAAGACCTCCAGCAAGCCGCTACTGCGGAAGCCGGGTCACAGGCTGGAGTTCCGACACTAACTGGAACGATGCTGCCCTGCGTTACCAGTTCCGCATGGGCCTTTCTGATAATCTCAAGGACGAGCTAGCATGAACAGGTGTCCCCTCCACCTTGGAGACACTTATAAATTTGTCAATCCAGATTGACCGTCGCTTAAGGGAACGTAGGTCGGAACGAGCCACCGACCAGTCCCATCCAGTATGGATGCTTCCACGAGTGTCTGGTTCTTTCAGTCCCGCTTCCCCTGCTCCTGCCGCATCCGCTTCAGACGCACCTGAACCCATGAAGCTTGGTCTCCTCCGTCCTTCTCTGACTACAGAAGAACGCCAGCGCAGACGCCAGCTAAATCTTTGCCTGTACTGTGGAGGATCAGGACATTATGTGAGGTCTTGTCCGGTCAAGATCCGCAAGTGCCTCTCAGTTACATCCGCTTCTCCTCCATCTCTACCCAATCACTCTGCTCATCTTGCTCTTTCCATTTTGTTACAGCTCCCAGGAGGAACTATCCAGACCCCCGCTATAATTGACTCTGGAGCTTGCAGCTGTTTCATAGATTTAGCTTTTGCTGCCAAACATCACATTCCTCTACTACCCAAGGCTCAGAGACTTTCTGTACATCTGGCAGTCGGATCCACCATTAAATCTGGATTGGTTACTCATGAAACCATCCCATTATCTACCACTATTGCCGAGAACCATCAAGAGCTTCTACGCCTAGATGCAATCGCTTCCCCTCTGTTCCCAATCATTCTGGGTATGCCTTGGTTAAAAGCTCATAACCCTTACATTAACTGGGTTACAGAAGAAATCAAGTTTCTTTCCCCCTATTGCCTTCAGCATTGTTGGCAAGAGAATCATCAGGACCAATCTCCCCTGCTGTGCATCGATTTGGAGTCCGAAGCCCGCCAAGTCGTTCCAGTAGCATATCACGACTTTCTGGATGTTTTCAGTAAAAAAGGGGCAGAAACGCTTCCTCCTCATAGGGCTTATGACTGTCCAATTGAGCTCCTTCCTGGGGTTGAAGTTCCTTTTGGCAGGATCTTTCCTCTATCTGAATCTGAACTTGTTGCTTTGAAAGACTACATTGATGACAACCTTAAAAAGGGGTTTATTCGCCCTTCCACATCTCCTGCCGGTGCGGGGATCTTCTTTGTAGAAAAAAAGGACCACTCATTACGGCCCTGTGTGGACTACCGTGAACTTAATAAGGTCACTGTAAAAAAACCTTACCCTCTTCCACTTGTGCCTGAATTATTCCAGCGACTCGGTACGGCCACCATTTTCACAAAATTGGATCTTCGGGGTGCTTATAATCTGGTTCGCATACGAAAGGGGGATGAATGGAAGACGGCGTTCCGCACACGGTTTGGGCTTTTTGAATACCTTGTGATGCCCTTTGGACTTTGCAATGCCCCAGCTACCTTTCAGCACTTCATCAACGATGTCTTCCGAGATTTCCTGGATCTATTTGTTGCTGTTTATCTTGATGATATACTAATCTTCTCTCCCTCTCTAGATCACCACCGTAGTCACGTCAAGAATGTATTGAGTCGCCTTCGACAACACGGACTTTATGCAAAACCAGAGAAATGTGTATTTGAACGCCAAAGCATCCAATTCTTGGGTTTAATCATTTCCACCGAAGGCATCCAGATGGATCCCCAGAAGGTTACAGCCATCCTGGATTGGCCTGCTCCCAGTGATAAGAAGGGTGTCCAACGTTTTGTGGGGTTTGCAAATTTTTATCGAAAATTCATCAGAAATTTTTCTGCAATCACATCCCCCATTACAAGTTTAACCAAACAAGGTACAAGATTCTCTTGGTCTCTGGAAGCTCAGAAAGCTTTTGACACCCTAAAAAGACTTTTCACATCTGCATCTGTCCTGAAACACCCTGACCCAGCCTTGCCCTACGTCTTGGAAGTAGACGCCTCAGAAACAGCGGTAGGAGCAATATTGTCTCAGAGGCGGGGAGCTAAGGCTCTACTGCATCCAAAACAACAAGGGGTGGTGGTGCTGCGCTAGTCTTAATATAAAGTATCTAAAACATTGCCAAGTTAGAAGAGTGGCATATTGCCTAATGTTAGAAAATAAGAGTGAATTATGTGTATTATAAAACAATCAGCTGTGTTCGTGAGTAAATAAAGGGGTACAGTGGGCTGTACTATAGTACAGAATGCCTCTGAGTGTTACAAATAATCCCAGTAGGTGATATCTATGCAGAGTGACAACACATTCAAATAAAATAATCACATAAATAAACAAAAGCCACACTTAGGCTGGGGGGTGGCTTTCTGTGCATAAATTGTCCAGAGTAGAGAAATTATAGCTGAATCTTCAGCTGTGGTGCAAACCTCTATATACATACAATAAAGCATAAGCGTATATAAATAAACATGGATCAAACTCCAGTGCAGTAAAAGTAATAAGTATATGAATAGTCTCTTCAGAGTGAGTTTAAAGTGTCCAGTGTTGGCAATCCGTGCTCACAAACATAAGGTAACGTTCAACAAAATAAAGTGACTTTGTGCATCAAAGATAACTTCAAACAGCTTCTTAAACGTGCTTAATAGGGAACGTGAAGGTAGCAGCTAGATTCTAGCGTTGCTTTCCTCGGATGGGTGAAAAGTGTGAAGTGTAGGGATGAGCCGAACACCCCCCGGTTCGGTTCGCACCAGAACCCGCGAACGGACCGCAAGTTCGCACGAACGTTAGAACCCCATTGACGTCTATGGGACTCGAACGTTCGAAATCAAAAGTGCTCATTTTAAAGGCTAATTTGCATGGTATTGTCCTAAAAAGGGTTTGGGGACCCGGGTCCTACCCCAGGGGACATGTATCAATGCAAAAAAAACTTTTAAAAACGGCCGTTTTTTCGGGAGCAGTGATTTTAATGATGCTTAAAGTAAAAAAAAAAAAGTGAAATATTCCTTTAAATATCGTACCTGGGGGGTGTCTATAGTATGCCTGTAAAGTGACGCGTGTTTCCCATGTTTAGAACAGTCCCTGCACCAAATGTCATTTTTAAAGGAAAAAATCTCATTTAAAACTGCTTGCGGGTTTAATGTCATGTCGGGTCATGGCAATATGGATGAAAATCAGTGAGACAAACGGCATGGGTACCCCCCAGTCCATTACCAGGCCCTTTGGGTCTTGTATGGATATTAAGGGGAACCCCGCACCCAAATTAAAATAAGGAAAGGTCCCTATATACTCTGAACAGCAGTATACAGGCGGTGCAAACAAGACAGGGACTGTAGGTTTGTTGTTAAGTAGAATCTGTTTGTAATTTTGAACATTTTTAATGTGTTTAGCTCCAGCCAAAAAATCTTTTCTAAGCTTTTTGGAAAACATAGGGAAGGGTTATCACCCCTGTGACATTTGTTTTGCGTCTTTCCTCCTCTTCAGAAGATTTCACCTCACTTTTTTGTCCCAATGAAAAATGTTTTTTGAAAATTTGGGTTTTTTTGTGGAACAAGGATTGGAAAGCATCAGTGGAAAGGAAAAATTGTTTTCCCATATTAACTCTTACAGGAGAGAATTTCCCTTCCTTAGGGGTAGATTTCATCTCACTTCCTGTTGTCTCCTTCCGTTTGCAAGTAGGAGTCGTTTGTAAGTTAGATGTTTGAAAGTAGGGTCCTGCCCTATATACTCAGCAGAAATTTGGGCCTTAGGTGTTGCTGTGGCCAAAACACTGTAAGCCCTCACAGGGCCCTGCTGTGAAATATTAGATCAAGAATTGTAATTACATGCCCCTGTTGAACAGGAGCTGAAAAATTAGGCCTTAGGCACTGGTGCTGGTGCCACAACACTGCAACCCCTCACAGACACTCTAGTTGAAACGCAGGAACAAGCCCAGCTGCAAAGTATTGCATCAAAAATTGTAATTACACGCCCCTGTTAGACAGGGGCTGAAAAATTGGGTCTTAGGCACTGGTGCTGGTGCCACAACACTGCAACCCCTCACAGACACTCTAGTTGAAACGCAGGAACAAGCCCTGCTGCAAAGTATTGCATCAAAAATTGTAATTACACGCCCCTGTTAGACAGGGGCTGAAAAATTGGGTCTTAGGCACTGGTGCTGGTGCCACAACACTGCAACCCCTCACAGACACTCTAGTTGGAATGCAGGAACAAGCCCTGCTGCAAAGTATTGCATCAAAAATTGTAATTACACGCCCCTGTTAGACAGGGGCAGAAAAATTGGGTCTTAGGCACTGGTGCTGGTGCCACAACACTGCAACCCCTCACAGACACTCTAGTTGGAATGCAGGAACGAGCCCTGCTGCAAAGTATTACATCAAAAATTGTAATTACACGCCCCTGTTAAACAGGGGCTGAAAAATTGTGCCTTAGGCACTGGTGGTGGCGCCCAGAACCAAAAATGTTCTTACAAGCTATCAGCGTGATGATTGAGGAGGAAGAGGATAATTACTCAGGGATAGTCACTCAGCATCAGCATAGGCAGTCTTTGAAGGGATCTGAGATTTCAAAAAAAATTATTCGGTTACATCTGCATCAGGTGCTTGGTAGCTGGTGGTGATCCAAGACTGATTCATTTTTATGAAGGTCAGCCGATCGACCGAGTCGGTGGACAGACGCACCCTGTGATCGGTTACCACGCCTCCAGCAGCACTGAATGTGCGTTCCGAAAGAACGCTGGATGCAGGACAGGCCAGTAGCTCAATTGCATACTGTGCAAGCTCTGGCCAGTGATCCATCCTCAAGACCCAGTAACCCAGAGGATTTTCGGTGGGAAAGGTGTCCAAGTCTGATCTTGCCCCTAGGTATTCCTGCACCATGTAAAACAGACGCTGGCGATGGTTGCTGGAACCGATCATACCTTGGGGCTGCGGACCAAAAAATTGTCTGAACGCATCGGTCAGACGGCCACCTTCTCCACCGCTCCTTCTTTGACTGACCGAAGCCTCAGCAACACGTTGTCCAGAAACAGGAGTTTGTAACCTCCCAGTCTCTGGGAACGCGTTGCACAGACCTTTCTGCAAGGCCTCCCGAAGATGTTTCATCCTCTGCTCCCTCTGCGATGGCAAGATAAGGTCCGCAACCTTACCCTTGTAACGTGGATCAAGGAGGGTTGCCAGCCAGTATTGGTCCTTCTCCTTGATACCACGAATACGAGGATCCTTACGCAGGCTTTGCAGGATCAGGGAGGCCATGCAGCGTAGGTTTGCTGAGGCATTCGGTCCGGAGTCCTCTGGGTCACTAAGGACAACAACGTCCGCAGCCACCTCCTCCCAGCCACGTACAAGTCCATGTGTTCCTTGGGACTGATCCCTTAAAGACTGCTGATGCTGAGTGCCAGGCTCCACCTCCATACTGACACAATCTTCCTCCTCCTCCTCCTCCTCCTCCTCGTCCTCTTCCTGTGTGATCGGCGGGCACGCAGGAACACTGTCTGGATAAAGGGGGCCTTGAGAGCTAAGGAAGTCCTCCTCTTCCTGCCTCTGTTCTGCCTCAAGTGCCCTGTCCATTATCCCACGCAGCGTGTGCTCCAACAGGTGGACAAGGGGGACAGTGTCACTGATGCATGCACTGTCAGTGCTCACCATCCTCGTGGCCTCCTCGAATGGTGACAGGACAGTGCATGCATCCCTGATCATGGCCCACTGGCGTGGGGAAAAAAAACCAAGGTCCCCTGACCCTGTCCTGGTGCCATAGTCGCACAGGTACTCATTGATGGCCCTCTGCTGCGTGTGCAGCCGCTGCAGCATGGCCAACGTCGAGTTCCACCTGGTGGGCATGTCACAGATTAGGCGGTTCTTGGGCAGGTTAAACTCCTTTTGGAGGTCCGTCAGCCGAGCACTGGCATTATATGACCGGCGGAAATGCACACAGACTTTCCTGGCCTGCCTCAGGACATCCTGTAAGCCCGGGTACCTGCCCAAGAACCGCTGCACCACCAAGTTAAGGACGTGAGCCAAACAGGGCACATGGGTCAGTTGTCCCTGTCGGAGGGCAGAGAGGAGGTTGGTGCCATTGTCGCAAACCACCATTCCTGCCTTAAGTTGGCGTGGCGTCAACCACCTCTGAACCTGCCCCTGCAGAGCTGACAGAACCTCTGCCCCAGTGTGGCTCCTGTCCCCCAAGCACACCAGCTCAAGCACCGCATGGCATCTTTTGGCCTGCGTACTTGCGTAGCCCCTTGAACGCCTACGGAGCACCGCTGGTTCCGAGGAAGAGGCCATGGAGGAAGAAGAAGAGGAGGGGGTGGAGGAGAGAGGTGTGTCACAATCAGCATTTTGGAGGCGTGGTGGCGGAACAACCTCCAACACTACTGCACCTTGTCCTGCATCCTTCCCAGCTGCCAGCAGAGTCACCCAATGCGCCGTGAAACTTAAGTAACGTCCCTGTCCATGCCTGCTGGACCATGAGTCAGCGGTAATATGCACCTTACCGCTGACCGCCCTGTCCAGCGAGGCATGGACATTGCCTTCCACATGCCGGTAGAGAGCCGGAATCGCCTTCCGTGAGAAAAAGTGGCGTTTGGGTACCTGCCACTGAGGAACCGCACATTCCACAAACTCACGGAAGGGGGCAGAGTCTACCAACTGAAAAGGCAGCAGTTGAAGTGCTAGCAATTTTGCCAAGCTAGCATTCAACCGCTGGGCATGTGGATGGCTGGGAGCAAACTTCTTTCGGCGGTGCAGCAGCTGGGGCAGGGAAATTTGCCTGGTACAATCTGACGTCGGTGTACCAAAAGCAGATTGCCCATAAGTACTTGGCTGTGACACACCTAATTCTACACCTTCATTCCTCTCACTGCAGGTCGCAGAGAGGACTGAAGGTCTAGTGGGGTTGGAAATCTCAGCTGATGAGGAGCAAGGAGAGATCGTCTTTGTTCTTTGGTGTGGGTCTTTTAGATACGCTTGCCAACGAACTGCATGGCAGGTCAACATATGTCTGGTCAAGCATGTGGTACCCAAGCGGGAGATGTTTTGGCCACGCGAGATACGCTTGAGACATATATTGCAAATAGCAGCGGTGCGATCTGATGCACTCGTCTCAAAAAAGGCCCACACCAAAGAACTTTTTGAATAACGCGCAGAGACTGCAGCGCCCTGCACATGTGGAGCTTTGGGGTGTGATGCAGTCAATGTGCTGCCCTTAGGCTGGCCCCTGGAGGGCATCCTGCCTAGTTGGTGATGTGCCACCTCCTCCTCCTCCTCCTCCTCCTCCTCCTCCTCCTCCTCTCTCCTATCAGGCACCCACGTTGAGTCAGTGACCTCATCATCCCCTCCCTCCTCATCACTGGAGCAAACCTGGCAGTATGCTGCAGCAGGGGGAGCATGACTGCCAGATTGCTGTCCTTCTTGGGCACCCCCTCTGTCCGTGCTCATGTTACTGCCTTCATTGAGCTCAGTATCATCATCAGAGCCTTCCAAACGCTGGGCATCCTCCTGGAGCATGTACCCAACACTGTGGTCAAACAGTTCGAGGGAATCCTCAGGAGGACATGGTGGGGCTAGGGAAGGAGTCACTGATGACATTGAGCTGAGGGAAGAGGCCGCTGCTTTGCCAGACAAAGCACCCTGGGCATGGGTGAGAGAGGATGAGGAGGATGAGGACGGCTTGGTCATCCACTCGACCAAGTCTTCCGCATGTTGCGGCTCAACACGGCCAGCTGCCGAAAAAAAGGCCAAGCGTGTCCCATGGCCACGTGCTGATGAGGATGCACCGTCTCCACGACCAGCACTAGACACAGAGCCTGCTTGCCCTCTCTTATTGGCTTGTGACTGTCTGCCTCTCCTTCTTGGCCTTCCAGACATACTAATGGCCTGTAGCTGCACTAAGCTGGGATAGAACACCTGTAATTTTCTTCAGGTAGCTTTATATACTGTAACCAGACAAGCCTGCCTGTCAGTAGGAAGATAACAGGAACGGATCTAGCTGAACACTGTGAGCAGGACGTACTGCACTAAATGTATATAGCAGGAACGGATCTAGCTGAACACTGTGAGCAGCACGCACTGCACTGAATGTAAATAGCAGGAACGGATCTAGCTGAACACTGTGAGCAGGACGCACTGTACTGAATGTAAATAGCAGGAACGGATCTAGCTGAACACTGTGAGCAGGACACACTGCACTGAATGTAAATAACAGGAACGGATCTAGCTGAACACTGTGAGCAGGACACACTGTACTAAATGTAAATAGTCTAGCTGCCTGACCGTGGTACTAATAGGATCAAAAAGAACACCTGTAATTTTCTTTAGGTAGCTTTATATACTGTAACCAGACAAGCCTGCCTGTCAGTAGAAAGATAACAGGAACGGATCTAGCTGAACACTGTGAGCAGGACGCACTGCACTGAATGTAAATAGCAGGAACGGATCTAGCTGAACACTGTGAGCAGCACGCACTGCACTGAATGTAAATAGCAGGAACGGATCTAGCTGAACACTGTGAGCAGGACGCACTGCACTGAATGTAAATAGCAGGAACGGATCTAGCTGAACACTGTGAGCAGGACGCACTGCACTGAATGTAAATAACAGGAACGGATCTAGCTGAACACTGTGAGCAGGACACACTGTACTAAATGTAAATAGTCTAGCTGCCTGACCGTGGTACTAATAGGATCAAAAAGAACACCTGTAATTTTCTTCAGGTAGCTTTATATACTGTAACCAGACAAGCCTGCCTGTCAGTAGGAAGATAACAGGAACGGATCTAGCTGAACACTGTGAGCAGGACGCACTGCACTGAATGTAAATAGCAGGAACGGATCTAGCTGAACACTGTGAGCAGCACGCACTGCACTGAATGTAAATAGCAGGAACGGATCTAGCTGAACACTGTGAGCAGGACGCACTGCACTGAATGTAAATAGCAGGAACGGATCTAGCTGAACACTGTGAGCAGGACGCACTGCACTGAATGTAAATAACAGGAACGGATCTAGCTGAACACTGTGAGCAGGACACACTGTACTAAATGTAAATAGTCTAGCTGCCTGACCGTGGTACTAATAGGATCAAAAAGAACACCTGTAATTTTCTTCAGGTAGCTTTATATACTGTAACCAGACAAGCCTGCCTGTCAGTAGGAAGATAACAGGAACGGATCTAGCTGAACACTGTGAGCAGGACGTACTGCACTAAATGTATATAGCAGGAACGGATCTAGCTGAACACTGTGAGCAGCACGCACTGTACTGAATGTAAATAGCAGGAACGGATCTAGCTGAACACTGTGAGCAGGACACACTGCACTGAATGTAAATAACAGGAACGGATCTAGCTGAACACTGTGAGCAGGACACACTGTACTAAATGTAAATAGTCTAGCTGCCTGACCGTGGTACTAATAGGATCAAAAAGAACACCTGTAATTTTCTTCAGGTAGCTTTATATACTGTAACCAGACAAGCCTGCCTGTCAGTAGGAAGATAACAGGAACGGATCTAGCTGAACACTGTGAGCAGGACGCACTGCACTGAATGTAAATAGCAGGAACGGATCTAGCTGAACACTGTGAGCAGCACGCACTGCACTGAATGTAAATAGCAGGAACGGATCTAGCTGAACACTGTGAGCAGGACGCACTGCACTGAATGTAAATAGCAGGAACGGATCTAGCTGAACACTGTGAGCAGGACGCACTGCACTGAATGTAAATAGCAGGAACGGATCTAGCTGAACACTGTGAGCAGCACGCACTGCACTGAATGTAAATAGCAGGAACGGATCTAGCTGAACACTGTGAGCAGCACGCACTGCACTGAATGTAAATAGCAGGAACGGATCTAGCTGAACACTGTGAGCAGGAAGCACTGTACTGAATGTAAATAGCAGGAACGGATCTAGCTGAACACTGTGAGCAGGACACACTGCACTGAATGTAAATAGTCTAGATAGAAGATAACAGGAACGGATCTAGCTAAACTGAATACAGTGTATATATATATATGCAACACCTGGGATGCATATATATACACAATACACTGTAAGTGCAGCTAACTGACTGACTGTTCTGCCTAATCTATCTAACTCAAATCAAACACTGTCTCTCTGTCTATCTCTTTCAACGCCGGAACACACACTACACAGGGCCGCCGTGCAGGCGGCCTTATATAGTGTGGGGCGTGTACTAAATCCCCTGAGCCATAATTGGCCAAAGCCTCCTTGGCTTTGGCCAATTACGGCTCTCTGTTCAGGCGGCGCTGTGATTGGCCAAGCATGCGGGTCATAGTGCATGCTTGGCCAATCATCAGCCAGCAATGCACTGCGATGCCGCAGTGAATTATGGGCCGTGACGCGCCACACGAATTTGGCGCGAACGGCCCATATCGTTCGCAATTCGACGGACGGTCGAACAGCCGATGTTCGAGTCGAACATGGGTTCGACTCGAACACGAAGCTCATCCCTAGTGAAGTGCAAGCTATAGTCCTCTTCATGCAGCAATCCTATAATGGAGGGCAGTGGCCCCTTACCTCACTATGCTGAGGTTACAGCATGAATCACTATGTATGGTGTCTCCTAGGGGGGTCAGTCCTGGAACTCAGACTATCCTCCAGTATACCTCAGGTCATGCAGAGGTACAGCGGTCAGAAGGAAAAATGAAAATGCCACATAGTGTAGTAATTTTGCAAAAATGGAGGTTTTATTCACAGCAAAATAAGGTACTCACACAGCGGTTTCAACAGGGGATGTAGTGTATCCTTACGACCGGCACTCTCCACTGTAGCAACATACGAGCTCGCCGCTCGTAAGGATACACTACATCCCCTGTTGAAACCGCTGTGTGAGTACCTTATTTTGCTGTGAATAAAACCTCAATTTTTGCAAAATTACTACACTATGTGGCATTTTCGTTTTTCCTTCTGACCGCTGTACCTCTGCATGACCTGAGGTTTACTGGAGGATAGTCTGAGTTCCAGGACTGACCCCCCTAGGAGACACCATACATAGTGATTCATGCTGTAACCTCAGCATAGTGAGGTAAGGGGCCACTGCCCTCCATTATAGGATTGCTGCATGAAGAGGACTATAGCTTGCACTTCACACTTTTCACCCATCCGAGGAAAGCAACGCTAGAATCTAGCTGCTACCTTCACGTTCCCTATTAAGCACGTTTAAGAAGCTGTTTGAAGTTATCTTTGATGCACAAAGTCACTTTATTTTGTTGAACGTTACCTTATGTTTGTGAGCACGGATTGCCAACACTGGACACTTTAAACTCACTCTGAAGAGACTATTCATATACTTATTACTTTTACTGCACTGGAGTTTGATCCATGTTTATTTATATACGCTTATGCTTTATTGTATGTATATAGAGGTTTGCACCACAGCTGAAGATTCAGCTATAATTTCTCTACTCTGGACAATTTATGCACAGAAAGCCACCCCCCACCCTAAGTGTGGCTTTTGTTTATTTATGTGATTATTTTATTTGAATGTGTTGTCACTCTGCATAGATATCACCTACTGAGATTATTTGTAACACTCAGAGGCATTCTGTACTATAGTACAGCCCACTGTACCCCTTTATTTACTCACGAACACAGCTGATTGTTTTATAATACACATAATTCACTCTTATTTTCTAACATTAGGCAATATGCCACTCTTCTAACTTGGCAATGTTTTAGATACTTTATATTAAGACTAGCGCAGCACCACCACCCCTTGTTGTTTTCGAGTTACCCTTTAGGGCCAGGTTGGACCCTTTTCGGTGCAAGCTGTTGGTCCACTCCCCCGCCTTCCCCCCCCCCCGCATTTTAGTCTTTCCCTTTGTTCATGGTAGCGCAGGAATACCATACTTACTCTACTGCATCCAGTTGCTTTTTTTTCCCGCAAGCTGTCAAATGCCGAAAGGAACTACGACGTCGGGGACCCTGAACTTTTGGCCATCAAAACCGCCCTGGAGGAATGGAGGTACCTTCTAGAGGTAGCCGCACACCCAATCTTAATCTATACCGATCATAAGAACCTCGAGTATTTAAAAACAGCAAAAAGATTGAAACCCCGACAAGCGAGGTGGCCACTATTCTTTTCTAGATTCACTTTTCACTTAACATTCAGGCCTGGATCCAAGAATGCAAAACCCGATGCGTTATCATGCATGTTCAGCAAACCTGAAGAAATCTCATCTCCGGATACCATTCTATCCCCTGGGAACTTCCTGTTACTTCAAGAAGAGTTAATAAAACAAATTAAACAAACTCTAGTAAGGAACCCTTCACCAGCCGGGGTCTCTCTACTGGCAAAGGATGGGCTACTTTGGCATGAAGACAAGGTCTTTGTGCCGGAAGACCTCCGAATGACCATCCTGGTGCGATGCCATGATCATGTGCTGGCAGGTCATTTTGGCATTGGCAAGACAACTGAATTAGTACAACGGAGATTTTGGTGGCCTGGGGTGGAAAAAGATTGTAGGAAATATGTGGAATCTTGCACCACTTGCATCCGCAATAAAACCAGCAGATCCAGAGCCTGGGGTCTGCTAAAACCCTTACCTGTCCCCAGTAGACCTTGGAAGATGATCTCAATAGATTTTATTGTAGAACTTCCCCCATCTGAGGGCCACAACACCATTTTTGTAGTTGTCGATAGACTATCTAAGATGGCACAATTCCTGCCCATGAAGGGCACACCATCTGCTCGAGAAACAGCTCAAACCTTTGTCAAGGAGATCGTAAGGCTTCACGAGATTCCGGCCAATATTGTGTCCGACCGTGGGGTGCAGTTTACATCCAGATTCTGGAGAGCCTTATGTGATGCACTCGGGATTGAACTTTCATTTTCTTCTGCATATCACCCACAAACTAATGGGCAGACAGAGAGGACTAATCAAACCCTCGAACAGTACCTGAGATGTTTCTCCTCATTTTCTCAAGACGATTGGGCTTATCTGCTTCCCCTGGCCGAGTTTTCTTATAACAATTCAGTACACTCTGCTACAAAGCAATCTCCATTTTTTGCAAACTACGGTTTCCACCCTTCTTTTTTGTCTAATACAATTCCAGATTCCCCTGTACCAGCTGTTTCCGAAACTATAAATTTCTTCAACGCCAATAACAAACTGCTACAGGAAACAATGGCCAAGACACAGGCATACAATAAGGAAGTTTTTGACAGAAAAAGAAGGGGAGAATTGATCTTGAACCCTGGTGACCAAGTGTGGCTAGCAACTACTAATTTGAAACTGGCCTATCCCTCGAAGAAACTGGGCCCTAAATTTATAGGACCATTTCTGGTGAAGAGACGGATCAATGAGGTTGCGTATGAATTAGAGTTGCCTGAGTCATTTAGAATCCACCCTGTGTTCCACATAACCTTGTTGAAACCTGCCATTCCTGACCCATTCCCAGGACGAAGTTCCGGCCCGCCTGAACCTGTAATTATTGACGGGGAGGAAGAGTTTGAGGTGGAAACAATCTTAGACTGCAGGAAGAGAAGAAATCAGATCCAGTTCCTGATAAAATGGAAAGGGTATGGGCCAGAGGACAACTCCTGGGAACCTGAAGGTAATATCCATGTCCAAAATTTGGTTCAAGCTTTTAAGAACTCCCATCCTGACAAGTGGGCCAAGTTGTGCATCCGGAGGCTGCCCTTTGGGGGGGGGCAGTGTCAGGAAGGGCATGCCAGCACCCAAGATGGCTGCCGAAGAAGACGACCTGTTACCTCTGCCTGTCAGGAAGGGCATGCCAGCACCCAAAATGGCTGCCGAAGAAGATGACCTGTTACCTCTGCCCCTTTCAGAATTCCATTGGTGCACACACACCCTGTGACAGCTTTTTGACACCCAAACAGGCTACTTAAACTCAGTCAGTTTCCAGACTCAGTGCTGTCTGCTCTACAGCGTCCCCTGTGTATCCTGCAATTACCTACCCGACTTCTGTTCCTGTTGTGACCCGGCTTGCTTCCTGACGTTCCTGTTTCCTGCCTGCATCCGACCCCGGCTTGTCCTCTACTCTGCATCTGCCTGCTCCTTCTGCCACTTCGCTGCCAGTCTGCTGACGACCCGGCCTGTAATCTGATTCCGCTTCCGCTTCAGCCTCTGTTCCTGACGTGCCCGTTTGTGTATGACCTGGCCTGCCTGTACCTGCCTTCTCTTCAGCCTCAAGGGTGCCACCATCCCTTCTGCTGCACCTGCACTTCTGCTTGTGGGGACCGGTTGTCTACTCACTCCAGCTACCTGCCTACCACTGCTCTGGGATTCCTACAGACACCTCTACAGCCCAGCCGAGTGCTCCGATCCAGCTCCAGGTTCAGTGATCCCGCCAGGCACTCGTGCGACTCTGCATCTTGGTGCTTCCTGTCAGCTCTATCAGGGGCTCCAAGTCAGAGTTGTAAGAGAGGCCGTCCTCTGCATATCAGGCTCCATCACCAGGTACTTGACAACGTGCTCAGCGTTATATCCAGAGGTTGTCTTTGGGAAATAGACGTATGAGTGCTGCCAGCATTGCTGCAGAGGTTGAAGGGGTTAGGGATCAGTCTGTCAGTGCTCAGACCATACGCCGCACACTGCATCATGTGACTTAGACTTTGGGAACTCTATATCCGTGTTCATCTACTACATGTCTCCCTACAGGAAGATAAAAGTTACCGATTTGCATGCTGTTTATATGTTTTTGAATTCTTCGCCATAGTTCCTGTTTAGTTTTGCCCACATAAAATTAACCGCATTCGCATGATAGTAGATATATGAAGTGTTTTCCCCATTTGGTAGAACAAATCTTTTTAATGAAAGAGATTTAATCAAAGAGCAGCAGGAACAATGGCCACACACAAATGTGCCCTCAATTGAGCAGTGCGTGCATTTAAACGTATCTGCGTATTCACTCTGGACAACTTTGTCCTTGAGAGAGCTAGCTCTCTTAAAAGTAATTGAAGGAGTAGGGCTGACAAATTGTGTAATGGTGGGGTCATCTGTAAGTATTGACCAGTGTTTACATAAAATGTTCCTAATTTGAGTGTGTTGATTAGAATATCTAAAAAAAATCCTAGGTTCATGGTTCTCTTTTTGCGTCGCTGCACTTGATTTGTTTTTAAATAAGAGGTCAGGGTATGATTTCAGTTGTGCCTTATTAAATGCTTTACATAAGCATGTTTTTCTATATTCTCTATTTAGCAGTCTTAACTATAATTTTCTTGCTTCTTCTTGAAATAGGATATCATTAGAACAATTACGTCTCAGCCTGAGATACCGGCTGTAAGGTATCACATTTTCCAAAGATGTGGGGTGGAAGCCAGAGGCATGCAGTACTGTGTTGCCCGCAGTCTCCTTGCGGTAGAGGGTGCTTTCCAATTTGCCCTGTAGATTTTTTTCAACCATCAAATCCAAAAACGTGATCAGTTTGGGATCACACATCATTATAAATTTAAGATTAAAGATATTATCATTAATCCTATCTATAAAGTCTAGAAGGCTTTCCTTAGACCCCTCCCAGACCAGAAACATGTCATCAATGTATCTGTGCCATGTAAGGATATGACCAGAACATTGTGCAAATCTCTCGTCTGAGAGGAGAGCCTGCTCCCACTCCCCCAGATACAGATTGGTGTAGGATGGGGCACAACAAGTCCTCATCGCTACGCCCTTCACCTGGAGGTAGTGGGAGCAGTTAATTTGAAACAAATTCTGTTGTAAGATAAACTCCAGTCCATGTATGATGAACTCATTAAGAGGCCTATCATCCGAATGTCTTTGAGAGAATACTCGCCGTATGGCTGCCAGTCCTTGTGAGTGGGGTATGGAGCTATATAGAGCTTCTACATCCACTGCCACCAAGAGGCAGTCATCTGAAATTGTAAGTTCGTTAATTATCTGTAAGAAATGGATTGTGTCCTTTACGTATGACGACAGATGTAAAATGAGGTTGTAGATAGGCGTCAATGAGCCTACTGAGATTCTCCATCAGTCCTCCCCTTCCCGAAACTATAGGTCAACCTGTGGGACAGGTGCGGTTTTTGTGTATTTTGGGAAGGCTATAAAATGTGGGTATCTTAGGGTGTTTGGTAAATAAAAGACTTTGTTGAAATTTTCAATTACATTGCCTGAAATAGGTTTGTACCAATCTCTATTATTTAGAATTTTTTCACACATTTTGATGTAATTTGAGTTGTCCATCAGGTCAACATTACCCCCCTTGTCAGATGATTTGATCTTAATTGTTGTATTGTTTTGCAAGGATTGTTTTTCTTCGCGTGATAAATTGCCATTGTCCATCTTATCGAATTACAGTTTTTTTGATGTCTCTAATGCCCTGTACACATGAGCAGACTTTTCGACCGGACTGGTCCGACGGACCGAATCCGTCGGACAATCCGACCATGTGTGGGCTTCATCGGACTTCCCACGGACCTTTTCGGTCGAAAATCCGATGGACATTAGATTTGAAACATGTTTCAAATCTTCCCGCTGGAACTCCGCCGGACCCAGTTCCTATCAGGAAGCCCATTCGTCTGTATGCTGGTCCGACGGACCAGCACCTGCCCACGAGAATGTTTCCAGCGTGATCCTATCGCACTGGTTCTCGGCAACAGGGTACTATACATAAACAAACAAAATATTTGGGGGTACTATACATCTCGCGCTTGCTGCAATAAGAAAAACACATTTTCCTATTGCAGCGAGCGCGCGAAAGAGGCGTCCCCCCAAAATCCATACTAGACCCTTATCCGAGCACGCAGCCCGGCCGATCAGGAAAGGGGGTGGGGACAAGCCTCTTCCCGACAACCCTGGCCGTTGGTTGTTGGGGTCTGCGGTCGGAGGGCTTATCAGAATCTATGAGCCCCCTTTAATAAGGGGCCCCCAGATCCCAGCCCCCCGCCCTATGTGAATGAGTATGGGGTACATCGTACCCCTACCCATTCACCTGGGGAAAAAAGTGTCAATAAAAAAAACACACTAGACAGGTTTTCAAAGTAATTTATTAGGCAGCTCCGGGGGTTCTTCTCACACTCTCCGGCCTCTTCTCCGCTCTCTGGTTCTTCTCCCACTCTCCGGTTCTTCTGCCGGGTTCCTCCGCTATCTTCTGCTCTTTTGCCACTCTCTTGCTAGTGGTGGCCTGGTCTTCTCCATTGTCTTCCTCCCTGTACTCTTCTTCCAATGTTGACACAATGCTCTCTCCCGCTGTAATGCTGTGTTCACAGTGCGCAACGACTTATATAGGCATGGGTCGTTGTCACCGGGTGATGTCACCCGATGACCCCGCCCCTTATGACGTCACAGTCCCGGGGCATGCTGGGACTGTGCTCTCATAAGGGGCGGGTTCACCGGGTGACATCACCTGGAGGTACCCACCCCCCATGTTGAGGGCATGCGGCCTGGTACGGTTCAGGATGGGGGGCACTCGCTCGTCTCCACCCCTTTCCTGACCGGCCGGGCTGCGTGCTCGGATAAGGGTCTGGTATGGATTTTGGGGGAACCCCCTTTTTTTGGCATAGAGGGTTCCCCTTAAAATCCATACCAGACCTGAGGGTCTGGTATGCTCTGCGACGGGGCTCGCAAGCTGTTAATCTCGCCGATAAAAGCGGCGAGATTGACTTCCTTTTCTAGTCCCATCGTACCTCATCACATTCAAAATGAACAGACTTTAGTCCATGTGTGGGCAAGTCCGTTCGTTTGTCCGCCGTAACTCAGTCGAAAGTCCATCAGGAAGACCATCGGACCTATTCTGCCGGAAAGTCCGGTCGTGTGTGCGCAAGTCCGTTTATTTGGAAAGTCCGTTGGAAGTCCGCCGAAAGTCAGTCGGGAAGACCGTCGGACCTAGTCTGCTGGAAAGTCCGGTCATGTGTACAGGGCATAAGTGTCTGTTGTAAAAATATAGCAACGC
Source organism: Lithobates clamitans (assembly GCA_037952925.1). Lineage (NCBI taxonomy): Eukaryota > Metazoa > Chordata > Amphibia > Anura > Ranidae > Lithobates > Lithobates clamitans. The sequence goes on from JBBGZY010000224.1 coordinate 1,828,891, forward strand.
TTTGATTGGTATTCAAGGGGGGAAATTTAGCAGATGGAGGTTTAAAGGAAGATAACAGAGTTCTAGAGGGGGTCTCTAATGATGAGAGAATACCCTCTAGATCGATTTGATCTATTAGGTCAACTGTGATGTTCTCTTTCCAGAGAGCTGTAAGATCCCTCAGGGCTTTGAATTCTCTCATAGAGTACCTTGGCCATTCATTTGTATCCAGATCCTTACTAGGTTTTGCATATGAACATTTAACCACTTAAGGACCAAGCCTCTTTTTGAGATTTGTTGTTTACAAGTTAAAAACTGTTTTTTTTTTTTGCTAGAAAATTACTTAGAATCCCCAGACATTATACATTTTTTTCTAACACCCTAGAGAATAAAATGTTGGCCGTTGCAATACTTTCTGTCTCACCGTATTTGCACAGCGGTCTTACAAGCGCACTTTTTTTGGAAAAAATACACTTTTTTGAATTGAAAAATAAGACAACAGTAAAGTTAGCCCGATTTTTTTTTATATTGTGAAAGATAATGTTACGCCGAGTAAATTGATACCCAACATGTCACACTTCAAAATTGCCCCCACTCGTGGAATGGCGACAAGCTTTTACCCTTAAAAATCCTCATAGGCGACGTTTAAAAAATTCTACAGGTTGCATGTTTTGAGTTTCAGAGGAGGTCTAGGGCTAGAATCAGTAGGGCTAGAATCTTACTCTACTGATTGTGGCAATACACCACATGTGTGGCTTGAACACCGATTTCATATGCGGGCGCTGCTCACCTATGCGTTCGCTTCGGCATGCGAGCTCGGAGGGACGAAGCCCTTGAAGCAGCAGATGACGGAGAACCGAGTCTCCTGGTACTGTTAGACCTCAGCGCAGCATTCGATACAGTGGACCACAATACTTTACCTGTCCTTCTCGCAGAAGTTGCAGGAGCTACAGATTCTGCTCTAAAATGGTTTACATCCTTCTTAGAGAATCGCTCCCAGACAGTGAAACTAGGAACATTCACCTCGGAAACTTGGGCAGTCTCCTGTGGAGTCCCTCAGGGCTCACCCTTGTCACCAGTGCTATTTAACATCTACATCCGCCCACTTCTCAATATCATCAGGAAAACCGATCTCTGCTTCCACTCATACACTGACGACACCCAACTCTACCTTCGCATCAACGGACAAAAAGACCTTCATCAGCAATTACAGAAATGCCTCACTTTAATAGATGACTGGATTACCACTAGCTCCCTCAAACTCAACGGATCAAAAACAGAACTTCTTTTCCTGCAAGCCAACAAAAATTCCGAAATAAAGACTCCATGGACACCTCCCACCATCCTCGGACAGACCATCTCTCCTAGCACCAAAGCCAAGAGTCTCGGAGTCATCTTTGACTCAGGAATGACAATGGATGCACAAATAGGATCAGTGGTGAGCGGATCCCACCATCTCCTCTGCTTGCTACGCAGACTTATCCCCTTCATCCCAGAAGAGGACAAAGCGGCAGTTGTGGGAACAATCATCAATTCCCAACTCGACTACACCAATTCGCTCTAGGTAGGACTACCACAATATCAGCTTGCGCGCTTGCAACTCATCCAAAACACGGCGGCAAGACTCTTAACAGGAAAAAAGCCCTGGGAATCCATCTCCTCATCCCTAAAGAGCCTACATTGGCTAACTGTGAAAATCGGATCACATTCAAGACCCTCTGCCTCACCCACAAATGCATACAAGGAAAATGCTCCGCTATATCTCGGGGAAAAAATAAAACACTACACACCGAATCGTAGTCTTCGATCAGCTAACCAAAACCTCCTTATCGTTCCCAAATACCGCTACAAAGCAAAGGGAGAAAATGACATTTCGCAGTCCAAGGACCTCGACTATGGAATGCTCTTCCAACCAACATCCGCATGGAAGAAAACCACCAGGCCTTCAGGAAAAAACTAAAGACCTTCCTTTTCTAGAAGCTGACTACAGAGAATGCATCTAGTGCCTTGAGGCGATTCAGTTCGCATTTGCAGCACTTTACAAATCATTCATTCATTCATTCATTCAGGGATGAGGCACGTTTAAATCCCAGAGCTTTCTTTTGGTGGTATTTGATTACCTCTGAGGTTTTTATTTTTTGTGCTATAAACAAAAAAGCGACAATTTTGAAAAAAAAAAAATTTACTTTCTGCTATAAAGTAAACCCACTAAAAAAAAATGTAAAAAATCTAAATCCAATTTAGGCTAATATGTATTCTACTACATATTTTGATTTGGATTGGTTTGCAAAAAAAAGTTATAGCGTCTACAAACTATGGGATAGATTTATGGACTTTTTTTTTTAAATTGTTTTACTAGTAATGGTGGCGATCAGTGATTTTTAGTGGTGGACAAATCTGACATTAAGTGACACTTTTTGGGGACCAGTGACACCAATACAGTGATCAATGCTAAAAAAAATGCATTGTCACTGTATAAATGACACTGGCAGGGAAGGGAATAACACCAGGGGCGATCAAAGGGTTAACTGTGTTCCCCAGGAGTGTTTTTTTAGCTGTGGGGGGAGGGTTTAACTGAAGAAAAACAGAAATCCGTGTTCCTGCTTAGCAGAATCACAAGATCTCTGTCTTTTTTACTAGCAGAACGGTGATTTGCCTTGTTTACATAGGCAGAACGCCGTTCTGCCTCTCTATGAACAATGCTGGCAGATGTGTTTCCTGTGACTTCACTTTGGTATATCATCATCCCCGTCAATGGAGGCTGCTGAGAGGTGATGACTCATGAGATATAGAGGGGGTAGACATGCCAGGTGAGGAGAAGAATTATTGTGTCCTTTGTGTGTGGCTTTCAGGTGCTGTTGCCAACAGGCTGAGTGGTGGGAAGTTAAATGCCTTTGCAAGCACGTCCCAAATAGCTGGTGTTTTTGCCATGCTTGATCTGCTTGCGTCAGAAATCGCAACAGTGCAATCGGCTGCACGTGTGCTAAAAAAGGCCCAGACAGCTGAGCTGTGGGAAGTGGGCCAGGAGGTAACAGCTCCACAATGTGATGGAATAGGGTGGCTGCTCTCTACTCTTCCATGATGGCTGCCTCTGGAGGATATCCTCATTGGGGTTGTGCCTCCCCCTCACTTTCCTCCTCTGATCTACATGGTACCCAAGTCGCGTCAGTGACCGCATCATCATCATCCCCTCCATCCTCATCATCAGTGGAGCCAACTTGGCAATACGCTGCGGTTGGGGGAGGGGAACATGACTGCCAATTTTTGTTTATCAGTGTTCTCCCCTCTCTGTAGGCTCATGTTACTCCCTTCCTCTACCTAAGAACCGACATCAGAATCAAGTAATGTTGGTGCATCCTCAAGAAGCAAGTGGCTGATGCTGTGTTTAAATAATTCAGCTGACTCCTCCATGCATGATGCTGGGGCTATGGCAGGAGTAGCTGTGGACAAGGAGGCAGAATAAGCCGCTCTGGCAGCTGTGCACTAGTGTCAGCTTGGGTCATAAAACTGCAGCTGACAAAAAGGGGGGCAGGCAAGGGACAAAAAAAACCATGCAGCAACCCCAAAAAAAGTATACAGCACTGTATACAGCACTAAATGTAATGTAATGCTGTGTTAAACACTGCACTACACTAACAATACACTGACACTACTCTATACTGACACACCACACTATACTCACACTACATTATAATGACACACTATACTCGCACTATACACTCAGAGTCAAAATAAGTGAACACGCTAACTAGCTAGTAGCAAACTAAGCCCTACTCTATCTATCTCCACTCCAACAACACACTGCAAAAGTTTCCTGTGGGAAGGAACCTTTTATAGTGTGGGGTGGGACTATGAGGACTGAGCCGTGATTGGACAAAGTCATCATCTGACAGTGCTCTGTCCACTAATTGGCACCTGCAAGGCTTCATCCAATTAGGGCCCTAGAATGCACTGTGCAGCACGCAGTGCATTGTGGGGAGCTTGGCGGACGAACAGGTGATGTTCGGGCCAAACTTTTGCTCAGCCTGAATCGTTCACCCAACTCTACTAAATACCCAAACAGCTGTCAATTCTCTATCCAGCTACTTAGATTTTTTAGTTGAAGGATATTGGGCTAGGGAATGATGACAGGGCCTACCACATAGCAAATTGTAATCAGTTTATCAGAAACTGACTGAAATTTTGCAGTGTATGGCCTGTTTTCCCTAAACTAAATGTCACAGTTTAAATATATTTGAATTAAAGTTACAGAGTAATTGTGCATCACTAAAAAATATGCAATAATAGAACAAAAAAAATATATATATATATATATTTTTTAACCAGCTGGTAACTAGTAAACCGCAATGTTCAGCACTTGTTGGCTAGGATGGAAGGGCTTAAAATGTACACTGAAGCCATAAGAACTTATACTCTAAAAATCAGTTGATACTGAAAAAAGTCGGTGAGCTAATTAGTAATTTTAAAGAACTGCTGCTCTTCTTTGGAAATGTCCAACCACTGTCCTAGTACCTAATAGTGTCCTGACTATGCTAACAGCTCTCATGCAACCTGTCCTTGATTTAGGGATACTTTATGTTCAAGCATAGGCCAAGCCAAACAGTTTTTTTAGCTTTAAATAGACTAGGGCAGAATTAGAACTCTTTTCTAGTTTTTATGTCTATCCAGACTTCCTGTCCTTCCTGTCCTGCGGACAACAGTTTCACCAGACAGGACATGAGGGAAAATCTGCAATGGGGACAGGGGGTGAACATTAGTAGTATTCTCCAAGGAAAAGCTATTTAATTTTGATTTGTGTTGTTGTTGCTGAGACCCCCTCACTTCCTGTCTGGTAAAACAATGTCAGAAGGACATGAACTGAGGGGAAATTTCTCTAACGGAGTCTTGGATAGCAGTAGAAGACAAATATGTGTTCTAATCTTTCACCACAAACCTAAAAAAAAGTTTTGGACATACACTCTAAAATCTTAAGACCCTATTTTCTCTGAATTGACACTGCCAGGTGCTACACAGAGATGTTGCTGGGGTCAAAATGTTGCTATGGATCCCCATGAATTGTGGTGACGTTTCTGTATATCAGCATAACTTCTTAAAGTGGATTTTTTTCTTTTTTAATCTTGATTTATTAAAATTGCAAGGTTAAACAAACACTTCCAACCCTATTCATATTTGAGCTTCAGAATATATAGAATGCTAATTTTACGTCTAGTCTAAAAAGCTAGTATCTTGTGTGGACACCTGCACAATTTTATTACTGTGGTCTGCTTTACATTTCAAATTCTTATGAATAGCACCTGCACTTTCTGACTGATATTTTCCAGACCACAATGACACTTATCAGGTGCTGAGGTGCACAATCTTAAATCATTTTGAGAACATTTTCTACACACTGACATATTTTCCACTACCATTTTTTTTTCTTTCAGGAATTCATTCAGATTCACATATTGTTGCTCTTTCAGTGAATAAAAACGTGTCTGTGAAGGGGAACACCACACTCTAGATTTTTGATTAGTTTCCTCTTTGAGGAAATTCCCTTCACAAAGGACAGCGTCAGTAAGATCAGAACCTCTTCATGTTTTTTTGTCTATCATGTTTTTTTATCTTTCTACCCCCTTACAGCAGGGCTGCATGTAACCTTTAACAGATAGCACTTCAAAATTGACAATTTCTAAGCCATGGTTCGCAATTGAATTTGGTGTATAAAGCAATTGTATTTATATTTTATGAACAGCTCTGCCCTTGCACACGCTCACTAAGGAATCCAAAGTGTTGTATTTGTAAAAATTAATTATCTGAGAATATTTTTTTTCTTTCTACCAGTTGGTATCCTTTCTATCAAAAATGGCCTTTATACATCCTACCAGCTCAAATTCTTAAATCAGTATTTTTACCATGCAGTATATTAATCATTGTTCCTAATTTCAAAATACAGCCCTGCTCCATTATAAAAATGTTTAATTTTTTTTTTCTATTTGGATTAACTAGGGATGGATTAGAACTACTGTTGGATTTTTACTGTGAGGGAAAATCTGTAAAAGGGAAAGCATTTTTATTTTTGTCTGTGTTGCTATTGGAGGGATCTCCTTACTTCCTGTTGGTAAAATGTTGCGAGCATGTCAGCAGGCTGGTTGGGTTGTTGTGCTAGCAGTAGCTGCTGTGTGGTTGTTAGTCACATTCTCCATTGTCCCAATTAACTTGTTGGGCGCCAAGTACTGGGTCACATGTGAGTCCTACCACACGTGGGTTCTTCTGGGCTACGTGAGGCACTTTGTTACAGGGTCACATTTCATACACACATGGGGTACCTTTACTGTGTGACATTTTCACCAATGCTCTGGAACAAGGTTGATGTTGTCATGAAAAAATACTTAACCTTAAGGTGGACCTCAAAATACAGCCTCCCCTTACAGTTAAAGCTCCCCCATATCACAGGTCCAAGTTCTCACATCACAGCTCCCCCCAAACAAAGTCCCCCCTTACAATCACAGCCCCTCATATCACAGCTTCCTCTTTTGTCTTCTGTATACACTTGCCTGCCCACTGTTGCTGTTAAATTCACAGCAGGGAAAAGGGTGGGAGGCCCAAAAGGGCTACACTGAGGGCAGGAGCTGGCCAACTCTTCTTGTTAAGAAGCAAGTGATTGGTAGCTAGGACTGCTTTGTGTTCTAGCAACCCATCTCCCGCTTGTTAATTTGAAAGGTTGGGCAGCTCCCGCTCCCCATGTAGAACTTCCGTGCCTCCTGCCCTTCTCCCTGCTGTAAGTTTAACAGCTGTGAGGGAAAATCTGGAGGGAGGGGAGGGACACGCTAAGCCAATGTCCATATCCACCTGTCCGGTGTTTTCCACCACTACTGTTGTTCATCTCTTGTGATAGCAATAAAGTTGAATGAAAAGTTTATTGAACATGCACATAGGTCCCACCTGCATACTGTATGTAAACAGTGATTGCACCAAACGTTAGGTATCACCACGAATGTTGGACTGAAAGCAATCAATATAGCACCATAGCTCATGTTTAACTTTAAACCAGTAATCTGTAAAGGTTTTTAAAGTGTTGATTTTTAGGTACGTTAATTTGTAATTTCACGGGCGCACAAAATTCTAAATCTTGACATTTTGGTATCTATTTACTCTGCATAACATCATCTTTTAGTTTTTACCTAAAAATTAGGTATTATGGGGGTGTGGCCAAGATGGCGCTGAGAGCGGCAGCTTTTTTTGAGAGCTCCGCACTGCTATAGCCAAATCCGGATCCATCGGCACTAAATACCCCTGAAAAGACTTCCTTTGCTGCTCAGGGGCCTGCCGGAATCTCCCGACTGCTGTAGGGAGCAGAAGATTTCACCCCCGGGCCACGTTCGGCATCCCACCCAGACTCCTCGGCCTACCTCGGGTGTATAGGCGCAGCCGCGGCCTTTCCTGATGGACCCCGCCGCGTGACAGAGGATCCTTGGCATGACCGGCCCTGCAGAGCGGGACTCCCTGATCAGCACAGACCGCAGACGGAGGTAGGAAAAGCTGGCCTTGCTGTGCTACAGGCCGAATCCTGGACTATTCTCTCCTCCCACGAGCTACTGGGCCGCAACCGCGGCCTTTCCTGACGGCCCACAGACTCCAGACCGGCTTGCAGACAAAAATCGTGCCTTGGGCCTAGAACGGGAGGGCCTGGGGGGATCTGGGCAGCAGAGAAGGCTTGAAGCACCCCCCACCCCAGACACCTTGAGTGAGACAGGCTGGGGCTGGACTGAAAATCCCTTGCAGGCCCCTGGAAGCCTGGAGAGGACAGCTCTGGCAATCAACAGGCCACAGGTGAGGGGGGAAACTGGAGGGACACATGCTGCACTGAACTCACTGTCTGATTACCCCTGTCCCCACCAATAGGCTTCCACAGATACTTATTGATTATTGCCCAGAGCAAGACCCCAGACATATGAATGAGGCGTAGGAACTCTAGTGCAAAGTATAGTAAAGGGGGCAAAAAACTGACCTTTCCGCCACAGTCGGGTTCCCTTCAGACACCCACCTACCCCTGTCCGGAGGCTCACACCACCCGCAGTGCCCATAGAGCCTCACAGACGAGCCTCATGGAGTCGGATGACTCCCGACCCCCCTGGCTGGCAGACGTAATGGCGGCCATCGCCACTTGCCAATCTACGCTAACAGCAAAAATTGAGGCTGTTCAGCTGGAAATGGGACTAATCCGCCAAGATATAGACAAACTCAGGTCGCGAGTCACTGAGACAGAACAAAGACTGAGCAACACTGAAGACACCATGGCAGAACATGGAGTAGCACTCCGCACACTTCAAACCAAAGTGAAGGCCCTAGAATACAGAGCCGAAGACGCGGATAACAGAAATCGGCGCAATAACCTTCATATTATCGGTTTACCAGAGGGGACGGAGGGGAATAATCCTACCTCCTTTATAGAGGGTATGTTGCGTGACCTTCTACCCGAGGCCCGCTGGTCCCCCCACTACACGGTTGAGAGGGCACACCGCATCCCACCTAAGCCGGGACCCCCTGGAACCGCTCCCCGCACCTTCATTCTCCGTCTCCTCAACTTCAGAGACAGAGACAAAGTCCTCCGCGTCTCCAGAAATGTTGGGGACCTCAGATACCAAAATGCTAAGTTGATGATCTTCCCCGTCTACTCGGTGGAGACCCAGAAGCTCAGGAAATCTTTCGATCAAGTCAAAGCGGCATTGAGATCACACAGCATTTGATACAGTGTACTCTTCCCTGCTCGCCTGAGAGTCCAAGACGGTGAGACAACTCGATTCTTTAGCACACCAAGAGAGGCCTCTGCCTGGCTGGACTCGTTACCACAGATCCGTTGATCGACTAACCGGTATGTGCCGCTTGACCCCTTCCATTGCTTACTCAAGTTGACCTGGGCCCAGGTCTGAGTTTCCACACAATCTACCCCATGGATGCTTAGTTTCGTTGCACTTGTTATGCCCAGTTTAAATCCATGGGGTGTGCGAATCTGATGGGGTAGATAATGATCCCAATTTTTTTCTGTATTCAGAACAGTATCGTGTCCTGGCGCTGAGTGGTGTATCTGCAGGCCTGGTGAAAACACCTATTTATATACTTTTATTTATATTTCTTTCTTGGAAGCCATGGTTGCAGTTTTCTGAGTAGCAGAACAATTGACATTAATACCATTTTTGCAGTCAATGAGCAGACTACTGCACAGTCTGGTATTAATGGGGTGCTTACTGCCTTGGGGAATGTACTAGAAAAACAAGTCCGCACTTGGTGGGACATCTGTACATTCGAGCAGTACATCAAAGAAAAAATTATAGTTAGAAGCTTGAGATGGGAGGTAGCCCCCCAAGATGGTCTTGACGACCCGGAATCCATGCAAGAATGGTATGAATTTTTTACTGGTATAGGCTTTAAGTTACAAGACTTGGTTCTGGCTCGGAAGCGTAAGAAAATGGCCATTTTGGAGGGTAAACTTAATGAATTCCGCTTGCAACTAGATCCTATAAAGGACTCCCAGCAAGTAATAGATTTTAACACTCGTATCAAAAAAAAGCTTGGAAAGCTTGATGATTGAAAAGAAGTTTCATAGGGACTTAAGTGATTTTAGGTCTGGTTCTGTGTATCTCTGGCAACAATCTAAAACCCCTGCAAATGTTGAAGGTAATCTGGCTGGGACACATAGTGATGGTCCCGGCAATCGCGTGACTAAACCTCCTAATGCAGGTCCTTATGTTGGTGGTAACAGAAGAGATGATGGGCTTAACCGCCCTTCTGATGTATGTACCACCCCTATTAGGGGTAATGTGGATTATGGGAGAAGCAATGAGGGGAGAACAGGATTCAATAAACCTTATTACTATACGCCTTCCAATAACCATTATCAGGTCCCTGTTCATAATAGATTCGACCCTTTGAGGGGAAATGGAGAGAGAGCTGAGTTCCAATCTCCCCGTCCTTTTTTAGGGAGGGGGAGAGGCTGGCAGAAACGGGGTCGGGGAAACTCTCACCGAAGAGGGAGGCCTCCGGGACAGTGGCAGCCAAGCCAGGACTACCACGAACCACAGTGGAGGGAACAGTCGCGACGAGAGGGGGAACATTCCCATCACCCCAACCAGTGGAGAGAAGAACAAGGGGCTGCAGTACAGGAAGAAGGGCCCAAAAAAAGAAGGAGAGGGCAGGACTAGGAGGCATTTTTAATTTAAGTAATGCGATTTTATCCCATAAAGAAACTAACATTTTGCATCTGGGTTTGAAGTGTGGCCTGAAAAGGCCCATTAACAAGTTTGATGTTTTTATTGATATACATAGGTATATGAGGAAAGTAAACATCAAGAAATATTTTTTAAACAAGGATCCCCGACCGGTTGTCATGAATACCTTAGGGCCTATGGATAGTGGACTGAGGAATAAGTCCCTCTTTAATCCCCTTAATAGTGCTAATCAACACATTGAGGTGTTTAAAGGGTTGGTGATGCGCGATTTGGAGCAGCTAGTGCTGAAAAAGAATGTCAATCCCCAGCACATTATGGATGGGATCTCCTTGCTTGAAAAGAGGAAGGAGATAGTCATTAGGCCGGCTGATAAAGGGGGGGTAGTGATTTTAAATAAGGATTTTTACTTGAATCAACTTACTGAAATGCTGAATGATGGCGAGACATATGTAAAATTAACAAAGGACCCTACTGCACAATATGAAAAGGATCTTAGGAATCTTGTTGAAATGGGCTACTCAACGGGGGTTCTGTCCAATAGAGAAAGAAGGTATCTTGTGCCGAGTGATAGCAGAATCCCCACGATTTATACCTTGCCTAAGATACATAAGGATCTGAATAAGCCTCCTGGGAGACCGATAGTTAATGGGATTGGTTCCATCACGTCTCGGATGGGTCAATACCTTGATCTCTTTCTTCAAGATAGTGTCATACACACTAAAGCGTATCTTAGGGATACTAAGAGTCTCCTACAGATCCTACAACAGGTGGATCTAACAGGGAAGCAAGAGCTGTACTTGGTAACGGCGGATGTGGCATCTCTTTATTCAATCATACAACATGATGATGCCCTCCTAGCCCTCAATTGGGCCCTCTGTCAGCAGGATGATTTGCCACATAACCAAAAAGTTTTTTTCAGGAATGCGCTAGACTTCTATTTAAGCCATAACTTTTTTTGGTTTGATGGTCAGTTTTCCTCCCAGCGTAGAGGCGTTGCTATGGGGGCAAAATTCGCCCCGAGTATAGCAAATTTGTTTATGGGGGAATGACCTAGGGACTCTTTTTTAGAAGAAGTACCAGGAATTCAGAATACAGACAACCATGAATGGAGTTTCATTTCGGGCTATCACTCTCAGTATAGGGAGGTGGAAGACATTTTTAATGCCCACTGGCACGTTTTGCGTATGGACAAAACCTTGTGTCCAGTGTTACCCTGTAGGCCCAAATTCATCTACAGAAGGTTCCATAGTTTTGCGGACAAGGTAGTGCGGAAAGTGTTGGACCTTCCTTCGAGACCCTTGACCTTTTGGGATAGAAAGGGTTTTTTCAGCTGTAGGAGGTGCCGTGCATGCAGGGAAGTGGATAGACCAATGAGGGCTTTGGAAAGCTTTATGTCCACTTCAAATGGTAAAGAATTTACCATAAACGAATTTATCACGTGCAACACTGCCTTTGTGGTCTATGCTATGCAATGCCCTTGTGGTCTTATTTATATAGGACGCACTAAGAGGCTTTTGAGGGTCAGGATTGCCGAGCATATAGCGAACATAAAAATAGGTTTTAAAGACCACAATGTATCTCTCCATTTCAAGTTAAAACATAATCAAGATCCATCGGGCCTCAAATTTTGGGGTGTTGATCATTTGAAACCAAAATGGAGGGGCTCTAACCTAGTTCGAACCTCCTAACCTAGGAGAGAGACCCAGTGGATCTTTTTGGCAGACACATTATCGCCAAAGGGGTTAAACGTGGATCTCGACATTAACTGTTTCATAAGTGATTATTAATATCTGTGAGTAGCGTCTTTTGTTGAATTCGAATATTGCCTGATATTTTATTTATTTTTTGGGGTCATTCCCCTTTTTTGCTAATGCCTCTAGTAGTGGTGCCTTCGTATTATATAGATATATTTCATCTGTGGATATACGCTGTCCATATATATGTGTATTTTTTATAATTATATTCTTATCTCTCCCGTATTAAGTTGAGCTGTCTAAATTAACATTAAGCTGAGTTGTCTAAATTAATATGAGAGAGACACTCTGTAACGGTGTAAATTTAGTGATTGCAGGTGCTTTTATTTTAGTTTATCGTGATTTATATTACCTGCTGTTTTATAACCATGTACATTTGCATTCTGGGAATATGAATGTTTATATTTTATATCCTTTATTTTAAATGGGAATATGGCGAGCATGATTATCTACAACCTATGCACAATGAATGGCATAAGTCTCTTTATCAGTATACCTATTAGCATAATGATGAGGTTTGCTTGGTAAGAGTTTAGCTCACTGTGCCCCGTGTGGATAGTGTATAGTGCCGATTCATATGCCTAGGGACTGGCCTATGTGACTGGCGGGTGTGTGGATTTGCATATTCCGAGGTTTTTATATTTATTATCTTTTTAAGATGTGCAGAGTCTTATTGTCCCTCTCCCCCTCCTGTAGTAAGCCGTCAGTGGTGATTGGGGTTGGCGGCGTGCACCCGCCGGCACATACGCTGCGCTTTGATTGGCTAAGAGGGTTAAAGAGGGAAATATAAGCTGAACACTGCGTCGTGTAGCCACGCCCTCTGTCGAAGTCAGGATATGACGAAACGCATCAGGGCGTGGCTTACGCAACGTAGGAGGTGACGTGTGCGCTCCACCACAGCCAGCTACACAACCAGGAAGTGGACGACGTCTCCTGGGCAGCGGTACTGGCTTGTTGCGGTGAAGTAAAACGCTCCTTACTACCTGCTTGATTGATTGCAAGTTTACTATGAATATTGATGTACGTATATATATTGAAGGGGGGTGTGTGTATGTGTTGTAAGGGATGTACAGTCAATAAACAGGATTACGCTATGTGCGCCTCTCTCTTTGTTTTTTGACTTATTGTGAGCCCTGAACATCTGAGATCCCTCCGGAGTGGTGTTAACAGCAGCTGGTGGCGTCAATTGTTGTTCTTTTGGATGCTTTATTACTTTCTTGTTCTGGTGAGTTTAACCCCCTGAGGGGAGTGTGTTCGCACAGGTGGAATCTGGAGTGATCGGTGGAAGGTGCACGTTAAGAAATTTTTTCCATCATCACCTGATGAACGCTTTATGAACTGCACTCTGAAATCCACATCACTTTTCTTCTAAAGGACTTTTTTGCATGTGTAGTTGGCCACATGTTTATCATAGTTTGCTCAACATTAGCGCTGTTTAGTGTGACAATTTAGTCATTTAGTAATTTTTGTTTTTAGATTACTTTTAAACACTTTTACAGATAATTATCCCTGCTAGAAACATTTAAGTTTGTGCCCAGGCCAAACGATATGGTCAGGAGACTGTTGAGATATGAACTTCCTTTGCTCTTACTTGCTCCCTTTCGCGGAGCACTGGTGTTCACTGCTTTTGATGGATCAACTTCACGGTGGGGGTGCAACATGGTTTACTTTTCTCCGCTTGACTACTACATCCTCACAGCCTGTTATATTAAAACAGCGGAGATCTTATACTTGGAAAGCTGCTTGAACTGCTGCTTGCCCCCCCCCGTAGGAGGTCTCGAGGGGTTAGGCTCGCCTCTTCCACGGACCCCCTGTTGCAGCCGGCGAGCTGATGAAGTTTGGGTTTGAAACCCGCCTCAGTTTGGGGGGGTTGGGTGGGGTGGGGAAAGTTCCCCTAAAGGGGCTAGCTCAATTTACCTTAGATATTGGGCTCCTATATCTGTTTTTAGTTTGGTTTTGTTTTTGTTCTATAATTGCACTAAAACAATTGACTTATCAGCATTGCATTGTTTCCAGATGTGTCCGTTTTGGGTCCGGGGGTCCAATTCAGGAGCCGTGATCTATATTGATCCTAATATTCTTATCACCCTTAGTAGCCATGTCCTCCCTTAATATCATTTCCTGGAACACCATGGGATAGAACTCCCCGGTCAAGCGCTCCTTGGTGTTCCTATTCATTAAAGCTTATAACCCACATATATGTGTGCTCCAAGAAATGCACCTAAAAGGAAGTAGGGTTCTGGCCCTTAAAAAACCATGGGTGGGCTACCACTATCACTCCACCCACTCTGGTTTTTCCAGGGGTGTTACTATCCTGATACTGAAATCTCTTCCTTAACGGCTCTTGGATTTGGCCCTGGACCCTGATGGTCGGTATGTTATCATTCATGCTAAAATATACTCTCTAACGTGGACCATTGTGGGCTTATATTTCCCCCCCCCCCCGCTTCCTTGCTGGTGCTTAATCAGATCACCAGCAAGATGGCTGACTTTACATCTGACAATATTATTATACTGGGTGACTTTAATTTGGTCCCTGACCCGGATCTTGACAGACTGACGACTACGGGACATCATTGCCCTGGGTTAGCTGAGTGGGCAGATACCTATGGCCTGACAGATGTTTGGAGGTGGAGACACCCCCAGGCCAGAGCGTTCACATGCCACTCGGCTTCTCTTAGAACATTTTCCCGTATAGACTTAGTCTTTGCTGGGAGCCCGGTCCTCCCACGGGTCACAGACATACAAATATTGCCTAGGGGAATCTCTGATCACGCACCCTTGCTGTTGTCATTGGACCTCTCCCTGGGCTCAGTAGACAAGATATGAAGGCTCTCTAGATTTTGGATTTCAGACACTGCTGTGGACTCCCAATTCAGAACTGAGTTGATTGACTTCTGGGCGGTTAATGTAGGCTCGGCTGACCCCACAGTTGTGTGGGATGAGTTTAAGGCCACGACGAGGGGATATTACCAGACCATCATTGCCAGAGTTCGAAGGGAGCGTAAGGCAGACTTGATAAAGGCTGAGAGAGAGGCGAGTACTGCAGAGGTTCTTTTTGTTTGTACTCGAGACCCTATACACTATTCACAGTTACAATATGACAAAGGAGGTTATTCGTCTCTGTACCTCTCTTACCCAGAAGAAAATGTTAGTTCAATCCCAACGGATCTTTGAGCAAGGGGAGAGGTCAGGCTGTCTGTTGGCCTGGCTCTCTAGAGAGCAGGCGGGAGGGATGAGCATCTCACATATCAGGGACCCCTTGGGACAGCTGATCCACACACCAGAAGGGATCAATTGCTGTTTTGCGGAATTTTACGAATCCCTCTACACGTCCAGGGCAGACAACCGGGGGGAAGGATCTGGTAGCATATCTAGATGACATTGATATCCCAACTCTTACAGTAACATATGGTGACAAACTCGACGCCCCAATTACGTCCTTGGAGATAATCCAGGCACTTAAATCAATACAGGCAGGGAAAACACCGGGACCCAATGGCATCCCTGTGGAGTTTTACAAACAATATGCCGCAGAACTAGTTGATAAACTTCAGGGCCTCTTCTCTGCATCGACGCGCCTCAAGAAACTCCCGGGCACAATGAGTGAATCGATCATAGTGGTGATCCCCAAGCCAGGGAAAGACCCCACACTATGCTCCTCATATTGCCCCATATCCCTCCTGAATGTGGATGCAAAGTTACTAGCGAAAGTATTGGCCAATAGGCTTAATTTGGTCATTACTGCCCTGATCCACAGGGACCAAACAGGCTTCATGCCCGGAAGAGGTACTGACATTAATATCAGACGCCTTCATACTCACATAGACAGGGCAGACGAGACGACTAAAGGAATTGTGGCCTCACTCTACGAGGAGAAGGCTTTCGACTCTGTCGAGTGGGGCTACTTATGGGAAGTGCTCTTGCGATTCGGGTTTGGCCTGGGTTTCACGAACTGGCTCCGCTTGCTATACCATGGCCCTTCAGCTAGAATTCGTACCAACGGCTGCCTATCAGGGAAGTTCCAATTATCTCGGGGCACGAGACAGGGTTGTCCCCTCTCCCGGGGCCTATTTGCTCTGGCAATGGAGCCCCTGGTTATATTGCTGAGGGCAGATCCTGGTGTAAAAGGGCACCAGGTAGGTCCAATCGAGGAAAAGATATCGCTGTATGTGGACGATGCACTGCTTTACTTAGCGGATGCGTCGTCCTCTTTACAGACTGCACTTGAACTAATTAACCAATTCGGCGGGTACACGGGGATTCCCATTAATTGGGACAAGTCAGTTCTTTTCCCGCTCCATCCCTCGACCCCTAGGGTGCCACATCCACAGCTCAAATGGGTAGATGACTTCAAATACCTGGGGATTAAAATTAGTTGTAAAGTGCAGGACTATCTGGAAAATAATCTGAGACCACTCATGACACATCTAACGGCTAGGTGTGCTGCATGGCGTTCCCTTCCATTGACCCCTGTCGGCAGAGTTAATCTGCTAAAAATGATTTACCTTCCCAAATATCTATATTTCTTCCGCAACACCCCCATACACATCCCCAGGACTTTTTTCCGGAGGTTGGAGAGTCTGCTGATACACTTTGTCTGGGCTGGGAGGCCACCCAGGGTGGCCAAGCAGATCCTATATCTCCCACTTTCGGGGGGGGGGGATTGGCACTACTGAATTTTCAAATTTATTATTGGGCGGCCGTTCTGGTCATGATTCGGTTGTGGTTCTCCCAGCCTACTCAGAATCCAGCGGTCACTCCGGAAGCAACCATTCTGGGTTCCTTCGCTGCCCTGAGCAATCTCCCATTTCGTGGACTTAGAGCCAGTTCGTCCATTACAACTCTGATGCGAACCACCGTGAGGGTCTGGCAGAAGGCTAGGAAGATATACGGGAAACCTAATCACATTTCACCACACATGCCCCTATGGGGTAACCCTATGCTTCCTCACTTTTACAGTATACCGGACCCCTCTCTATGGGCAAAAAAGGGAATCCTTACCTTAAAACATATAGTTCAAGACGGTAGGCTTATGACTTTTCGGGCTCTGAGGCAGTCATTTGCTATCCCGTCCTCTTTTCAATTCAGGTACTGGCAACTGAAGCACGCCTTTGAAGCCCAGTTCCCTGCCCCCCTCACTTTGGAACCAGACTCCATTGAACGGGTCTTGATTTCCAGTGTGATGGGGAAGCCTCTCTCAACACTATATCTATACCTTACAGTAGAGTATGATACCAAATTAACTAGAACCTGGGAAAAGTGGAGGATGGATATTCCTTCTTTGGATGAAGAAGAGTGGAAGGAGTGTTTAATTTCCTACATTCCTTCCATGATCGCTGCAAAAGATAGGTTCATACAATTTAAGTTCCTACACAGAGCGTACTTCACCCCACAGAGATTGGCGCGCATTTACCATCAAAGAGATCCCAACTGCCAAAGATGCAGGCAGGAGGTGGGTACTTTCTGGCACATGGTTTGGTCCTGTCCCAAACTTCGACCCTTTTGGACTGTAGTGGCCTCCACACTGAGCAATGTCACAGGTTTAAATATACCGTTGATCCTCAAATACTATTACTCAACCACTTGGAAGATGTTGAGGGAGACAGGTATAGTAAATTGTGTCTTACCTTCTCATTATATTATGCTAGACGTGAAATTTTACTGAGATGGAAACTAGAAGAGCCTCCCACTCTGGCCTCGTGGAGAAGGTCGGTGAACTTGGTACTTCCTCTGTATAGAATGACATATGAAAGTAGGCAATGCCCAGCGAAATTTGATAAAATCTGGTCCTCCTGGGTAGATTCTTCCGGGGTCCCTGAACCCCCCTACCCCCTAACCAAGACGGAAAACACATTGGAGGACATTCTCTATCCCATGCCTTTTCTCCTTCTGTCCCGTTCCCCCCTCATCCCCTTCCCTCCCCTCCCCCCCTTCCATTCCTTTCCCGCCCCCCTTCCCCCCCCGCCCAGGCTTAATCGAATACTGGTTACTTACATAATGTTACCTTAGATTTTATAATACTATAATGCACTAAGGTGTACTGTTAAGTGATACTTCTGACATCTGCAAAGCTGGAATATTTGGTAAATAGTGGCTACCGGATGATGGTAGATCTTACTGTCTTTATTCTCTTTCCACCAAAAGTACTAACTTATTTTGTATTGTAATGCTGATTTGTTTAATAAAAATTTTCTGTAAAAAAAAAAAAAAATTAGGTATTGTATTGTGTTTGTGTGCACTAAAATGCATTTAAGTGTATTTTTTTCCTGAAAATTTGCATTTTAAAAATATTGTGCAACATAAAACAAACCTCTGCTTTCAGAATACATATTATCTTTGGGGGTTCCAAGTAATTTTCTAGGAAAATAAATGCTTTAACATGTGTGTGAAAAATGAAAAAATTGGGCGGGACAGCAAGTGGTTACAGAGGCTGGAAGGCAACTTGTGAATTACTAGGCAAGGATTTTTACATTTCAGATCTCCCCTGGTTGACAAGGAATTATGTGTCCAGGTGCATTACTTGCATTAGGAACAACCCAAACATTCCAAACAAAGCGAAACACGAACATTTGATATATCCCAGTACACCTTTCACCCACCTCCAAGTTGATTTCACACACATGCCCAAGTTAGGGAAAAGACAGGAATATCTTTTGGTAGTCGTGGACATGTTTTCGAGATGGGTCAAACTTTTTGTAACTACAAAGGAAGACACACAAACAGTAGTGAAAATTCTCACACAGGAAATTATTCCTCGATGGGGATGCCCACTTCAGATAAACTCAGACAGAGGTCCTGCATTCACTTCAAAAGTATGTCAGGACTTGGTACACTCCAAATAGAATGGAAGTTTCACATTCCATATCATCCCCAAAGTTCAGGGATAGTGGAAAGGGTAAATAGGACCGTGAAAGATAAAATAAGGAAAGCCACAGGAGGAACTTTTGTCCATTGGAAGAGGGTTCTCCCAGTGGTTTTGGCTGAGATAAGAAGTACTCCTTCCAAAACTACAGGCTACTCTCCTTTTGAAGTGTTGATGGGTTGTCCCTTTTCCACTCCCTGGGCCAGAGCACCTCTTATGATAGAGCAGGGGGATTTGGATTTAGTACAGTCAGAGTATGTGAGGAAACTAATCAAAACTTTGGATACAGTTGAGAGAAATGTTGCTCGCACCTCTCCTTTTTCTTCACAGGAACCTACCCACCTTTTTAAAGCAGGAGACACGGTGGTGGTCCAGCAGTTGAACAGAAGCAAGAAACGGGAATATCCTTTTGGACCTCCTACAACGGTGATTGCAGTGACCAGAACGGCTATCCTGGTGGAGAATTGCCAATCCTGGATCCATGCCAGCCGAGTGAAAAAGGTTGCCCAAAGCCCCAAGAGCAGAAAGGAGATCCTAAACACAGGAGGCCCTCAAGCAGAAGTCCAAGCAGATGAAGGAGGAGTTCCTGGAAAAGCAGGTTCAGTCAGAGAAGATGACCTCGCTTATTTCCCCACAGACTTCTGGCAAGGCATTCTGCCTCCTGTTCCTGATCATCCTGATAGTGTTCCCGCCCATTTGGATCATCACTAACTGTATCTACCACCCTGAAGATTTGGGGGCCATTAAAAGTATTTGTGGGAACACACATACACAGGAGAAAGTTACAGTGATACAAGTTAGAAATAAGATAGACATTGAAGATAATTTTGCTGATAAAATGCTTTTGCTAAAATTTAAATATGCTTATGCTTAGAAATGGGATTTCAAAAATGTTGGATCTGTAGTAAACTGCACCCTAGCACTGTTAGGATACCCTTAATGGCTATACCTTTAAATATTACTCCCCTTTTGAGAGGAAAGATTCCCCTTGACCTTTTGAATGTCAGTAGAAGAACTAATGACACCATTTCCTTTCACATCATCAATAGAAGTCATAATCCTACTTGGTGTTTTAATTTAGAGAATTCTACTAGAAATGCTCATACCTGTAGTCAGTCAGTTTTGAACATTTCTAATTGCTATGCCCCTAGTGGGAAGTCTTGTTCTTTATATCAAACACACCACGATGAGGTCAGAGTACGGGCTTATTTTGAAAAGATTCTTGCCTCTGAAGGTGATGGTAGTAGACCTGTACAGCATTTGTTTCAGGTTCTAGCAATAGTTACAGCAGTAGATCAGGAGACTGCTGTGAATATGCCCTTCTCGTTTGGTAACCACACTTATGTTTGTTGTGGAAAGACTTGTTATCCCTGGATTCCACAAGAGGCCCAAGGCTGGTGTTATCTGGCCTCACTGGTGCCCATAATGGGGGTGATAGATGATAGTGATGGGAGTCATTTACTTGAAGCTAGTATACACCCAAGGTATCCATTAAAACATTGTAACAAGAGGGAGTTATTCCTTGAAAAGGATATGGCCTGGGCATGGTTCCCTTCCTGGACAGGATGGGGAATAGATTTGATGAAAAGGTTAAATAATTACTCATGAATTATTGATGAGATGATGGAAAAGAACTCTGATGACATTTCTAAACTTAATGTTGAAACTAGGGCTATTAGAAAACAACTAGAATTGCATGACTTAGCCATTGAAAGCATGAGTTCAGCCCTTACAGGATTATGTGAAATGACTGAGGATTATGAATGTTGTACTTGGGTACACAATACCAGTATAGAGGTACCAGATTATTATGATGTGATAGCTCAGCACAAAAAAGAGGTGCCCAAGCTGCAACAAGAGGCTCGCAACATAGCCCAGACCTGGAGTCCTTTTGGAAATGTTGATTTTGGATTTGGAGGGATATTCTCTTGGATAAGCGATATTGCCATAATTTTAATCATGATTGTGTTCTTTTTCCTTTATCTTGCGTATAAGCTTATTATGTGCCTTATTAATAGAGCCACTCGCATTTCTGATCCCTCATCTCCCGATAAAACTTATCTCAGTATGTATCATCAGAAGCAGGCTGAGAATACCACCATGATAAGGAAGTGAGATCATACATTTATGATCAAAGAGGGGATTGTAGGGATATTTTAGCTTGCTGTCCTCCATTTTAGCTATAAAAATGTGTATCCATTTTAGAATAATATGTATATGTGACGTTTATCAAAAGTTTAGTTTCAAATTCTTATAAATGGTTTGATTTCCCCGAAATGACGCACAAAGTTTTTTCTTGTTGACAGTTTCTGTATGAAGAAATTATGTTCTATTTTTGTTCGTTTCAAACATCCAGTATGTCTGTAACTTTAGCATATATTAATGAAAAGGTTGGACTTTTCTTGTGATGTCATTTTGGTTATATAAGCGAATGATTACGGAAATAAAAAGCAGAACATTCCGCCTGTATTGACTGTTGTGTCATTATTTTCTTATCGGAATGTATCTCCAGGCCTGATTGGGTTTGAAGGAACACTCTAAGCAGGATATTCAGACGAGGGTTCACTAGCTCCTAAAACATCTTTACACCCCATCAGCTATCACCCCAACAAGTGTTCCCATTGTAAAATTTCCTCATTATCCTTTTCCAGTGACAGCTCAAAATTTGGGATTTGTCTTTGCAATCCTCTCTAGATCCATATACAAAAACTTTTTTGGAGTACTGTTCAAAGCAGTAAAAAACTTTTTTTCCTGCAGTCCAAAGCATTGGACCGGGTGCCAACGTTCAAACAAGCGTATCCAGTTTAACTGAATAAATCAGAAGGCAGACTTACACCAGTATGCAAGTAAAGGCGCAGAGAACTGGCGATAACAATAATAACAACAATAGTAAGAACAAAGGGATAGGGAACAAACTGAAATTTTCCCAGTCTCATATTACATTAAATGGATAAATAATGTCCACATGTATATGTCCAAAGTGGAGAAAATGTATATCACATTAACATATATAGGGTATGATCTCACTGTCATGTGAACATGAGGAGTTCAAGGGTCCAGTTAATAATAATAGGTCCACGAGCAGGGCTGCCTTCATCAAGAAGTGAAACCACATTCCAATCCTAAGGAAAAGCAAAAGAGAGAGGCGCCTCTGGGTGCAGACTAAAAACAAGGTTTATTCATAAAAAGGTAATGATCATCAAACTCACATGTTGAAGGTCATCAGTAGGCATAAAATAGTAATCAATACTGAGGAGGACATCATCCATCAAAGGTTCAAAACAGTCAAAGACAACTCCTGGCGGGGGGCTCTGCCTGTGTGTGAGGAGAGGTACCGCTGAGATGTGAGGCCGGCCGCAGCGGTGACAAGTCACAATGCTAGGTAGAGAGCATGGAAGAATGTAAACATCCGGCGAGGAGTGATGACGTCATGAGTCGAGTGACGCGTTGCAGGGTGTACGGGCTGTGATGACGTGACAGTACGCCCTGCAACGCGTCGCTCGACTCATGACGTCATCACTCCTCGCCGGATGTTTACATTCTTCCATGCTCTCTACCTAGCATTGTGACTTGTCACCGCTGCGGCCGGCCTCACATCTCAGCGGTACCTCTCCTCACACACAGGCAGAGCCCCCCGCCAGGAGTTGTCTTTGACTGTTTTGAACCTTTGATGGATGATGTCCTCCTCAGTATTGATTACTATTTTATGCCTACTGATGACCTTCAACATGTGAGTTTGATGATCAGTACCTTTTTATGAATAAACCTTGTTTTTAGTCTGCACCCAGAGGCACCTCTCTCTTTTGCTTTAGACTTATACCAGTCACTGCATTGTATTTTGCATGTATTCCTCGTAGAGACCAGTGGAGCATCCCACCTCTCATTCTTTCTTTAATAATTGAGTGCTGAGATCCCAGAGAGGATTGGAAGACAGAAGGTGAAATTGCCGCATACCGGGACCCAGCCACTATATAGAGAAGTAAAGATACGGCTCCAGCCTGAACTCTCCTGGCTATGCTCCTCTGACATAATTTGCCCCACCTATGGGGCTTAATCATAGACATTTGATTCTCTATGATTAAGCCCCATAGGAGCATAGCCAGGAGAAGTTCAGTCTGAAGCTGTATCTTTAGCTATCCATATAGTGGCTGGGTTCTGGTTCTGCAGCGTATCCAACTTTTGTCTTCCAATCCTCTTTAGGATCACACCACTCAATTATTAAAGAAAGAAAGAGAGGAGGGATGCTCCATTGGTCTCTGCAAGGAATACAATGCAGACAGTGACTGGTGGGCACCTGGAGGATTCAAGAGTGAAAACTTTGAGAGAATAGTAGAGCAGTCATGAGAAGATCAAATCAGGCAAAGTTGGTCTTTGGAAAACAGAAGTTAATCTTCTGACTCCAAATTTTGGGCCTTCTTCTCTCTCAAGAGTAGCACAATTCTGTCATGCTAGTAGTAACTAGCCAGCCATGCTATAATATCCACAGACTTGCATTTTGAGAATGAGCATTTTGGAGAAGTCCATGAAATTTCTGTGAGTAAAAGGTACAATCCACAGGACTGTGTCTGTTACCAGCTTGTAAGAATAAAACTTTCCTAAATCAATTCTGCAGACTGTACACCATAAACTTTAAAACAAGTCTTAATATTAAGCTGCCATTGCACAGGGCAGTCATTCCTGACTCAACAGATTACTGACTCAAATCAAGCACACAGTAAGTCAATAGCTTTTTGACACCTGATAGTTCTGCTTTATAAGATAAAACTTCCACTATATATTAAACCACTGTAAAACCTCAATACAGGGGTGCTGTCCGAGGACCCCATGAGAGGCTCTGGGAGACATGGCAGGGCGGATTCCTCTTTTGTATGTACTCATCTGCCTACCACCGCCACTGCTGCTGATAAACTTACAGCAGGGAGAAGGGCAGGAGGCATGGCAGGTCTAGATGGGGAGCGGGAGCTGCCCAACCTTTCAAATTAACAAGTGGGTGATGGGTTGCTAGAACACAAAACAGTCTTAGCTGCCAATCACTTGCTTGTTAACAAGAAGAGTTGGCCAGCTCCTGTCCGCAGTGTAGACCTTTTGAGCCTCCCACCCTCTTCCCTGCTGTGAATTTAACTACAACAGTGAGCAGGTAAGTGTAGACAGAAGGGGAAGCTGTGATATGAGAGGCTGTGATTGTAAGGGGGGACTTTGTTCGGATGGAGCTGTAATGTGAGAAATGGGACCTGTGATATGGGGAGCTTTAATTGTAAGGGAAGGCTGTATTTGGGGGAGCTGTGATGTAAGATGGGGAGCTGTGATTGAAAGGGGGGATTTTATTGGGGGGAGCTGTGATGTGAGAGGGGAACCTGTCATATGGGGGGCTGTGATTGTAAGAGGGGACGGTGTTTGTGGGGAGCTGTGATGTGAGAGGGGGGAGCTGTGATATGGAGGGGGCTGTGATTGAAAGTGGGACTGTGTTCAGGGGAGCTGGGATGTGAGAGGGGAGAGCTGTAATATGTAGGTAATTTGATTGTAAGGGAGGGACTTCATTTGGAGGGAGCTGTGATGTGAGATAGGTGATATGAGGGCCTGTGATTGTAAGGGGGATTGTGTTTGGCGGGATTTGTGATGTGAGGGGGGAGCTTTGATATGGGGGGGCTGTGATTTTAGGGGGGCTTTATTTGGAGGGAGCTGTGATGTGAGAGAGGGGAGCTGTGATTATAAGGAGGACCATGTTTTTGGGAGCTGTGATGTGAGAGGGAGAAGCTGTGAAACTAACTAAAAAACAGCTAAAAAAAACGTTTTTTGTAAGTAAATTGTTTTATTATAAATGTACCGTTTAATGTGTGTTTTGGCTTTTATTATATCAATATTTAGGCTTTTGCTTAAAGGGACAGTAAAGAAAAAAAGTTAAAAAAATGCTTTATTGTAATTATTTATGATGCTTTTTGATAATAATTGAAATTACAGGTGCTGTTAATATAGGTAATTACAGGTGGTGTTATGCTGTATTAGTGGTGACATTAAACATTTATTTGAACATAGTGTAGAGAAATTCTGTGATGAATACATGCAATATTATATGTAGGTGGGGCTTTGTGTGGGTGTGGCTTGAGTGTGGGCATGGACACAGGGGGCCTCATAATCTCCTATTGCTCAGGGCCCCATAAGTTTCCAGTCTGCCCCTGCCCCAATATGTACATAAATTGCATAATAAACCATTCCCCACCAATTTTACATCAATATTAAAAATGACAGAACTGTCTTATTAAAGATTGTACCCTTGCTGCATTCAGGTCTATACAAAATTGCCCTTGAGGTAAAAAAAAAAAAAAAAAAAAAACACTCAGTCTGCTATTATGTAACAAAATGGAAAACCATTGTATCAAACCAGTCTCTGTAGTCTCTAAAAATAACCATTCACCTGTACAAATATAATAGGTCTAGGGATCAATACTTTTTGATGAACTTTATAAAGAATAAACTGAAA
Organism: Lithobates clamitans; assembly: GCA_037952925.1. Taxonomy (NCBI): domain Eukaryota; kingdom Metazoa; phylum Chordata; class Amphibia; order Anura; family Ranidae; genus Lithobates; species Lithobates clamitans. The sequence goes on from JBBGZY010000224.1 coordinate 1,854,175, forward strand.
TCCAGAGGGAATAATTCATCACATATGATGTGTAATTATTGAACTCCCTTTGAATTTAACATCAGCCTCCCCAAATTTTTGTAGCTTTGAATCTGTGGTGATGCCGCACAAGATCCAATGAACTTACAATATATGTAGGCAAATATGCATTTTTATGAGTTGCTATTATTCAATTAAATCTAAGTCAAGCATGCCAGCTATATGAATATATATAACTTACACGGTGATGATCTTCTCATCAATTGGGGCAGGTGTATCGTACATGACCAGTAGATCTCTACAATCAGGTTTCATCCATTTGAGCCGCAGTTGCAGCAAGTAGGTTGGAGGGCCTTGTAGATGCCATATGCAGGAGGTAGAGGTGTAATCAGGGCTTGAGAGGCGTACTTCCTTCCCAGGATGCACAAAGCTGTACCTATAGCAGTCTGCATAGGAAAATAAGATAGGCGAAAGGCACAAAATCAGAAAAAAGAAAATGATAGATTTTACAGAAAAAGGAATAAAGTCAACAAAACCCAAAGGTCACTAGAAAATATAATTTTTGGGGTAACTATTACCAAGGTAATAAAGTAAAGAGTAAATTCATTTTAAGGGGGCGATAAACTATGAAATATCTAATTTTTACTCCAACCGGAGCTTATTCATAAAGTACTCTCTATGATAAGTTAACTCAAAAAAGAGTGAAGATTCACATCAATAATCCAACCATGTGAAACACAAATTACTGCTTAATTTTTTCATTTCAGTCTCAATAATGAGCACTTCGAACCCTTCACTCTCAGCTCTGCTCAATAGTGATGCATTCTGAATATCAGATGAGCCTCTACTAGGTCAGAAATATTCTGTCACATTTAATGCTGAAAACTGGAAGCATGCTTGTTTGTTAGACCACTCATGGGCACCTTTTAGACCTATTCTAAAAGCATTCACTATGATTAGTCCCACTTGTTTCTAATTAGTCAAATCAAAATAGCATTGTACTTGACTATCACAGATATGATATTATCTCCAAATATTAAAAAATAAAAACACATTTTACCAACATGGAACAAACCAGTGTGTTGCTTGTTGCTTTCAAGGAGGCTAGAATTCAGAGCTACATGCATTCGTGAACATTGTGTGAATTTTGATCAAATAAAACAAGCAAAGCATTTCCAAATTAAGTCATTCCAATAAAGACAGCCAAAAGATTAAAGCCATTTTAAACCAAATCACAGCAAAATTGCACACCTGCCAATTAACCTGCCTGCATTCTGTGTTCTGTTTCATTTCACTTATGTCTTCATTCTAGACTAATACCTTGGATAGAAGTAGACAGCAACTTTTTTTTATATCCTGTTGAATATGTTGGAAATTTAAAATGTATAAAGATGTCAATCTGAGGAAATACACATTTTTGGAATACAAGGATAAAATATGACATAAGGTCTTTTGATTGGCTTGGGATCTTCTAGGTATCAGCTTTTGTTATTGTAGCACAGCAGTCACAGCATATCAATTATGGAAGCAGAAGCAAGATAGAGGTTTGGGGTTCATATGAACATAAGGGGTAAAGAGAGCCTTCGCTAAGTTGACAAGAGGACACCAAGGTTAGTAACCAAAAAGAAAGGCTCCCCGATGATACTGAATGATTGAAAACAGAACATGTAAGTACAATAAAAGAAAAAGTTAGTATAGCATTGCATTTTTATACTTTTCTGCCTTCTCAGGCAATTAATTGCCAGTTAATTAACTGAAGCATGATTTATAAGAAACTAATGTTGTGGATTTTCCTACCAGTACTAGAAGAAAACAGCTGCATGTTCTGTAAGCTGGCCTCTGAAAATACAGTTCAAAATAAGTTTAAAGGGAAAAAAATAATTGTAAAGCTCAGGTGGACAGGGAAAATAAAATGGAAATCATATTAAGAAACAATAATTTTTCAGTCTGCTAGGGAGTATAAAATTCAAGAGTTTGCGTGGTAGTCTTTGCTCAGTAGATGTCTATAGATGCTCTGTTTCTTCTCTACTCTTAAGCCTATATATCGGGGTGGGACAAGCGTGAAAATACCATCCCTTCTATAGAGGCACCATCCCGTAAACATATGCAAATGTGTTCCTAAAAAGGTATATAGAACTGAATGGGACTTTAATTGTGCCTCTAAGAAGTATAAATAGATGAAAAACAATTAATGAAAAAATACATGATTTTATTTTATTCAGTATAAAAACAGTTAATACATTACAGTTAATACAGTTGAAATGGATTCAGGGTGTGCAAATCCCCGATTTTAACAGTTATGGCCTACACGTTTTGCAGACGAGGCCGCTTCATCAGGACCTTTGAGAATGGCATAATGTGATCACGTGTAGATTCTACAAATAGGTTATCAATTAATATTGCATAGATTTATAAAGTTACATCAGTGAGGGCTAGAATATAAAATATATATAGACATTGATGCATAAATTTATACAAAGGTATGTGTTTAATGAGAAATTGTTAACAAAGTTTACTAAACAGATCTAGATGTTTTATAAAGTATTCAACAGACAAATATTGTTGCATTATCAGTCCACTAGGGGTGTGTATGGCGATGCTAGTCAACGTGTGTGGTTAAGCAGTGATCAACTCTATTCTGTTAAATGTTTAAACAGGTAATGATTTGGTTTTATATAAGAAGGAAAAGAGAATGTATATATATATATATATATATATATATATATATATATATAAATATGAGTCATAGTATTCTATCAAAAATTTTTTCCCACTCACCCGGGAACTGTAATTGGAGGGTACCGGCTTGGCGGGACAATGTGAGGCCTTTGTGCTCGTGGGAATACTCCAACCCCAACGTTCCTCAACCAAGAGGAAAAAGGGCAGGCCCTTATATATGCAGATGAAAGAGCTCTTTCATCTGCATATATAGGGGCCTGCCCTTTTTCCTCTCGGGAAACTCCTGATATTTTTAACTGAATTTTGAGAACCTGGCATGGCTGACAAATGGGTGCAGGAGGTAATGTCTAATGCCCCGTACACACGGTCGGACTTTGTTCGGACATTCCGACAACAAAATCCTAGGATTTTTTCCGACGGATGTTGGCTCAAACTTGTTTTGCCTACACACGGTCGCACAAAGTTGTCGGAATTTCCGATCGACAACCACACGGTCACGTACACCACGTACGCGAGACTAGAAAAGGCCGGTTCAGAACCAAGCGCGGCACCCTTTGGGCTCCTTTTGCTAATCTCGTGTTAGTAAAAGTTTGGTGAGAGACGATTCGCGCTTTTTCAGACTCGTGGCTTTCAGATCGTTTTCTGCCGTTCAGTTTGTGTTTGTGGGTTTGTATTTGCTCTTCAGTGCGTGCAGTCAGTTCGTATCGGAGTTTTCTGTGCGATCTTGTCCGCTCGTTGCTGTTTTTCAGGTCGCTCTTCACAGGCCTTGCTGTTCTTCAGTGCGTTCTGTTACTTCGTTCTGAGCAGCCGACCGTTTTCTAGCCATGTTTCGTATGCGTACTCCTCGTACAGTTCGTGCTGTGCGGGGGCTTGGTGTTGGGGTCCTGACCTTGACACAAGTCCAGTCCATGAACAGGGTGGGGAGGAGTTCATGGACCAAGAATTGGTTGCTTCAGCGTGACCAGTTCTGTCATATGCCTTTGCTCCGTGAGATCCGTGAGAATAATCCTGGTGATTTCAGGAATTTTCTCAGGATGACGGACCCCGTATTTCACCGTTTGTTGGCTTCGCTGACCCCCTATATCAGCAGGCAGGATACCTGCATGAGGCAAGCCATCACTGCGGAGCAGAGGTTGGTCGCTACCTTACGGTATTTGGCGACAGGGAGAAGTCTGCAGGACCTCAAGTTCTCGACAGGCATCTCCCCCAGGCTCTTCTTTGTGGACATTTACTGCTTGTGTTTGTTTTAGCTGACCCTGACAGAAATGTGTGGAGTCCAGAAAATGTCGTGATTGTGTAACCTTATACAAAGCACTGTTGGCTGTTATTTACTAAATGCAAAGACACTTTTCACTACAAGTGCACTTGCAACTGCACTGAAACTGCATTTGTAGTGCAAAGTGGATTTGCCCTTAGGAAATTACCCCCATTTTCTCATCAAACAACAATTACATCACCCCAAAAGTGTTGTAGCGTTGAGACAATAATCAACACATTCTTGATGAACAATCTTTTTAATACCAGCACAATCACATGTGCATTTACCAAAGGTTTTTCTGACAAACCGACATGTTTGTTGTATACCAATTTTTGTGGTGTCATTATCCAAAATCAAAATGTGCATTTTATAGAAAACAGGCCTGTGTAAAACCCACAAGAAAGACACAAATCTTGATCTTACAAAGTTCACATTTGGTAGAACTTGAAGGCAATATCAGACATGAGTATTTAGGAACTGTGTTTGATATTGCGTTCAGATGGGGGGAAATCACCCCTGGAGAAGCCAAATTTGGAAGATGCACACAAATTTCACAATGTCAACATGTGCTATCTGCCATCAGGGGGGATCAAGGGATGTGTTTTGGGGGAGAAAGCCCTTCCTCACCGCTACTTTATTATTGAGGAAGGGGTCGCACCCCCAAAACGCGTCCATTGATCTCCCGTGATGGCAGATAGCACATGTTGGCACACTGTGTGCATCCTCCAAATTTGGCTTTGGGAAAAATCTCAAAAACATTTCGCACATTGTAGCAGACAAAAGAAGAAAGTGATTTTGAGGGGCTTTAAACTCGCCCCAAAACATCAATGATGTTTTCATACTTTGGAATAACATCATTGATGTTTTGCTTGATGTTTTCCAATTGTAAATTACACCCCATGATCTCCCCGATCAGGATCTGGGCACTTTCGGATGTGAAAGGATCTTCATCCACAACCTCACGATCACCTAAAAAGAAAGGAAACCCAAAATAAATTAGGTCTAAAAAAAATTCCGCCATCCATCTCTTATCTGAGCCTGTGGTCGCAGACACTCACCTGTTGTGGTGATTAGTTCCACCACGTCTTCTTCCTCCTGCTCATCTTGTGTTGGGGGGATTTTCCCTTCTTCCAGAGGGGGGGGCTCTGGTCTCCTTGGATGAGGGGTGTCCTCCGAGTCTTTTCTCCCCTATGTAAAACAAAAATGGTATAATTAGTACACAGATATTTGATGGCAGAACTATAAAGATGAAACATTGCTTGGAAGTGGGGTACAATGATCTATTTTAGCCGAGTTCCAAGATGTAGCTTTTTTAGTGTCCTTTGTCAAGCTGCAATACTTTACCTGTTTTGTACAAGCTTCACAGATGGAGACCCCCCTATAGTATACACTGGAGCACCTGTGTGGCCCCCTAATAAAAATGGTGTTCTTGTGTCCCACACTAGTGCTCCAGTGTCCAGATGTGAAAACAGCTGCTCAGTGTCCTCTCCTTACACACAATCTAGTTTGCATTTCATTCTAGTAACAAAGCCATCTACACAACCCAATTCTTTGAAGACAAGTATAGGGCGTCAAAATGGTGGCCAAATGCATATGGGCTAAACAATGGTATTTTATAGTCCGAAAAAAAATGTGTGATCCGAACGAATAATGTGCCCATGAACATGAAAGTTGCCATTTTAAACTGTACAACAGTTCCTAAAAGCACATGGAGCAGCACGAACGTAATAAACACAAGAACAATAGGAACACAGCACAACTACTTACTTTTTTGCAGCACTCTCCAGATCTTTCTGTACTGCTCATGTTCTCGTAATTTCAGGTCCGACCACCGCTTCCTGAGCTCATCTTTCGATCGTCGTACCCCGAATTTCTGGTGCAGACTCCTGACCACTTTCGCCATGATCTTGGCCTTTCGGACATTGTGGTTGGGGTAAGACCCATACTTTCCATCATAGTCGGCCTTCTTCAGGATGTCCACCATTTCCAACATCTCCCCAAAGGACATATTTGAGTCCTTTAATATCCTTCTGGATCGGGACGTTTCAGGCTCCGGCCTTTCCTCCTCCTCCTCCTCCTCGTTGCTGTAATTAGCACGATCCTGCTGTCTATCCGCCATGTGCTCTTCCCCCACTACGCCGAACGAAAAGGGGCGGGGAATAGAATAGAAAGAACGTCAGGGGCGGGCGGAGTTATACGCATGCGCAGTGTGTATAAATTGTAACGCGCGCGTCTTACGTACGATCTGTGAGCGGAGGAAGGAGCATCTGAGACGCCGATCGTGCTAACGAAGGTAGGATCTAAACTTGGGCCTATACTGCTTCGAAATTGAAGCCTATATTGTAACAAGATTAGGGGAGTTTGGCCTGACATTAGGGTTTGTCTTGTGTTGTGTCTTGCAGAGAAAATGGATGGGTTCAACGACCACAATTTCCTGCCCCTGTTTATTGACAAGTACAGAGAGCTGCCCTGTCTGTGGCAGGTCAGACACCCCCACTATAACCACAAACAGAAGAGGCAGGCAGCGCTGGAGAAACTGCTGGAGTTGGTGAAGCCGGTGGTCCCCACAGCAACCATCCCTTATTTAAAAGCTAAAATTGGTGGCCTGAGGAGCACATATCTGAGGGAGCGCAGGAAGGTCACAGATTCCCAGAGGTCCGAAGCTGCAGCAGATGACGTTTATGTCCCCAGGCTGTGGTACTACGAGAGACTGCGGTTTCTGTCAGACCACACTGAAGTCTACTCTTCCTTCCACGCTTCCTTCCATCCCAGCTGAGGCTTCCGATGTCCAACCTGGGCCTTCCAGGCAGGAAGAAGTGGAGGAGCCCAGCTGGAGTCAGGTATAGCATACTTCTACAGATTTCTGGGCAATAAAGAAATGATGTTTACTAGATGTTATTATTGATCACTAATTGCTGCTTGAAAGTGTTTTACATATCAATAGACAGTAGTGGGCACCCAAAATTGGGACAAGAATGAAAACTGCTGGGCTCAGAAGGATAGTCTGTTATATTTGTTAACATTCAATTTGCAGCAGTCAGGAGGAGAAAATTGTGTGTGATTGATGAAAACAATACTAAAACTATGTCCCTTTTTCATACACAGGAAGACCTCAGCCAGGAGGAGGCTGTGGAATGTGGCAGTCAGGAGGAGGCGGGGATTAGTGGCAGCCAGGAGGAGGCGGGGCTAAGTGTCAGCCAAGAGAAGCCAGGGACAAGTCGCAGCCTGACTGAGTCTCAGGTCCCTCCCCTCCACCTGCCATATAAAAGGGCCAGGAAGGCCACTCCCAGTCCTGTGCAGGATTCAGCGTACAGGCTGATCCAGGAGGCTTCGGCGTCCCTCCGAGCCTTCCCCAGTCCTGAAGAGGCCTTTGCCTGCATGGCTGCCACCAAATTGCAGGGCATGCAGGAGGGCCAACGCAAGATTTCTGAGGACCTGATTTATAAAGTCCTTCGTAAGGGGGAGAGTGGGGAACTGACACCCAAGACGGATGTCATTGAGATGGACCATCCTCCTCCTCCTCCTCCTCCTCCTCCTCCTCCTCCTCCTCCTCCTGCTGCCACAACTCCACCACCACAGCCAAAGGCTGGAAGGAAGCGTGGAAGGAAGACCACAGAGTGATTGCCCTGGGTTCAGTCTGGTCTGACAGAAGATGCAGTCTCTCGTATGACCACAGCCTGGGGACACAGATGTCATCTGCTGCTTTCCGGATCTCTGGGACTTCTGGACCAGACTGCCCTCCCTTAGATATGGACTCCTCAGGCCACCAATTTTGCTTTTAAATAATTGATGTCTGCCCTGGGAGTCCAAGGCTTCGCCCACTTCTGCAGTTTCTCCAGCGTTGCCTCCCTCTTTGTTTTTTTATAGTTGTGACCCCCTTAATAAAATATTTTTAGGTAAATTCTACTCTCCTGTGTGTGTTTTCATCCAAAAAGGACAGTTTGTTGGTGAGTATTCAGGTACATTTCTAAAGTACAATGTGAAATTAACAAGGGACAACAACACCAAACAATCTCCTCCTACAGATTAAATAGAACAACATATCAATGGTGTTGTGGGAACTTGTCACAAAAAACACACAAACATTTTCGGGAGTACAAATCAAAATCACCAAAAAAAATAAAAATAAAAAGAGAAACACAAAAAAAAGATTCTACATTAAAGTAAAAAAAAAAAAAAAAATATGTTGTCAGATGTGAGAAATCAAAATATATTGAGGGAATCCCGATAAATAGTAACGAAAAAAGTTTGTGAGAAGTGTGTGTGAATATGAACATCAAAACGACTTAATTCTTGTCACATTATAAAGAAGAAGAGAGTGCGCTGTATTAAACCATTTTGAACATTGCAGCGTGACGAAAGTGCTTTATCCATTACGAACGCTAAGTTTACCAGAACGAGCTGTCCCGTGTCGGAATTTCTTCTGAGCATGCGTGGCACTTTGTGCGTCGGAACAGGCCACACACGGTCGGAATTGACGCGATCGGATTTTGTTGTCGGAAAATTTTATCTCCTGCTGTCCAACTTTGTGTGTCGGAAAATCCGATGGAAAATGTCCGATGGCGCCCACACACGGTCGGAATTTCCGACAACACGCTCCGATCGGACATTGTCCATCGGAAAATCAGACCGTGTGTACGGGGCATAAAGGTGATAAATTAGATTTTCTCCACCGTCCTCCACTTTGATTCTTCCCTTTGTGTCTTCCGGTGAGCAATATTGGACAGACCTCTGTTCATCCAATAATGAATTGTTCAGTCAGGGGGTCAAGCAAACAATTTCAAGGTTTTTATCCTAACCTGTTTACAGTTGGGAAACCCATTGCAAGCTTTCATCCCATTGGGACCTTTAAAGCCCCTTTATGCCCCTTTATGGGTAGTGAAGTGGCTTAGTGGTTAGCACCTTTGCCTGGTAGTGCTAGGATCATCTGTTCAAATCCCAGCCACAATACTACCTACATGGAGTTTGTATTCCCTGTGCTTGCATTGGTTTCCTCTTGGGTACTCTGGCTCCTTCCCACACTCTACAGACCTGCTTATATTTTAGATGGCTCCTGTTTAAATTGGCCCTAGTATGTGTATTTATGAATGTGAGTTTGGGAACTTAGATTTTAAGCTCTTTGAGGGTAGTGACTGATGTCAATGTACAATATATGTATGTAAAGCGCTGTGTAAATGATTTCTCTTTGTGATTAAAAAAGTATTCTGAATCTGAAATTGTTGGCGCTATATAAATACCTGAAATAAATGCTTCATTAACCCTCAAAAGTTTCAAATAGAATGTATTCAGGCAGTTGTTGTCTCCTCTAATTGTTGAGTTTTTTTTTCATTAATAAATATTTTTACTTTGCTATCTTTCCAGGTCCTCAGCAATGTCTTCATTGTTCTGTGTGCGACAATCAATATCAGTTTGTTGCTCTACCCTTGGACTTGCTTCAGCCTGAGAGTGTTTCACAAAGCTAATTTCAGCTTCAGTAAACTTGACCATGCCCAAATTTCTTAATTTTCTTCCTGTAAGGTTTATCATCTAATGTGGAAGATTTATTTTCTATGGGGGATTCCCCATGTACCTACTTGGTGGCCCTTTCCTTTTTAGGGTTCTTTCCTTCAGTTGGGGGTAGGACAAGGCTTTTCCCATAGTACTGCCAAGGGTAAGGTGTCTTCCCTGCTTTTTCTTGACTCATCACTTTAATCAGTAGGATTTCTAGTTATTTGTGTTGTCCTGTAGGGAGCCCCATTTGATCTTACAAGGTAAAAACAAGGTTTTTAAACCCGCTGACATCCTTCCTGCCCAGAGCTGTTTCCGTTTTTCACCTTAATGAGGATATTGTAGTCCCTTCCCTGTGCCTGGTACCTGTTCATCCCAATCTCGCTCCATTTTCTGAATGTGGTGAGGGTGGTCATAGTTTATCTTTTGAGTGCTGCTTCTTTCAGACATTTGGATTCCCTGTTTGTTATTCCAGATTGTCCAGTAAGAAGTTTTTCAGCTAGCTGATCCACTGTTTCTAGGTGGATTTTACAGGTCATTGTGCAGGACTAGGAGTTGCAAGATAAAGTGCCTTAGTAGGAAAGTGAGTGTTACTTTTCTGTTTATCACTAGGCCTCAGTGCCTCCATTTGTAAGCTGCAGCTTGGTCTTCTGTACAGATTACAGTACTGTATGAAATCATTTCACATCGCTTTTGTCCCCAGTGCTTTGGCCAATACCCTGCATGCAGTTTTATATTATATATACTGTTCTTTCTGCCTGGAAACTTGAGATTTTCCATAGCAACCAAAAAGTGTCCCTTTACGTCAAAAGTGGCTTTAGACCAGCTAGAAAACAGCGATAGTAAATTAGAACACTTGCAGAATTGAGCGATAGTGAATCGTGGGGAAATTGATTTTAATATTATAATTTTTTTTTTATTATTTATATTTATTTATTATATTATAATTTATGATTTTGCGTTTCAAACTTCATCATACCCGGGAAATCTACTAGACTCTAGGTGGACAGATCTAAGTGTGTTATTGCTAAGAATTACAGGCCTACAATATAAAACGCCACATTTCTATGCAAAATAATTGTACCGCTTTGAGATCCAAAAATCTGAAATAATCATACCGCCAGGGAGGTTAAATAGGTAAATCTCCTTCAGAGGGATAGCTTTGATTAGAGCATTAATAGTTGAGTCAAATTGCTAGTCCCACAGAAACAATATTAAATGAAGTTGTAGCTAGCAAAGCTGCCAGTGTAGAGAGGTGGAATTTGTGGCTAATCCAGAGGTACAAGTTTACAATAATCCCGGATTGAATTAGATACTTTCACTGAAAGTTCCATCATTGGATAACAGTAGCAAGATGACACTATAGTGAAGCAGGCTAATACAGGCTGAGGTATAGCAAAATACCAGGAGCAAAGTAAACCATGCAATTGGAGGACCAAAGGTCCGCTCACCTGACCATGTGTGGAACGATATGGTTACAGTCCAGATGGATGTATTGTCATTCTCCGGTCCGGGAGCTATATATGCTGTCCTGTATGTTTTGTTTCAGAACGGGGTCCGTGGAGCTCCAGCAAGTAATTTCCTTCAGCTCTGTACTACTCTGTACTGCTGTAGAGTCCTCTGGGCCACCGTCCGCTCACCTCAGCCAAAATGGTTGCCATTAGCTTCAAATAATCGATTGTACATGTGCAAGCGTGATGTGGTACATCATCCGTGATGCACGGAGCGTCTCTGTCGTGATGCAAGATCCAACATGTTTCACCATATACACTGGTTTTATTAAGGCTTGGTCTTCTGTATATAATTTCCTCTAAGTTTTTTACAAGGTTGTTGTGTCTTCCCCCGCAGATGCTATTTTTGGGTGTGCCCATCTGACAGTTTGGACTTTTTTGGACATGTGTAGGTTTCTTGCTATCAAGCTGCATCCCTTAATGGGTGCTTGACAATATAGGATTTTTGTTCTTATTGTGAAATATTTTCAGAGTCCATTGAGGTATACAGCTTCTTCCCCTCATATAATATTGTTCTCTCTTTGGACTACTTGCTACCACTGAGCAAGCACAAGGTGGGAGGTGTGGTGGTAATGTGGTTCTGGGTATGAGGTGTCATACCCAAAACTCAAAAACTTTCAGCAATCAAAGTCTCAGGCTAAATAGTCAGCTCAGAGACACAGAGCAGGCCATCAAAAATTCTATCAACACAACTTAAGCTAGAATCGGAAAGGGGGGGGGATTGTTGGGGTCATTCATTAAAACCTCTTAATGGTTAATCAGCCATCGTAAGTATCATTAAGGCAAAGCTTGGAAAACCAAACATTGTTTAATGGCTATAAAAAAATATGTTAAAAACATTCCAGTTTGCAGCTTTTCTGACATTAATCTTCCTAAAATAATCCATTAGGAAATCATTTCTCAAAAAAAAACAACCTTAACAGTATTGTAAACCTCTATTAGCAGAGACATTATGGCATGTCATAAATATTTTAGCAAGTAGTAGAAGGCAGGCCACATTCCTGGCTTTTTATTTCACATTGCAGAACCAAAATCTGATCATGTTTCACAAATCCTAATCTGATGAAATTATTGCATAGTTACAGAGTTGGTAAGGTTGAATAATGACACCCATCTATCCAGTTCAGCCTGTGTGGGTGTGTGTTTATGTCCAAACTATTTCCCATATCGCTGTATATTGCGCTCACTAAGATGCAAATCTGAGAGTTTTTTTAAATTATCGATACTCCCCGCTGACACCACCAACTGTTGAAGGGAGTTCCACATCCTTAATGCTCTGACGTAAAGAACCCCTTACGCAGTTTAGGGTTAAACCGCTTCTTGTCCAACTTCTTTGAGTGGTTGTGTGTCCTCTTAAGTAACCTGAGGCTAAAAAGTTTTCTCCTTATGCTAAAATCACCATTGAGATATTTGGATAGCGCTATCATACATCCAATTTAGCGTCTCTTCTCCAGGGAGAATAAGTATAATGCTTGTAGTCGTTCCTTGTAACTGAGGTACTCCATTCCCCTTACTAGGGCCCCCTGATCCTTTTCCATCGTGAATTCCCCCAATGATTATCCATCTAGCAAGTAGCTTGCATTTATATTTTTAGTCCCCAAGTGCATTACTTTACATTTACAACTCTAAACTTAATTTGCCATATAGTTGCCCACCCCTTTATGTTTGGAGATTAAATATCCCTATATTATGAGGTGCAGGAGGCAGATTAGACACATTTAATTTCATGCTCCACAATAGTAAATGGGTTATCAGACATGTAGCATGTGATCATAGAAAAATATTGATATAATTAGAAAACTAACATTGTGGGAAGGTCTTTTTCAATATTTTATACACTTTAACCCTCCTACCCCACATTCCCTAGACTCTTTGATTGGTCATGTTATTTCTGCAAACGCCCTCATCAGGAGAAGGAAGTTACAGTAAGCACAATTTTTAATTTTTTTTTGTCCTTGTTAGGAAAATTTCTTAGGCCTAAATTTTAAATTGACATCAGAACATGAATAGGGGGATTTTTTCCACTGGGCATATTTGGTACAAAAAAAAACACACCTTATCTGGACTTTACTGAGGGAACCAGAGAGGGACAGCAAAACAAGATTATATAAAAAATATATATTTTATTACAAATAGTTAAAACATGATTACAATCAAAGGAAAACAATCCCTGTTTATGCGATATAAGCCATATCAACTATCAATACAAATTAACTAACTTAGTTAGTTAACTTGTATTGATAGTTGATATGACTCAAGCCAGAACCCTTAGATGGAGAAAAATCAGGCAGATACCAGGACAAAGAAGATGGGGCACCAGGGGACCCACACAGAGATTAATATTGGTTAAGCAAACATTGAACAGAAGTATGTGTATACTACAGCTTGGATACCAAACATAAAATCTTTTGGGAAAATTGTATGCATTGATGAATGTGAAATGTTATCGTTGGTAATCGTAAAGGAAATGTAATTCTGTAATACACTTTATATCTTTTAACTATATTTTTTGGTTGTGTTGTGAAAATCCCTCCATTTCTATGGGTTTAGACCCTTTTAGAACTTAAACATGTTGAATTTGGGGCGTGGCACAAAAAGGGCAAATAATTAATTAATTTATACAAATAACCTCTGCCATTTACATGTGCAAAGTTATATATCACTATTTCCCTATCCATTAACAGCACCCTTAATGACCACTGAAGCACATTTTTTGGACAGGGAGTTGATAGTTAGGTGGGAATTAGCTCCAGAAATTCGACTTTTCTGTCCAAAGATAATATTGAAACTCTTTGTTGTTTCTACCCATAAGAAAAATTATTACATTGAAAAGTGTAAAATTACCTACCGGTTCACGTTAAAATGATAGTTTATTTAAAAAATGAAATCATTTGTGCAATACAGATTAAGAAAGTTTAGAATAATAAGTGTAAATAATATAGACTGGTCAATAGTTTCAAAGTTGGTCTTACAGCATTATAGCTATTGTTTTCCAAGGCAAATCCTTCCAGGAACCCAATTATATACAAAGGTGATCATGACCATGTATGCATGTTCTGCAAACATAAAGAAAGGAACATGTACAATGTATATACTGACCATATATATTCAGTGAGTGTTTGTCCACGTAGTACTGGTCAAATATGTAGGCTTTTGAGTTGTTAGCCTTGGAGGCCAGAACACGATAAAGTGCTGATCTTACAGTGGATACTGTGACATATTTATTGTTCGAATTAGGGACATCCAAGATTACCCAGAAGAAGACTGTCAAACCCTTCCTAAAGAAAAAAAAAACATGGACATTGTATACATTCTATATATTCTATAATTCTATGTAATTCTATATAAAAAGGCTCAATACCTCTACTGAGGTGGCTCCCACACTGCAAAATTTCTCTCAATGACCAACCAACAGTAACTCAAACTATAGAAATACAGAAAGGAACACCAGAGTAAAAACAGATGAAATAGTCCAAGGTAATTTCCAATTCTTGGTATCACACCACTATCCTTTTATCAGGGTTCAAGCTGCAATGGAGGGTTGAGCAGCAATGTAAAATAGTCTATTTCTCCTCAGCAACTGTTAGCCACTTGCCGACTGCCTAACTGGGAATATATGTCATGATTTTAAAAGTTAAATACAGGGGTAATCCCTTAGGTGGACGGTTTTTAGATAAAAGTTATCCCAGTGGCAGATTCACAGAGGGATCACTTTTAGAAGGGCGGGAGAGGTGCCACCCCTCTCCCGCCGCTTCCCAGTGGTTCCTGGCCTAACGTTACCGATCGATGAGCTCGGGAAGCATCCAGCGTTGGCAAGATGGCTACCGCTCATCTACGGAGGACCAGAGCGATGTCGACGTCACTTCTGGTTCACAGGCCATGTAAACATGATTTTTTTTTTCGAAGGGAACGTCCTTTCTACATCAGAGCTCAGCTGAGCTCTGATGTAGAAAAGACGTTCCCTTTGAAACCCGTCAGCTGGTAGTGATGCTTATGTTTTCCTCCACGACCTTTGGAAGGTTTCGCTCATCATAGAACCACATACTGCTAGTCGGTGCATTTTTCATATTGCGCCTTGTTCCACAACCGCTTGTGAGTAATTCCTTTTATCATTTAATTCAATAAATACTTTTACAAAAAGATAATGCACATGGCTGGTGTACCATTTCCAGAGACTGGGGATTTAATAGACTTTTCAGCTGAGGAAGAACAACCTGGTGATGCCAGCTCTTCAGCCTTCAGCAGAAGAGCTGGCATCAGGGCCAAGCAACAGATTCAGCCTTCCTGAGAGAAGAGGCAATCAGCCTTTCTCCCACAACACTGACAGGAACATGGGATTTCCTGCCAGCAGCATCTGTGTAGTTACAAGAAACTTCTCCAGCTGAAGCACTGGCAACCGGACAGAGGGTCCAAGACCTCTGTCCCACACCTGTGTCAGTCCCCAACAAGGATTCGTGCACCTGGGAGACAGTACCACAGAAAGAGCGTCCCAGCAGCAGGCGGCACCCCAGAATGATGACACCAACCCAGCTGAGGTGCTGGCAACCAAGACCTGTGCCCCACACCTGCGTCAGTTCTGGAGGCCCAGGGTGAGGGGGTGGCGATCACTCCCGAGCAGCAGATCAGGATCAAAGGGGAGAAGGGGGAGGAGGTTGTTGTCTTCCCCTCCCAACAGTCAGCCAGAGTGGAGGAAACTGTCTACCCTCCCCAAGTTAGTCAGAGCGGATGATGTGAGCACTGAAGCGCTAAAAGGGCAGAATACTACTGGCCTCTGCATACAACAATCCACTCAGCAGGAGCTCCAGGGAGCGAATGCAATCGGCACCTCACAACTGCTTGAGCTGGTGTCGGTGGATGGGTCTGAGGTCCCCACTAACAGAAACCCAGCAGAATTGCTGGCAACAGGGCAGAGTGCTACCAACCTCTGCCCAGCACCTACAGTTCCTCCACAGCTTCAGGGAGCTGGGGCAAATGGCCCCTCTCTCCAGCAGCAGACCGAGCCTCGGAATGACAGAGAGTCAATGACCTTTGCCCCACACCTACTGATGACAACTATTCCTTGCAGCCAACAACGGAGATTATGCGGACTGACTATGAGTTCACTCTGCTCGACTAATGCATGTCCAGACCAGGTTGAGGTCTGGGACCTTGTTAGTCGATTTTTGATGGGGAGAAATATGACAGTCCTAGACAGGGGCTTTTGAAAGAAACTGGGAAACCTTTGTTTCAGCCCCCCATGTACCTCTTATGTGTAATTCACCCTGTGTCTATTAAGGGCACAGGGTGACCAAGCAAATAATGGACAACTACTTAATGGACACTGAGAATTCAGTTGGGATTACTGCAGATGGGACAGTAATATTTATCAACAATATCCCTCAAGAAATCTATGACACATTAATTACACTGTATCAGAATGAGCATTGTATGAGCTTTTCCTCAGACTATTGTAGGTAGGAGACTAATAGTTTGCTACTGAGGTCTCCTGCTTTTTTCTGAAGGTGTTCTGTGTTTATACTTATGATAATGTGTATTGTACTGAGCTTGGAGCCGGCAAGTCTGACCTGCAATGTGACATCTGAGCCATCTATGTGGTTAATTAGTGATCTGGGTACAATAAAAAAAAAGTTTTTGATCTTTTGCTTTTAAGGGTAGAGGAGAGATTTGGGGTCTTTTTACCCCAGATCTCTCCAAAAAGAGGATCCGTCATGCTGTATTGTTTTTGCAAGGGATGTTTATATTCCTTGCAAAAGCAATAAAAGTGATCACAAGGAAAAGTGTAAAAATTAAAAAAATATAATAAAATGTATTTAAAAAAATAAAATTTTTAAATGCCCCAGTCCTTAGTGAACGCATACGTAGTTCACGCCCACGTATGTAAACAGTGTTTGAACCACACATGTGAGAGATCGCCGCAAATGTATGAGCAAGAGAAATAATTCTAGCACTAGACCTCCTCTGTAACTCTAAACTGGTAACCAGTAGATATATTTATAGCGTCGCCTATGAAGATTTTGAAGTACCGTAGTTTGGCGCCATTCCACGAGCGTGCAATTTTAAAGCATGACATGTTGGGTATCTATTTACTCGGTGTAAAAATATCTTTCATATTATACAAAAACATTGGGGTATATATTATGTTTTGTTTTTAATTCATTTAAGTGTATTTTTTCCCAAAACATTGCGTTTGAAAAAACGCTGTGCAAAAACCGCGTGACATTAAAAAAAAATTTAACAACTACTATTTTATTCTCTAGAATCTCTGTAAATAAAATATATATAATATTTGGGGGTTCTAAGTAATTGTTCAGCAAAAAATTGTGATTTTAACTTGTAAGAAACAAAAGTCAGAAAAAGGTTGGGTTACTCTATGAAGAGAGCTTAAAGCGGAAGTAAACCCATCCATAAAACTGTTTCATTTCCGGCACGTGCCGGAAATGTAACACTCCCATTGGTTGTGCTCTCAACCAAACTGTCAAGCCATCCAATGGCTGGTGTCATAACTGATCACATGTGCAGCATCATGGCAGTTGTAGATTAAACTGAGGCAAAGATGGCAGCTTCCTTGGCTGAAAACAATAGGAGGGTTTACTTACACTTTAATACTGGTTCTAATATAGGACTGTGAGGTCATTGCTTTTTAGAGTCCATCCAAGTCTTATTCTGGGTTAAGCCCTGATAACCCCCCAGCCCCCCTTCTCCCCAGTGGTTTTACCACTTCTCAGGAAAATAACATAGTTCCCAGCTTCTTCAAATATCATATCTGAATATACAGTGCCTAGAAAAAGTAATTTTACAGATGTCATGTTACAACCAAAAATGTAAATGTATTTTATTGAGATTTTATGTGATAGACCAACACAAAGTGGCACATAATTGTGAAGTTGAAGGAAAATTTATAAATGGTTTTCAATTTTTTTTTTTTTTTACAAATAAATATGTGAAAAGTATGGCATGCATTTGTATTCAGCCCCCCTGAGTCAATACTTTGTAGAATCACCTTTTGCTGCAATTACAGCTGCACGTCTTTTTGGGGATGTCTCTACCAGCTTTGCACATCTAGAGAATGACATTTTTGCCCATTCTTCCGTGCAAAATAGCTCAAGCTCTGTCAGATTGGATGGAGAGCGTCTGTGAACAGCAATTTTCAAGTCTTGCTACAAATTCTCAATTGGATATAGGCTTGAACTTTGGGCCATTCTAACACACGAATATGCTTTGATCCAAACCTTTCCGTTGTAGCTCTGGCTGTATGTTTAGGGTCATTGTCCTGCTGGAAGGTGAACCTCTGCCCCAGTCTCAAGTCCTTTGCAGACTGTATCACGTTTTCTTCTAAGATTACCCTGTATTTGGCTCCATCCAGCTTCCTATCAACTCTGACCAGCTTCCCTGTCCCTGCTGAAGAAAAGCATCTCTACAACATGATGAGGCCACCACCATGTTTCACTGTGGGGATGGTGTGTTGAGGGTGACGTGCAGTGTTCGTTTTGCACATAGCATTTTGCTTTTAGGCCAACAAGTTCAATTTTGGTCTCATCTGACCAGAGCACTTTCTTCCACATGTTTGCTGTGTCCCTCACATGGCTTCTCGGAAACTGCAAATAGGACTTCTTATGGCTTTCTTTCAACAATGGCTTTCTTCTTACCACTCTTCCATAAAGGCCAGATTTGTGGAGTGTACGGTTAATAGTGGTCCTGTGGACAGATTCTCCCATCTGAGCTGTGGATCTCTGCAGCTCCTCCAGAGTTAACATGAGCCTCTTTCCTTGCCGGTCTGTCAGTTTAGGTGGACGGCCATGTCTTGGTAGGTTTGCAGTTGTGCGATACTCTTTCCATTTTGGGATGAAGGATTGAACAGTGCTCCGTGAGATGTTCAAAGCTTGTAATATTTTTTTTATAACCTAACCCTGCTTTAAACTTCTCCAACTTTATCCCTGACCTGCCTGGTGTGTTCATTGGCCTAAATTACACACAGGGAGACTATTTACTAATTAGGTGACTTCTGAAGGCAATTGGTTTCACTAGATTTTAGTTAGGGGTATCAGAGTAAAGGGGGCGGAATACAAATGCACGTCACACTTTTCAGATATTTATTTGTAAACAATTTTGAATCATTTTCCTTCCACTTCACAATTATGTTCCACTTTGTGTTGGTCTATCACATAAAATCCCTTGTAAAACCACTGACACGGCTCTGTCACCTTCAATGGGAAAGGGAACTAGGAAAACAGCTTGATCCGGAGGATTGGCAGGTCATGACTTTAGCAATATCCAAATGCTCAAAGAATGTCATCTTTTTAGAAAATGCCTATAAGATACTTTACAGGTGGTACTACATGCCTGCTAGACTGGCCCGGTTCATTCCAGCCTACTCTCCCTTGTGCTTCCGAGGGTGCTCCCAGGAGGGCACAATGTCGCACATCTGGTGGACCTGTCCAAGGGTACGCAGGTTATGGATTAGAGTTTACTCGATCCTCCGAAACATACTCCATGCTGACCTAAAAAAGGATCCGTTCGAAACACTTGTCTGCAAACCAATTGCGGAGCTGCTTCGCCCGGAGCGCCAGCTGACTCTGCATCTCTTTACTGCAACCAAACTAACGATAGCTAGGGCATGGAAGACACAGACACTAAGTTTTGAGGTGGTTAAGAATCGCATGGACGATATAATGGTTAATGAAAAGCTGACTGCTGTCCTTTCGGACACTCATGATAAGTTCCCGAAGGTATGGAGGCCATGGGTCGAATATACTAAACCCACCAGATTTGATACCACCCTTCTTCGGATTTAATGCCTTCTTGCTCCCCACCGCGAGGACCCACCCTTCCCCCTTTCTTCCTCTTCTCTCCTTTCCCCCTATTCTTTACTCCTCCCTTCTCAACTAATCTCTGCCCCTAGCTCTTCTTTAACCTCCCTCTCAAAACTGTTTTCAGCCTCTGTTATATTCTTATTGTTTTGTTTTTCTTTGATTTACTAGCATACTTATTTTATTTATAAGATGCTAAACTTTTTGTTATGTTTATTCATGATGCATTATCTACACCCTTTGTAAAAGAAAATCCCTTGTAAAATGCATTTACGTTTTTGATTATAACATGACAAAATGTAGAAAATTTCAAGGGGTGTGAATACTTTTTCAAGACACTGTATCTCGCTACATTACAATACAAAGCCCTGTTTTAACTAAATTCTGAAATAGAAACATGGCTTTAACATGACAATACTGCTCATTAACCATTTGCCGACTGCCCACCGCCGGCGGCAGAATGGCACTCCTGCGCAAATCGTCGTAGCTGTACGGCGGGCGCTTTAAGGAGTATAGGGGGCGCGCTCATGCAACCACGTCCCTAAGGAGCCGAAGCTCATGCCCGACGGTTGTGATGTCTGCGGACACCCGTGATTGCTCCTGACGGAGCGAGGACGGGGATTTGTGTGTGTCCTGTAAGGGGAGAGGAGACAGATCGTGTGTTCCTAGTATATAGGAACAATGATCGGTTTCCTCCCCAAGTCAGTCCCATCCCCTCACAATTAGAACACACAGTGAGGAAACACATTTCACCCCTTGATTGCCCCCTAGTGTTAACCTTTTCCCTGCCAGTAATCTGCATTTTTATAGCACTGATCGCTGTATAAATGTCAATGGTCCCAAAAATGTGTCAAAAGTGTCCGATCTGTCTGCCACAATGTCCAAGTCCCGATAAAAATCACAGATTGCCGGCATTACTAGTAAAAAAAAATAATAATAATGCTATGAATCTATCCCGTATTTTGTAGACGCTATAACGTTTGCGCAAACCCAACAATATATGCTTATTGCAATATATATATATTTTTTTTATACCAAAAATATGTAGAAGAATATATATCGGCCTAAACTGATGAAGAAATAAGTTTTTTTTAGAATTGGGGATATTTATTATAGCAAAAAGTAAAAAATAATGTGTTTTCTTTTAAATTGTCACTCTTCTTTTATTTATAGCGCAAAAAATAAAAATCGCAGAGGTGATCAAATACCACCAAGAGAAAGCTCTATTTGTGGGGAAAAAAGGACATACATTTTGTTTAGATAGAACATCTCATTACTGCGGATTTGTCAGTTAAAGCGACGCAGTGCCGTATCGCAAAAAATGGCTTGGTCAGGAAGGGGGTGAATCCATCCGGGGCTGAAGTGGTTAAATAAAATAGGCTCATTTTAAAGACACATTCATTTGCATTACAAGTGTGTTTATTCTGAAGAAAGTTTCATTCATATTATTGATTTCATTAAAAAAGTGATGGGCTACATCACCTGTCAAAGTCATGTGACCATCTGGATTTCTGTGGCACTGGGATTTAAAGAAATTCCCTGGGTCCTGAAAACTTACCCCATGTCAGGGATGACAGGGGCACTCTATACAGTGGGCTGTATATTACATACTTCTGACCTTTGCGGCCTATATGCCATAAATTCTTGTTTGATGCACTCTGTAGGCTGTGCTAGTACTAATTTGCCGCCAAGTATTAACAAAGCTCTTCTTTATGGTAGGCTCAGACACAAAAGCATATGTAATGGGGGAGTTTGTAAAAATTACATTTCCTCCTAGAGTTCTTTTGTTCTGACTCCTGGTTGTGGCACAGGATTTACGAAAACATTGCGTTTACACTTGCTTCTACAGCGTGTTCCTATGTAGTGTTCTGTAGAAGGTTTGGAAGCACAGAAGCTCATTGTTTTGGCTTCTGGGCTTAGCACTAGACCTTGGTCATCTCTGATAGCTGGCATTGTAAGTTCAGGCACTGTATTTAAAACACAATGGAACAAATAATCCATGTCCCAATGCCATTTTATAATGGAGTTCTAGTGGTTGAACTATTAACTACATGATCAACAATAAAAATTTTTGGCTATAGATAGACTTTAATCAGTGGAAATGGGTTGTATGTATTGTTATAACAGCATTGGTGATTTCATCTAGACAACTGGGGGGGGGGGGGGGGATATGCACATGGATATGTTTTGATCAATATTTGCTGTTTGATAATCACTTTTGCTGTTCATTGTGAGTTACCTTTATATTTATACTGTTTTTGCATAAATATACTTCTACTATCCATACATATACATTGTTCACATATTTTTACTTTCTGTTAGTTTTGAACCCAGGCTCTTTTGTGATTTTTTTTTTGTTATGTAGGGATATTGTATACAGTAAATGTGCATTTTTTTTTAGAGCTGCTTTCTTTGTTGGAGTTTTTTCTAAATGGTAACCTTGCACCAGAAAATGTAAAATGGTTGATGGTAATGATAACCTTCAGTCTTTTTTTTTTTATCTTACCCAAAAGCATAAACTTTGCTTGTATTGTGATAGACAGCCAGTTCAGAGGCCAAGACAAGACCAGTGACCTGAAAAGCGAGAAACCAGGATTACACAAGACATTATTGTTACTGTAGCGTACAGACATCCAGGCTTCTTACATAAAGGTTATTTTTCAAACTAAACACTTTTTAAATACTTGCAGTATTTTCATAGTGTGCAGCAGGCATTTCCTAGGTGTACTCAGAGTGCTAGAAAGACATTATTTTTTGAAATCCCTGAATACAAAGCGAGCAAATAAGTACTGTGAGGAATTAGCTCAGCAGTGGGTTGTACGTGTCTCCTTGGATGACTACACATCATGGTGAAACAGGAACCTACCAGGAACCAAAAGGTCACAGGTTGCGACCCTGGTAGTTCCCCCACTGAGTAGTAGTAGATTTGAGCAGAATTAAAATTATTTTAATTTGCACACAGAATGTATTTCATTTTTGTAATGAGTGGCTATTAGTTTTTGCATGAAAAAGGAGTGAGTTTTTTTGTTAAGATTGTTTATTTCATTCAAACTTTTTGTTTGTCATATATGTATGAGGCAATCAATTTTCAATAAGATAAAGTACATATATGTATTGCATGCAACTCTGTGTTTATTATGAATTGTGAATATTTCAGGGGAGGGGGTCCATAGCTTTCATCAGATTCTTAAAGTGGTCCTTGACTGATTAAAGGTTAAAAACCACTGGTCTAGACTATAAAGAATATATGAAAAAAAAAATGTGATCAAAGCAAATGCCAAGAAAACACATAAAGCATTCCCATTCATTTAAAGGAGAATATTAGTTGCCTCTTATAAGTATTTATTAGCAGTTAATGACCAGGAAGATGGCAGTCTCTGGCCCCATTTGTAACATTTTCTCCCACTTAATGTTCGGGTGACAGGTGCCAGAACAGGAAGAGGAGAGAAATCTGCTCTATGATGCATCCTATGCATTAAGGTGAAAAAACTTCTGACAGTGACCGACAGTGACAGTGACCGGCCCCCCAGCCCCCTCCCATTTTACTCACCTGAGCCCTTCGATCCTTTGGTGGAGATGCGCTCTAGCGCTCTGCCCAGGGTTCTCAGCTCTTGATTGGATAGATTAATAGCAGCGCAGCCATTGACTCTCACTGCTGTCAATCAAATCCAATGACCGGGGGGGCGGGGCCGAGTCTGGCTTTCTGTGTCTATAGACGCAAATGCTGGACCCAGGAGTGCGCCCGCAAGGTAACCCCCCCTGGGAGAGCGCTTCTCCCAGGGGGTTAACCGATGCGAGGAGAAGCCGCAAGAGCTGCCGGGGGACCCCAGAAGACGATGATCAGGGCCACACTGTGCAAAACGAACTGCACAGTGGAGGTAAGTACCGTATTTATCGGCGTATAACACGCACTTTTTTCCCCTTAAAATCAGGGGAAAGTCGCAGGTGCGTGTTATACGCCGATCCCCTGCGATCCGACCTGTCATATTTTCAAAATCGCCGATCGCGATTTGAAAATGGCGCCGCCGGCGCCGAAATACACAGAGCCGGTCCTCGGCTCTTTCCGGCGGCTGTCGTTCATTTTCGGCTCCACTCGTAGTCCCGAGCGGAGCTATCCGAACCTACTCGGCTAGGTTCGGATAGCTCCGCTCGGGACTACGAGTGGAGCCGAAAATGAACGACAGCCGCCGGAAAGAGCCGAGGACCGGCACTGTGTATTTCGGCGCCGGCGGCGCCATTTTCAAATCGCGATCGGCGATTTTGAAGCCCAGAATGGCTGGGATCACTGGGGGAAGGCTGCACTGGGGAAGGCTGCACTGGGGAAGGCTGCACTGGGGAAAGCTGCACTGGGGAAGACTGGACTGGGGAAGACTGGACTGGGGAAGGCTGCACTGGGTAAAGCTGCACTGGGGAAGTCTGCACTGGGGAAGTCTGCACTGACAAGGCTGCACTGGGGAAGTCTGCACTGGGGAAGGCTGCATTGACAAGGCTGTACTGGGTAAGGCTGCACTGACAAGGCTGCACTGACATGGCTGCACTGACAAGGCTGCACTGACATGGCTGCACTGACATGGCTGCACTGACATGGCTGCACTGACATGGCTGCACTGACAAGGCTGCACTGACAAGGCTGCACTGACAAGGCTGCACTGACAAGGCTGCACTGACATGGCTGCACTGACAAGGTTGCCCTGACAAGGCTGCAATGATGGGCGTTTAAATGTAAGTTTTTTTTCCCTTCAACTTCCCTCCTAAAAGTTTTTTTTTCCTTAAAATTCCCTCCTAAATTGGGGTGCGTGTTATACGCCGGTGCGTGTTATACGCCGATAAATACTGTAAGTATGATATGTTTGTTATTTTTAAAAAAACAAGGCTTTAGAAACCCTTTAAAGTAATATTAAAGTCCTATTTTTGTTTAAAAATAACAAACATGTCATACTTACTTGCTTTATGTAATGGTTTTGCACAGAGCAGCCCAGATCCTCCTCTTCTCGGGTCCCTAGCCGGCGGTCCTGGCATCTCCCTCCTGCCGAGTGCCCCCACAGCAAGCAGCTTGCTATGGGGCACCTGAGCTGAGCCGCTGCTCTGTGTGTTCATTCAGACACCGAACCATGGCTCAGCTCCACCTCTTCTCGCTCCTCATTGGCTCACTGACTTTGATTTACAGAAGCGGGCGCCAATGGCGCCCGCTGCTGTGTATCAGCCATTCAGGAGGGAGAGTCCCGGACAGCCCAGTCTCTCGTGCAACATCGGTGGATTGAGATTGGACTCAGGTAAGTATTGGGGGGTTGAGGGGGGCTGCTGCACACAGAAGGTTTTTTATCTTAATGCATAGAATGCATTAAGATAAAAAAAACCTTCCCCCTTTAGAACCACTTTAAATTGTTTTTCAGGTCAGGACACTATGCAGTCACTGCTAGCTTGTGCATTATTCCACAGACTTGGCAAATTGATCCACCGCCCAACTGTGCATACAAGTGTTCCATCAAAAGCAATCTCCATAATCATATTGCTACTATATATTTAATATGTGTCCTCAGCATCATAGCAGCAGACAGCACTGTTAAAGGAAACCTGTGCATGACCATGCCAGAACTATACAATCACTGCATGTGGCAGCTTCACCTGGCAAGGCTCCGAATCAATAGACATGTGTGTTTTGTTTCGATGCAATTCATTTTTCAGACGAAAATTTAATTTTCAGAGATTCGGATGTATCCCGATGTATTCGGATGTATCCGAATCCTTAAAAACAATTATAACAAAATTAACAAATGCATTTGTTTCATTCGAATGACGTTATATATCTACCCAGACCAATGAATATATGAAACAAATGCCAAAGGTATGAAACAAATTCAGAAAGCAAACGGAGTCAACATATTGAATATTACAAAATTAAATTCTTCAATGAATGGATGCATCCGAAGTGAAACAAAAATTTCCGGTATGCACATATCTACAGATCAATGCACCAGTTGGCTGTAACTGTATAGTAGCAGACAAAATTTTTAATCAAAAGTGTTGCCAATCACCATGTTGCTGATGACCCCGTGTACTTTATATTGTGTAAAGTGCTGTAGGAATATATAATCAGAGCACCAAGCTCAAAACAGGCTTGTTAGCTAACAGGGAATCCCAGCCCTAAAAATTGACAAGGAAACAGTAGAGAATGTAAGGAAGTGGGCATTTAAAGTGGTTGCAAACTGTTACACCACTTGTACCTACAGGTAAGGCTTACCTGTAGGTACTGTAAATATCTCCTAAACTTGCACAGTTTAGGAGATGCTCACTATATGAGCTGCTACCGATGTTATCAGAGCATGCGCACTGAAGAAACGGCCTACTCGTGACGTTTCTTCAGTACCGGTGACGTGACTAGCAGCACCCGCGCGCATGTGTGGGAGTGACGTCATCGCGACTCTGACCAATCACAGCGCTGGAGCCCACAAACCCAGAAGTAGCTCAGGGGAAAGATGTCGGCTGTGGGAGCGGAGTGTGGGCAGCACTGCAGGGCATCGTTCTAAGGTAAGTATTTCATAATGAGCTAGTATGCCAGGGGTAGGCAACCTCGGCCCTCCAGCTGTGGTGAAACTACAAATTCTATCATGCTTCTGCAACTAGGAGTTATGCCTGTGATTGTCAGGGTCTCGCAATGTTTCATGGGACTTAAGTTTCACCACAGCTGGAGGGCTGAGCTTGCCTACCCCTGTAGTATGTGATACCTACTAACTCATTATGCCTTTGTCTTGCAGGGTTTTTCATTATTTTATTTTTTTTGGAGGTTTACAGCCTTTTTAAGTGGTGATTCCCTGATGATAGAGCATACACATAAATTCATAAAAACAAACGTTTATTGAAACATACATAGAAGATACATATCCAAATACATAAAGAGGGCTAACAAACAGTCCCCTATATCTATAAAATTACCACATGTGTAACAAAACATCAAATGGTATAATATAAAAATAAAAACTTGTCACAGCATAATGTCAAATGGGTGTTGTATGGAGCTTGCCAACATGTTTCCCGGCACAATGGCTGCTTCCTCGGGACTTCATTCCATAGAGTATAACTCCAAACCTAAGCTGAAAATTGTCTGGCACGTCTGAACTAGGGGGAGACCAAAGAAAAAACTGTGCAGTCAGCCACCAACATACAGGAAAGGAAACCCAGCTATATCAGAGGATATGTGGTATTTACCCTTAAACCTGGATATGATGAGCCACTCAAAATTTAGAGGTTAGGTAATCCCTGCAACAAGTGCAAATCATCCAACGGCTCAGTCATTCAATATTGAGATATATATCACCCAATAATGACACAAATAAAGGGTAAAGATGTCTCACATCTCTGAAAAATGCATGGAAATACCTCCCATTTGTGGAGGGGGCAGAAACGATAAGTATCCGGGTCTCCAGAGGATCCCGCAATCCAGCCAAGATGGATATAGGGGACTCTTTGTTAGCCCCCATTTTGTATTTAGATATGTATGGTCTATGTATATTTCAATAAATGTTTGTTTTTACGAATTTATGTGTAGGCTATATCATCAGGGAATCACCACTTAAATACCCTTACATTCTCTCCTGTTTGCTAGTTACCCGTATTTATCGCACAGGCGTATAACACGCACATTCATTTTAAGAGGGAAGTTTCAGGAAAAAAACTTACATTTTAAATAAGGAACTTTGAAGCAAAATAAGGGTCAGTGTCCATCTGCAGCCTCTCAAGTGCCATCAATGCAGCATCCTCACCATTGCCATCAATGCAACAGCCTCACCATTTCCATCAATGCAGCAGCCTCACCATTACCTTCAATGCAGCAGCCTCGCCATTGCCATCAGTGCAGCCTAATCGATGCCCATCTGCAACCTAGAGGGAACAGGGAGGGGGGTGGGACAAGCGCCGACCAATTTACATACAGTGAGAATCTCCTATGATAGACAGAACAGTGGTCCAATGGCGGCCCAGGAGACAGGACTTCTTATTACAGAGGCTGCCAAGTAAACAGAAGATTCTCACTGTATGTAATCTGACAGCGCTCGTCCCACCCCCCTCCCTGTCCGCTCTTTAATTTTAGGCAGCTAAAATTAAAGTATCGGCGTATAACACGCACACGCTCTTTGCACCCGATTTTCATGGTGAAAAAGTGAGTGTTATACGCCAATAAATACAGTACTTTATATTGTGTCCTAGGCAGCAGATAGTGCTGTTAATTAAAAAAAAAATTAAATTACAATAACTGTGCATCTCCATACCACATAGATTTGTGACTCTTAACCGCAAAGCCGCCAGAGCCACAAGTCCCGCCGGCACTTTGCAAAAACCTTGGGAGTGAATGTGGTGATGGAGCAAACTCTCTGTACATTTTGACTGACTCTTTCAGGAAATGTGGGTGACCTCACAGTACTTCACTGCTGCCTCCAGGGAAACCTGAGTGTTTGAAATCCCTTTTGTGCTTACCTCTGGATCAACTACGGGTATTGCTCCCTGAATCATTGGAAGCCAGGGCCGATGTAATATAACTCCCCCCCCCCCCCCCCCCCACAATATCTTTATTTTTAAAGAGGGTTTAAACCCAAAAGCAAACATTTACTATATCGCAGTGTACTAAGTCTTAGATGTAATGGCTGCATTCGCTATCTTTTTTAGGTTTTCTTCTTTCTTCTATTTTCATTTGGTGATCAAGCCAGTAAGACTGTTGTTTTTCAAAAGAACAAGCTCTTTTGCAGATGTATCAGTTACAGGAATGATACAAATCATTTACCACTTACAGGGGTTCTTGCAATTATCAGTATTTATTTATGTACAACCTTTATTCCAAGAGGAAAAAAACATTTTTTTCTGTAACTTCTTATTAACTACTAGCTGGAGTTTGGCTTCAGTTTGTTAGTGTATCTAAATCTGGTAGTCCATCTAGCACCCCCACGCTCACAGAACTGACAATGCTGCTAGCCAAATGTGCCCCCATGTTCTCCTTCATCCAGAGAGAAGTCACTCTACTACTGGAGGTGTGTAACTGACCAGATCACCAGGTGAAAACAGAAGGAAAAAAGGCTGAAGAAAACTAATGCAGCCACTACATCCAAATTTTTGGGGGGTTGGGGGGACTTTCAAGTAAAGTGTACCTTCTATTTTCATGGAGTGTCAGCTTTAAGTGGCAATGGAGCAGACCCCTCAACTTTTATTGTTTTTATAATGAGCTCTTTGCCAAACGTCACACTAAGGTAGCCAAAGGCTGTGTATCTCCAGTCACCAGTAAAGTACAATATATTACCAAAAGTATTGGGATGCCTCTCTTTACACCCGCATGAACTTTAATGACATCCAAGTCTTAGTCCGTAGGGTTCATTATTGAGTTGGCCCACCTTTTGCAGCTATAACAGCTTCAACTCTTCTGGGAAGGCTGTCCACAAGGTTTAGGAGTGTGTCTATGGGAATGTTTGACCATTCTTCCAGAAGCACATTTGTGAGGTCAGGCACTGATGTGGACGAGAAGACCTGGTTCACAGTCTCCGCTCTAATTCATCCTAAAGGTGTTCTGTCGGGTTGAAGTCAGGACTCTGTGCAGACCAGTGAAGTTCCTCCACCCCAAATTCGCTCTTCCATGACTTTATGGACCTTGCTTTGTGCACGGTTGGGCTTGGCCTCTTAGTTCCAGTGAGGGGAACTCTTAAGGTGTCAGCATACCAAGATATTTTGAACAATTTCATGCCCCAACTTTGTGGGAACAGTTTGGGGATGGCCTCTTCCTGTTCCAACATGACTGCGCACCAGTGCACAAAGCAAGCTCCATAAAGACATGGATGAGTGAGCTTGGGGAGGAGGAACTTAACTGGCCTGCACATAGTCCTGACCTCAACCCGATAGAACACCTTTGGGATGAATTAGAGTGGAGACTGCAAGCCAGGCCTTCTTGTTCAACATCAGTGCCTGACCTCACAAATGCACTTCTGGAAGAATGGTCAAACATTCCCATAGACACACTCCTAAACCTTGTGGACAGCCTTCCTAGAAGAGTTGAAGCTGTTATAGCTGTTAAGGGTGGGCCATCTCAATATTGAACCCTACACACCAAGACTGGGATGCCATTAAAGTGCATGTGCATGTAAAAGCAGGTGTCCCAATAATTTTGGTAATATAGTGTATATCGGGGGGGGGGGGGGGGGGGCAGGTAAGGAGTAAAGTTTTATCAAACCTGGAGTTCAGCTTTAAGCTATGATTCCTGTTTTGCTCTATGGGTTACAGGCAGTCCCCGGGTTACAAACAAGATATGGTCTGTAGGTTTGTTCTTCAGTTGAATTTGTATGAAGGTTGGAACAGTACCTTTTTTAAGGGTAACTCCAGCCAAAAAAATAATTTTTACGTTTTTTGGATAGCATAGGGAAGGGTTATCACCCCTGTAACATTTGTTTTGCTGTCTGTGTCCCTGTTCAGAAGATTTCACCTCACTTTCTGTCCCTGTGACAATTGGATTTAGAAAATTTGGGGTTGTCGTGGAAACAAGGATTGGTGATAAAGCTTTAGTGGAGACACTTTTTTCCTATGATAACTCTAATGCCCCGTACACACGATAGGATTTTCCGACGGAAAATGTGTGATAGGACCTTGTTGTCGGAAATTCCGACCGTGTGTGGGCTCCATCACACATTTTCCATTGGATTTTCCGACACACAAAGTTTGAGAGCAGGATATAAAATTTTCCGACAACAAAATCCGTTGTCGGAAATTCCGATCGTGTGTACACAAATCCGACGTACAAAGTGCCACGCATGCTCAGAATAAATTAAGAGATGAAAGCTATTGGCTACTGCCCCGTTTATAGTCTCGACGTACGTGTTTTACGTCACCGCGTTCAGAACGATCGGATTTCCCAACAACTTTGTGTGACCATGTGTATGCAAGACAAGTTTGAGCCAACATCCGTCGGAAAAAATCCTAGGATTTTGTTGTCGGAATGTCCGATCAATGTCCGACCGTGTGTAGGGGGCATTAGAGGGCGAGGGGTCTGTGAGGAAGAGCTGCTCGAGAGAGCCAAGCCGTTCTTCGGCCTGCTGCAGGAGTAGACCGTGTGTACGGGGCATTACAGGAGAGAATTTCCCTTCCTAGGGGTAGATTTCCTCTCACTTCCTGTTGTCTCCCTCCATTTGTAAGTAGGAGTCATATGTAAGTGGGATGTTTGTAATGGCCTGTACTGCACTTTGCTGTGCCTTATTGAATAAGCTCAATGACAGCTCCCAAAATAATGTTTATATTTCAAATACCAGTTTTTCCAGATGCGTGGCTTCTTTTTTGAATGAGTTGCTCTCCGGGATTGTGAGGTCTCTGGTGAGGTCATAATTGAGTATGCGCAGTTGACAGGCGTAGACTTTATTAGTTCTCAGCTCTGGCTTGAAATCCACCTCTGAGCAAGACACATTGACACATAGGAGTGAGAAACAAGGACAATGAAGACAATTCCTTGACAGCACATCCATTTTTAACATGACAAATGACACTAGCTGACGCTCATTAGAATCTCTAACCTTTTTACAGTATATACCTCTTTTTACAGCACAAATAAAAAAATAAATTTTTCCCTTTTTATAAATAGCTTTTTCATGTAATAAGGTCATCTGATCATTATTTGTGCCATCAATTGCATTTCCTAATGGACCTGTAATATGTTTGGAGTTTCTACCACTGGCATGGCATTTGATCCTCCACATTTGAACTGATCTGTGGCATGCACCACTCTTCTGCTACCATACAGACTGCACAAAGTTATAGTAACAAAAGACCAAATTTGCTCCTTTGTATTTGTCAGTAACTTTGTAACATTCTGTCACATTATTATAACTTGTAACTTTTCTAACATGCTGCTTTATGTCTATTGCTTATGGTATGGAATTTTGATTTTCACGGTTTGAACACCGTTTTCATATGCGGGCGCTAGTCACGTATGCGTTCGCTTCTGCACGCGAGCTCGTCGGGGCGAGGCGCTTTTAAAAAAAAAATGTTCTTGTTTATTTAACTTTTTTTTACATTTTTACACTGTTTTTTTTTTTTTGTAAATTGTGACACTTTTATTCCTATTACAAGGAATGTAAACATCCCTTGTAATAGAAAAAAGCATAACAGGACCTCTTAAATTTGAGATCTGGGGTCAAAAAGACCTCAGATCTCATATTTACATTAAAATGCAAAAAAAAAAAAAAAATTCTAGATTTGGATGCAGCATACCTTTGGATCAGTGCACCTAAGATCGGGTGGGCTTTACTAAGTATTTTTCCTTTTACTCCCTTTAATTTTGCTTATGTCTGCTTTGTGACATCTTGTCTGTAAAATATTTTCTTGCACTGTTTTTTTCTTTCATTTCATTGACACAATATTAAAAAATAGTTAAACAAAATCTTTGAATGCTCTAATAGAAACTAAAGAACTGTAAAGAGCAGTTCCTGTCTGGGCCTGATAATGAGTGATACAGACATTTTCTTTGAAGGTCAGAATTTCAGTAACAGATACTATGATTGGTATGTGTTTCCATTAAAACACAAGGTGGCTACAGCGTGTGTAAAGGTTTAAATGCCGGTTAATCTTCACCGGTAACAACCATTCTCAGTCTGCTGGTGCTTAGATTGTTTTCCCAGAACAGGAAAATCTCTGCACAAGGTAAGGCTGAGTATGTAAAATGTCACATTCTATTGGCAGTGGTGGAATCTGGGAGTGTTATGGCCGGTACACATGATGAGATTATCGAACAAATGATCATCTGGTTTTTTTTGTATGCTAATCTCAGATCGAATCTGAAGAGTTTACGACAGATTCGCGTACGACAGAATAAAAATTCGGAAGTGATGTCATGTGTTGTAATGAATTTGTATTGCATTTTCGAACGAAAAAAAAAATTTATGCATGTCTGATCAAATAATATCGGATGAACTGTTCTATTTGGCTCTCAAAAGATCTGTACTAACGATCAGATTTTCGTACGATCGATCAAAAATCTGTATTTTTCGTACGATTTTTCAAATCAGCAGGGGGTCTGTGAGCTGATACCCTGCTGATCGGAGCAGAGTGGGACAGATGTCACATCAGTGTCTGCTTAGTTTATGCAATGCAGACATGGACAGACCTGCTCTGCTTTATGGATGGCCAAGTGTAAACGGACTCTGCTGTCTGTTTACATCTGGCTACCTCAAATCCGGTCTGCCAAAATGGAAAAGAATGCAGTCTTCTTTCTTTTTTTTTGTTTTGTTTAGCTGGTCTGATCAGACTCAGAGGTAAGTGAAAAGAACCGCTGCTTACAGGTGGGTCGAATAGACCATAATCCTCATAGCATGCTGCCTCGGTGGGGTGCACGCCCTGCCACTGCCAGCAGTTAACTCATGGAACAAAAGAGAACAATCGGCTGCACTCCCACACAATGCAATGTTGGCTTTTATTGAAGTAGTAAAATCATAAAAACATGGGCACAGGAGACAACAAGGTTAAAGCGTTTCACACGAAGATCCTGCTTTATCGAAACCACATGGAAATGCAATAAATCTCCAAGTATATTTGGGAATAGCTTTCAAGGAACACAAATGTGTCCAATTTCCTAATTGCACTTCTTGTTTTTCATTTCATGGATGTTAAAAGTCTAGCAAATCCTCAATAAATTGATTCAGGTGATACAAAAGTGTATATATAATATAGTAATATAAGTAGAAAGAATATATATAAAACAGAGCATATAACATAGTACCAATTATCCCAAAATTCTAAACAAATATGAAGAAACTTTTAAATACAAAAAATAGTACAGCAACAGACAAATGCGGAAAATATTAATCATATAGACACCACATAGATAAATATAAATGTGAGTCTAAAGATACATATTCCTTTCTTATATAAGATTTTCACCACTAATCATATAAATAGATGATACATAAATCCATATCAAAACTATAGAAAAATGGATATGTAAAATGTGAATCCATGTCCAATGTGTCAATGCCAATAGCTTCACAATATATCATATAGTTTAGCACAAATATGTACCATATATTTAGTAAAAAAATACCTAGATAACACAGTGGGGATACAAAGATGCATATCCATAAGGAAGAGAGGTAGACAGATCGTGACTCTCTTCATAATCGCAGTGTAATTTGTATAAATATCTGTGTCCCCACCATATCATTATACGGGCATGAACACACATAGTGCACATGAACACATAGTGCATGTGAACACAGTAGATAACCGTACCCCCCCACTGTCTCTGCTTCCCTCAAAAAGGGGGCACTGCAGACCCAATAGAAACACCTATATAGACACAGATACAGACAAAATATAGTGTATTGTATAAAAACCTTCCTAATTAATCATAAAAAAAATGGGTGAGGTCCCTTTCAAAGTTTAGACCTTTTGGAATTCTAGTCTGTAAACTGAATATCTAAAAAAGTCACGTTTACATAGGATTCTAAAACTATCACCCCCTCTTCTAGGTGTTATAATTTCTCTATACCCTGTATCTGTATCAATGAGGTGTTTCCATTATGGACATCATTAAAATGTCTAGCTACATTGGTGGCCCGCCTCTTCTCAGTGTCACTAACATGATCATTGAATCGGTCTCTTAACCCTCTTGTGGTATGACCTACATATTGAATATTACATTTTTTTACATGTTATTCAATAAACCACATATCTGGTGTTACAATTGATATATGTACCAACACTATAGGATCTGCCACTAATGGTGGAAGAAAAACTCCCTTTCTGATGTGTGGACAACACGGACATATGTTGGCTCCACATCTGTAGTTTTCAACATAGTCAAGCCATGTCCTCCTTGAGGTGTGGGAGCAAATGTCACTTGGTGATAGTTTATTGCTCAAAGATGGAGCCCATCGAGACACCGTTTTTATTCCCCTTTGATAGTATTTTGGCATATACATCATCCTCATATAACATGGGGATGTGTCTCTCAATAATTCTCCTAATTTTGTCAAATTCCAAACTGTAATGCCCTGTACACACGATCGGACATTTTTTCGGACATTCCGACAACAAAATCCATGGATTTTTTCCGACAGATGTTGGCTCAAACTTGTTTTGCATACACACGGTCGCACAAAGTTGTTGGAAAATCCGATCGTTCTGAACGCGGTGACGTAAAACATGTACGTCGGGACTATAAACGGGGCAGTAGCCAATAGCTTTTGTCTCTTAATTTATTCTGAGCATGCGTGGCACTTTGTGCGTCGGAATTGTCCACACACGGTCAGAATTTCCGACAACAAGCTCCGATCGCACATATTCCGTCAGAAAGTCCGACCGTGTGTACAGGGCATAAGGGGTTGAAAAAACTGGTGTGCCAAACTTGTGTCCCCTACGTTTTTGTCTAGTAAAAGTGATTCCCTATCTGTGGTATCAACGATACCAACTGCCTGTTCCAAATTATTGTGAGGAAAATCTCTAATCCATTAGTTTTTTATCCTCCTTATAATTAGGATTCTCGCTGCATATTCTCCGCAATCTAATGAACTGCCCCAAAGGTATGCCCTGTATGACATGTTTGGGGTGTCCAGAACTTGCATGAAGCAATGTGTTACCAGAAAGGGGTTTCCTATATATGATAGAGACTATACGGTCATCTTTATAACAAAACAACACATACAAGAATGGAATAGATACTGTGTCCGTCTGCCCCGTGAAACACAAATTCAAACTGTTATCATTCAGATAAAGCAAAAATTTGTCAAAATCTTTCATGTCTCCTGAGCTGATGAACAACAGGTCATCAATGTACCGACGGTACATCTTAAAGGAGGGACGAAACTGATTACAATCTCCAAAGATGCGGACCCTCTCCCACCAACCCATGTAGAGGTTGGCGAGAGACGGTGAAAACCGTGCCCTCATCACAGCTCCGCATCTGTGGAGATAAAGGCCACCATCAAGGGAAAATAAATTATGGGTCAGCAAATAGTCCAGGCACTCCAAAATAAATTATTTGTGTACTGGAGAATACTTGCTGTATAGATCTAAGAAATAACCCACTGCTTGTATACCCAGACCATGAGGAATGGATGAATACGAACTGCATACATCACAAACAATCCATACATTCCCTGGTTCCCATGTCATTCAATTGACAATACTGAGGAGTTGTTTAGTATCTCTGAGATAGCTAGGGAGAGTTTTGACCAGTGGCTGTAATTGGCAATCCACCCAGTGACCTAATTGTTTGTTAAGTGATCAAATACCAACC
The DNA here is from genome assembly GCA_037952925.1 of Lithobates clamitans. Taxonomy (NCBI): domain Eukaryota; kingdom Metazoa; phylum Chordata; class Amphibia; order Anura; family Ranidae; genus Lithobates; species Lithobates clamitans. Next base: position 1,890,145 of record JBBGZY010000224.1, read on the forward strand.
ACTATGGGGCGGCCAGTGAGAGGGGTCAATCCCTTATAGGTCTTTGGAAGGTGGTGAAAAATAGACATGATAGGAGTGTCAGGAACCATAACCTCACATTCCTTGTTAGAAAGCACCCCTAAACGTACCCCTCTCTGCACAAGAGAATCCAAAATCTTTTTGTAATCATGCGTAGGATTGTTTTTAAGTGTTTGATATGTATCCTGGTCTGAAAATTGTTGAAAGGCTTTCTCTTTATATGTATCTTGAACTACCACAAGACCCCCCTTGGCTAACATCTTAATTACAACAGAAGTATCCTGACTTAATGTTTTTAATGCATTGCGTTCTTCCACAGTAAGGTTATCGTTTTGGACAAACCCTCTATTGTTAGAACCCAGGGCGAGTCTAGTAAGTTCCTTTTTAATGTAATGTAATACCCCTAGAATTGATCGGATAAAAATCAGATCGTGATTCAAGGGGAGCTTGTACAGGTGGAACATATTCTCCATCATGTGTAATAGATAGTGAAAAGTACCAACCCGCGCTAATGGGAGCTGGTTAAACTAATATAGATTAAGGAGCAGCACGTTATAATGGTGATGAAAAATGCTTAGATGCATGCAAACGAACTCTCGGAGATGGGTCATTGAAGACCATTAGTGCCATGTATGGGAAAAAGATGAATGAACTCCCATCGTGAAGTATGCCAAAATTTATTGGTCAGGCTAAAAACAAGCTAAAAAAGCTAAAAACCACATCACCCACATGTGGGTTAGAGCGGACAAACAAAATATGTTGCGAACGGTAAAGGCGTGTCACGTTCGGTGCATCCGACCGGTTTCGTCAGTGCGCGCTGACGTCATCAGGGATTTCTTGAACGTCAGCGCGCACTGACGAAACCGGTCTGATTTCAACATTATTTGAACACTTTTTTTTTATTTAATTTTTTGAATTTTTTTAATATAATTTTTGAATTTAATTTTTTGAACTCATTTTGAATTTGGACTGTTGCTTTCACTTGTTTTGTTTTATTTTTATTTCTTTTTCAATCTTTGATGTTTGATTATTCGTTGCTTTCACCTAGGTGACATTTACTCATGAGTATCACTATTGACACCATATATATATATATACCACATTTACTTTGTTTACATTAGAGTGTGTCATCTGCACGTGCACTTTACAGGATAGCGCGGTTTGCAATCAAATATTGTTCTTCATATTATCCATCATAACTGTAGACCGATTCCCCCTGTAATTCTTCAAGGCAGTGTACAGCACATAATTCTTCAAAATTGTTAGGTACAGAAGTATCTACAGAAGCGATGTCAGAAAGGCTATCAGACATCGCATTGTGTTGATCCTGAAAATGTTTTCATAGGGTTAAATTACGAGAGAATGTATTAACATCTAGGACTGTTTCAAACAGATTAAAGTGTCTTAATGGACAAAAGTTCAAACCTTTAGCGAGCAGAGAGGTATCTGCAGGGGTACGCTGTTTCTGAGATAAATTCAATACATTCAAAGGTCCTTCTGTTGATGACCTCTCAGATTGTACACCCTTTTTCCTCCTCCCCCCTCTCCTGATTTTCCCGTGGGGTGCTTTTTCCTTTTTTCTTTTTCCTTCTTCGGTGGAAGACGGTGCGGTGCGTTTAAATGAACATTGGTCAACAACTGTGCTTCTTTCCTCGTTGTACTCTCGGGGGTGAATCTAAACCCGATCCAGCAAGTGTATAATCCAATACTTCAGTTTCTGTATCGAAGAAACTAACATGCTTCCACAGATTACTTTGTGTAGATGTTTTGCAATGCCTATGTTGGAATTGAAGTTAGGGTTTCTTCCAAACATACACAGTATTGGTCTCGTAGTCCCGCAACAGCTTGGCTTTTTTGTTACCAATAATGTCTCTCTGCATTCAATCCAATTTAGCGCTTAGCTTAGTATTAAGATCTTTGAATAAAGGGGAATCCTTAGATGGCAGGATCTCCGCTTTTTTTACTTGAGATCTCCAATTGCAGTCTGTCAATCTCCTCAGTTTTGGAATGCATAACGATCTTCATAAGCTCAAAAGAGCAATTAGTAAGTATATCTGTCCATTGTTTCCTTTGGTCAACGTCTGTAAATTCATAAGTAGGGAATTTTTTTAATTCTCAAACCTCCTGGGATACATTCCAGGGTCGGGTAGTCAAAGTCTTTTTGTCCCAGAAATCCTTAATTTCCTTGATCATAGATCTTTCCATTTTACAGAACAATAGTCTGAGTGATCCCGATCCATCTTTCGCATTATCGTGTAGACTATGGCCGGCAGCTGACCTCAACAAATTATCTGTTGCTGTAGTATTTTTTGTTATTAAAACTTTCTTCAAGTTTGTTTAGAATTTTGGGATGATAATTGATAATTGGTACTATGTTATATGCTCTGCTTTATATATATTTCTTCTACTTTTGTATATACACTTTTGTATCACCTGAATCAATTTATTGAGGATTTGCTAGACTTTGAACATCCATAATGAGATGAAAAACAGGAAGTGCAATTAGGAAATTGGATACATGTGTGTACCTTGAAAGTCTTGTTCCAGACTCAGAGGTAGGCACATGTAAACGGGCACAGGACTTCATGGAACTTCCGATCAGGACAGCCTGAAAAACTGACAAGCGAACTTGATCGGAATGGTCGTGTGAAAGGGGTCTAACTGTCACACTGATACCTTCATAATAGTATTTTACCTACCTAGGAGGAACCATGTCATTCCGGCTGCTACAATAATTATGACGAAAATCCATAGAGGTGCAAATCTCATCCAGTCCCGAGGTGGCCACATACTGTTCACAGGCTGCACTAGAGACTCTACATCCTGAAAGAGAAAAAAAACTGTATATCAGCTTAGCCACTACAACATACACTAAGTAATTACCTGGTGCTAATGAGCAATAAATGAAATTGAAAACCAAATAGGAATAGAAGGTATGCAACCCTGGGTAAGTATTGTTTGCAAAAAAGTATTGCTTAGCTGTCTTACAGTAGGGCTAGTTTTCCTTAGCTTGTAGAAGCTGTTTAGTTAACCACTTACAGACCAGAAGATATATAAAAAGATATTAAAAGACACCGCCCTGCCACCTAACAATATCTCCACCGCGCCTGCTAAAAGTAAAAGTGTAATATATCTGTATGCAAAGATAACAAAACGTGTGGTGAACCAACTCCCCACAGCTAAAGTGAAGCAGCCCCTTTAAAATAAATCTAATATGAAAAATATATTTAATCTAGTGTGCCTGTGCAGTTATAAGCCACCCACAGGCACTACACAGAAAAAATAAGAGGCGCTATTAATCAATACAAGTGATCATGTGCTACAAACCAGTGATGGTGTGACCCCCTAAAGGTGTCAGCGTATCTACATGAATAAAGTAAAGAACCAAAGTTGTAAAAAAATGTGAAAAAAATGTTCAAAACCACACACTAAATATGCTAAATGTATGGTAGCAATACAGTGATGGTGTGACCCCCTCCGTATATGTAACTCACCATCAATGAGTGGATCTTTTAAACAAAGATATTAATACCTCTCCAGTGATGAAGTGCAAAATATTCATGCTAAGCATGCACTAAATAAATAGAAAATATTCACACTTTCAAAAAATCAGTCCAAAAAAATGACATGACATCACACGTGATGAATAGTGTCCTAAGTAAGTGATCAATCTTGATGCAACCAGGTGATAACATATATCTTCCACCTCTCCCTTGGTGCACGGTGCTTCCACTCCCTCAAGAATAACACTCACCGACTAGCATTGCCTGCACTCTCATGCACGGCAAAACTCGCTTATTTACCACCCCCGGGTAATAGGATCAATCGTTTTTTCCACGGTGATTGTTTAAACATGAGGCCCACATGAAAGAAATAATAAGTGCTCCAATAGTGTGAACCAGTTTAACACTTTTATTAAAATCACTGCAATCTTCTAATATTTCACTCACATTTAAAACGATAAAAACCAGCCAAAAAATTAAGGTGCAGATCACATCAAACTGTGTATAGTGGAACCAAACTGCAACAAATGGTCACGGCGGACCCGAGGTGTGTCGGTGCACAGCCTTCAATCTCACAACCTCCCTGACAGCTCCTCCGTGCCTCCGTGTACTCACAAACTTTCTCCCTCCGTAAGGATAGCAGCACTGTGTGTCACGTATCACGGCCACGCCCCCGACATGTTTCGTCACAAGATGACTTACTCATGGGATCCCATGAGTAAGTCATCTTGTGACGAAACATGTCGGGGGCGTGGCCGTGATACGTGACACACAGTGCTGCTATCCTTACGGAGGGAGAAAGTTTGTGAGTACACGGAGGCACGGAGGAGCTGTCAGGGAGGTGGTGAGATTGAACGCTGTGCGCCGACACACCTTGGGTCCGCCGTGACCATTTGTTGCAGTTTGGTTCCACTATACACAGTTTGATGTGATCTGCACCTTAATTTTTTGGCTGGTTTTTATCGTTTTAAATGTGAGTGAAATATTAGAAGATTGCAGTGATTTTAATAAAAGTGTTAAACTGGTTCACACTATTGGAGCACTTATTATTTCTTTCATGTGGGCCTCATGTTTAAACAATCACCGTGGAAACAACGATTGATCCTATTACCCGGGGGTGGTAAATAAGCGAGTTTTGCCGTGCATGAGAGTGCAGGCAAAGCTAGTCGGTGAGTGTTATTCTTGAGGGAGTGGAAGCACCGTGCACCAAGGGAGAGGTGGAAGATATATGTTATCACCTGGTTGCATCAAGATTGATCACTTACTTAGGACACTATTCATCACGTGTGATGTCATGTCATTTTTTTGGACTGATTTTTTGAAAGTGTGAATATTTTCTATTTATTTAGTGCATGCTTAGCATGAATATTTTGCACTTCATCACTGGAGAGGTATTAATATCTTTATTTAAAAGATCCACTCATTGATGGTGAGTTACATATACGGAGGGGGTCACACCATCACTGTATTGCTACCATACATTTAGCATATTTAGTGTGTGGTTTTGAACATTTTTTTCACATTTTTTTACAACTTTGGTTCTTTACTTTATTCATGTAGATACGCTGACACCTTTAGGGGGTCACACCATCACTGGTTTGTAGCACATGATCACTTGTATTGATTAATAGCGCCTCTTATTTTTTCTGTGTAGTGCCTGTGGGTGGCTTATAACTGCACAGGCACACTAGATTAAATATATTTTTCAGATCAGAAGATATGCCTGCTTAATGACCAGGCCATTTTTTGAGATACGGCACTGCACTGTTTTAACTGACAATTGCGCGGTAGTGCAATGCTGTACCCAAACAAAATTTAAGTCCTTTTTTCCCACAAATAGGCCTTTTTTTGGTTGTATTTGATCACCTCTGCGTTTTTTATTGTTTGCGCTATAAACAAAAAAAGAGCGACAATTTTGAAAAAATATATATTTTTTACTTTTTGCTGTAATAAATATCTCCAAAACTGTTTTAAAAATCAAATTTCTTCATCATTTTTGGCCAATATATATTCTTCTACATATTTTTGGTAAAAAAAAAATCACAATAAGCGTATATTTTTTGGTTTGTGCAAAAGTTATAGCGTCTACAAACTATAGGATAGATTTATGGCATTTTTATTTTTTTTCATTTTTTTTACTAGTAATGGCGGTGATCAGCGATTTTTAGCGGTACAGCGATATTGCGGTGGACAGATCGGACACTTTTGACACATTTTTGGGACCACTGACATTTATTCAGCGATCAGTACTATAAAAATGCACTGATTACTGTATAAAAATCTCTCCTCTCCTTACAGAACAGGGATTTGTGTGTTTACACACACACGTCCCTGTTCTGGCTCTTGTGCCCGGTGGTCATCGTGACCGCCTGCCACGCGCATCAGCTCCCCCGCTTGCTATAGGCATTTAAAGGCCCGACGTACAGCTATGACGGTTCGCGGAATTGTGCCGACCTGCCGCAGTATAATGACGGCGGCTGGTCGGCAAGTGGTTAAATTCATGTAGCACCCTCTTGTGTGTGCTAGAAGTTAGTACAGGTAAATTTACTGGCTCATTGTAAAATGAGTCTCTTGAATCTGGGTCAGGGATTTTGTAAAGTTCAGGGCTGGGTGACTCATCCTGGCAGCCCCCTGGTGCCTCCCCCTGGTCTAGAAGGTTGAAGAATCTTCTAGAATTAGAGGATGGCGGTTAGGTGGAGCTGCCTTGAATATTTATGGAGCCTTGGCCAATCCTCAGATTTAGGCTGGTAGGGGGCTGAGACCGCTCCATAAATAGACATGAGCCATGCCAGCAGGGGCAATCGGGTGGAAGATGGAGATACAGTGTTGAGGAGGCTGTCAGTGGCCCTCAGGAATGCCCCCTAGTCTGGGGGGGGTCCTGTCTTGGGCCAGGGCTCGGGTGCTGGAAGGATCCTGCCATAACACCTGGTAGGAAGTATTTCCTGGAGGCACGGGAGCAAGAGAGAGGACAGAGTGAGTAGTCAACACTGTGGCAGCTAACAAAGGGGGAGACTGCCACGTGTAGCCAGTCTCCCTTGAAGACAGTGGTGTGCTTACATTTTCAGCCTTACCCTAGAGACCTCTAGAGAGTCAGCCGGGTGGGCTGGTGTGGAGAGACAGCCAGGAGGCCTGGTGAAAGAGGCAGCTGCAGCCAGGTGGGTTGGCAGTGCCTGAAGAGGTGGTGCGTGAATCAGTGGAGACACAGGAGAAGTAACAAGCTGTTTCACTACAACTGAGCTACACTAAAAGGGGCTACAAGTTTCTGCCTTTAATGGGCTATTGCTAACCTAACTGGGAGCCTGTCAGATAAATCAAAGTGATTCAGCTGGAGCAAGCAAGTGAATATGCAGGAGGAAAGTGAAGGACACTATATATATAGGTGTATACAGGAAGATGTCCCTGAAGTTTCGTTGAAGGTTTCACTGAAGTCGATTAGGCATCCCATAACCTCCTATCCCTATCCAAGTTATTAACCCTCTAATAAATAACAAAATCAAAGTCACGGACTGTTCTCTGACTCTGAGTGCTTGTGAAGATTTGTTGTGCCTGGCTGTGCAGAAGTGGGGGATCCAAGTTCATCTGCAGTCCCAACGGGGGTAGGCTACATTCATATGCTTTTATATGCATATATATTAATTTCTGTATGTTTCCATGCATGCATTCAAATAAGTTGAAGTGCTTTTCCCTATTTTAATCTGCATTTATGTATAAATAATACATATACTGTATATTCTCAACCAATCAAACCAAAGAGGCACCAATGTAAATTAGACATGTAAGCAGGAAGTTATCGAAGTGGACATAGCATCAAAGATATTGTTCATGCATGCAAGTAATGTGTAACACAGAAATTTAATGTAGGTACAGTATCATATATGGAGTGGTGGCGTCAGGAGTATGTAACATACAACAGTAAGTATAAAATACAGTGATTATTAGTATATAAAATGGAGCCGCTTAATTTTCTGTCAGTGGAAGGAAAAAATATGGTAGCTTCTACAGTCAGTGTGAGTAAAACTCTTCAGTATTCATGGTCTGTAAAAGGTGGTTGCAGGTTGGGATCAAGCGGAAGTGTAGTTGAGGAACAAGCCAAAGTTCAGTAACAAATAGTAGTGGAGATAACGACAGATGCAGGTATGCAAAGGAGCAAGATATCGGCTGGAGAGATCACAAAAATCTGGCAAACAGAAAGTGCAAAGGCATGGCTAAAATAGGAAGATCATTAAAGAAGCAAGGAGTTTAAGGTTCACCAGAAACAAAGTATAAAGCAAGATTATCCAAGGCTGTCCAGCATCTCAGGTAGCTCAACAGGGACAGCTACTACTGCATGCAGCAGAGATTGTGCAATCAGTCCTGGATCATCAATGATTTTAGACTTCTGCAGCTGATGCTACTGACTAAAATCTTCCTGTAATCTGGCCCAAAAAACATGGTACATTACATTATTACCAGCTGCTGACACCACTGCTGGCCTGCCATTACCAGTTCCTGCTACCTCTACTGGACTTGTCAGCATTACCAGCTCTTACCACCTCCGCTGGCCTGCCTCTATTACCTCTGCTGAACTGCCACCATTACCAGCTCCTGTCGCCACTCTTGTCCAGCTGCTGCCACTATTACAAACTTCTACCACTTCTCCTGCTGCTCCCACCATGCTGCTGCCAAAGTGACAGTCTGCACCCATATTAAGATTTGTGTTTATTTATTTATTTATTAAGAACTTTTCAGCTATCATCACAACTCACCAAGTCTTTGTCCCAGAAAATGTTTGAATATCAGTTCTGGGGTTCTAACATGACCACCCCTTAGCAGGGCACTTCGGAATCTGCAAAACAGTGGAATTGCTGCAACGCACATTCTGGTGGCCTGATCTGGAAAAGGACTATAAAAGCTATGTGAATGCATGCATTACTTCTATCCGGAGTAACAGCACCCGAAACAAGGCCTGGGGCTTGCTCAGACCTTTCCTGTGCCGGACAGGTCATGTACCATGATCTTCATAGGCTTTATAGTGGAACTACCACCCTCTGAGGTCTGTACAGCCATTATTGTCATAGTCAATCAGCTGTCTAAAATGGCCCACTTCCTACCTCTGAGAGGTACACCATCTGCTGTGGAGACTGCTTGAGAGGTCGTTAGACTCCATGGGGTGCCAATAGATGTTGTCCCAGACCGAGGGGTTCAATTCACATCAAGATTCTGGAAAGCACTATGTGAAACCCTGGGATCAAACTTTCTATGTCTTCTGCATACTACCCGCAGTCTAACGGGCAAATCGAACTGACTAATCAGACCTTGGAGCAATACATCCATTGTTTCATGTAATTTGTCCAGGACGACTGGAGTGACACTTTTCAGCCATTGTACTATATGTGTGGCTATTGTCTCCTAAACAATACATTCTAATATACAGTATGTTTTAGGATAAAACCACTTCATCACTTGAATGAAGTTATGGTTTAGAAGTCTTTTTTTGCACTTGGTTTTGACGTTTTATTAAACTTTTAAGACAATATTGTGTGATACTGTGAAAAAAAGAAGTTCACAAACTATGCCATGAAACTGTTTTGCTACTCACCAATTGAAGTTGAGGGCTGTAGCTTTAATTGTTAAAGTGCACATGGCTTTTAGATCTGTTGTAGCTGCTACTTCCACCATTCAATTCAGGCCTTTTACCGGTGGATAAAAAAAAAGTCAGGTGTTGCAAACAAAGCTACCTAAAAAAAAGCCTTTTTTCAAGTTGTAATGAATCGTTTTGGGGTGCTGCTGATGTGGTATTGAAGCCAAAAAAGAATTGATTCCCCCAACCCCGCCTTGACTTTAATAGAGTTCTGATTTAATTTTGCAATTTTTTTGATGAACACCCTGTGACTCAAACTCATACACATTTGCTCATTCCTACTTAACAGGTTTAATTGGATGTCCTGGACATGACCTCAGAGGAAGTGTCTGGCAGAACACTTCTAGAACCAGAAGTGGTAGTGTGAGAGCATCTAAACACGCAGACTAGAAAAGGCCTACGTCATGTTTCAAAATGGATTTGTAGATGAATAGGAATCAAACATGGAATCTAGGTGCAAAACAGCAGACTGATTCTGCAGGGGCTGGTTGGTTTGGAGACAGCCAACTTTGATGCAGGCAAATACCCAGATACACAAATGAAAAACAAATAAAAGAACTGTTTTACCCTCAAAGGGTTTGCATTTATGTCCATCTGATTCTTATATTTACACAGCTCTGTCAGACAACACAGCCTTGCCAGGAAGGGGGGAGTAGAGATAATTTTTTGTTCTGCTCCAGTTCAGTAACACTGGACAGTAAAGGGAGAAGCAGCAGACTAATGAGCTCATCCTGCTCAACCCGTTCTGTCGCTCCGCTTTCTCCTCCTATCATCATGCTCCTTGGATTTCAGCACAACTTACTGGCTGCTTGTGCTGCTTCTTCCTCCCCCAGCCTCAATGCTCTTGTATAGAGACTGTAAGAGGCTGATACCAAGTCAAATTCAGGTACCTTTAATGGTTGCATTAAAAAAAATGTAATGATATATTAATACATGCAGGGCTGCATTTATTTGTGTTTTTATATCTTCTCGGAATTCAGCTTTAAAGTGAGAAAAGAAGAAAACACATTTATAAGGAATAGATTGTTATTTTCTTTCTTGAGCAAAGTCACTCTTGCATGCTCTGCCTGATTTATACTTTCCCTTTAAAGATCTGTTCTTCTCAATAAAATGTTCCCTTAGGTAATAAGCAGCTGCTGCCACTGCTGTGCATGCTATTAAACTCTTACTTTTGTCAAGGGCTGGGAGAGTGGGAATTGACCTGGTACAATGACACACAGCTGCTCAGGGATTTCCTCTGCCCAACTTTGCATAAGAACATTCATTGATTGTCAGCTGAGTTTGTGATTTATTCAAAAATGATTAGGCATTTAAGGAATTAAGATGTACGAATAATATCATTCTATATATAGTGAAAATATTTTTTTACTATTGTGTTGCAATGCTCTATGATGTTTTTACAGTAAGTTGACAAGGTTTTGTGACACACTAGATATCTGTTGGACCCTCGTACATACATTAGAATCATCCTGCAGAAAAGTGTGGATGACTTAGTAATGTAACTACAAGCTGTATTTTATTTTAAAGTAGTTAAAATAAGAAAATGGTGTTTATGTCATAATAACATGGATGACCATAAAAAGTCAATACATGTACTTTGCTTTGTTTCAAGGTGTCTTAGCTTTTTTTTTCAGAATTAAACTGGAAACTTAAATTTCAAGTATGGATATTTTACACATAGTTACAGTATATTAGTCAATGCTCTCTGAAACTGGAAGACAATAAAATAAACACCACTACTCCAGTGTGATCCACTTGCTTCCAGGTCCTGTGCCATGTGGCTGCCCTGCTGCAATTTGAACACAGGAGGTCGGAAAGCAAAGCATTCTCTGACTAGACAAGGTGAAGACTCGAGTCTGGGATGTCACATTGTCCACCTCTTCTAATCAGAGAACCCTTTGTATTTGTTCAGAGAATGTAAAGCATTCTCTGAATGGCTGTATGGCTGTGCCGAGCTGCCGACATGCTGTATTCAGCATGTAGTAGGACAGACACTATATGTGAATCCGGAAGAAAGCGGAGATCACTAGAGTAGTGGAGTCTGCTTCAGGGCATTGACCTGGTATTGTGTATATATATATAGTTACAGTATATTGGTCCAAGCTGGATGCACAACATAACCCTCACACAAATGTAAATAAGCTAAATAGGTAAGTACTCTTATCCTTTAAGCAACTTTACCCTAGTCTGATCTAAGTGTTGCTTGTCATCATTGACGACTGGGCCATAAAAAGGCTATCTTAAAGAGCAATAACAAATACTATAATAATAAAAATAATAATAATAATAATAATAATAATAATAATAATAATGCTGTTTTACTGCTAAGATCTTTTTTATTGATGGGAAATCTTTGTGTGAGATGGCTCCTATCCTCCCATTTACATAAAAAATTAAAAGAAGTGGTATGATCAATAAATGAACCTGCAGCGATTTACGCTGTTGGTGATCCAGCAACTCCAGCCTTCTGGTCAGTGAATAAATAGGTCAATAACTATTACCCTATAATACCTGTACAGTGGATGTGCTACACCATTATAATGTATTTTTTCTATTTCTTATAGTTGATATAAGTAATCAGCTCCACAATGATGACAGACATGAGCTACTAAAGAGTTCAAATGACCAAGTATATCAGAGCTCCCAGAAGACAACTGGCAATTTTTCTTCATTAATTTTTCTAATCTGGAGCAAATCTGTACCTCCCTATTCGTCAATGCATGTGACATTACTCTTTGCACAGCATGGTCTGGTCAGTTTGAACATGGCAAATGTCCTGCTAATTGGCAAATTGCCATCTGTTGAATCTAATAACGGTATCTAACCATCCTTATATCATTATTTATTGTTTGCCATTAACAAGTGTTAGTCTTCTAGTCGTGAAAGGCATTACTTAATACTGTAGGCCTTAATTACCTTATTTACATTCAATTTGAGGATCTCATGTGCTGCCAGAAGGCATGTAATGATATGTTGGGGAGTTTTCTCTTGGGATAAAACCCTTTATTGTCTGATCATGTGATAAGCAATTACATAAATCACATAGAGACATCCTAAACTGGCTGCGTTATATGACACTGAACTTATTTGTGCCTTTTACTCAGCAATAAAAAAATATTTTTTTTACGGTATGTGCAAATGTAACCATATATAAGTTGTATTAACTGCTGACCCTCAATTATATACTAAATGTGTTGTAATAAAATGTTGTCTGTTTCTTTTAAGTTCTCTACCATGTTTACATTTCTAGATGCCTATAAGCCGTCATCATGCTTAATCAGTTTATTATCTGGCCATGTTTGACCTGGCTTTTAAGGAAAATTAGGTTATGTGTTATATGCCCCAGACAGGATAACATACTGATGCCCCTTATGGTACACATTGTGAAAGGACTGGAGTATTTCAGGTTAAAGGGTATAGAAACTCTAATGCCGCATACACACGATTGGACATTCTGACAACTAATTCCTGGGATTTATTTTCGACAGATGTTGGCTCAAACTTGTCTTGGATATACACGGTCGCACAAATGTCGGAAATTCCGAACGTCAAGAACGTGGTGACGTACAACACGTACGGCGAGTCAAGAAAAATTAAGTTCAATAACCAGTGTGGCTCTTCTGCTTGATTCCGAGCATGCGTGGAATTTTGTGCGTCGGAATTGTGTACACACGATCGGAATTTCCGACAACGGATTTTGTTGTCGGAAAATTTGAGAACCAGCTCTCAAATATTTGTTGTTGGAAATTCCGACCAAAAATGTCTGATGGAGCCTACACACGGTCGGAATTTCCGACAACAAGCTCCCATCGAACTTTTGTTGTTGAAAATTCCGATCGTTTGTACACGGCATAACAATTATTTATAGATTACTCTGCCCTGGTTCAATTCCTTAAGGGTTTGGCAAATCTTGTTTGAAATTTGGCAAACTCAAACTGCGGTCTAAGCAGGAAGTGAATATTATTGTTAAATTCTGGGCATTTTTAGGGCAAATATGCAAACGAATGTAAAAGAAGAGCATAGGAAGCTGGACACTGTCTAAGGGGACATGTACCAATCCAAAAAATGTTGAAAATTATCATGCAGCTGTCCCTGGGGGTTGGTGCTGAGCAATTAACAATCTTGTTCTTTTTCTTCCTCTACATCCTCTTCTTCCTTTCCTATTCTTCTACTTTTCTCTTCCTTTACTGCCTCTTTCATTTGGAAGCATTCATTATATGCTATTGTCTTGCTGAACAAGGATGGAGGACCTTCTTTTCCACTACCATACAGTGACAGTCATTCTGAGGATAACTTAAGGCTCAGGTGGCAAGATGTGGGCTACATACTAGATATGTGCAGGATAAAAAAAAATTGTTTTGTTTCGTTTCGTTTCGATTCGTTATTTAACTAAATTCGTTTAGTTAAATTCGTTGCATTCATTACATTCGTTTTCGGAATTCATTTAGTTTCGTATTAAAATTCAAAAAATTCGCCCGTATTCAAAAAAATTCGACCGCATTCGAAAAAAACTATCAGATTCGAAAAATTTTTACCGCATTCGGAAAAAAATATCAAATTCAAAGAGATTCTACCGCATTCGAAAAACTATCGAATTCGAAAAAATTCTACCGCATTCGATGAAAATTTTACCGAATTTGAAAAAGTAAACTATATATAACCATTTTGCGAAATTTGAAATTCGTATAGAATGAAAGGGAATTCGAATAGAATAGAAAATAATAGAAAAGAATAGCATAGAAAAAATAAATTATAATATATTCTAATCTTTTCTATTTGAATTCAAATTCATTCTGTGCCAAATTCCAATTTCGGAAGATGGTTTTATATATATATATATATATATATATATATATTTTATTTTTTTTCTATTCTGTTTTGTTGTTTTTTCTATGCTAGCCTTTTCTATTAGAATTTGATTTCATTCTATTTCTATATCCATTACCATTACCATTACCATAACCATTTTCCGAAATTCGAATTTCGTATAGAATGAATTCACATTCAAATAGAAAAGATTAGAATTAAATAGAAAAAATGGAAAAGAATAGCATAGAAAAACAATAGACCAGCATAGAAAAAATAATATATATACCGGTACATCTTCCAAAATTCGAATTTCGTATAGTATGAATTTGAATTCAAATAGAAAAGATTAGAATAGAAAATAATAGAAAAACAATGGAACAGAATAGAAAAATTATAATATATATACACACACACACATATATATATATATATATATATATATATATATATATATATATATATATATATATATATATATAAAACATCTTCCGAAATTTGAATTTCATGTAGACTGAAATCAAATTTGATAATAATAGGACAGAATAGCATAGAAAAAATTAGAACAGAATAGAATAAAATATAATATATATATTATATTTTATTCTATTCTGTTCTATTGTTTTTCTAGTCTATTCTTTTACATTATTTTCTATTCTAATCTATTCAAAACAGAATAGAAAAAAATATTATATATATATATATATATATATATATATATATATATAAAATATTTTTTTATATTTATATATAAATTTTTTTTCTGTTTTGAATAAAAAAGATTAGAATAGAAAAGAAAAGAATAGACTAGAAAAACAATAGAACAGAATAGAATAAAATATAGTATATATATATTATATTTTTTCTATTCTGTTCCATTGTTTATCTATGCTATTCTTTTCTATTCTATTCTAAACTTTTCTACTCAAATTTGAATTCATTCTATACGAAATTTGAATTTCGGAAGATGGCGTATAGAAGGAATTTGCATTCAAATAGAAAAGATTAGAATAATATAGAAAATAATAGCATAGAAAAACAATAGACCAGCATAGAAAAAATATACTATATATATATATATATATATATATATAACCATCTTACAAAACTCGAATTTCGTATAGAATGAATTCAAATTCAAATAGAATAGTTTAGAATAGAATAGAAAAGAATAAAAGAATAGCATAGAAAAACAATGGAAAAGAATAGAAAAAAAATATAATATAAATATATATATATATATATATATATATATATATATATATATATATATATAAAACCATCTTCCGAAATTGGAATTTGGTACAGAATGAATTTGAATTCAAATAGAAATATTATATTTGAATTCAAATAGAAATATTATGTTATATTTTTTTCTATTCTGTTCTATTGTTTTTCTATGCTATTCTTGTCTATTATTTTCTATTCTATTCTAATCTTTTCTATTCAAATTCATTCTGTACCAAATTTCATTTTTGGAAGATGGTTTTATATATATATATATATATATATATATATATATATATATATATATATACATATATATATATTCCAATATATATGTTATATTTTTTCTGTTCTATTGTTTTTTCTATTCTAGTCTTTTCTATTTCATTCTATCTCTGTATAACTACCGTATTTATCGGCGTATAACACGCACATTTATTTTAAGAGGGAAGTTTCAAGAAAAAAAATACAATTTTAAATAAGGAACTTTGAAGCAATATAAGGATCAGTTCCCATCTGCAGCCTCACCATTGCCATCAATGCAGCCTGATCAATGCCCATCTGCCGCCTCACAAGTGCCATCAATGCAGCCTCACCATTGCCATCAATGCAGCAACCTCACCATTGCCATCAATGCAGCAGCCTCACCATTTCCTTCAGTGCAGCAGCCTCACCATTGCTATCGGTGCAGCCTGATTGATGCCCATCTGCAGCCTAGAGGGGACAGGGAGGGGGCGGGACGAGCACCGACAGATTACATACAGTGAGAATCTCAGACGATAGACAGAACAGTGGTCCGATGGCGGCCCAGGAGAAGGGACTTCCTATTACAGAGACCGTCAAGTAAACAGGAAATTCTCACTGTATGTAATCTGATGGCGCTCGTCCCGCCCCCCTGCCTGCCCCCTCCGAGGCAGCTAAAATTGAGGTATTGGCGTATAACACGCACATGCTATTCGCATCCAATTTTCATGGTGAAAAAGTGAGTGTTATATGCCAATAAATACAGTATTTTCCGAAATTCGAATTTCGTATAGAATGAATTTGCATTCAAATAATAATAGAGAATACACATCTTCCGAAATTCAAATTTCATATAGACTGAAATCAAATTAGAATATGATAGAAAAGAATAGCATAGAAAAACAATAGAACAGAATAGAAAAATGTTTTATTCTGTTCTATTGTTTTTCTAGTCTATTATTTTCTATTATTTTCTATTCTAATCTTTTCTATTCAAATTCATTCTATACGAAATCCGAACTTCAGAAGCCATGTTCCGAAATTCGAATTCGTATAGAATGAATTCGAATTTGAATAGAAAAGACTTATAAAATAGAAAATAATAGAAAAGAAAAGCATAGAAAAACAATAGAACAGAATAATAAAAAATATTAGATAGATAGATAGATAGATAGATAGATAGATAGATAGATAGATAGATAGATAGATAGATAGATAGATAGATAGATAGATAGATAGATAGATAGCTGCAGCTTCACAATTGCCCATAAATGCAGCTTGATCAATGCCCATCAGCAGCCTCACAATTGCCCATCAATGCAGCTTGATTAATGCCCATCTCAGGGAGGGGGGCGGGATGAGCGCCATCAGATTACATACAGGGAGAATCTCCTGTTTACTCGGCAGCCTCTTTAATACAAAGTCCCGCCTCCTGGACCAGATTCTATGATAGACAGAACACTGGTCCAATGCTGGCCTAGGAGATGGGACTTCCTATGCATCCGAATTTCCGAAAAATGAAAAATTTGTCCTAATTTCGATTCGGAATGAAACGAAATGCGCATGTCTAATACATACTACAGAGCTACCGACTTTACAGTTGACAGTTCTCCCAGGACTACTTCATCACCTTCTCTCACTCAAAGTTCTTCATATGTTCCTATAATACAGACATTTGATTACAAGGATTTCATATGAGGGTATGCCTTGGAGTTATCCCATTTTTGAGCCTATCTGAATATACAGTATTTTGTTTTACCAGTCCATATGGTGATTTTCAGAATGTATCCCTATTTTTCTTAATCTACTGGGTCTAGCTATGTTTGCTTACTACTTATTTGTACTTCTGTACTTCTTATTTGAAAAAGGTGATACAAAAGAAAAAAATATCATGCAGCACGGATAGGAGCTCCTTATGCTCCTTTGAATACAATATTAAAAATGCACATATCCTTTAAATAACATGCCCGGGGGGATACCTGGCCTCTTGCACACTACTGCCAAAATACTGACCATTTTTGGGCATACAGGCTTTTTTTCTGAACCAAATTAAACCCATTGTTTTCAATGTAAATGTTCACACAGGCACGTAGTGCTACATATAGATGCATAAAAACAAAAATGCAGAAATCTGAGTATGCGGTCAGTATTTTAGGCACATATGAGTACAAATACATGCAAAATAAATGTTTGACATTTCGTGCAGGAATACTGATGTTCAAACATCACTACCGTTTGCAAATACCCTAAAGCTGTGTGATGTTATAGGACTGTATGATTATTACAGACAGTCTCGCAACTGCTTACATTTTCTTCTACAATTAGCTTGGTTTACATACAGCAACGGCATCCCAAATACAGTACTGTATCTCACAAAAGTGAGTATACCCCTCACATTTTTGTAAATATTTTATTATATATTTTCATGTGACAACACTGAAGAAATGACACTTTGATACAATGTAAAGTAGTAAGTGTACAGCTTGTATAACAGTGTAAATTTGCTGTCCCTTCAAAATAACTTAACACACAGCCATTATTTGTCTAAACCGCTTGCAACAAAATAGAGTACACCCCTAAGTGAAAATGTCCAAATTGGGCTCAAAGTGTTAATATTTTGTGTGGCCACCATTATTTCCAGCACTGCCTTAACCCCCTTGGGCATGGAGTTCATCAGAGCTTCACAGATTGCCACTGGAGTCCTCTTCCACTCCTCCATGATGACATCACGGAGCTGGTGGATGTTAGAGACCTTTGTGCTCCTCCACCTTCTGTTTGAGGATGCCCCACAGATGCTCAATACGGTTTAGGTCTGGAGACATGCTTGGCCAGTCCATCACCTTTACCCTCAGCTTCTTTAGCAAGGCAGTGGTCATCTTGGAGGTGTGTTTGGGGTCGTTATCATGTTGGAATACTGCCCTACGGCCCAGTCTCCAAAGGGAGGGGATCATGCTCTGCTTCAGTAGGTCACAGTAAATGTTGGCATTCATGGTTCCCTCAATGAACTGTAGCTCCCCAATGCCTGCAGCACTCATGCAGTCCCAGACCATGACACACCCACCCCCATGCTTGACTGTAGGCAAGACACACTTGTCTTTGTACTCCTCACCTGGTTGCTGCCACACATGCTTGACACCATCTGAACCGAATACATTTATCTTTGTCTCATCAGACCACAGGATATGGTTCCAGTAATCCATGTCCTTAGTCTGCTTGTCTTCAGCAAACTGTTTGCGGGCTTTCTTGTGCATCATCTTTAGAAGAGGCTTCCTTCCGGGATGACAGCGATGCAGACCAATTTGATGCAGTGTGCGGCAGCAATGCTGGCAGCACTCATAAGGCTATTTCCCAAAGGCAACCTCTGGATATGATGCTGAGCACGTACAGTCAACTTCTTTGACCGACCATGGCGAAGCCTATTCTGAGTGGAACCTGTCCTGTTAAACCGCTGTAAGGTCTTGCCCACCGTGCTGAAATCAGTTTCAGGGTCTCGGAAATCTTCTTATAGCCTAGGCCATCTTTATGTAGAGCAACAATTCTTTTTTTCAGATCCTCCGAGAGTTCTTTGCCATGAGGTGCCATGTTGAACTTCCACTGACCAGTATGAGAGAGTGAGAGTGATAACACCAAATTTAACACTAAAAAAACACAAAGAATCCTGCGAGCCACCACTAGCCAGATGCCCAGTGAATATATAGAGAAAGGAAAGCTGCTGGAGTTAAATACGTCTCACAAATCGTGCAAACATAAATGAGTAAATACTACGCCGCGCTATAAATATGATCTCATCAAAAATAAAATAATTTTAAAAGGTATTGGATCAATATAAAATACAGCAGCTAAAAATAGATTATTAAATAATTAAATTGAAAAGTGCTGTGCTAGGTATTATGCACTACACACCCAATAATTGGATACCAAATGCATACATAACATAAAACATACAAATGTTGACCAATAATGAAGTGCCAGTAAATAATAATAAATAAAAAATAAGGGAGTAGAAACTCAAATGCACAGTAAATATATAGTGCTCATGTGAAAAAAAATATAAATTTATAAAATTCAAAAAGTCCATATAATGTATGTGGAAAAATATAAGACAAGTATTAAAGTGCTCGTGTGCAGACAAAGTGTCCTGCTGTGCTTATAATCAATATGCTGAGTAGTCCATGCAATCACAAAAACAACTTGGTAGGTGTTCAAATGTGCCAAAGTGTCCTCCCTTCAGTGATCCCCTAGGTAGTGAACGCTCACCTTAGAGCGTGCGACTTAGTGATTAAGCTAAGTCTAAACACGCATTAGAACCTCCTCTGGGCTTAGATGGGAAAAACTGCATCCAGGGCTCCTCAGTGAAATACCTCCGTTTATGCAAAAATAAAAGCGCTTGATAAATTAGTAAGATTTAAACAATTTGATGAACACAAGTAAACAAACCTGAACACAGGGTACTCACATTTATGAAGTGCGTCTAGTGCACCACTCTATTGCCAGCAATAACCAATAAGATCAGATACCGGAAAGGTATGGGGGTGATGTGCGTCTCCTCCTATGGCAGGTAAACTGCTCCTCATGCCGTCCTGTCCCCTCCCCGACTTCAATACCCCTTGAAGTAGATACGAATTCCCTGTATCGAGTATGCGTCGGGGAGGGGACAGGACGGCATGAGGAGCAGTTTACCTGCCATAGGAGGAGACGCACATCACCCCCATACCTTTCCGGTATCTGATCTTATTGGTTATTGCTGGCAATAGAGTGGTGCACTAGACGCACTTCATAAATGTGAGTACCCTGTGTTAGGGTTTGTTTACTTGTGTTCATTAAATTGTTTAAACCTTACTACACTATCAAGCGCTTTTATTTTTACATAAAATGGAGGTATTTCACTGAGGAGCCCTGGATGCATTTTTTCCCTTCTGAACCCAGAGGAGGTTCTAATGCGTGTTTAGACTTAGCTTAATCACTAAGTCGCACGCTCTGAAGGGAGGACACCTTGGCACATTTGAACACCTACCAAGTTGTTTTTGTGATTGCATGGACTACTGAGTGCATTGATTAGAAGCACAGCAAGACACTTTGTCTGCACACGAGCACTTTAATACTTGTCTTGTATTTTTTCACATACATTATATGGACTTTTTGAATTTTATGAATGTATATGCTTTTTTCACATGAGCACTATATATTTACTGTGCATTTGAGTTTCCACTCCCTTATTTTTTATTTTTTATTTATTATTATTTACTGGCACTTCATCATTGGTCAACATTTGTGTGTTTTTATGTTATGTATGCATTTGGTATCCAATTATTGGGTGTATAGTGCATAATACCTAGCACAGCACTTTTCAATTTAATTATTTAACAATCTATTTTTAGCTGCTGTATTTTATATTGATCCAATACCTTTTATAATTATTTTATTTTTGATGAGACCTCATCCGGGTCTGGTATGGATTTTGGGGGGACACCTACGGCGTTTTTTTCGGCGTAGGGGGTTCCCTTTAAAATCCATACCAGACCTGAGGGCCTGGTATGAACTGCGACGGGGCTCGCAAGGTGTCAATCTTGACAACTTGCGAGGTGTCAAAGCGGCGAGATTGACTTCCTTTTCTAGTCCCATCGTACCTCATCACGTTCAAAATGAAGGGACTTTAGTCCATGTGTGGGCAAGTCCGTTCATTCGGAAGTCCACCATAACTCTGTTGAAAATCCGTCGGGAGGACTGGCAGACCTAGTCTGCCAGAAAGTCCGGTCGTGTGTAGGCAAGTCCGTTCGTTCGGAAAGTCCGTCGCAAGTTTGCCGAAAGTCCGTCGGGAAGACCGTCGGACCTAGTCTGCCAGAAAGTCCAGTTCTGTACGCGGCATAAGAGAATAGGTTGGGTCTTTACTACCAGGCTCAAATGAAACATCAGTGTACATTTTGGCAGCAGCAGGATATTTTTAATCATGGATAATAGGCCAAAATGCACTAGAGCCAAAGAGCACAACAGCTGTTTTACCATAGGAACTAAGAGACTTTAGGTGATACAGTAATGTAAAACTGGTTAGTAGCGGGGAAATTTTAATGAGCACGGTTAGGCCTAAATTTGCTAGAGACAAAACAGCTGGGGTTTTACTAATATTTAATAATATTTACTAATATTTAATATATTTCAGTAAATACACCAGTGCAAAGGTCAGTTTTAATTAAGGATAATACTGTATGTTCTAACTAACTAACTCATACCTCCAAACTTTTTGAGATGGGAAGGAGGGACACCTTTTAGCAAAAGTATGTAGGCATATGAAGCACACCTGCCACACCCCCTTAAAGAAGAATTATACAAAAAAAAAAAAAAAAAAGATGAGTTAAGCCCACAATTGTCTTTTCTTTTTTTAACCACTACAATTTCTTTATATTGGCTTTTGAAATATACTAATACAGCAACTAAAAATTGAATGAAAGGTTTTAGCACCATGAAACACTTTTTGAAAGATAAAGAATGCATTTTATATACAGCTATATAGATCAAACCAAAATGAGGCACAAATGAGGAGGAAAGAGGGACAGAGGGACTTTGTTCCAAATGAGGGACATTCCCCTGAAATCAGGGACTGTTGAGAGTTATGCTAACTTTCATTTTATGTATGGGGATAAGGGTGCATTGCATGGCAGTAATATAATGTGAGGTGGTGTAGGTGCACACTGTTCATGCAGTTTTTTCGCTTACAAATGGTGCAGCGGTGTGCTGCACAAATAAGGCAACCCAAAGAATAGATGACCAGTAACAAGAGAATGCTGTGCTTTAAGCACCCCAAATGTAAAAAGGCTCTATCAACAAAAATAAGGCCTACAAAAGTAATTAACACTGCAAAATACAACTTCTAAAACAAAAGCCCTCTTTTATATGAGAGAGGAGAAGACTTGTAGCTAACAAAACAAAATCAAAACAAAACAAAAAATAGCAGCTTAAGCTAAAATAAAGGTCCTTTTAACATAAAATAAAATGTAATATTCCTCCACAATAAATGAAAAACCCCAAATATCAACCCTTAAAAAACAAGACCATTTTTAAACAGAAGACTTGCTAAGGATGGAACAGAACAAAGAAAAAAACGCAGCAAATAAGTTAAATGCTCAGAGCTAGCACCTATCAGAATAGCAATCAGTAGAGCTAGGCGAACAGTTCGAGTCGAGCAAAAGTTTGGCCCGAACATCGCCTGTTCACCCGTTTGGTGAATACCCGAATTTGTGGGGCTCTAGGTGGGATGTTTGCCCGCCGAGCACCCCACAATGCACTGTGTGCTGCCCAGTGCATTCTGGGGCCCTAATTGGATGAAGCAATGCACCTGGCCCATGGTCAGGTGCAAAGCTTTGCCCAATCAGGGCACAGAGCACAGTCAAAGCCATCATGACTTTGCCCACTCATGGCTCAGTGCTCATAGTCCCACCCCACACTATAAAAGGTTCCTTCCCACAGGAACCTTTTGCAGTGTGTTGTTGGAGTGGAGATGTTTGCTACTAGCAAGTTAGTGTGTTATTGTGACTCTGAGTGTAGAGTGTGGTGTTAATCTAGGGTGAGTATAGTGTGAGTTTAGTATAGTGTAGTATTAGTAAAGTGTGTCAGTATAGTATGAGTATAGTGTAGTGTCAGTGTAGTGTGAGTATAGTATTAGTGTAGTGCAGTGTTCAACACAGCATTACATAACATTTAGTGCTGTATACCCTTTTGTTTTGTTTGTTGTGTTTTTTTGTGTCCCATGACTGCCCCCTTTTTTTTAATTGTCAGCCACAGTTTTGTTACTGCGATGCTGTTTTTTCCCCTTTTTAATTTTTTGTATAGTTTTTACATTTCTGTCAGTGGCAGTCCTCAATTTAAAGTGCACCAAACACCACTTTTTATTGAATAAAATTCATCCAACTACACATTTCCCAGTATCTATTAGATTTGGGTAATAAGCCCCCATAATGTCTGGGAGGCCAACAAGGAGAGGCAGCTGTTCCCATGCCACTATGAGGGGGCCAGCAGCATCTGTGTCCACAGGCAAAGCTGGAAGTGGTCCGTGCTCAGGCAGGGCATGTTTTTCTCTGTTGTGATGTTGTAATGTTGCTCGTGCTATCCAGCCATAGCATGCAGAGGAGGTGGTGGATTGGCTTACCAAACGATCCTCATTCTCCTCATCCTCTATCATCCAAGCAGAGCCTAGTGTGTAGTCCACGCAGCTCCCAGAGCAGCTTATTCTGCCTCCTTGTCCACAGCTACTCCTGCCATAGCCCCAGCTTCATGCCTGGAGGAGTCAGCTGAATTATTTGAACACATCGTCAGTCACTTGCTTCTTGACAATGCAAGGCATTACTTGATTCTGATGTTGGTTCTGAGGTTGAGGAAGGAAGTAACATGAGCCTACAGAGAGGGGAGAATACTAATAAACAACAAATTGGCTCCAGCGATGATGAGGATAGGGTTACAGTGTGAAGGCACCACCAACACCCAAAGCCCAATTTTTCCGCACCTGTTACTTCTATTCAAAGACTGTGAAAGAGACACCAGACTTTATCTAAAAAAAATGGTTAATCTCAGCCTGAGTGTACTTTAATTTGGCCTCTTCACATAAGGCTTGCTCACTGTGGTGCAAAAATGTGTTATTTCCATCCAAAGTCTGCCAAAGAGACACCAGAATGTATCCAAAAAAATCTCTAATCTTGTTCCGAGTGCACTAACTTGTAACCTTATCAATCAGACTGGCTCCCCAAGCCGTTGTTTACAAAATAAAGAAAGCTTGCAGGAAAAATCAATTTTAAATGTCATCTTTTTTTTTCTTTCTATATGTCAGTTTTTCTGCAGCAGGTTCTATAAAAAGGTACAGATGGGCCACTTTACAGGCAGACAGCCTACCGTGCCATGCAGACAGCCAGGCGTAGTAACACCCCAAGTGGCTCAGGGAGGTATTGAACCTATGACTGCCTGTTTAGTGCTCCTGTTACGTGGCCTCTGAGCCACACCTCTGTTCCTTTCAGTCTGCTTTCCAGAGTTTTGCCTAGTTCTGCATGAAATACTAGGGCCATACTCTGGATCTTGTTGCAATTTGTAGCTGTCTCTCCCGGTTCAGCTGAGGCAGTTTATCCAATCAGCCAGGTATAAAACACTGCATCACTCTAAGGGCTTTGTCAGTTCATTGTTTCCTGTTTTGCCTAAGGTTCCAGTATTCCTGTGTTCCAGTATTCCAGTGTTCCAGTGTTCCAGTGTTCCAGTGTTCCAGTGTTCCAGTGTTCCAGTATTCCAGTGTTCCAGTATTCCAGTGTTCCAGTATTCCAGTGTTCCAGTATTCCAGTGTTCCAGTATTCCTGTGTTCCAGTATTCCTGTGTTCCAGTATTCCTGTGTTCCAGTATTCCTGTGTTCCAGTATTCCTGTGTTCCAAGACTGACTCCGGCTTCTGACCCTGGCTCTGCTTATCATTTATTCTGTCTTCTGGAATCCCTGACTACGGCTTTACCTTGACTATCCTTTGGCAAATTCCTGTCAAGCCACCGTGCACAGATTCACAGCCCAGGTAGCTTATTACCCTATTACTGTGGGCTGTGTGTATTTGCAAGGGTGAGCATACATCTCTGCATCATGGACTCCAACCTAGGTAAGCCCTTACACCCCCCAGGCGCTATATTTAAAGGAAGTTTTAATTTTTATTGTTTTACTTTAAGCATCATTAAAATCCTTGCTCCTTTTAAAACAATCTTAAAAAAAATATTGCATTGATACATGTCCTCACAGGGCACCCATACCCTTTTAATGGCCAATAACTTGCATATAAGCCTTCAAAATGGGCACTTTTAATTGTTCAAGTTAGGGTCCCATGGACTTTAATAGGGTTAGTGGATCAGATCCAAGCTTTTGTGATGTTCAAGAGTTCTGGCACGAACTGAACCGGGGGCTCTTTGGCCCAATTCTAGCAATCAGTAGTTTCCTTACTGACCTTAATCTTTCCAATACAGTTTGCCAGCTCTCTCAATGCTTTTCCTACAACAGCTTCCATTTCATTGACACTATGGTTGCTTCCCCCCCCCCCACCAGGACCCATGCACACCGGGCATACCAAGAAGTACTAATGTCTAAAACAATATGTGCACAGGGATGAATGATTGTAACACAAACTCGTTTGTTCCTGGGTGCATACTGCCCTAAATGTTAGTACATCATCCAGCTGCAGCAGCGGTTAGCCCCTCATATATTTTACAGTGTTTCAAAAGCCTTAAGGTTTTTCACCTTAATGCATTCTATGCATTAAGGCAAAAAAACCTTCTGTGCTGAAGCTGCCACCCCCCCGACCCATCCCCCTTTTTCTTACCGAAGCCTGATCGAATCCAGTGATGTGCACGAGTGCAGCCACTCCAGTCACTGTTTCTCTCTTCATTGTACAGATTATTAGCAGCAGGAGCCATTAGTTGCTGTCAATCAAATCCTGTGACACATTAGCGGTGGGGCAGGGTCAAGTCCCACTGTCTGTGTCAATGGATGCAGCAGGGAATCGGATGAAGAAGAGGGGCCTGGAGTGCCAACGGGGGACCCCAGAAGAAGGCGATCGGGATCAGGGCTACTCTATGTAAAACTATTGCACAGAGCAGGTAAATATAGGCACGTATAGGCAAATAAAGACCCCCATGACATGTCTATGCATGCACCAGATCTCAGTTTAAGATGGTGGTACTGGAGAAGAACTATAAAGAGAGAACTTTGCCTGCAAGTAAGACAATGCTGGTCTACATGGATTAGTAAGTATACTAATAGTACACTATATTGTCAAAAGTATTGGGACACCTGCCTTTACATGCACATGAATTTTAATGGCATCCCCATCTTAGTCCATAGGGTTCAATAATGAGTTGGCCCACCCTTTGTAGCTACAACAGCTTCAACTATTCCGGGAAGGCTGTCCACAAGGTTTACGAGTGTGTCTATGAGAATGTTTGACCATTCGTCCAGAAGCGCATTTGTGAGGTCAGGCACTGATGTTGAATGAGAAGGCCTGGCTTGTACTCTCCGCACTAATTCATCCCAAAGGTGTTCTATCGGGTTGAAGTCAGGTTAAGAGCATGAAATTGTTCAAAATGTCTTGGTATGCTGATGCCTTATGAGTTTCCTTCATTGGAACTAAGGGACCAAGCACAACCCCTGAAAAACAACCCCATACCATAATCCCCCCCCCCCCTCCACCAAATGATTTGGACCAGTGTACAAAGCAAGGTCCAAAAAGACAGGAATGAGTGAGTTTGGGGTGGAGGAACTTGACTGACCTGCACAGAGTCCTGACCTCAGCCTGATAGAACAGCTTTGTGATGAATTAGAGCAGAGACTGCAAGCTTGTTCAACATCAGTGCCTGACCTCACAAATGCGTCAAACATTCCCATAAACACACTCCTAAACCTTTGTTGACAGCCTTCCCAGAAGAGTTGAAGCTGTTATAGCTGCAAAGGGTGGGCTAACTCAATATTGAACCTTATGAACTAAGACTGGGGTGCCATTAAAGATCATGTGCGTGTAAAGGCAGCCGTCCCAATACTTTTGACATTATACTGTTTATATTTTTTTTATTTTTACACAGGGACAAGTGTTAAGCTGGCCATAGATGAGAGAGTTTTTTGTTTGTTCCACCAGTCATTTGACATCCACACATTTAAGGTAGATGGGGGAATTCTCCGGTTGTGTCATTGCATTTCTAACAGAGAGGCTTCCCTGCTGTCGGAATATATTGTGCACAGTGCAATAGGGCGGTTATACAGCAGTCGATCAGTAGATTAACTGCTATACAATCCAAGTGTCCATACATGGTCTGAAATTCGTCCAGTTCCTGCTGAACCAGCTGAATTTTAATCCATCTTTGGGCAGCTTAAAGTGGAACCACACTGCATCTGAGCATCAAAAACCAAAAATGATACTAAAGTCAGTTTTTTTTTTTTCATTAAAAATAACAAACATGTTATACTTACCTGCTCTGTCCCTCGCTGGCACTCCAGGCTGTTCGCTTGCTACGGGGGCACCTGAGCCGAGCTGCTGCTCCCTGTGTCCATTCAGACACCCCCTTCCTCTCCTCATTGGCTCACTGACTTTGATTGACAGCAACGTGAGCCAATGGCGCCACACTGCTGTCTCAGCCAATGAAGAGAGGAGTCCAGGACAGCCGAGTCTCTTGTGTAACATCGCTGGATCTAGATCTACCTCAGGTAAATATTAGGGGGGCTGAGGAGGGCTGCTGAACACAGAAGGTTTTTTTTTTTATGTAGCGCTGGTAGATTTTTAATCTACTACTGATAGGTAAATTCAGTGGGTTACTTGTTAGGTGAAGTTAGATTTGCCTCTGTTCCAGCTTGGCTGAGCTGCGTGTAGTTCCACACTGCGCCGGTGGGTGTCGTTGTCCCCATGGGCCGGTGTTGGAAAGGCAACGTGTTGAAGCGTATGAGTGCTCCTCTGTCCCGGAGACAACTCGGTGGAGGTGGTCCTCCAAGTTGCATTCTGGGAGAGGGTATTCATGGGATAGATGCCATGTTTAGGGGTTCGTTTTTAGCCACCTGCTGGCCCTCCTGGCCGACAGGTATGTATTAGGAATACCACCTCGTGGCCCTCCATTCCGGAGGCCAAATGTTGCTGCAGCGTGTGGGTGGGCCCAGAAGCCTATCTGGGGCCTACCACAGCGGCAGAGGAATGGTCCTGGGCTGTCTATCCAGAGAGAAGAAGCTGGACAACTGAGGAGATCCCAGGGGAGGACCCGTCATTGAAGGATCGTGCAGAGTGCTGGTCTGGAGAGGGGCCTGGTTACTCAGTTGGAGGACATAACCTGAAGTAATCTTACTGCATAGTACTGCCGGGTTGACCTAAAGGTTCAAGTGCTGTGTCTAATATTCATTGTAAACCATTACATCCTGTGGCAGATGATTGTACTGGTTTTGTTCCAAACAAGTCTGTGGCAGAAACTTTTGTTCGTGTTACGTACTGGCTGCTAGGCAAGTGAGAGAGGCCTATTCAGGCGGGCAAATATTGAGTCCCACGAGGGGAGTGCATTCAACTACAAGTGTTCAATTCCTGACAATGTACTAAAGAATACTACGAAAAGGTATTTGAGCTTCCCTGCGACTTTCCTCCTACCTCTTTCTTGCTACTTCCTTTATTAACTGTTCATTAAAGCATTGGAAAAGATACCCAAGTGTTTGGTGCCTACATTGTCCAGAGGTAAACTCAACGGGACCCTAGACCCGGTGCCAGTGAAACAGAGGTGGCGAGAGTGAAGGTAACAGCCCGCTTTAAACCAGCAGCTCCACCGTGAGTTATTGCTACATTTATCTTAATGCATAGAATAAAAAAAAAAAAACCTTCTGCCTTTACAACACTTCAATTCATTTTGCTGGAAAAATCATTTTAAAAAACACTCCCTAGCATTTCTGACCTTGGCCATCTTGGGTCGGCTTAGGCAGATGATTCATGTATCATCTACTTCCTGAAATCCATTTACCCTTCGCTCAGACATGCAGGCAGGAGGGTGCGCTTAGCTGGGAAAACCCCTCTCCCCTCCTGAAGACTCCTGGGGATGTATGACATCATTTGCCTAGGCCTAGAAACCAGGAAAGAACTGAAGAAATGTAAAACAATAAAAGTTTAAAACAAATATGATATACTTTCCTATATATGTATATAGAAAAGTGCAGCGTGGAATAATAAACCAATGGTTTTACCAAGTGAACATAATATATATATTTACATTAAAGTGACATATGTATCATAATCAAAAATAACAAGTGAAATAAAATAAGTTGAAAAATCAGGTAAAAATAAATAAAAAAAGCGAAAAATCCATACATAAATTTATGTGTTAAAGAAATTATGTGCATAAATGTGACAAACAAAGTTCATAAGTGAAGGTGTCCCAATGGAAAAACTTCAATACAGGAACCAGGGTCTATGTTCTCTGCTTGTGCTGCCCGTCACCTTTATAGTAAACAATGGAGGTTTACCGGAAAGCCTGCGACTGCCCTTCTCAGGGGGGTCAAAACAGGCTTAGTAGAAAATGCAGGAACACTGTTAGGGATTCCCAGGTGACCAGCTGGCATCAGTCAGGAGAAACGTCCATGATGCATTAACAGGAAATAAGTGCTGCGCACCAAATGGATGACCATAGAGGCAAGATCGCACCAAGGGGCGACCATTGAGACAGGAACTGCGCACCAATGGATAACGACTTCCACAGCGTACAAATGGGTTAACCAAAAAAAGAAGGTGGAGAAAAAACTCCAGTAGTACAGAGATTCCTTTGATTGTTTATTTAAACAACAAAGTTCCAAAACAATAAAAGCGTTCCTTGCAAGGATACAGATAAAAAGCTCTGCTATTATCTTAAAAACAAGAACGCGCATGCGCTGTGCATGTATACGCAACAAACCCTACGACCGTTTCGTCACAACTGACACTATAAACAAAAAAAGTGACAATTTTGAAAAAAAACGCAATATATTTTCCTTTTTGCTATAATAAATATCCCCCAAAAATATATAACAACAATTTTTTTCCTCAGTTTAGGCCGATATGCATTCTTCTACATATTTTTGGTAAAAAAAAACGCAATAAGCTTATATTGATTGGTTTGTGCAAAAGTTATAGCGTCTACAAAATAGGGGATAGTTTTATGGCATTTTTGTTATTAATTTTTTTTTTTTTACTAGTAATGGCGGCGATCTGCGATTTTTATCTGGACTGCGACATTAAGACGGACACTTTTGACACATTTTTGGGACCATTGGCATTTATACAGCAATCAGTGCTATAAAAATGCACTGATTACTGTAAAAATGTCACTGGCAGGAAGGGGTTAACCACTAAGGCGATGAGGGGGTTAAATGTGTTCCCTCTCTGTGTTCTAACTGAAGGGGGGAGGGGACTGTCTAGGGGAGATGACAGATCGCTGTTCATACTTTTGTATGAACAAACGATCAGTCTCTCCTCTCCTCAGAGAACTGGAGATCCCGGTTCTCTGTGTATCACGAGCGATCGCGGGAGCCCGGCGGTGATTGTGACCGCCGGGCACTAGCATTGGCTCCGGAGGCGAGCAGCGGGCGCACACGCGCACCTCCGGTGGTGCGCACGCATGTCCCTAGTAGCCACAAGGCGAAGCGACGTTGCATAACGTTGTTTCGCCCAGCCGCGCCATTCTGCCGCAGTAAACCTGCGGCGGCTGCTCGGCAAGTGGTTAAGGGATATAAAATTTCTATTTTGATAGATAGGGTGGAGCATAGGGTTGCCACCTTTATCCCTTTAAACCCGAACACATATTAATTACACAGGTTCCGTGGCTGATTAAGGTGGACGCTAAACTCACTTAACTTAGTGTCTTACCTGCATTCAATTAGCCTCAGAACCTGTGTAATTAATATGTGTTCAGGTTTAAAGGGATGAGGTGGCAACTCTAGTGGAGCACCTCTTTAACCAGATAACTTCCTTTGCTTTCTGACTGTGTTGGCTCAATTCTATAGTTCTCAGCTATCTCTGGGAGTTTGGACTACAGAACCACACCCTTCTATGTTATGCTAAAAAAGTGCAGAATTCTGTAATCCTATTTTGTTTCTGTTGTCCTGATACAGAGGCAAGAACGAAGGTTGTTAACCTAGAACTAGAAATGTGTTACTGGAAGGATCAAAAGGTGAAAATAAAAGGAAACAAATGCAGCCACCACATCTAAGGATTGGTAAGCTGCAATATCTTATATTCTCAGGGTGGAAAGTTAGATGCTCTTTAGGTTGGCTGTGTGAAGAATGGTTGGGATCAACAACAAACTGTATTATATAAAGGACAATACACTTCTCCCACATTAGACTGTATTTATATTAGAAATTAAAAAGGATTAACGTGTCCATATAAAACTTTTTACCATAGGTCGAAAGTGTCCGAAAACTGATTATATCTATAACTCAAAATGGGAAGACATGATAGACTTCTTTACGCTAATAACATAAAAATAGCACAATGATTTGTGGACATAAACCTCGGGAGAGTGGCAATTTTTTAGTAATTGGTAAGAAGTCAATGAAATCAGAATTACTTTCTTCAAGCACTATATCACATTCACTCAAGATGAGCAACATTACCATTTGTCTTTTAGACATCATGCCTGTTAAGTGGGATTTTTTTTCCCTCTTTTAAGATTGTTTATGTTCCAATTTATTTAGGAGATGCCGGTGGATTGTGTCATTGTGCAGTATCTAGAAAAATGATTAACCAGACATTCAACTCTCAGCACACACATTGTGCAACTAGCTAATGCTTGTTCAGCACAAACATGGTGACAGCATGACAAACTTGTGCATGTACTGCAAATGCGTAGAGCTTCACGGATTTGAGAAGCTAAATTGGTGTTGATTTTATAAATGAGCTTATTACAATTTGCGGATTTAAGTAGCATGCGGTTTGCTTTATATGCACAACTACTTTTTTCTCTATCCAAACCACAAAACAAGAGAAAATTGAGATGTTTTTGTTTTTTCAGAACTACAGAGAACCTCTTGACTCCTATTAACATTCATCATCCTACCCTCTAGAGTTCTCTTGCTGGATTTAGCCACATACAGTACTAAGCAAAATTTTAAGGCAGGTGTGAAGAAATGCTGTAAGAATGCTTTCAAAAATATATATTTTTATTGTTTTATTTTTATCAATGTACAAAATGCAAAGTGAGCGAACAGAAGAAAAATCGAAATCTAATCAATATTTGGTGTGACTACCCTTTGGCTTCAGTTTCTTACACGTAATGAAAAAAACTGCAACTTTAAATAAATATAAATAAAACACAAATACAGCTGCTGCAAACAACAA
The DNA here is from genome assembly GCA_037952925.1 of Lithobates clamitans. NCBI lineage: Eukaryota > Metazoa > Chordata > Amphibia > Anura > Ranidae > Lithobates > Lithobates clamitans. The sequence continues at coordinate 1,922,391 of JBBGZY010000224.1, forward strand.
TTGAGTTCTCACAAAAATGATGAAATTGTATTTACTGAGAGTGCTGCACGGCTGTCTTTTAATAAACAATTATTCTACCAACTGCGCAAATTGTACGAATAAACAAACTAATACAGTTCCATAAAAAAAAGTATTCACACCCCTTGACATTTTCCACATTTTGTCATGTTACAACCAAAAATGTGAATGGATTTTTTTGAGTATTTTATATTTGTGCTTATTTGCTAATGATCATTGAAACATAAGCATTTGGATTGTGATTCACCATATATTGATACAGTATCTCACAAAAGTGAGTACACCTCCTACATTTCTGTAAATATTTTATTATATCTTCTCATGCGACAACACTGAAGAAATGACACTTTGCTACAATGTAAAGTAGAGAGTATACAGCTTGTATAACAATGTAAATTTGCTGTCTTCTCAAAATAACTCATCATACAGCCATTATTGTCTAAACTGCTGGCAACAAAAGTGAATACACCCCTAAGTGAAAATGTCCAAATTGGGTCCAAAGAGTCAATATTTTGTGGCCACCATTATTTTCCAGTACTGCCTTAACCCACTTGGTCATGGAGTTCACCAGAGCTTCACAGGTTGCCACTGGAGTCCTATTCCACTCCTCCATGACGATATCACAGAGCTGGTGGATGTTAGAGACTTTGCGCTCCTCACCTTCCATTTGAGGATGCTCCACAGATGCTCAATAGGGTTTAGGTCTGGAGACATGCTTGGCCAGTCCATCACCTTTATCCACAGGTTCTTTAGCAAGACAGTGGTCATCTTGAAGGTGTGTTTGGGGTCATTATCATGTTGGAATACTGTCCTGCGGCCCAGTCTCTAAAGGGAGGGGATCATGCTCTGCTTCAGTATGTCAAAGTACATCTTGGCATTCATGGTTCTATCAATGAACTGTAGCTCCCTAGTGCCAGCAGCACTCATGCAGCCCCAGACCATGACTCTCCCATCACCATGCTTGACTGTAGGCAAGAAACACTTGTCTTTATACTCCTTACCTGGTTGCCGCCACACACGCTTGATATCATCTGAACCAAATAAGTTTATTTTGGTCTCATCAGACCACAGGACGTGGTTCCAGTAATCCATGTCCTTAGTTTGATTGTCTTCGGGAAACTGTTTGCAGGCTTTCTTGTGCATCATCTTTAGAAGAGGATTCCTTCTGGGACGACAGCCATGCAGACCAATTTGATGCAGTGTGTGGCATATGGTCTGAGCACTGACAGGCTGACCCCCCACCCCTTCAACCTCTGCAGCAATGCTGTCAGCACTCATACGCCTATTGCCCAAAGACAACCTCTGGATATGATGCTGAGCATGTGCACTCAACTTCTTTGGTGGACCTGTCCTGTTAAACTGCTGTATGGTCTTGGCCACCATGCTGCAGCTCAGTTTTAGGGTCTTGGCAATCCTTTTGTAGCCTAGACCATCTTTATGTAGAGCAACAAATCTTTTTCAGTTCTTCAGAGAGTTCTTTGCCATGAGGTGCCATGTTGAACTTCCAGTGACCAGAATTAGAGAGTGAGAGCGATAGCACCAAATTGAACACACCTGCTCCCCATTCATACCTGAGACCTTGTAACACTGAGTCACATGACAACGGGAAAGGGAAAATGGCTAATTGGGCCCAATTTGGACATTTTCACTTAGGGGTGTACTCACTTTTGTTGCCAGCGGTTTAGACATTAATGGCTGTGTGTTGCGTTATTTTAGGGGACAGGAAATTTACACTGTTATACAAGCTGTACACTCACTACTTTACATTGTAGCAAAGTGTCATTTCTTCAGTGTTGTCACATGAAAAGATATAATAAAATATTTAGAAAAATGTGAGGGGTGTACTCACTTTTGTGAGATACTGTATATTTTTACTAGTATTGATAGATTAACCACTTCAGCCACAGAAAGATATGCCCCCTTTCTGACGAGGCCATTTTTTGCAATATGGAACTGCGTCGCTTTAACTGACAATTGTGTGGTCGTGCGACGTTGCACCCAAACAAAAATTTATGTCCTTTTTTTCCCCACAGGTAGAGCTTTCTTTTGGTGGTATTTGATCATGATCACCTCTGCGGTTTTTATTTTTTGCGCTATAAACAAAAAAAGAGCAACAATTTTGAAAAAAACGCAATATTTTGTATTTTTTGCTATAATAAATATCCCAAAATTGTTTTTAACCACTTGCCGACCGATATACGTCGGCAAAGTGGTTTGTTCCCGCAAATTGCCGTATGGGTACATCTGTACATTTAAGGGCGACAACAGGCATGCGTGCGCCCGCTGCACGATCGCCGCCAGCCACGCGCGATCGTGTGAACGAGCGCAGGAACAGGGATTTGTGTGTGTTCGGTCAGGAGAGAAGAGACATATTGTTTGTTCTTCTAAGTAGGAAAAACAATATTTCTCTTCCTCTAGTCAGTCCTATCCCCTCACAGTTATAACACATCCAGGGAACACACATTTAACCCCTTAATCACCCCCTAGTGTTAACCCCTTCCCTGCCAGTGACATTTACCCAGTAAATAGTGCATTTTTATAGCACTGATCGCTGTGTCAATGGTCCCAAAAATGTGTCAAAAGTGTCCGATATGTCCGCCGCAATGTCACAGTACCGCTAAAAATCGCAGATCACCGCCATAACTAGTAAAAAAATTTAAATAATAAAAATGCCATAAATTTGTTTTTTAAAAACATTTTTTGGGATATTTATTATAGCAAAAAGTACAAAATATTGTTTTTTTTTCAAAATTGTCGCTATTTTTTTGTTTATAGCGCCAAAAATAAAAACCGAAGAGGTGATCAAATACCACCAAAGGTAAGCTCTATTTGTGGGAAAAAAAGGACATCAATTTTGTTTGGGTACAGTGTTGCACAATCGCGCAATTGTCAGTTAAAGTGACACAGCGCTGTATCGCAAAAAATGGAAGGAGACTGATCGATGTTAGTTGGAACACACGATCTGTCTCTTCTCCCCTGAGAGAACCGGGATTTGTGTGTTTTTTCTCGCTCTGTCATCGAGTCCACTGGGCACGCGCATTAGCTCCGGGGGGCGGGTGTGAGCACGTGCCTGTGCCTGCTGTGACATCTTAAAGGAGCGGCGTACAGCTATGGCGATTTGCGCAGCCGTGCCAACCTGCCGCAGTATAACTGCGACGGCTGGTCAGCTAGTGGTTAATAAGTTTGTTTATTCATACTTTTGTACAATTTGCACAGTTGGTAGAATAATTGTTCATTAGAAGACAACTGCACAGTGCTCTCAGTATATATAATTTCTTACACTTGCACATTTTGTACACTTGTACAAAGTCAAGAATTTTGTAAGATTAGAGTCAGGTGTATGATTAACCAATAACAAACAGGCGCTAATGATCATCAATTTCATATGTAAGTTGAAACAAATTCCTTAGTTGAAACTGGGTGAGGAACAGCCAAGCTCGGTTACTAAGGTCAGGTTGTGGAAGAAAGTTTCATGTCACAGGTCATACACCATGGCAAGACTGAGCACAACAACAAAGACACAAGGTAGTTAAACTACATCAGCAAGATCTCTCTCAGGCAAAGATTTCAAAGTAGATTGGGGTTTCAAGCTCTTTTGAAAAAGTAAAAAGAAATTGGCAACCATAGACACAGTGGTCAGGCAAGGAAACTTAATACAGCAGATGATGGACACATCATGCTTACTTCTCTTCGACATGGGGTGATGTCTAGCAGTGCCATCAGCACAGAACTAGCGAAAACCAGTGGGAGCCAGGTACAACCATCTACTGTCTGGCCAGAACTGGTCTTCATGGAAGAATTGCAGCCAAAAAGCCAATCCCACCAACGTGGAAACAATGCTAAGCGACTTAACTATGCATGAAAACATAGGAACTGAGTGCAGAAAAATGATAGAAGGTGCTCCAGACTGATGAGTCAAAATTTGAAATATTTGGCTGTAGCAGAGGCAGTTTGTTCGCTGAAGGGCTGGAGAGTGGTAGCATAATGAGTGCCTGCAGACAACAGTGAAGCATGGTGGAGTTTCGTTGCAAGGCTGGGGCTGCATTTTTGCAAATAGGGTTGGAAATTTGCTTAGGATCAGTGATGCCCTCAATGCTGAGAAATACTGGCAGATGCTTATCCATTATACCATACCATCAAGGAGTTGTGTGATTGTCCCCAAATTTATTCTGCAGCAGGACAACAACCCCAAACATACAGCCAATGTCATTAAAAACTATCTCCAGCGTAAAGAAGAACAAGGAGCCCCAGAAATGATGGTTTAGTCCCCACAGAGCTCTGATCTCAACATAATATCTGTTTGGAATTACATGAAGAGACAAAAGGATTTGAGGCAGCCTACACCCATGGAAGACATTTGGTTAGTTCTCCAAGATGTTTGGAACAACCTACCTTCAAAAACTCAGTGAAAGTGTACCTAGAAGAATTGATGCTGTTTTGAAGGCAAAGGGTGGTCACACAAATATTATTTTGATTTGGATTTCTCTTCTATTCATTCACTTTCCATTTTGTTAATTGATTCTTAATTTGCAGCAGTTTTACACACTTGCCTAAAACTTTTGCACAGTAGTGTATATCCAGAGGTGTCTAGAAAAGGGAAACAAAATAAGGAAAAACTTTGTCTAAATTTTGAGGCTTAGTTCTGCCCCCTTTATCTTGTTGCCTTAGGACACATATGTCAAACACAAGGCCCGTGGGCTGAATCTGACCTACTAGGCCATTTCATGTGGCCCTGGCACCCAGGGCTTTCTTTCAGCCAGAATGTGGCGGAATGGAGTTTGGCCACCTCCGGCATTTGCCCTCAGCTCACCACTGTCAGGGGGGGGATGGGGACTGTGGAGGGAGATTTGTGTAGAGGGTGGGGGATTGGGGAAGAGTGGTGTAGAGTTCAGAGCTGAGGAGAATTGGAAGTGAGGTGTGGACAGCCTGTGAAAGAGAGCTGAACCCTGCACTCTGTACACAGCACACCCCTAAAATCTGCACTCTGTAGGTAGCGTACTCCTGAATCTTGCACTCTTTATATAGCGCACACCCAAACTCTGCACTCTGTATGTAGCGCACTCCTCTTTCTATACGCTGCATACTTCTGAGTACTCCTATGTATCTAAATAAATACATGTCTTACAGATGCAACCAGCCCTTTAATAGCAACCATAATGCTAATGCGGCCCGCAATCAAATTGAGTTTGACACCCCTGAAATAGAACCCTTTCAAGAATCAAGAATGCAAATGATCTGCTAAGCCTGTTTGAAAACTCAGCACCACTGGTAACTCTGTTCCTTCTAAATTGAAAAATGTAATGTAAGGAAGTACACTCTAGTCAAAATTGAAATTAAACCTTGCATATCAGGAGCACAACCTAACTGCTGGAATGATCAGTTTTTCAACCAGAAGTTGTAGTAATTTTACTTTATTCTTGGGGTTCTGGGTTATGCTTGGTAGTGATGCAGGCCTCTCACAGAGAGAAAGCCTGATATGTAACAGCACTAAGAAAACTTACACAGTAACTAATCAGACCTAACCTGCTTTGGACATTTAAATACGATTGGTGATGCAGGAAGAAAAGATAGAGGAAGACACTTAACAGGGGAAGTCACAGAACTTAGATTAAGCCTGAACTCTGGGCGATTGAGTGTTCCCCATTCCTTGTCCTCCTCAACACCACTGTCCAGCTATTCACGAGGTTAGTTTTTGAAAAGAATAAAAACAGTTCCAAATGCCCTAAATACTCCCCAAAACATGACAGTCCGTATATTAAGTCTTCCATCTTCATTACTATTGGTTGTCAAGTGGTAGGGGCCTCAGAAGACAGCAGTGGGGTAATATTAGATAGAGCCAACTGGTATGCCGATATGCTGGATCCACCAGTCATGACTCCTAAAAGCAGAGCCAGCAAGGGACATGGGTGGTAGATTTGGGTAAGTATAAAGAACCACATAAAAAAGTGTTTATTTAAAATCAATAAAAATATAACTAAATGCAAAACTTTTAGTTTTGTATAGGGAAAGGGATTATAACCTATGTCAGTTTTTAATGCTGTCTGTGGCCCTGTTAAGATGCACACTCTTTATTTGTCCTGTTTACCATTATCACTGAAAGTGAAAGTAAAGAAACTCTCAAATTTTGGTATGTCCCCTGAAAAATAATAAAGGGGAAATCTTCCAATGGGAATTCTAGTTCTGGTGATCTGGGCGTCCCCAAGGGATTCCTTTAATTTGCAGTAATTTCCTCTCACTTCTTTTTTTGGTTATGGGACAGGAAGTAAAGGAAAATCTCTGAAATGGGACACAGTTGGTGAAAAAAAAATCTGACAAGGGTTAAAACCCTCCCTTGCTCTGTCCAAAATGAAAAAAAAAGTTTTGCCTATAGTTCTACATTAACTATAAAGGAAGGGGCAGGGGGGAGCAGGGGTAAAGGGATTGTTTTGCTTCCTGGAGAAGAGCTTTAATGTCAATTGGGTGAACTTTATAACTTTAGAACAATTGCTGTGTATACCTACATTTCTCCTATGTAGATATTAATTCTTTATAGCAGAGGTCTCTAAACTTTTCAGTACTGGTGCCACGTTGTATACTTTTTTCAAGTATTTACAGGTCAAAAGGAAAATGAGTTTTATAAATTAATGAATCCTGTAGCCCCTGTACAAATCATTAGTAAGACCTTATCTGGAATATGCAGTTCAGTTTTGGGCACCAGTTCTCAAAAAGGATATCGGGGAACTGAAGAAAGTGTAGGGAAGGGCAACCAAACTGATAAGAGGCATGGAGGAACTTAGGTATGAGCAAAGATTAGAGGAACTGAATTTATTCTTTCTTGAGAAGAGGAGACTAATGCCCCGTACACACGGTCGGACTTTGTTCGGACATTCCGACAACAAAATCCTAGGATTTTTTCCGACGGATGTTGGCTCAAACTTGCCTTGCATACACAAGGTTACACAAAGTTGTCGGAAAATCCGATCGTTCTGAACGCGGTGACGTAAAACACGTACGTCGGGACTATAAATGGGGCAGTGGCCAATAGCTTTCATCTCTTTATTTATTCTGAGCATGCGTGGCACTTTGACCGTCGGATTTGTGTACACACAATCGGAATTTCCGACAACGGATTTTGTTGTCGGAAAATTTCATATCCTGCTCTCAAACTTTGTGTGTCGGAAAATCCGATGGAAAATGTCCGATGGAGCCCACACACGGCCGGAACTTCCGACAACGCGCTCCGATCGGACATTTTCCATCGGAAAATCCGACCGTGTGTACGGGGCATAAGGGGAGGGAGGATATGATCAACATGTATAAATACATAAGTGGTCCATATAGTGAACTGGGAGTTGAGTTATTCACTTTTAGGTCATCACAGAGGACAAGGGGGCACTCTTTACATCTAGAGGAAAAGAGATTTCATCTCCAAATACGGAAAGGTTTTTTCACAGTAAGAGCTGTGGAAATGAGGAATAGACTCCCTCCAGAGGTGGTTCTAGCCAGCTCAGTAGATTGCTTTGGATTTTTTCTTAAATGTATATAATATAACTGGATACTAACATCTATAGGTAAAGTTGATCCAGGGAAAATCCGGTTGCCTCTCGGGGGATCAGGAAGGATTTTTTCCCCTGCTTTAGCAAATTGGATCATGCTTTGCTGGGTTTTTTTGCCTTCCTCTGCATCAACTGTGGTTGAAGGATTGTATGTATATGTATATATATATATATAAATATATATATATATATATATATATATATATATATATATATATATATATATATATATATATAATTTTTTTTTTTGGTTGAACTGGATGTACTTGTGTCTTTTTTCAGTCTGATGAACTGTGAATCAAACTAAAATGAATGAATACATTTTACTTGGAGTTTTTTTATGTAGCCAGAGAGAACAACAGAGAAAAACTTTAGATAAAGCAAAGAAGTTCCAAATCAACTCCCCACTTACATCAGAGTCCTCCTTTCATCAGAGTCACCATCTGAATAACATTCTACATCAGAGTCCTCTTTAGGGTCTCCATCAGTGTCCCCCTTAGATGAGAGTCCCCATCAGAATTACATCTTACATCAGGGTCCCCATCAGAGTCTCCCCTACATCATGGTCCCTATCAGAGTCTATCCTTACATCAGATGGCCAGATAAAATCTTATAGCAGGTTGCAATTGGCCCATGGGCCATAATTTGGAGACCCCTGCTTTCATGTACAACATGACTAATCTTGCTCAGAAAGAACAGTGACTGGGACTTGCTGTAACATTCTGCATGGATTTGCCTTGCGTTTTATGTGAAGGGGGCCATTATTTTTTCTCAGTTTGTTTAGTTTTACACAGAAGGACCTAACATTTAACTTTTTAGGGGCAAATTCAAAAATGCAAGAGCAATGGCATGTTTAGCCTGCTTTTGGCAATCTCAGAGCTGCTTGGTTTTGGGACATAAATGCTAATTGACATAGAGGCTTCTGGCACAGAGGTGAGTATACAGCAGACTAGGGGTTAATTAGTATTATGGCTTGGTTTAGGGGTTCAATTAAAGAAGAATTAAACCCAAAAACAAACATTTTATATAATGCAGCTTACCACTCCTTAGATGTAGTGGTTGCACTAGTTTTCATTTTTCAGGATGAAAAAGTTTTAGCAAATACAGAAAATACAAATGATCTTATCAGAAATGCAGTGCCCTTTTAACTTCCTGGACTTAAAGAAAAAACAATGGTATATTTATTGCAAGGACTACTAATCCCATCACCCCCCACATATAATAGATATAAATAAAGGCAGAAATGTTTGGAGTCGAGCCTGGGTGGCAACTATGGCCCATGGATACAGTGGAGGAGTAAGTGTAGCCACCCAGGGACAGGAAGTGTGTTATTTGCAGTATTTGCAGGTGAAAATAAAGGGAGAAAGGGGGGAAAGAAAATCAAGGCAGCAACTGCATATAAGGACTGGTAATCTGCAGTATATTAAATTTTATGTTTTTGGGGTTTAGACATGCTTTAGGACGATGTTAGGCTTAGGAGTGTGTTTTTGGGGTGGGGTGGGGGGCATAGTGTGTGTTGTATCTGGGGGAGAAATGGTTATGGGTTTATGGTAATGTGTTGGAGTGGGGGGATGTGGTATGGGTTAAGTACTAAAGAACAAATTGTTTGTAGTGCATGGGGTCAAACACATTTTGGGACTTGTTTTAGGTGTAATGTAATTTTTTTTTTATGGATGAGGTTTATACTATGCAAATTTCTATTTAGTATATTTAGCCAATTGCCTTAACTGAATCTCTTTTTTTCTTGGCCACAATACAAATGCCCCTTTTGGATGTCAATCATTTTTATTTCATATACTGTTGAATTGTCACTGTTGTAGCTGTGCCAGAACTGTGATACGATTTCACCCTGTGAGTGGACTTTGTCCGGATATAATTGAGGCACCAGTGAGGCATTTTCACTTAATACAGTGTATGAATTACTGCTATTGGCAGCAGTAATCATTGTATTCTGATGGCAGGGATTCCCTCATCAACACTCGTTGTGTTGATGAGGGGATCAAGCCATTTTTTTTCCCTTCAATCCATGGGTGAAGGATAGAAAATTGCATAATCTATGGCCAGCCTTAGGCCTTTTTTCCCTTTAAAGCTCACAAGACCTTGGGCAATCTGTATAGGGGCTACCTTCCTATATCATACAAATTTTTTAAAATCAGATATTTCAATTTTTAATCTGAAAAGAACCCTGGACCTTTCCACATAAGCCATCTTTCTGAAGATATGAGCAGTATTCTAGCCACAGACGTGAACTAATGAACAGAAGATCTGACACCATATGGTGGTTCTGTAGAACTATTGTGATATAAACATGTACAGGTATATTTGCTGAACATGCCTGTTTTTTTACTGATCACAATCTCCAAGGACTGTCCAGCAGAATTGATGATTGCTAAACAAGTTATATTGTAATTTATGCTACTACAGGTAGTCTAAAATGTTACTTCCTTGAAATAAGGAAAATTTGGGGGATTTCTATACATGGTTTGTGCACAGATCACCTCCAGAACTTTAACTCCTTATACGAGGTTATTGTATTTTAGATCAGTGTTTCTCAACCTTTTTTCAGTCAAGGCACCCTTTAAAATGGACAATCTCAAGACACCCTTATGGACAGTCTTAAGACACACCATTCTAAAATGTAAAAAAATATTCTAATAGTTGTACACACTGCGGCAGCATCGACACACATAGGATGATAAATGTTAGAGGTGTTTTTTTCTTCCAAAGAAAATACATTTTTGCACACTAGTATCGACTAGTATCCCTGTGTTTCCCCTCTCCCTCGGTTTCTCTCTATCACTCAGCTAATGTGACCCCAGTGCTGACAAAGGGGCAGGGGAGGGTCAAACAAGGATGCTGTGCAGGCGATCAACACACTTTTTATCAACACGGATGACATCATTGGTTGTTAGGATGCCAGTGGCTGGAAGGTTGAAATGGTGCTCAATAATTAACCTGTGGCTTTGTGTAACTAAAAGGCAGGCTTGATCCACCTGCTGGCTTGTATACATTTTTGGGCAATTTTTATGCATTTTGCCAAGGGACCTCAAGGCACCCTGGTTGAAAATGGCTGAAAATTTAAGTATGCAAATGTTCATGCTCTTCTATCACTTGCCAAGAATGATGTCACCCTTCTACGCACGCACAACCTAGCTAGAGGCCTCCAGGGATACTAATGTCATACATTTCAAGGAGGCCTTGGAGCAATCTCCACTGCACTGTGAATGTGCTGGGCAATCTCCACCGCACTGTGTACACTCTGGGGGAGATTTACTAAAACTAGAGTGTGCAAAATCTGGTGCAGCTCTGCATAGAAACCAATCAGTTTCCAGTTTTTATTGCCAAAGCTTAATTGAACAAGCTAAAGTTAAAAGCTGACTGAGTACCATGCACAGCTGCACCAAATTCTGAGTTCTCAAATTTCAATAAATCAACCCCACCGTGTCATCAGGGGGCTGGCTGAAAGATCATCGGATGAGAAGTGGACAGTACAAGATCCGGAGTGCTGAGATGGATTGGTGATGTTTTTTTTTTTCTTAATGTAATTTTTATTGGAAAATTTTCCCATGAATATGATACAGTAAAACACTTGATATAGCTTTCACACATCAGAATAAGCAAGCACATGATCAGGCAGTCAGTAACCTTAAAAAAAATGACTTACTATAGATATGGCCAAGAATACCTAGCCTAACTACAGGTAAGTATGTTTTTTGTGGACAACCCAGTGGACACAGCAAAGGGCTTAAAAAATTGCAAAGGGGGGGGTGAGGTTCTTTAAAGTGGTTGTTTCACAGCCGCCAGCTCTTTCCTCATTGGGCAGATTGAAAAAAGCAGGAGCCCACTGCTGTCAATCAAATCCAGTAACACGGGAACGGGGGGCTGGGCCGAGTCCAGCTATTTGTGTCAATGGGGGCACCCAATGAAGAGGAGGAGCCTGAAGTGTATTAAAAAAAAACCAGAGGGCTAACAACCCTTTTAAGGCCCCAGTCACACTTGTGAGTGGGGCCATTTGCGATTAGCTGCGGGAGACCCAGAGGGGGTTCCCTGGGATTAACTGCAGGCAGGAAGCCTTGTTAAAAGCAACGGGAGGTTGACAGCCCCCTGAGCTCTTCATGCTCAATTGCATGTAATCCTGGGATGATCGTTTACAGGTAATCCCTGCATGAATGAGTATATGTGATCGACTGCGAAAAGCTACAGGAATTGGCAGCCTTCCTTTGCTATCAACAGGGCTTCCTGCCTGCAGCTAATCACAGGGAACCCTTGCTGGGTCTCCCCCAGCTAATCTCAAATGGCCCAAACTTGCAAATGTGAATAGGACTATAGGGCTAAAGATTTGCACATGAAGCGCAAAGTCATGTTAAACAACTCAAGGTGGTGTTAACAATGGGAGATAAAGAGCAGCAAAATGTAGACAACCTCTGGGTATAAAAAGTTCAATATTGAACATGTGAACCAATTGACTTTTCCTGTAAAGTTTAATATGATAAGATCTTGAAAGAAAAAAAATTGTACCCCCAGGTATAACCACATAACCAACATAAAGCACATCAGTGTTCAGTGTGGTGTCATATCAGCCTACTGGGAATGGTAAAAGACCTCTGGCACACTAGCTGCAGTAGAAAAGGTTTAAAGCATCTGCCGGGACTTGAAGCTGAAAATATTCTTCCCTTAAGGCAATATTCGCAGATAAGCTGTTCCCAGAGGTACAATACCGTCAGCTACCAGAGAACAACGATAGAGAACATAGACGTGTCTTATAAATCAATCATGCTTGTTCATATCTCAGGGCTGCAGTGCAATTTAAAATGGAAAACACAAGCTGCTTACATTTCCCTGAGACAGGTGCAAACAACATTCACAGTTTGTCAGTCGGCTTCAAAATGTACAAATCAGATTTACTGGAAAAAAAAAAATCATAATTCTCAGTAACCAAAGTTTGCATAATCCATGAATTAAACTATTTGGCACAGATGTAAAGTATACAGTAACTAGAGCCAAAAAAATTGTATCCAGCTTTGAATTGAGATGGAATGTTTAGACCTTCGCCAGTTTTTGATGTATTTTTTGCTGTCTTTGATCTGTTGGGGAGATTTTCCTCCAATTTCTGTTCCATAGAGGAGAAAATGAGTTGACATTTCTGCAAAGTGAAGGTGAATCCCTTCTTAAGTTCACCATAAACCTTACAATCTAACCATATAATCAACTTTAGATTTACATAAACTATGCAATCATATTTTATCCAGTCAAGCAGATCCTTATACTACATAAATATTTATAAATCTAGGAATCCATTCACGCCTGAATGTTAGCATTTTCTGGCATTTTCAAGGTTTTCTTTGCTTTTTCTTGTGAGTTTAAAGCGGAGTTCCACCCAGAAATGGAACTTCCACTCATCCGCTCCCCCCCCCCCCCCGGCGTCACATTTGGCACCTTTCAGGGAGGATAGGGGAGCAGATGCCTGTCTAATCCAGGTATTTGCTCCCACTTCTGGCGAAAGATTGCGGCGATCTACGTCATGTCTGGCCCCTCCTCTGTCCCCCCCCGCTGTCTTTTGGGAGAGGCTTCACTTCCTGATTCCCTTACTGAAGATGCCGGCGCCTCCACCCGGAGCCTAGGGACGGGTCAGCTTCGGGTGAGGACATTGCGGGAGCCCTGGACAGGTAAGTGTCCTTATTTTAAAAGTCAGCAGCTGCAGTATTTGTAATTTTTTTTTTTAGGAGAAACTCCGCTTTAAAGCGCAATGTATCATACAGGAGCTTCTTTGGGACAAGAGTGCATGTTTTTGACTCCATAGACTTTCAAATGTTATTTTCAGGCACTCCCATTGAAGTCTATGGGGCCAAAAACTCTCAAAAGTAACGTACTGAAAAGAAGTACTGTAGTTTTTCAAGCAATAGGCACCTGAGCGCCCAGGTGTGAGCGGGCACCATTTAAGACCTAATTTATGCTTGTGTTTGGGGGGGTGGCTGCAAATGCAACAGAGGGGGAGTACATATGGGGTGGCAAAAACTATCCCTGCTGTCATGTTCAGAGAGCAGTACCACCCATTGAACTGATTGGAGGTGACTTACGACTGCGTGCAATGCAGTGCACTAGTGAGGGCTTTAAGGGGTAAAACAGGCAGTGGGGAGGCGGTACAATGCTTTCTTGCCTCCTGTGAAATGCTCTCTGAACAGTGATCTGAATGTGGATCACTCTTCAAAGGGCAACTGTAGTGTAAACTAGCCCTTAAACTGGAATTGAAATGGGATTTTTAATGTTGAGCCTTTTGTAGCTTTGAGCTACAAACCATTCAGGTTTGCATGTGGCTTAAATTAGATTGTACATGCAGATTGTAATGTGTGTGTGGTGAGCTTTAGATCAGGAGTCTCAAATTGACGGCCCTCCAGCTGTTGCAAAATTACAAGTCCCATCATGCTTCTGCCTGTGGGAGTCAAGCTTGTAACTGTCAGCCTTGCAATGCCTCATGGGACTTGTAGTTTGGCAACAGCTGGAGGGTCGCCAGTTTGAGACCCCTGCTTTAGATGTTTGTCACCAGAACTGATATCCCATTGGGAGTTTGTCCCTCATTTCCTGTTCGGTGACAACTGTAAAATGTTGGATCTCCCCTTTTGACCTAGTGGTAAAGGTTACCACCTAGATATTTAGAGAGGGGAATTTCTCCAGCAGAGACACAGATAGCAATAAAAATCTAAGACTTCATTCACACAAGCGATTTCCTGCTTCTTTCATTCACAGCAAATTCCTGCCACTGTCATTCACACCTGGCCAAATCGCCGCTGAGTATGTACCCGCCTAAGGCCTGGTTCACACCTATGCATTTTTTAGCGCGTTTTTAGTTTTGCAGAAACACGCTACTGTCCATTTAACATGGTTTCCTATGGATGTAGTTCATCTGTGCATTTTTATGGAAAGGGCCAGGGACTTTTTTCTGGTCTTTGGTTCCATAAACTTGAATGGATGAAAAGCATGTATTGAAATACGCAAAATGCACCTGCAATATGCAAACTGCAACCTGCATAGGTGTGAATCAGGCCTAATAGAGGATCTAAAGCTGGCCATGCACTGAGCGAATTTTGGCCAATTCCTGATGCATTGACTGAAATTCTCACAATGGGTGGCCCTATTCCATTTGCCAAAAAACAATTGCTCAATCAACCTTTATTGAAGCCCACTGGAAAATTTTCAGCCAAACGGCAGCTGCATTCGATCAGATGGAACCGCTAATAGGGTATTCAGATTTTAATATCCCAGCAGAAGGATTCATCCATCCTGTTTAGAGCAGATTGAGCTATCTCTTAGATTTGTATTAGTGTATGGCCAGATGAATAATTCCATACCCTATCCGTAACATAAAAAAAGGTCTTAGTTTTAGAAGTATTTTATGATGGAAATTTGTTGTGTATTATATCCACCAACAAATCGCTTTATTGGTAATTGATCCACCAATTTCTAAAAAGCAAAATGTAGTTGCCTAACAAGCAAATACCATGTAGTATATAGCCAGAATAACACTATAGAGACTGTCACTGTTACAATCTTTGTTCAAAATCTCTCACTTACAACCTACATGAACAGTGTGACTTACCGGACTCAGCTCTTTCTGGGGGTTTTCCTCTGGAAGTGGTGGGGGATCAGGACGGGGCTGAAATCCAGACATATTTAACACTCCTCCAGTTCACCTGGACATACGGTTCACCTCTCTGATGCTGGGACATGCTGTGCCAGTCACACACACACATCACACACAGCAGGCTGCTGTTGACACATCCCTGAACTCCCAACGGATTCGTCATTCTTCGCCCCTCTGGCTGTTTTGGAAAAGAGCAGGGCTCCCAAGGGGCATGAAGCCACACTGTGCAACATGCTGTGATCAATGTACAAAACACACACTCCGATCACTATAATCAGTG
Organism: Lithobates clamitans; assembly: GCA_037952925.1. NCBI lineage: Eukaryota > Metazoa > Chordata > Amphibia > Anura > Ranidae > Lithobates > Lithobates clamitans. The sequence goes on from JBBGZY010000224.1 coordinate 1,937,863, forward strand.
TGCAAAACAGGTACAGCTGGACAAGGAACAGAGGTCACCAAGATACCAGGACATGCATTGAAAAATCACAGGAACAAATTAGAACATAAAGCTAAGGAAATCCTGATCTGTAATCAATGATTACAAAGATTAATAATTATTAAGGTGATTGGGATACATTGCCAGAAGATCTCTGAGAAATGTACAGCTGCATTTAAGGCCTCACTCACACAGGGCGTTTGCCTAACTCTCCTAATCACCTTTCTTCCTGGCAGTGGCGTTTTGGCAGAAAAAATGCTTAGGAACATGTTTAGGCGCGTCAAGCACTTAGGCATCAATTCATTTAATTGGGCCGAATAATAATTTATTCTGGCCATTGAAATTAATTAACGCTCAAGTGCTAAATGCGCCCGGCTTTAATGTGTGTTTAGATTCCTTTAGGTGCATCAAGGGTTTTTTTCTGCCAAACTGACACTGCTCCTAGACGCACAGGCAGTGTTTATTTTTTTAATTTTGTCTCTAAACTCCTCTAAACGCCAATGTGTGCATGAAAGCATAGACTAACATGCTGGACATTTAGAGGCAGAAAAAGAGTGTTCCTCTGTTAGTGTGCAGTGGTGCAGTGAAACCAGATGCCAAAGAAACCTACCTCATGGTCTACAGCTCTGAGACCTTAGGGGTAGGCAACCGCGACACTCCAGCTGTGGTGAAACTACAAATCCCATCATGCTTCTGCCTCTAGGAGTCATGCCTGTGATTGTCAGGGTCTTGCAAAGTCTCATGGGACTTGTAGTTTCACCACAGCTGGAGGGCCGAGGTTGCCTACCCCTTCCTTAGACTGTCCAATATTCATGATTGCCAAAGGAGAAGAGTTTCCTGTCTTTGCTGCTGATGATCATTTTGGAGTATCCCATGCCGTAACCCCTCTCCTGTTAAAGTTTCTTCAAGCAATAAAGCTTAAAAAGACACCTAGACTAAGTTATTGAAGCCAGAGTGTGTGGATTGGGGCTTGGGTAGATGGGAAGCCTTTGTACTATTAAGGAAGGACCAGCTATTACCAGCAGCCCTTACAGGGGTAGTGCTACAGCAAGTAGGCAGTGCAAACTGCAACTAAAATTTTTACTATAGATCAGTCTAGAAATGATCACTGATTAGCTGGTAACTTCTTCATAATGATTAATATTGCTCTGTCAGTAAATATACTAGCACTTAGTCATGGTGAATGTTTGTTAAATTTGCATTACACATAATGGACTGGTATACAGGTTTACAAAGCTTGTTTGTGCATTGGTTGCCATTTTTTAATGAAATAACAAATACAATGCATTTCACAAAAGGCTTTCTTAAAGTAACCGTTATATTTGCCTATTAAAAAAAAAACTGCTGAAAAAATGGAAACTTTTTGGTGGAAAATGACTGACAATGCTTGGGGATTCCTCCGATTGACTGCAGTGAATAGGAATTTTTTTTTTCCCTTGTCAACTGGTGACATCAGGACATTCTATCTCCCAGTGATTGCTGATGCTGGGGTGTTCTTTCACCAACTGCTCACCAACTTAAGGGACAAAGTGTTTGCTCTGTGTTTATACTCTGTGCGTAAAAGCAGCGTTTTAGTTATTTATTCATTTTTTGTACATATTTTTTCTGGAAGACTTTAATATATACAGTATCTCACAAAAGTGAGTACACCCCTCACATTTTTGGAAATATTTTATTATATATTTTCATGTGACAACACTGAAGAAATGACAGTTTGCTACAATGTAAAGTAGTGAGTGTACAGCTTGTATAACAGTGTAAATTTACTGTCCCCACAAAATAACTCAACATACAGCCATTAATGTCTAAACCGCTGGCAACAAAAGTGAGTACACCCCTAAGGGAAAATGTCCAAATTGGGCCCAATCAGCCATTTTCCCTCCCTGGTGTCATGTGACTTGTTATGCCGCATACAGAAGGTTGGAATTTCTGACAACAAATGTGTGCTTGTTGTCGAAAATTCCAACCGCGTGTAGGCTCCATCAGACATACATTTGTTGTCGGAACTTCCGACAACAAAAATTTGAGAGCTGGATCTCAAATTTTCTGACAACAAAATCCGTTGTAGTAAATTCCGATCGTGTGTACACAATTTCGACGCACAAAATTCCACGCATGCTCGGAATCAAGCAAAACTGCCGCACTGGCTATTGAACATAATTTTTCTTGGCTCGTCATATGTGTTTTAAGTCACCGCGTTCTTAGCGATTGGAATTTCCGACAACATTTGTGTGACCGTGTGTATACAAGACAAGTTTGAGCCAACATCCATTGGAAATAAATCCAGGATTTTATTGTCGGAATGTCCGATCGTCTGTACGCGGCTTTAGTGTTACAAGGTCTCAGGTGCTAATGGGCAGCAGGTGTGTAAATTTGGTGTTATCCCTATAACTCTCTCATACTGGTCACTTGAAGTTCAGCATGGCACCTCATGGCAAAGAACTCTCTGAGTATCTGAAAAAAAGAATTGTTGCTCTACATAAAGATGGCTTATGGCGCATACACACGAGCGGACTTTACGGCATACTTGGTCCTGTGAACCGGAGTCCGTCGGACAATTCAATCGTGTGTGGGCTCCAGCGGACTTTTTTCCCCAAAAGTTCGATGGTCCTGGAAATGAAACATGTTTCAAATCTTTTCGACGGTCACAAGTCCGGTCGAAAAGTCCGCTCGTCTGTATGCTAGTCTGACGGACAAAAAACTACGTTAGGGCAGCTATTGGCTACTGGCTACGAACTTCCTTGTTTTAGTCCGGTCGTACGTCATCATGTACGAATCCGTCGGACTTTGGTTGATCATGTGTAGGCAAGTCCGTTCATTCGGAAAGTCCGTCAAAGTCCGCCGGACAAAGTCTGCCGTAAAGTCCGGTTGTGTGTACGCGGCATTAGGCTATAAGAAGATTGGCAAGACTCTGAAACTGAGCTGCAGCACAGTGGCCAAGACCATACAGCAGTTTAACAGGACAGGTTCCCCTCAGAACAGGCCTCGTCATGGTCGACCAAAGAAGTTGAGTGCACGTGCTCAGCGTCATATCCAGAGGTTGTCTTTGGGAAATAGTTGTGTGAGTGCTGCCAGCATTGCTGCAGAGGTTGAAGGAGTGGGGGGTCAGCCTGTCAGTGTTCAGACCATACGCCGCACACTGCATCACATTGGTCTGCATGGCTGTCATCCCAGAAGGAAGCCTCTTCTAAAGATGATGCACAAGAAAGCCCGCAAACAGTTTGCTGAAGACAAAGCGGACATGGATTACTGGAACCATATCCTGTGGTCTGATGAGACCAAGATAAACTTATTTAGTTCAGATGGTGTCAAGTGTGTGTGGCTGCAGGTGAGGAGTACAAAGACAAGGTTGTCTTGCCTACAGTCAAGCATGGTGGTGGGAGTGTCATGGTCTGGGGCTGCATGAGTGCTTCCGGCACTGGGGAGCTACATTTCATTGAGGGAACCATGAATGCCAACATGTACTGTGACATACTGAAGCAGAGCATGATCCCCTCCCTTCGGAGATTGGGCCGCAGGGCAGTATTCCAACATAACGACCCCAAACACACCTCCAAGATGACCACTGCCTTGCTAAAGAAGCCGAGGGTAAAGGTGACGGATTGGCCAAGCATGTCTCCAGACCTAAACCCTATTGAGCATCTGTGGGGCATCCTCAAATGGACGGAGGAGGAGTCCAAGGTCTCTAACATCCACCAGCTCCATGATGTCATCATGGAGTAGTGGAAGAGGACCCCAGTGGCAACCTGTAAAGCTCTGGTGGACTCCATGCCCAAGAGGATTAAGGCAGTGCTGGAAATTAATGGTGGCCACACAAAATATTGACACTTTGAGACCAATTTGGACATTTTCACTTAGGGGTGTACTCACTTTTGTTGCCAGTGGTTTAGACATTAATGGCTGTGTGTTGTGTTATTTTGAGGGGACAGCAAATTTACATTGTAGCAAAGTGTCATTTCTTCAGTGTTGTCAAATGAAAAGATATAATAAAATATTTACAAAAAAGTGACAGGTGTACTTGAGATACTGTATATACAGGGTATACTGGGAGCAGGCTCGTAATCTTTTTCTCCATGCCTCCTTAAGCCATACCTAATATTCAGCACAATTTAGTTGTGTCCATTTTTCATTTTAAGCTTCTGCACTGGGAGAAGTTTTGCCTTTAAGGGCTACTTAGCTTTTGTTCATATGTTGCATAAAAAGGCCAAAAGGATGATCTGCTGAAAAAAAAAAATCAAGTTTAAAGTATTCTTTGCCTCTTCTTTCATCTCTTTAGGTAACAAAGATCAATATGAAATTCCCTGCTACTATCAGTGGTCCTTGCCTTCTACATCCCCTCCATTCCAGCATTGCTGTTTCTGTCATTATCTTCAGAATTCCAAATTTCTGGGAGTGTTGGATGCCTGTGCCCCCTACTACACCATGCTTCCTTCCTCTGACCCCAATGTAACTTCAGGACTCCGCAGTAATGTAGGGGTTGGGGGTATATCTGCCATTGAAGCAAATAAGGCATTTGCCTTGGGCGGCATTTTACAGGCAGCCCCAGAAGTGGCCAAGACCCGTAGCTGGCTCCACCACTGGCTCTACTGCCCACTGGTTGCTAGGGCGCCATGGCCTGGTGTCTAGCAACCAGTGACATCACATCTCTGCCCTAATGCAGAGGGAGGCCAAGGCCCCAGAATTCAAAGCAGAGGAGGATTTAACTTCCTCCTCCTCCGCTGCACCACGACCGTGCCTAGTGCTTTCCACCCACCTCCTCCATTCCCATGATCTTCTCTGGTGTGCTCTGAGGGAAGGGAACACTGAAGACTCTGAGGTGAGGCTGGAACTGTGTGTGCAGTGTCATGAGGGAGCCGGGCACTGCAGAGCCAGAGACCCATACAAGGAGGAGGGGTTCATGCTGGGATGTAACCCCCCAAAAAGTGAAGGACTACAGGTCCCAGCATGAACCCCTCAGAGCCAGCAAGCTGAACAGTGTTGCCAATCAGTGCTGCCTATCAGTGCCCATCAGTGCTGCCTATCAGTGTTGCCCATCAGTTCCGTCTATCAGTGCTGCCCATCAGTGCCACCTGTCACTCCACCCCAGCGTTCCAGCTGTGGTGAAACTAAAAATCCCATCATTCCTCTGCCTCTAAGAGCCATACCTGTGATTGTCAGGGGCTTGCAATGTCTCATGGGGCTTGTAGTTTCACCACAGCTGCCGAGATTGCCTACCTCTGGATTAGAGGATGAAACCACCACACATGTTGAACACAGGCATGGATGAGCCATCAAAATTGTATTTCTTGAAACACTAGGGCATAACACACTTGATCCTATGATATGCCACAGGTAACCCATACTTTTGTATCCTCAAATGAACACATTTGCAATACCCTATACTGTGGCCCTTAGGTTAAAAGATTACACTGCCTGTAGATAATACAAATAGCAGCAATCAATCACGTTACAATCAATTAATGCCACTACAGTATTAATCTGAACTTACCCTCACTATACTGGTTGCCTGTCAGATACTGTAGAGCATTTGTTTTATGTCCAAATCCAGCCAAACCCTTTTATTTGGTTTTTAGTTGCAGAGCAAAAGGCTGAAATAAAAAGACTGTCACCAGCGCATGCAACAACAATTTTCCAATAGGGATATATGTGTGTGTTTTTTTTTTTAATCAATTTTTTTCATGTTGTTTAACCGTAGAAGTCTCCATTGTGTAGACATCCAAAAACCCTGGATGCCGCCACTTTGAATGCCATATCAGCAGCCCCTGCAGACTCCAAGCTGTCATTGGTGTGATACTTCATAGTATTTAGCTTTGCTCCTCCTCTTAGTTACTAGACAGTGACACTGCCAGAAAAGGTGAGGGCTAGGAAGTTCAAGGTGGAAATGGGCTGTGCTATGGAATTGACTCTTTCTGCAGTAATCAAATTCAGAGCCTAACTGCATTTACAATACTTGGTCAGCCTGGGTTTTTACCTGCATTTTTTAAGTTGGTGTCAGGGTCTCTTTAAGTTGATAAATGCTCATCAGTGCTCTAGACGCCTTGGAGCTGCCTCTATACATCACAGAAATAATTATTCTGCTTCTATCAGGGAACCTTCTTCTATTTGACTTAAACCAAAGCTGAATGTCTTTTTACGTGAGAGCAGGAAAACTCACTTTAATGTTGCTTTTTTGGGCTGTCTTTAGATTTCTTATTTCTTGGTCAATACCACGTATGTTATTTCGTTTTTAGCTTGTATTTCTTCACTAATGCCATCCAAATTCCTGTATCTCCCCATGCCCCTCCTTCTTCCTTCTTGTTGTCATCTTATATTACTGCTGCCTTTAGTGTCTGACAGTCTGACCCCTCTGGCCTGTATATCATGTCACTGCTCACTGTGAAGTCCTTTCATCACCTTGTATAACATGTCATTGCGGTCAGTATAAATGTTATATTCATCTCATCTAGCACAACTACTGCTCAGAATGTCAGACAGAAATCAGGCCTGTAACATATCTGAAAAAATGCCAATATGCTTGTTTCCATTTCCTCTGTGGAAACTTACAACATCGTATCAACACCTGGTTCTGTGATGCTGACAGCCTGTCTGCAACCTGTCACCTCGAACTAGCAAGGAGAAATCTCGTTGTCTTAAGCTACAGAAATATGTAAGTACTCTAAATAAAAATGTGCAACCAAGACCATAAATTGGTACATAGTTGTGGATGTCTTTATATTATAAAAATGACAACACTTAAAAAAAAATGCAGCTACATCTACAAATGTGAGGCCATGAGAATAGATCATACACATCAAAGGAGAAGTACAGCCAAAGTTTGTTCTGCACTCCTGTGACCCATTTTCAGCTGTCAGCTGACGTCACACAGCCGGTCAAGGCTCAGGAAAGATCACGACCATATGGTCATGATCCACCCAAGAGCCTGGATTGTCTTAGCCTCTGAAAGCTTGAGTACCCCTCCACATCCCAGCGCTCCAGTGAGTGCGGTGGGGGGGCAGAGCAGAGAGCCAGTGACTGACATTCACCAAACCGGGAGGAGCTGGGTGACGTCACTTCCGGTTACGGCCGTGACCGGAAGTTCCTGTGCTTGGCACATTTTTTTTGCTGATGGCGTTTTTGCCATTTTCAACTGTTATGCTGCTATCCTTTTTAAATAAAATGCAAGATTTTTACTACTACACTATGGAGGCTCTTCTCTTCTACCCTATGTCCCTGGAGACAATGTTTTAAAGAAGCTGGTCGTGGAACTCGGTGTCTGTGGAGAAACAGCCTTGACACTACAGTGACTATCTGTCTAGGATATACCCAAGGAGGAGGAAAAGGACACAGTGGTGGTATATATCCGTTTGATGCATGATTAAACCCATTTGGGGTCGGACGTGGCCAAGACCGGCATGTGAGAGGACGCACTTCTCACAGCTCCTGCCTGATCCGTGAACTGATCCTTCCCCGGCATCGCTGATCCTGGTTCTTTCAGCTCCCCAGCTGGCTACCGAGTCCCAGCACCCCCCGGACCCACCCCCGGCCCTCTGCACGAGGGGGAAAACCCGCCGAGGCCCGTGGGAGATGGCGGGACCGGAATCCCAAGATGGCGCCGTCGCGCCTGCAGCCTTGCACCAGCGCGCTCCCCGGACAGTGGATAGGATGAAAGACGGCAGCAATAAGAAAGCTCCAAAGACCCCGGGTAAGGAACAGTATAGAGATATCCTCTACTATGCCCAGAAGCTACAGGGCACCGGGACAACAGACGAGGGGGGGTCAGCTTACAAAAGGGGAGAGGTGGATAAGACATTACAAGCAGACTGGGATATGGACACAGTGAGCACACCTAACCTCTTCATGGAGGAAGACACTCGCCCCCCCTCCCCCTCCCCTTCGGAAGACACACCAGAGAATCTGGAGCAACCTACACTAGCTGAAATCCTGAAAGCAGTTCATATGTGTACTGCTGCAGTCAATGTCATGAAAGACCAGTTGGGGGGTGTCAGGGAGGAGATGTCCTTTCTCAGACAAGATCTGCAAAAGGTCAGGGAAAGGGCCACGGCGGTGGAAAGCAGAGTGAGCGATATGGAGGACAAAATCCCCCCAATTGCACAGGAAGCTAGAGCAGCACACCGCATGGCTCAAGAAACATACAACAGGGCGGAAGACACAGAGAACCGTTTACGGAGGAACAACGTCCGCATAGTGGGGCTCCCTGAGAAGTCTGAGGGTAAGGACCCCACTACCTTTGTGGAGAACTGGCTCATTGAGATTTTTGGCCGGGAGGCATTTTCCCCTTTTTTCACTGTAGAGAGAGCACATAGAGTCCCTGGCAGACCCCCCCCACAGGGAGCCCCTCCCAGGTCCATGTTGGCAAAGCTACTACACTATCGAGACAGGGAAGCCATACTACGATGTGCACGGGAGAAAGCAAATGTTAAGTTTAATGGCGTCAGAGTCTCATTCTACCCTGATTTCTCAGCGGAGGTACAGAGAAGCAGAGCGAAATTCGGGGAAGTAAAGAAACGTCTGAGAGCCCTGCAATTACCATACGCTATGCTTTACCCAGCTAAACTGCGAGTGACGGCGGATGGGCATGCACAGTTCTTTGAGTCACCCAGAGATGCAATGATGTGGTTAGATCATAATGAACAAGCCCTGCGACACCGCCGGCCTGATGCGGAAGGAGACTGACCCTGATACGCTGCCAAGATTTCCTCTCAACACGGAGTATACTGATGTTGTTATTTTTCTACTGACTAAGCATATATCCATGCCTACACCTTGTATGGTCATCTCTTGACCTACTCACTTGTTCTTTTCCTTGTTTAGATGCCGGGAACACATTTCATGTATAGAAACGCTGGAGATAAAAGAACTGAGCTTTTTTCTAATTTTTCTTTATACACGTGACTTAGTTTTGTTCGGGTGGCAATGCGAGCTCCTACAGTCAGCCAGCTTTTAGGCTGTGCTGCCAGGCTATGTTTGGCCTGGCCGATGAAGCTATTGTGGTTGATCCTACTATCCTGCCCCGCACTGGCGGTCATTGACGTCAGTGAGGGATACCTGCCTTGGTTCCACCATACTACAATAGAAAAGAAGTTTGTTGGCACCGTTGTGCCAGGTTATGGTTTACAGTTTGCACTATCTTACAGTCCAGAGACTTACCTGAATTTGCTTACAAGCCTCTTTGTCAATTTGCCACACATGTATGAGACTGCCTATCATTGTCTCCATAGACTCACCATACTGATGACCACTGTTTACCCATGCCAACTGATGACGACACTTCCACAATGGAGGGTTCTTCGCTGATTTCCTGGAATGTTAGGGGCATGAACTCCCCCCTTAAGCGCACTATGATATTTACTTGTCTAAAGAAGTTTTTTCCTGCTGTTATATGTCTACAGGAGACACATCTCACTACAGAGACCAGGAGCTGTTTGAAACACAGATGGATAGGATGGGCCTATCACTCCACCCACACCTCTTTTTCTCGGGGTGTGAGTGTAGTGATACACAGATCCCTGGATTTCCAGGAATTTGCTTCTAAGATAGATGTGGAGGGGAGATTTGTATTTCTGCATTGTCGCATTGGAATTTTGCATTGTATTCTTGCCTGTGTGTACATACCCCCCCATTTGATGCACGGGTGCTTCGGCTTTTCCTGGAATTTCTGACGGATAAGCCGAACCTCCCTATGCTCATTGTAGGGGATTTCAATAGTTGGCTAAACCCCGTTCTAGATAAACATCCACCTCCGGGAATACAAGCCCCATGCAGGGCAACACCATTGGCTAGACTGTTGCAGGAGCTGGGATGGCTAGACATATGGAGACATAGAAACCCAGTAACTAAGCAATTCTCTTGCTTTTCCAAAACCCACGGGTCTCTATCCAGGATAGACTTGGCTGTGGGAAACTCGGATATGCTCCCCTCGGTCTCTGAAGTTTCATATAAACCCAGATGCGTTTCAGATCATTCCTATATGGTACTAAAACTAGTCACAACACAGGGGTCTATGCTCCCAAAGGCACCATGGAAATTTAATGCCTTTTGGCTTCAGCTGTTCGCATCTCCTGAGAGACTAGAGGGAAGCATTGGTGGGTTTTTTCAGATTCAGCCAACTCCAGCGGCCGTTGTGGCAGAGTGGGAGAGATTTAAACTATATCTCCGTAGACTGCTTAGTAATGAGGTCACTAAGGTTAAACAGCGCTCTGAAACTCTCAGGGAAACACTGGAGATGCAGGTCCATTCCCTGGAGGAGAAATATGTGCAGGATCCCACTGATTCCGCAAGGGAGGCCTGGCAGGCAGCTCAATCTGCTTATGGGCACCTCCTGGCCTCCTCGGCGGAAAAGAAAAGATTCTTCTCTAAAACTGCCTTTTTTGAGGAGGGGGAGACAACAGGCCGCCTTCTTGCAAGAATTGCTAACTCAGAACAGAAGTCCCCAGTAATCGGAGCCATAAAAACTAAAGGGGGACAGTTGGTACAGTCGCCCGATTTAATATTGAACACACTAGCCGAGTTCTATGAGACATTATATCGCCCAACCTCATTAAAAAACCCGGGGGAGTTGGGTAATTACTTGGACGGCATTGTTTTCCCACAGCTCTCTGCATTACAATGCCGGGAGTTGGATTCCTCGATATCACTGGAGGAACTGCAGGTGGCTGTGGCTGCGTTTCCCAACTGTAAAGCCCCAGGGGGTGATGGTATCCCCATGGAGATATACAAAAAATACTCTGAAATATTGTTGCCCAAGCTCTTGGCAATGTTTAACGCGGCCAGGGACCAGTCTGCCCTTCCACCATCTATGTCGCAAGCCCATATTGTGCTGATTTTGAAACCAGGTAAAGATCCCGTAGATCCAGCATCCTATAGACCGATATCGTTACTCCAGTCAGACATTAAAATCCTGGCCAAAGTACTAGCTCTTAGACTAAATAAGGTGATCACTTCAGTGATACATCCAGATCAGGCGGGATTTATGCCTAATAAATCCACGGCGATAAACTTGAGAAGGCTATTTCTTAATATGCAGACGCAGACTGACAACATGGGATCAAGGGCTCTTTTGTCACTAGATACTATGAAAGCCTTTGATAGTGTGGAGTGGCCTTATCTTTGGGAGGTTCTGAGGCGATTTGGCTTTGGGGACACATATATCACCTGGGTACGTTTGCTGTATCACTGCCCTCGGGCTGCCATAAGGGAGGCAGGTAGAATGTCACTGTCGTTTGCTTTGGGCCGGGGCACGTGGCAGGGGTGCCCTTTATCCCCCCTGCTATTTGCTCTGGCGATAGAGCCCCTAGCAATTAAGATTAGAAATCACAAGGGTATCACAGGCTTCTGCTATGGAGATAGACAGGAGAAAGTGATGCTCTATGCGGATGACACCATGATATTGTTGGGTGATATGGAGCAATCCCTGAGGAACACGATGGACACAGTGATCCGGTTTGGGGAATATTCAGGACTGAAGATAAACTGGGCCAAATCTGCTTTGATGCCCCTAGACGGTACCACAGTCCAAGACGGTGAGAGAGCAGGAGAAATTCCCGTTACCCATTCCTTCAAATACCTGGGGATATGGATTACACCCCAAATTAGGGATTATGGTCAGCTCAATATTTCCCCACTTTTGGCCAGGTTTCGACAGCGGGTCAAGGCATGGAACGCTCTGTGTATGTCGGTTGCGGGCAGAGTGAATCTAATCAAAATGATTCTGATGCCCCAACTGCTATACATGCTACATAATTCCCCAATAGTGATCCCACTGAAGATCTTTAGGATAGTCAACACCATATTCCGTGAACTTATCTGGAAAAATAAGCCCCCTAGGATAAAACTAGAACACTTACAGCGCCCTAAAGACGAAGGGGGCCTTGCTCTCCCGAATCCATGGTTGTACTATCTGGCGTCTCAGATGCAACACTTGATAGGTACTATGGCCATGGAGGGTGTAGTGGGCGACAGATCCCCCAGTGCTTCCGAGGCTATTATGCTCCATGCAGTGGGTGGGCGATCAGTCCCGACTGCTCTTGAGGCATTGGCCTTTGGCAAACCTCAAAAAACCTTCCCCACATACAGTCTTATACAAAAAGTATGGAATAAGGTCAATTATTTGCAGGGGGTCACGGGTTTCACTGAGTTTAGCCCGATTTGGGCAAATGAGACCTACCCGGAGCTAGCCAAACTGCAGCACACAGACAAGTGGAAGGGACATGGTATCTTCTACCTGGCTCAAATTATAAGTAATGGGAAACTGGTGTCCTGGGAAATTTTGAAAGAGAAATACGGGTTACCTCAACATATGAAGTTCTACTATATGCAACTCAGACACGCATTTATAGCCCAATCTAGGACCACTGAGTGGCATATGGACCCTAATCCAATTCTTTCCCAACTTAGAATTGCAGAGGTCTCCAAGGGATTTATCTCCCAATGCTATGGCACATTATCTACTCAATACCGTTCCAAACACCCCCTTACGGTCAAAAGAAAGTGGGAAACGGACATAGGGCCCCTAGATGACGATCAGTGGGAGGAAGCCCTGCAATCAGTGGCTATCTGTTCCCTAAATGTGACGCAAAGGTTGACCCAACTATACACACTTCTGAGAGTACATTACACGCCCCATAGACTCCATACTATGGGACTGACGCCCTCCCCGCTGTGTACTAGGTGCAAAAGGGATCATGGTGAGTTGATACATATGCTTTGGCGCTGTCCCAAACTCCATGTGTATTGGAGGGGGGTGATAGAGGTTCTGTCTGCAGTGTTTGGGGTGCAGATTCCTCTGGACCCTAGACAGTGTATTCTGAACTTACTGGACGAATTAGAATGGGAAACACATATTAGAGAAGCCCTCACATGGACCCTTTTCATGGCCCGTAAACTGATTATGATACATTGGAAGTCTGAGTCGCCCCCTACAGTTAAGGAGTGGATTACAGCAGTGGGTAATACGCTAAGGATGGAGAAAATCATATACCAGCATAGGGGATGTGCTGCCAAATTTGAAAAACTGTGGGAGCCGTGGCTGGGAACTCCGGGATTGGCCCCGGAGGACCTGGTCATGGACAGACTCCTGAGACTTAATGCGGGCTGAGAGACCCCACACCCTAATAATCTGACAGAACATACATTTACATATAGATGTATTGGAAGTTATGCAGGGTATCTTGGATATGGAGTGTGTAGGGGAAAATGGCATGTAATGTTATGTTATTTTGCATATTTGTGGCTTGGCTCCCAGGGAACTGGGGGTGTTATACCATGTCGTAATTGTAAGGCTTATGAATCTCTGGACTGTATGCTGTTAATTTTCAATAAAGAATTTTTTTTTCTGGATTAAAAAAAAAAAACCCATTTGGGGTCTTCCCTTGAGGTTAGAGGCTAGCTAGGTGGATTGGACTGCACAGAAACGCTGTGCATCTTTGGCTCCGTTTCAGGGGGGAATTCAGGCAAAGATTCAGCCCTGATTCGTCCCTGGAACGGAGAACGGGGACGCACACCGTTCCTGTGCGATCCAAGGCCGGTTTAGGTGTGAACTGAGCCTTAAGGTTTGGTGGGCAGGGTATGTCTTTTTGATGTTAATACAAAGGTGTGCAATAGAATTGATATTCCTGGAGGTATATGTAACATGGAAAATGATTTGTCATTGCTTTAGGATTGATCAAAGCTGTGGAAACTGCAGATTAATGTTTCTAAATGTAAAATGATGCACCTAGGGAAAAATATTTCCTTGATAGAGTACAATTTTGGAGGTTCAGTGTTGCCCAGAACTACAGAGAAAAAACATTTTGGGGTGCGTCCAGAGATGGGCAATATAAATGATGAAAGGTCTGGTGGTGGGTAAAACATATCAGAAGAGAGTTATTACTTTCTCCCTTTGAGGTACTTTATATTTCCATAAAAGTAGGACATAATTAGAAAGGCGTATATAACCATGAGGTTAAAATAACATTTTATCACTTAAGAGTGTAAAAAAGATATCAGCAAGTGCTGCAAAAAAGGAAATCATGTTGGCAAAACATCTATATGAAATGTAGGTTGCTAAAAAGAGACAGAAAAAACTGAGGCAAGGTCTGAGCATGACGAACCTCATACACGGAGACAGTACAGTGCTATACTGATACTGACATAATAGAAAATCCATCACAGTGTCTAAAAATAGACATAAATTTGCCAGCTGGGAGGGAATACTTTGCTATAAAGTGCTTTATGCATATCATGACAGACTTACCTCTCAGCCTGTTCTCCTCCACTAATGGCAGATATATGCTTACTGTCATCGTCCAGCTGACACCATCTTTTCTTTCAACAGAGTCTTCTTACTTTGGCCATTGGGCAGCAGCTGATGATATAAATCCTGCACGTTTGCTGAAGTTATATTATCCCACACACCCAGCTTGACTGACATGTGCGCTGGCACTGCACATGCTCAGCAAAACATTTGGGAAAAACTAGGAGTTTTTTGGCAGAGACATACAAAGTGTCATCTGTCATATAGCCTCGACCTCCTAGCATTTCTTTAAACTTCAGTTTCACTTTACCTATAATATGTGTAGCACTGGCTTAGTATTGCCTCTGTAATATATGCAGAGTATTGCTCTCTGAAACATTGCATTGCGTTTTCTGGCTAAACTGATAGCAGCCCAGGAGAGACTCTATTGAAGTCTATCTGAAGGCAGATTGGCTACTGCTGTAGCTAAGAAGGAAGCCCACCCCTAACAACAAAAACAAGGAAGGACAGGATTGGATAGCAACGCAGGAGAGCTGTGATTGGGGGGGAGAGAGGAAAACACAGGAGGAGAGACACGGACTGGCATTGTGGCAGCCAGACAGGGGAAAGCGTCCCATGTGTTTGTCTCCTAAACACTTCCAGAGCCTGTGAGGGGAGTTTGCAGCATGTTCTGCCCTTTCACCTGATTACCGAAGATGTGTTAACAGTCCAGTGAAATCTAGAGACGAATTTCAGTACTGCATATCTAATTCGC
Organism: Lithobates clamitans; assembly: GCA_037952925.1. Lineage (NCBI taxonomy): Eukaryota > Metazoa > Chordata > Amphibia > Anura > Ranidae > Lithobates > Lithobates clamitans. The sequence continues at coordinate 1,952,865 of JBBGZY010000224.1, forward strand.
TCCAGTTCCCAAGTCTTAAACGAAGGGCGGGTAAGGCCTAAACCTTTGTACCAAACCTCACCCAAAGCCTCAGTTAGGCTTCCCAAGCTACTCTCAGAGTCGGGTCCCAGATCGCGGGAGATCGGTGCACACCACACCCAAAATAGTCAGTCCAGACAACAACGGAAATGGGCACAGGCCAAAAGAGGGATTCAAGCCAAAACAGCTGAGCAAGCTGCACCAAAACAGCTAAACAAGTTCCCTGACAGAGGTGAGTCCTTCTCCTATAATGCCAGTTCAGGTGGAAGGTGTATACACAAAAGCCCTTCTAGACTCTGGCGCCCAAGTGACTCTAATTAACTGTGATTTCTATAATAAAGACCTGCCCTTGCAGAAGTTAGAAAGTCTAGAGATCTGGGGTATAGGCCCTAAGAAAGTCCCCTATGATGGATATCTTCCATTTAGGCTTGAATTTGGCCCATCTATTATAGGGCAGATAGAGACTTTCTACACATTGGCCATTGTATGTCCCCGCCCCTGGGGGATAATCGGAGTTCCATGATTGTGGGGACGAACACTGACTTGGTTGGAAGGTTACTTACTCCTCAGGTCTCAGAGGGTGAGGCTGCAGCTAAAAGTGTACATCGGATGTTGCGCTCAGTGTACCAGCGATTGGTCCAGAAACAAAAGGCCCCAACAGAGGAAGTGGGAAAATTGTGGAAGTTGGACAAAACGGAAAAGGTCTTGCAGCCAGGTGAAGTAGCATGTCTGCAGGCTTCAGTCAAACTGAATTGGGACCAACCTGGTCCTTATGTTATATAAAGAAAAGTGCAGCGCTAAGAAGTGTGAAAGTAGTTGATGAGATTAATTCATATCATACAATAAATAATATTAGTCAGTGCATGGAATCCATAGGTATATGATGTCATATGGTGAACATTCTAAATCGTATACATTGTGTCCATGACACAAAAAGATGTATTGTGACACACTTATAATTGGTGTTCTGAATGAAATAAGTCTGTGTAAAAGTAAAGTCCAGAAAGATGTATAACACCAGGAAGTGTAGAAAAAATATGAAGTGTTGATAAAAGATCCACCACCGCTTTTAAAGGGGGCTTACCAGAAAGATTGGACACAGATGGGTATACACCCACTGTGTCAATCAGGCTTGTAAAGTGGGGATCCGCGATGGTATCGGTTACTATAAACGCAAATCCAGGTGACCCGGATACTTGCAAGGATATATATGGCAAAGAGGGCAGGTTCAATCAGGCATCCAAAGTATATGTGGAAGGAATGTGAGAGCACATAGCGTAATGCTGCATAAAAAACTTAAAGCATGTTTATTGTAGATAAAAAACACTCACATTTCTGAAGAGTAAAAACAGCGCTTAATACATAGATGGTATGGCAGTGTCAGTGGTGTCAGCAGTCCGTCTCGACTCATTTCGTCCTAAAGGACATCATCTGGGGTCACCTGGATTTGCGTTTATAGTAACAGATACCATCGAGGATCCCCACTTTACAAGCCTGATTGACACAGTGGGTGTATACCCATCTGTGTCCAATCTTTCTGGTAAGCCCCATTTAAAAGCAGTGGTGGATCTTCTATCAACACTTCATATTTTTTCTACACTTCCTGGTGTTATACATCTTTCAGGACTTTACTTTTACACTGACTTATTTCATTCAGAACACCAATTCTAAGTGTGTCACAATACATCTTTTTGTGTCATGGACACAATGTATGCGATTTAGAATGTTCACCATATGACATCATATACCTATGGATTCCATGCACTGACTAATATTATTTATTGTATGATATGAATTAATGTAATCCACTAATTTCACACTTCTTAGCGCAGCACTTTTCTTTATACAACTTTGTTTACAGGATTAGATCACTTGTGTTAGCTGCTTACATTTTTATGACAGCGCGATATTCACACATATATTTTTCCTTGGTCCTTATGTTAGCCTTGGAGGTGACCCACAGAATAAAGATTCGGATTTGGAACTGGTTCCGGAAGTCATTTCAATAAAGGCCTTACAGAAAACCCATGGAAAGGTTCCTGTCAGTGTTCGTAATGTTATTGATTCTCCAGTGAAGCTTCAGGCCCGAATGATGATAGGGCAGGTAAATCCAGCCACACCCATTACACAACATAGTGTAGTGGGTGAAGCCAATGAAGAGTTACCAGAGGAGTGTTTCTATCCAAAAGGCTCTCGTATGACATCTGAATGGAAAGAACGGGCAAAAACACAACTCTTAAAGTGGAGGAAAACCTTCTCTAAAAATGAGTTTGACGTGGGATGCACAGAGTGCACAGCACCAAATTTGTCTACAAGAGGATAGGCCATTTCGAGAAAGGTCTTGATTAATCCCATTAGCTGATTTAGATGACCTTAGAGAACATGTTGCGGAGTTGAAGAGGATGGGAATTATTCAGAAGTCCTGAAGTCCCTATGCTTCTCCCATGGTGGTGGTGAAGAAGAAAAATGGGTCATTAAGGATGTGTATTAATTATCGCACTCTCAACAAAAGAACCATTCCAGACCAGTACACCACTCCACGAATAGAAGATGCCCTGCAATGCCTTTCAGGAGCCAAATGGTTCAGCGTGTTGGACCTGAGAAGTGGGTACCATCAGATCCCCATGCATCCAGATGACCGGTAGAAGAATGCTTTCATCTGCCCAGTGGGGTTCTTTGAGTTTAAACGGATGCCACTGGGTCTGTCTGGAGCCCCTGATAAACTCCAACGGTTGATGGAACAGACTGTTGGTGACATGAACTTAATTGAAGTGTTAGTGTACCTAGATGACATAATTGTCTTTGGAAAGACTTTGAAAGAACATGAGGAGCATCTAGAGAAGGTTCTGAAGCGACTCTATGAAGAGGGATTGAAGCTGTCCTTTGACAAGTGCCAGTTCTGCAAGTCATCAGTCACCTACCTTGGCATGTTGTCTCAGCAGAGGGAGTGGCCACTGACCCCAAGAAGTTGGAAGCCATTACTGGCCCAGGCCCAGAAATGTGCAAGAGCTGAGATCTTTTCTTAGGTTCTGCTCCTATTACAGGAGGCTTGTGGAGGCATTTGCCAAAATAGCCAGACCTCTCACTGAACTTTTGCGGACTGGAGACGATGGAGAGCAAGAGGTCTCAGAAGTAGTCCAGCAAACTAGTGGAGCGAGAAAGTCTCTCCCGGGAATCCATAGAGGGAGAGTGGTCTGATCAATGCAAACAAACTTTCCTTCAATTGAAACAGAACTTGAACAATGCACCAGTTTTAGCCTATGCTGACAACCGCAACCCCTATGAGCTCCATGTTCATGTCAGCAGAGAAGGACTAGGGGGTGTGTTGTACCAAGAACATGATGGACATCTGAGATGTGTTGCTTATGTGAGTCGAAGCCTAATGCCCCGTACACACGGTCGGACATTCCGACAGCAAAATCCTAGGATTTTTTCCGACGGATGTTGGCTCAAACTTGTTTTGCGTACACACAGTCGCACAAAGTTGTCGGAATTTCCGATCGCCAACAACACGGCGCATCAACCACGTACGACGAGACTAGAAGAGACCAGTTCAGAACCAAGCGCAGCACCCTTTGGGCTCCTTTTGCTAATCTCGTGTTAGTAAAAGTTTGGTGGGAGACGATTTGCGCTTTTTCAGACTCATGGCTTTCAGATCGTTTTCTGCGGTTCAGTTTGTGCTTGTGGGTTTGTATCTGCTCTTCAGTGCGTGCAAGCAAGATCCGCGTGACTTAGTCATTGTGTTCTTGTTCGTTCGTTACTGTTTTTCAGGTCGCTCTTCACAGGCCTTGCTGTTCTTCAGTGCGTTCTGTTACTTCGTTCTGAGCAGCCGACCGTTTTCTAGCCATGTTGCGTATACGTACTCCTCGTAGAGTTCGTGCTGTGCATGGGCTTGGTGCTGGGGTCCTGACCTTGACACAAGTCCAGTCCATGAACAGGGTGGGGAGGAGTTCATGGACCAAGAATTGGTTGCTCCAGCGTGACCAGTTCTCTCATACGCCTTTGCCCTGTGAGATCCGTGAGAATAATCCTGATGATTTCAGTAACTTTCTCAGGATGACGGATGCCGTATTTCACCATTTGTTGGCTTCGCTGACCCCCTATATCAGCAGGCAGGATACCTGCATAAGGCAAGCCATCACTCCGGAGCAGAGGCTGGTCGCTACCCTGCGGTACTTGGCTACAGGGAGAAGCCTGCAGGACCTCAAGTTCTTCACAGGCATCTCCCCCCAGGCTCTGGGGATCGTTATCCCAGAGACCTGTTCTGCCATCATCCAGCTCCTGCAGAAGGAGTATATGAAGGTAAGATTTTTATCCTTTTATATCACATTTTATTGTATTGAATGTTTGCTAGTATACTGTCTTTCTTTCCTCATTCCCTAATTACCATGATTGTAATATGCTGTGAATGTCCCCTTTGTCCTCATGCATGCTGGATTTTTATGTAATTATTTATTTTGTCCTTCATACATATTTGCCTTCACTTACCTGCCCAGCATGCTCTCCTGCCCCTATATTCACCTCATGTAGTCACTTAACAATGTATTTTATCAGCTCCATAGTAGTGCTTTACCCCAAACACCCCCTAAAATGTTATTAAATGTGATTTGTGCTTTAAATTCAGGCAAAGTGCCAGAGGCATTTTTTTGTAGTGTCCACAAATCATTTTTATTAACCCTCCCTCCCCCCAACTGCTAAGTCAGCTGATACCAATTATCTATCTATCCTCAATCATCTATCTGCTAAATTGACCAAACCCTTACACACTATACCCATCTCTTTAGTGGTCAGATTTATGGATGAATTCCCCAAAGCATGTAGTAGGGCCTGCCTGTATACTTTCAAATGGTACTGTTTAAAGTTTTTGTATCCTTTTATTATCTTGATAGGTAATAACAGAATGTCCAAATGTGCTCAAATGTGTACAGTGTGTAGTTATATCTTTGTATTATGACACTTCTTACCTGTCCAGTGGGCTGCCAATAGTGTAACTAAGGAGGGGCTGTTCAAAGTAATACCCTGTATTTAGGCATTCATCTCTCAATGAAGTGAAGAGGGTTACCTGTCCAAGATCCCCCCCCCTATAATGTTAGAAATGGCCAATGAGAGGGGGGGTATGATACGTGTACCTTATACTTTGGTGTTCTAAAATTCCCCTTAATAAATGTTATTTGGATGTTGGCCAAGAATGTTTGTGTCTAATCTGCTTTCCATGTTTATGTGCAAAAATACTAATTTTTTTTTCCCTCAACAGTTTCCTTCCACGCCACAGGAATGGCAGACTGTGGCCTCCCACTTTGCCCAGCAGTGGGACTTTCCTAACTGCGGAGGGGCAATTGATGGGAAAAACACGTCCGCATCGTCCCACCACCCAATCGGGGTCGTACTATTATAATTACAAGGGGTTCAATAGTATTGTGATGTTGGCGGTGGTGTCCGCTAATTACGAGTCATCACCCAGACGGAGTTTTACAGGCATCTCCAGAATGGCAGCTTGGACTTGCCACCTCCAGAAGAGAATGTGGAAGGACTCCCATTTGTCTTCGTTGCGGATGAAGCCTTTGCGCTGGGGGACCATCTTATGCGGCCATTCCCGATGAGGACCCTCACCCCGGAACAGAGGGTTTTTAATTACCGGCTGGCCAGAGCCAGAAGAGTGGTGAAGAACACATTTGGAATCATGGCCAGCCGGTTCCGCCTATTTCTGACACCCATCCATATGGCGGAGTATAAACTTAATCATATAATCCTGGCGTGCTGTGTTCTACATAACTTTTTACGGCAACATTCTGCCAACTACGCTGGCTCAATTGGGCCTGAGGCTGGAATGATAAATGAAACAACCCTGACGGCGCTTGAAAGTGGCCGTCCTGGCTTGCCCTCCCTGAGTGCTCATGATGTCCGGTTAAGATACCTTGAGTTATTTGCGGGTAGGGGGGGCCATCAATATGCCAGACAATTTGTGAAGCCTTGATCAAATAAAATCCAAAAAATAAAATAAAATAAAATCTTTGATGACATTTACTGCTTGTGTTTGTTTTAGCTGACCCTGACAGAAATGTGGGGAGTGCTGAAAATGGCGTGATTGTGTAACCTTATACAAAGCACTGTTGGGTGTTATTTACTAAAGGCAAAGACACTTTGCACTACAAGGGCACTTGAAACTGCACTGAAACTGCACTTGTAGTGCAAAGAGGATTTTCCCTTAGGAAATAGCCCCCATTTTTACAGAAAGCAGCAATTACAGCACAACAAAAGTGTTGTAGTGTTGACACAATAATCCACACATTCTTGATTAACAATCATTTTAATACCTGCACAATCACATGTGCATTTAGAAAAGGTTTTTAAAACAAACCAACATGTTTGTTGTATAACAATTTTTGGGGTGGCATTCTCAAAAATAGAAATGTCCATTTAAGATAAAACAGGCATGTGTAAAACCAACAAGAAAGACACAAATCTTGAACTAACAAAGTTCACATTAGGTAGAACTTGAAGGCAATATCAGACATGAGTATTTATGAACTGTGTTTGATATTGCGTTCAGATGGGGTGAAGTCACCCCAGGAAAAGCCAAATTTGGAAGATGCACACAAATTTCAGAATGACAACATGTGCGACCTGCCATCACGGGGATCAAGGTACGTGTTTTGGGGGAGAAACCCCTTCCTCTCAGCTACTTTATTATTGAGGAAGGGGTTGCACCCCCAAAACACATCCATTGATCTCCCGTGATGGCAGATAGCACATGTTGGCACACTGTGTGCATCTTCCAAATTTGGCTTTTCTAAAAATCGATAAAACATTTTTAACTTTGTAGCTCACAAAAAAAGAAAGTGATTTGGAGGGGTTTTAAACTCTCCCCAAAACATCAATGATGTTCTTATTTTTTTGAATGACATCATTGATGTTTTTCTTGAGGTTTTCCAATGCTAAATTACACCCCATGATCTCCCTGATCAGGATCTGTGCACTTTCTGATGTGAAAGGATCTGGATCCACAACATCACGATCACCTAAAAAGACAGAAAACAAACAAAAACAGGTATAAAAAATATGCCGGCATCCATCTCTTACCTGAGCCTGTGGTCGCAGACACTCACCTGTTGTGGTGACTAGTTCCACCACGTCATCTTCCTCCTGCTCTTCTTGTGTTGGGGGGATTTCCCCTTCTTCCAGAGGTGGGGGGTCTGTGGTCTCCTCGGATGAGGGGTGTCCTCTGAGTCTTTTCTCCCCTATGTAAAACAAAAATGCTATACTTAGCACACAGATATTTGATGGCAGAACTCTAAATATGAAACATTGCTTGGAAGTGGGTTACAATTGTCTATTTTGGCAGAGTTCCAAGATGTCGCATTTTCAGTGTCCTTTGTCAAGCCTCAATACTTTACCTGTTTAGTACAAGCTTCACAGATGGAGACCACCCTATAGTATACACTGGAGGACCTGTGTGGCCACCCTAATAAAAATGGTGTTCTGGTGTCCCACACTAGTGCTCCAGTGTCCAGATGTGAAAACAGCTGCTCAATGTCCTCTCCTTACACACAATCTAGTTTGCATTTCATTCAAGTAACAAAGCCATCTACACAACCAAATTAGTTTCATACAAGTAGGGCGTAAAAAAAGTGGCAAAATGCATATGGCCAAAACAATGGTGTTTTATAGGCCGAAAGAAAAATGTTTGAGACGAACGAATAATGTGCCCATGAACATGAAAGTTGCCATTTTCAAATGTTCTCTTTTAAGAAAAGCACATGGAGCAGCACGAATGTAATAAACAGAAAAAGAATAGGAACACAGCACAACTACATACTTTTTTGCAGCACTCTCCGGATCTTTCTATACTGCTCATGTTCTCGTAATTTGAGGTCCGACTACCACTTCCTGAGCTGATCTTTTGATCGACGTACCCCGAAATTCCGGTGCAGACTTTTGACCACTTTCTGACATTGGGGTTGGGGTAAGGTTCATACTTCCCGTCATAGTCGACCTTCTTCAGGATGTCCACCATCTCCAACATCTCCACAAAGGACATATTTGAGGCCTTAAATCTCCTTCTGGATCGGGACGTTTCCGGCTCCGGCCTTTCCTCCTCCTCCTCCTCATTCCTGTAATATGCACGCACCTGCTGTGTCTCCACCATGTGCTCTTCCCCCACTGCGATGAACGAAAAGGGGTGGGGGAATAGACTAGAAAGAACGTCAGGGGCGGGCGGAGTTACACGCATGCGCAGTGTGTATAAAGAGTAACACGCATGCGTATTATGTGCGATCTGTGAGCGGAGGAAGGAGCATCGGAGGCGCCGATCGTGATAACGAAGGTAAGATCTAAACTTGGGCCTATACTGCTTTGAAATGGAAGCCTATATTGTAACAAGATTAGGAGAGTTTGGCCTGACATTAGGGTTTGTCTTGTGTTGTGTCTTGCAGAGAAAATGGATGGCTTCAACTACCACAATTTCCTCCCCCTGTTCATAGACAAATACAGGGAGCTGCCCTGTCTGTGGCAGGTCAGACACCCCCAATACAATAATAAACAAAAGAGGCAGGCAGCGCTGGAGAAACTGCTGGAGTTGGTGAAGCCGGTGGTCCCCACGGCAACCATCCCCTATTTAAAAGCCAAAATTGGTGGCCTGAGGAGCACTTATCTTAGGGAACGCAAGAAGGTCACAGATTCCCAGAGGTCCGGAGCAGCAGCAGATGACGTTCATGTCCCCAGGCTGTGGTACTATGAGAGACTGCGGTTTCTGTCAGACCACACTGAAGTCAGGGAATACCTCTCCACTCTTCCTTCCATGCTTCCTTCCACCCAAACTTCCACCCCAGCTGAGGCTTCCGATGTCCAACCTGGGACTTCCAGCCAGGAAGAAGTGGACGGGCCCAGCTGGAGTCAGGTATAGCAATCCTCTACAGATTTCTTGTCAATAAATAAATGATGTTTACTAGATGTCATTATTGATCCCTAATTGCTGATTGCAAAAAGTGTTTGACATATCAATAGACAGTAGTGGGCACCCAAAATTGGGACAAGAATGAAAAATGCTGGGCTCAGAAGGATAGTCTGTTATATTTGTTAACATTCAATTTGCAACAGTCAGGAGATGAAAATTGTGTGTGAATGATGAAAAAAATACTAAAACAATGTCCCTTTTTCATACACAGGAAGACCTCAGCCAGGAGGAGGCTGTGGAATGTGGCAGCCAGGAGGAGGCGGGGCTAAGTTGCAGCCAGGAGGAGGCGGGGCTAAGTGTCATCCAAGAGAAGCCTGGGACAAGTCGAAGCCTGACAGAATCGCAGGTTCCTCCCCTCCACCTTCCATACAAAAGGGCGAGGAAGGGGTGTCACGTTCAGGATTCTGCACTCAGGCTGATTCAGGAGGCTTCTGCGTTCCTCCGAGCCTTACCCACTCCTGAAGAGGCCTTTGCTTGCATGGCTGCCACAAAACTGCAGGGCATGCAGGAGGGTCAACGCCTCATGTGTGAGCAACTTATTTATAAAGTCCTAACTAAGGGGGTGAGTGGCGAAATCACACCCAAGACCGGCGTGATTGAGTTGGACCATTCTCCTCCTCCTGCTTCCACAACTCCACCACCAGAGCTACCGCGTGGAAGGAAGCGTGGAAGGAAGACCAGAGAGTGATGACCCTGGGTTCAGTCTGGTCTGACAAAAGCTGCAGTCTCTCGTATGACCACAGCCTGGGGACACAGATGTCATCTGCTGCTTTCCGGATCTCTGGGACTTCGGGACCAGACTGCACTCCCTTAGATAAGGACTCCTCAGGCCACCAATTTTGCTTGAAAATAGTTGATGTCTGCCCTGGGGGTCCAAGGCTTCACCCATTTCTGCTGTTTCTCCAGCGTTGCCTCCCTCTTTGTTTAGTTGTGAGCCCTTAATAAAAGTTTTTTTTTGGAAAATTATATTCTCCTATGTGTGTTTTCATCCAAAAAGGACAGTTTGTTGGTGACGATTCAGGTACATTTCTAAAGTACAATGTGAAATTAACAAGAGACAACAACACCAAACAATCTCCTACAGATTAAATATAACAACATATCAATGGTGTTGTGGTAACTTGACACACAAAGCACACACAAAAATATTATGGAGTAAAAATAAAAATAAAATCAAACAAAGATCAGCCTTGGAAAAAAAACAAACCTAAAATAAAAAAAATCAGCCTTTAAAAAAAAAAAAAAAATACTTTTGTCAGATGTGACAAATCAAAATATATTAAGGGAACCCCGATAAATAATAAAGAAATAAGTTTGTGAGAAGTCTGTGTGAATATGAGCAGCAAAACTACTTCATTCTTCTCACATTATAAAGAAGAAGAGAGTGCGCTGTATTAAACTATTTTTGACATTGCAGCGTGACGAAAGTGCTGTATCCATTGCGAACGCTAAGTTTACCAGACCGAGCTGTTCCGTCTCGGAATTTCTTCTGAGCATGCGTGGCACTTTGTGCGTCAGAACAGGCCATATACGGTCAGAATTGACGCGATCGGATTTTGTTGTCGGAAAATTTTATAGCCTGCTCTCCAACTTCGTGTGTCGGAAAATCCGATGGAAAATGTCCGATGGAGCCCACACACGGTCGGAATTTCCGACAACACGCTCCGATCGGACATTTTCCATCAGAAAATCCGACCGTGTGTACGGGGCATTACTCTATCTGAGAGAAATTACCCTACCCACAAGTTGGAATTTTTGGCGTTGAAATAGGCTGTCATGAACAAGCTGAAACAATATCTGTATGGTGTAGATTTCGAAGTCAAAAAGGATAACAACCCGCTCACATATGTCCTTACCACGACCAAGCTAGATTCCAGGGGACATCGATGGCTGGCAGCACTTTCTAGTTTCCGTTTCAGCTTGAAGTACCGACCTGGAGTTAGAAATAGGGATGCTGATGCTCTGTCAAGGAGACCCTATGACCCACTAACTCATAAGGAAGGGTGGACTCAACTGACGACAGAAGGCATTCAGGCTTTGTGTCAAGGGATTGAATACCGAGCCAGAGGAGCCACAGGGGCCGAAGCCATTGGAGTCACCACTGTTAGGGTCCCAAAGCTTTACTGTGACTTGACCCAAGTGAGGGATGAGGGACTGCCTACCCTTTCCAAGAAAGACTTGAGAAAGGATGAACCAGAAGATCCTCTTTGTTCTCTGACTTTGAAAGCCTTGGAGAGTGGTCGCCCAGAATGTCTACTCACAGCAGACTCCCCAAAGGAGGTTTGATTGGTTCACAAGGAGTGGAATCGACTGCAGCTCTCAGACGGGTGGTCTACTGAAGGGGCCCCTCGGATGATCGAGAGGAGAGTTGGCAACTGTTCCTCCCAGAGAAGCATAGGGGGAGAGTGTTGAATGCATTAAACAATCAACATGGACACTTGGGGCCTGATAGAGTATTTAAGTTAGTTAGGGATTGTTTCAAAGTCCCATGGATCTGGTGTGCATTAATTTCTTGTGTCTGGAACCCGACACGAGTGGTCAAGGGAATGTGTTGGTAATGACTGATCATTTCACCCGTTATGCTCAGGCTTATCCAACAAGAGATCAACAAGCTGCCACAGTCTCCAAAGTGTTAGTGGAGAAATTATTAGTTCATTATGGATTACCTCAGAGAATTCACTCTGACCAAGGAAGAGACTCTGAAAGCAGGCTCATTTAACAGCTATTGGATCTTCTGAGCATCAAGAAATCGAGAACGACACCTTACCACCCTCAAGTGGATCCTCAACCAGAGAGGTTTAATTGTACCCTCCTTGACATGCTTGGAACCCTTCCATCTGACAGAAAACAGCATTGGAGCAGGCACAATTCCGCTGTGGTTCATGACTATAATAGTACTTAAAATGACTCAACGGGTTACTCACTATATAGACTGATGTTTGGAAGAGAAGCTCGTCTGCCAGTGGACTTGGCCTTCAATGTCTCAATAGACTGAACTTCAACTACATCCTACAGGGGCTATGAGGATAGGCTCAGAAAGAACCTAAAGACAGCCTATGAGAAGGCACAAGAAGCTTCTGGTGTTAGAGGTCAGCGGTACCGGAAGAATTATGATTTGAAAGTTAGGATTCATGATTTACAGCTGGGGACAAGGTGTTGCTGAGGAATCTTGGTCTTAAAAAAAAAGCATAAGTTAGCTGACCGGTAGAGTTCTCAACAATATGTCGTCTGTAAGCAACTGCCTAGTCCTCCTGTATACCAAATCCAGCCTGATGGGAAAACAAGGCCCCTGAAGACCTGGCATCAAAAGCATCTACTGCCTCTGAGTGAAACCGTCAGGGTACTTGTGAGAACTGAGATTTTATTACCCAAACCGTCTTCTTCCAGGCAAGTTCCAGTTGCCAGGTCTCAACCTCTACTGCCAGATGAGGCCACAACAATAGAAGATGACAGTGATGATGATCTGGAGGTAGGATGGTTGTGGCCATCTGAGCCCATGGATGCCACTCCCTCCACATCGACTGCTAATCAGCCCTCGGGTGTTCTCCAGCCTGATGTATCTGAATTTGTGCCTCAAGTGCAAGGCAATTCAGAGCTAGTAGAGCAAGCCTACCAGTTAGTCCATGAACCTGATGAAAGATTTCCGGATGAGAGTTTCTCTAAACTCGAAGGAGAACTGTTTCAGGAAAGCCACCTTGAACCTGATGGAGAATCCTGTGAAGATTCATCTTGAGCCCAAAGAAGAGAGTTGAGAGATCAGTGAGACCCCCACTCCGATTAACATATGACACCCCTGAAACAAGCTCAGAAGAAGCTATCCTCACTGTTCATAGACTTTCTGATTCTCAGGCACATTCTATGGTGGTACCAGTGACTGATGTCCCCAACCCATCTCTCAACACACTTTGGTGGCCGTTCCCATTACCAAATGCATTTGTTGGGAAATGTCATAAAATCAGCCTAAGTTCACAGGCCTAAGTTGTTGGTCCATGTTGTAAGGTTAATGTACAAATGCTGTGTTATTATTAACCACACTCATTTCTCTCTTTGGGGGACCAAAGATTTTTTGGAAGGGGGTGGATGTAGCACTGGCTTAGTATTGCCTCTGTAATATATGCAGAGTTTTGCTCTCTGAAACATTGCATTGCGTTTTCTGACTAAACTGATAGCAGCCCAGGAGAGACTATTGGGTACAGCTGCAGGATTGAAGGCAGATTAGTTACTGCTGTAGCTAAGAAGGAAGCCCACCCCTAACAACAAAAACAAAGAAGGACAGGATTGGATAGCAGCGCATGAGAGCTGTGATTGGGGGGAGAGAGGAAGACACAGGAGGAGAGACATGGACTGGCATTGTGGCAGCCAGACAGGGGAAAGTGTCCCATGTGTTTGTCTCCTGAGCACTTCCAGAGCCTGTGAGGGGAGTTTGCAGCATGTTCTGCCCTTTCACCTGATTACTGAAGATGTAATAACAGTGCAGTGAAATCTAGATACGAATTTAATATTGCAGCAATCATCCTCATCCTGTTTGGAGAATTCTGTGGCCTGTGTTACTCCCGTCGCCATCCAGTCGCCTGAGACAGCGATCAATCTACCAATTGATGGAAGGAAGGTATATCAAGTGCATCTACTAGTGAGAGATCTTCTGCCATCCTTATGTAAGTGGATCTTGCTTAATCCTGCTAGGTCATATTAACCACTAACGCAGCTCTATCTAAAGGTGGATCATCACATCGGTTAATCTTTGTTACCTTGTGACACTTTGCGAAGATACCCCTTCCCATTCTGTGGATTACAAATATTGCTTCACAAAAGTCTGAGTACTTATAACACAGGATTTAAGGGGCCCCAACGCTGGCAAACTGTGTGTGTGTGTGTGAATAGAATTCCCACTGGCCAGTGGTTAGCTAGAACCTACAAGACCTAGCTAGGCTCTTATAGTCAGTAATATAACTTTTGGGAAATTGTTGAACATTATTTTTGTATTGTGCAATTGACAGTTTTGTTCACCACTCGCTCAGTGCATTTCAGGCAAGGCCTCTCACTGGCGGTTAAAGTGAATGAACACCAATCCTGTTTTAATTTACCGAGCAGTTGTATTATATCATTGCATTTAATATTGGTACTCTGTTAATCAGTTTATCTCTTTTCAGGGCTTATTGCTAGTTTTAATAAAGCCCAGCTAAAAGTTTAAACGGTGTATTGGTGTTACTTGGATCCAGCAGCCCTTCCGGGGGTAGCTCTACATACGGCTGATATCTGATTAGAAAACAAACTGACCTACACAGTTTTCATCCTTAAGTACTTACAGAGCAGAGTGCAGTTATTTCTATTTATTAATCTATATCATCCAGGGAGTTGTGCTCAGTTCTTCATACTCTCAATGCTCTAAAAAGCTAAAGTTCTAGCTAAAAGCTAATTCCCCGGGTTCTGTTCTTGGACCATGATTCTTTAGATTATTTACAAAGTATGTAGTGCTTGAGATTCAAATCATTATTTCTTTATTATTTTGACAGTTTTATCAATGTTGGGCAACTCAGTCATGTCTAACTCGAGTTCTCTAGCGGCTTGACGATCAGCGCACGCCGATGTACGTCGGCAGAATGGCACTGGCAGGCAAAAGGGTGTACAGGTACGTCCCCTTTAAGAAGCGGTGTTGCGAGCGCGTGCATGCCCGCCGTGGTCTTCCTGGCCGTGACCACGGGTCCCATGGACTCAATGTCCTCCAGGTGCCTGCGATCGTGTCACAGAGAGGAAGAACGGGGAGATGTTTATGTAAACAAAGCATTTCTCATTCTGCCTAGTGACAGGACAGTGATTTACTGCTCGCTGTGATTGAGAGCATTGATCACTGTCCTGTGTGTTCAAGCCCAGCCCCCTTACAGTTAGAATCACTCTCTAGGACACACTTAACCCCTTCACTGCCCCCTAGTGCTTAAACCCTTCACTGCCAGTGTCATTTACACAGTAATCAATTTTTAATCGCACTGATCGCAGTATAAATGACAATGGTCCCAAAAATGTGTCAAAAATGTCCGATGTAACCGCCATAATGTCTAAGTCCCAATAAAAATTGCAGATTGCCGCCATTACTAATAAAAAAAAAAATTAAAAATAAAAATGCCATAAAACTATCCCCTATTTTGTAGACGCTATACATTTTACGCAAACCAATCAGTATACGCTTATTGCAGGTTTTTTTTACTAAAAATATGTAGAAGAATACATATCGGCCTAAACTGAGGAAAAAAATTGTTTTTTTATATATTTTTGGAGGATATTTATTATAGCAAAAAGTAAAAAATACTGCGTTTTTTTCAAAATTGTCGCTCTTTTTTTGTTTATAGCGCAAAAAATAAAAGCTGCAGAGGCGATCAAATACCACCAAAAGAAAGCGCTATTTGTGGGAAAAAAAAGGACGTCAATTTTGTTTGGGTACAGCGTCGCACGACCGCGCTATTGTCAGTTCGAATCGCAAAAAAACGCTCTGGTCTTTGGGCAGCCAAATGGTCCGGGGCTGAAGTGGCTAGAGTATATTATAAATAAACTTCTCTCTTGTTTATCATGTTGCAAAAAATTGGTTCTTCTATGGTGTTCTATCTGAACTGTCTCCAATAAAGTATCCTGCGGATGATACCAGCGGTGTGCGACCCTCCTTTTTAACTGCCATAGAATTGTATTATTCCCATAATAATTATAAACAGATGTCCAGAGCACCCCCCCCCCTTAAATTAGATGTCAAGAGCCCCCCACCATCAAAAGTCAAGAGTCCCCCAACCTCTCTTACATCACAGTGCACCCCCTTT
This sequence comes from Lithobates clamitans, assembly GCA_037952925.1. Classification (NCBI taxonomy): domain Eukaryota; kingdom Metazoa; phylum Chordata; class Amphibia; order Anura; family Ranidae; genus Lithobates; species Lithobates clamitans. Next base: position 1,968,639 of record JBBGZY010000224.1, read on the forward strand.
ACCTTGTGCTGCTGCCAGGAAGGTGGAAGGTGGGGGCGAAGCTTAGAAGCAGAAAGTGCAGGGTCTGGTGGACCAGAGGAGGGCTGGAGTTAGCTGCCGAATGCTAATACCAGGATAGGTGGAGATGAGGGGGTGCTGTGGCTGTAAAGAGAGGTGCAGGATCTCTGAGAGGAGTTCTGCCCTCTCTGCTGATGACTGCTGAGACAAGGTGGGGGAAGAGACAAGGAGGATACTGCAGCTGCAGGCGAGATGCAAGGGCTACATCAAACGGTCTGGCGGGTTGGATTCAGCCTGTGGGCCTTGTGTTTGACACATGTGCTTTAAAGGAACATTGCTGCTAGAAATGCTAATCTTGACTCATGAGAACGGCTTGCTGACAGAGGCCTTTAAATCCTTAAGGTATGTAAAACGGTTAAACAGTAATTACCAAATAAAGTGGTGCATAACAAAACTTCAAGAATTGGTCTGGTCACTATTGACATTGACCAGAAGCTGTGCATCATATCGATCAAGCAAATTTAAAAGACAAAGACAACAAACCACATACATAATTATTACTGCTTTTATTTATTTATTTTTAAATCTGAATTTATTATCATCTTTTGACAGCATTATAAAAAAAAACCACAGGGAAGCTGTGAACAATTTACATACTGTTAGTACGCTCTTGTTAAATAAACCTTTCCTTAACATGGGAGCTGTCATTGCTGACCTCCATTTGAAAACGCTAGTTGCCTGGCTACCTAGTTGACCCTCTGGCCTTAGTTATTTTTATCTTCTGACCTAGAAAAAGTAATCTTATCTTCTGGGTTAGGTACTCAAAATTTTGAAGCCAGCAAAAATGATAATGAGTCATTGATTTTCAATAAAAAAGTTTCAGTAAAAGAGTTTTGGTATACTGATGCTCCAGTGTCTGGTGATCAGAGGGGTTTTGGTGACATGGTACAACTTGGAGTTTAGAGCAGTTGGCAAACACATCCTCTGGCAGAAAAATCCAGTGACATGCATCCTCTAAGCCAGTGATTGTCAACTTATAAGCTTAAGGGAGCCTAAAATGTGGCCACACATAATGTTAAATATATATGATGCTTGAGAGGACTGTGAGAAATTGCAGACCTAATAAAGGAAATAAGGGTCAGTGAGTGTGGACATGCTAACTTTTTTGGCTTGGGATATGCTGCAGAAGACAAGACTAAACTGGGGGCATGAGGCTAGTAGAGAGCAATGCTATTACCCTAATTAATGTACCTGCTACAGGCTGCTGATGTCTGAGAGCTGCATACCATAAAAAAGGGCTGCAAGCAGCCTTGGGGCTGCAGGTTGGGCACCAGGGCTCTAAGCAATCTCTTGGTACCCTCATCTAACAAAAAGATGCTTTGTTTGTTGCTATACACTATTGGGAGCTATGCAGCCAACTTACAAGGTGAGCATGTTTTAACTCCTTTATTGTCATCAATCTACCAACAGTGTGCCCTCTTCTTTGTGCTCTACAGAACTAATGAAACTACAGGACGGTATCCAAAATGCTGCCCTGCTACTGTGACCACATACCCTGTTTCCCTGAAAATAAGACCTAGCGTGATTGTCGGTGATGGCTGCAATATAAGCCCTACCCCCCAAATAAGCCCTACCCTGTTTCCCCGAAAATAAGCCCTACCTTGAAAATAAGACCTACAAGGACTTTAACTAGGGCTTATTTGGGGGGTATATATGGGTATATATGCTAATTCAGTGGAACCTCTCCAGATTCCAGAGGGGATCTCCTCAATAAAACAACGGGGTAATTTCTCAGTGTTGAGGAATCATCAATAACAGCTTTCATGTCACAGGAAAGGTTACCTTCAAATGTTTTATAGAATCCTAATGCCAGGCCATGTTATCTGGCGCTCATCATATCTGATGAAAACACTGTTCACATGCTAAAACATGGTGGCATTTTAATGAACACCTCTGTGAATTTCTTTTGCAGAAACAAAATATATAACCAAGGACATTTAACCTCCTGTGTTTGTTATTATTCATGTTATTAGACTTTAAAATGTGATGCTTGGATCAGCGGTTTTAGTACATGATATTGCTACATCTTTGCTTTATTGCTGGGCATAGTTATTGGTGCATTAGTGACCACTACTGCTACATTATATGTTATCTGATGTGTAAGCATTTTACTGTGTACTAGTACATAATGCACAGCATGAGGTTCTACCCAATTAGAATTACTAAATCTGTGAGCCTTATTGCTTCTACAGTCTCAAATGCAGTAGACAAGAAAAAATAATTACAGATTTTTTTTTTTCTTAATAAACTTTTGTGTTATATATTTTTTTACTATATCAATAAAAACCTTATGTTAAAAAGAATGTATATGCATACTAGTTTGCAAAGCATAACAAGTGTGTTGGCAGCCTTTGTAATGAATTTAGATGGTTCTATTTCCACTAGGAAAGAGGGAGGTGGGTGAGTCACTGGCTGAATCAGTTGTATGTGTTTAATCTGATCTCTTCTGACATAATGGCATGTGATGAATACAACAGTCCTATATATATAGAAACACAGTTTTATACAGAAGAATATGTTATATACATACTAAAATATATATATAATGGCAACTACAGTATTATTTTTTTTACAGAAATTCAAATCCTACAGCAAGGAACCACAGTATGCAGCCACATCAGCCTTTCTTAACCAGGGTTCCATGGAACCTTGGGATTCCTCCAGAGGTTGCCAGAGATTCCCTGAGCAATGAGCAATTTCATCCTCTCAGATAAAGTAACTGCTGACACCAATTTTATTTATCTGAATTCTGTCCTATGACTACAAGGTAAAGGAACATTGTTACCAGTGTCCATCACGCTAATGTACCATGAGCTGCAAACGTAGTAATTATTTGCAGGGGTTCCTTGAGACCAGATAGTTATTTAAATGGTCACTCCATGGTAAAAATGTTGAGAAAGGCTGTTCTTTATAGTCAATCCAAAGCTTTTGCAGTATATGAATACTATTACTTTATCCAGAAGTTTTATTACATGCAAATAAAACCATGTTTTGAGTATGCACAGAGTCCTTTATCAAGACATTTATAAATAATTGATAAAGTAACCAGCTGTAACAGTCGTGTTGGTTTTTCCATATGCAATAAAACTTTGTTAATAATAAAGACTCTTTTGAGGTGCTAGTTATCATTACCTACATACAATGGTGCCATTTGTTTGGTGCTTAGAGCTCATAATAGTGGTTTTTTAGATCAAGGTGTATAGTGTAGACTGTTTTATTACCCAATGGGGAGAATTGACACCAACTTTGTGTCCCTGTGACACCAGGACAATAATTGAAGGTGTCAGGGATAGCATAGACAATAAAAAAAACTCCCAGAGGTTCTAATCCTTTCCAATTCTTCTAACGCTCACATTGGTCATCACAGAAACAAGAAAAAAAGGTGCAAGAAATGTGGATCCAACAGTAAACCTTGAATAATAATATTGCATGCAGTTTTGGTGCGAATGTGTTTTTCAAACCAATAAAATAAGTCTTTAGTGATCAGTTTGAATTCCTCCTGAATGTGCAAATGCTTAATGTCCATTTTCAAGTTGAACTTTTTGGTGCTAAAGATTAACAGACAAATGGAAGCCTCTGAAATTTAGTCATAGAAAATACTTCAGCTTGATTTATTTTTTCATAACCAAAGCTCATTGGATTCCTGTCAAGGCTCCCTAATTGTTCCAGCTTGAAGCAGCTTGTATGCAATAATAAAAAAAATAGGACTTAAAAAATAGGCAAAAGACAGGAAGGGACTACGGTTATTTTCTAGCGTACATTGAAAAAATTGCTGTACTGCCTGAAAATACAATGTTATTGCAAATACTGTATATTAAAAATTCATGGCTTAACAGAAAAAGTTGATCCCTTTTTTTCTATAAAACGTAATGAACTCCTGCACTTACAATGATATATACTTTCATTTGAGGTGTGAAGGATGGAGGGATATAAAACACGAATAATGAAATCATATCTGCAGTTCCCATTCAGCAGCAGTGATAGTGTTATGCAATAGAAAAAGCATTTTTTTTTTACAGCCTTAGAGTTTGGGCACAGATTAGACATGTTTCAGAAGGCAAGGTTTAGTGCATAACAGTATTTCTCCTCAAATGTTATTCCATTTATGCTTGTATTGTATTTGTACAGGAGTGAATGCTTTCAATTTTAAGCGCACTGCCTATTTGCTATTGCATTTCACAAACTGGTATTGGCTGCATCTTTTGTCTGGGAAGGAACATACCACAGTCTGGATTTGGTGATTCATAAGTCCATACTCTATTATATTGTCTTTACTGTATAGAGATATACTCCTAGAGTAATAGGTCTCTCCTGGATGCCTTAACTTGACTGTATCAAAACACAGAAACAATTAACTTCTCAAGTTGTGCCAACCATTCGCGCCTACTGTAATGTATATTCCTCTGATGCCGCTGAGCTAGATTTATGATTAGGGTATGATAGGAAGTGTCATTTTTGGTGTCAAAAGGTGGTGTATCTACATGCTTCAGGGATGGAAATCCATCCTTAGGTGGGACAATCACTTCCAGTGGCCAGCATGCTTCTGGTTAAGCTCATTCAAGGAGAAGTATCCTGCTGAATTATCAGATATTTGTGATGCAGGTGGAACATCATGAAAAACCAAAGCAGCTGTGGAGGAAGCACCTGGTGACTCAATAAAATCTTCATTTTCTTCAATCAGTTCCTCGCTTACTGGTAAGTCTGATGAGCAATCATGTTGATTTTCTGCATTGTAAACGATTTCCTCAACAAGTATTGGCCACTGCAAGTTTCTTTGGGGTGAATCCAGCTCAAATGACTTATTGTGGAAGCCGAGACCTGCTATGGAGAACGGGGCACATAGGTAGTCAGCATGAAAAAGTGGCATGTGTTCAGTTGGGGATGACAAAGGCTCATGAGGTGTACCTGTTTGGAAACTTTGGTGGTCAACATGGTCATATGTAAGACAGTTAGGGGTGAAGTACCCCCTGTTGGAGAAACTTGATCCACAGTGTATGCTCTTTGCAGTCTGAGTCTCATGTGTGTGATCAAATAGAGATTTTTTATGATGTTCCTCCTTATTCCAGTTAACAGCCACAGGAGAAATATCAGGAGGACATGGTTCTGGAGAAAATGAGGAGAATGGGAAAGGAGAGGACAACCATTTCTGTAGAGATAGGAGAAGAACAGATCGTTAATAATAGCTGAATAAAACAGTATTCTGTATGTCCATTTGCAATATTTCTGGTTGTTAGATCAGATCAAACTATAGCCCACGGGCCACATCTGGCCTGCTACAATATTTTAACTGGCCCGCAGCACCCCCAATTAGCTAGCAATTGATGTGCCCATCTCCAAATTATAATACACAGACTGGCGCATCCATTGTCATTGCCAAACCTGCACCACCCCCAGCAGACCCGGACTGGGAGAAAGAATAGGGCTTTTAGAATGAGCAGCCATGGCATATTTACTGGCCCCTTCCCCAATCTCCATCCTAATGGAGGCGAGGGGGACTGGGAAAGAGCACAGAGGGGGGTCGTAGAGCATGAGGAGATGGTAGAGAGCATAGAGGGATCTGGAGAACGCAGGGGAGTGAAGGGCACTGTGGGGGGCTGGTGGCTTGAGAGCAAGGGGGGCCAGAGAGTACAGGGGGGTTGTAGAGCACGGGGGCGGAGAGCACTAGGGGGGGTCTGAGAGCACAGGACTTGGGAGCTGAAGAGCACTGGGGGGATGGGGAGGCTGAGAGCACGGGGGCTGCAGAGCACGGGGGGCTGCAGAGCACAGGGGGGAAGTCAGAGAGCATGGGGGGTGGAGAGCACATGGTGGGGGAAGCCTGAGAGCATGGGGGGCTGAGAGCATGGGGGGGCACCTGAGGGCCCAGGGGGTGTCAGAGAGCACCGGGGGGTGGAGAGCACATGGTGGGGGCCTGAGAGCCCGGGGGGCAGCAGAAAGTAGCCAGATGGAAGGATATAGAATAATTAATCTCTCCATCTTCCTCCTGCAGCCTCTGAATGCATGCGGGAGAGAGAGGAGGAGAAGCAAGTTTTAAGAGGTTGCAGGAGTAGAATAGAGAGATTGATCCTTCTATGCAGCCACCCCGCCGCTCCTCCGATCATCATAGTCACAGATCACCTGACCTGTAGTTTCCGCCCCCCTTCCCCAGCCTGACGGCGGAACAGAACTGGCCGGCCGCGGAGAGGCCAGGTGAGCGGCGTGGGCTCAAGGAACAGCCCAGCTGCTTTGGTCATACCAGCACATGTGGCCTGCTGTCCTCGGCCCACCGGGCAAGTGCCCAGTGTGCCCATAGCCTGTCCGGGCCTGTCCTCCAGTATGTATTCTCCCCTCCCTCTTCCCTGGTTGCTTGCTAAAACTCCAGCCTGAAAGGTATGGTTGGTACTCTGTTAGGCACTCATGAATGTAAGGGGGGATCTCATGGGTACTTGAGGATGTAAGAGGGGACTCTGCTGGGCATTCCTGGATGCAGGGGGGGGGGATCTGCTGAGCACTCCAGAATGCAAGGGGGAGCTAAATATTTCATTTCAATTTTATTCATTTATTTATAAAACTGTTTTTTTTTGGGCATGTGAATATATGCAAAATAAGTGATGTGGCCCTAATACCGAAACGTTTGGAGACCCCTGAACTAGATTATGCATCTATTTTTTAGAATTTCACAATTATGGAGTTTGCCAAAACAGACCATGATGTACCATAAAAGATAAATGAGTATGTTAGCACATCATAAAATAACTTTACAAAGCTCTTCAATTTTAACTTTCTGATTCAACCTGTGCACTGTACTATAGCTGTTGATGAAGGGGACTGTAAAACTAGTCATGGGTTTAAAATAGGAGTCAAGTGTGCAAGCTTAGTGCACCTACTGGAAGATCTTTCGCTGAAATGTGGTTCCATAAAAAACAATACTTAAATTGTCCAAGCATAGGTGTAGTAGTAATAAAGGTAGTCGAATAAAAATATGCATCAGAGCCAATTATTATTTCCCCTAACATTGACTGGAGGCTGTTTCTGCTGGAGCCCATAGACCCTTGTTCTTTTAGCAAACATGGGTGAGGCAGATTCATATGACTAGAATAGGTGATAGGAGAAATCTTGTGGCATCCTTTTTTTCACAGAACATTGAAAATTTATTAAAATATAATCATTCAGGGTGCTTGAACGCTAACACGAGCAGCTGCGGAGGAGCGGAGGGACATACGACCCTATTGGACTCTATTGGATTTTTATTATCTTTGTCAGAAAGTGTTGTGCGCTGAGGCACCCACAGTGTGTGAGTACCCTAAATGATTGAATTTTAATAAATTTGTCGAAAACCATACAGCACTATCCAGCCTTATCTTCCATATACCCGTATTTATCGGCGTATAACACGCACTTTTTTCCCCTTAAAACCAGGGGAAAATCGCAGGTGCGTGTTATACGCCGATCCCCTGCGATCCCGACCTGTCACATTTTCAAAATCGCCGATCGCAATTTGAAAATGGCGCCGCTGGCGCCGAAATACACAGAGCCGGTCCTCGGCTCTTTCCGGCGGCTGTCGTTCATTTTCGGCTCCACTTTCAAATCGCGATCGGCGATTTTGAAGCCCAGAATGGCTGGGATCACTGGGGCAAGGCTGCACTGGGGAAGGCTGCACTGGGGAAGGCTGCACTGGGGAAAGCTGCACTGGGGAAGTCTGCACTGGGGAAGTCTGCACTGACAAGGCTGCACTGGGGAAGTCTGCACTGGGGAAGTCTGCACTGGGGAAGGCTGCACTGACAAGGCTGCACTGGGGAAGTCTGCACTGACAAGGCTGCACTGGGGAAGTCTGCACTGACAAGGCTGCACTGGGGAAGGCTGCACTGGGGAAGGCTGCACTGACATGGCTGCACTGACAAGGCTGCACTGGGGAAGTCTGCACTGACAAGGCTGCACTGGGAAAGGCTGCACTGGGGAAGGCTGCACTGACATGGCTGCACTGACAAGGCTGCACTGACATGGCTGCACTGACAAGGCTGCACTGAGAAGGCTGCAATGATGGGCGTTTAAATGTAAGTTTTTTTTCCCTTCAACTTCCCTCCTAAAAGTTTTTTTTTCCTTAAAATTCCCTCCTAAATTGGGGTGCGTGTTATACGCCGGTGCGTGTTATACGCCGATAAAAACGGTATGTACTGAGGATCACATCACTGAATAGCCCAGGATCCTGCAGAGCCTATACAATATAGAACCCAGAGGTGGTTCAGCTGCGTTGTCAGACCAAATTTAAATGTGCGCTCACATGCCCTGAGGTGAGGAGAACCACAAAGGTGGGCGCGGGGGGCACAAGTTTGCTGGCACGTTTGGATTAAGTTTGGAGCACCATCACAAAGTTTCCACTACAGAAAGAATATTTATAAGGATCACAAAGTTACACCTACATGGAAAATTTTATAAGGGCTTTTTCATATTCATGTTTACCACACTTAAATGATTAAGATATTTTCAATTTATTATTGGCACATCAGCACTTTACTAATAGAATGTATTATTCACTATATAGATTTTAATTTTGCAATGGATGTATATATATTTGTTGCACTACAGGATCTCTTTTAAGTTTACAGCGTGGCACATTGGTCTATATTATTCACTCATGAGCACACATGTATGGGAGTGTGATTAGTGCCAGCAGCTGAAACGACTGCAGTTATCTATATTAAGGTTATCTGAAGTGAATATCTCTGGCAGCTCGCAAGGTTTTTTCATGGAAAGGGTGGTGGTGTGGCTTGGTGACAAAATCAAGACAAGCACCAACCTGAGTAAACAATATATATACAAGGATTTTTAAGGGGATTTTTTGGGTGCTGAGATATTAAAACACAAATTGTTTGAAAAAGGTAATTATTTTATTACAAATAGAAAACAGATAAAAAGGTTTGTTCATAAAGGACAAACATTAAAATCAATACAGCTTGTTAAAGACATTCAATACAGTGTGGGAGTATCTTATCATAAAGGTGGTGACAATAGTGTAATTATCCTGACATTTTTGCCACCTTGGGCTTCCTCAGGGTATATGATTTGTAACACGATATGCGTCACTGACTTTAGCTCCCAGAGACTGTGAAAACAGGCCAACGCCAATGCGGCAAGCCCCAAGGGCGCACATAGAACGGTCAGGAGAGGTCTAGATGGACTCAGTCCATCTGGGCCTCTCCTGACCGTTCAATGTGCGCCCTTGGGGCTTGCCACATTGGCCTGTTTTGAGAGTCTCTGGGAGCTAGATTTGGTGACGCATATCATGTTACAAATCATATCCCCTGAGGAAGCCCAAGGTGGCGAAACATGTACTTTTTTTCATATTTAGACAGTGCTAGGAGGGTCTATTCATGCGACTGAAAGGTCAATGTTGAAAATGTGCAAATTCTTTACATAACGCGCTTGGAGGATACCTTACAGCTATGGTTTTACGGAACAGTACAATTTTCACAGACAGTATTAGCGAACGTGTGCACTAGCTGTGCATATTTGCCTGTGAATTTTTTTTTTTCTTTTACAATTAGTTATATGCATACAGTAGTGTCACCCCAAATATAATTAATTTCAGTTTGAATGTAGTAATAAAAGAAAAATGTAACAAGAAACAGTGTGGGATTCCTCTTAATATCCAGGTCTGTAGCTCTAATATTCTAACCAGATTCTTATCCAGACATGTAGCCTGGGTGCCTAAGGAGCTCGCAATCAAAATTAACGTAGAGTTTCCTAACTGACCCTAATCTTCCCCTATAAGTTTGTCTGCCTTCCTTATCCTTTCTCTGCAACAGCTTCTAAACACTGACACTGCTGCTCTTTGGCTGCAGCGTGGGTGCAGCACAGTATACCAGCCGTTTTTCATGTGGGTTAGCTGCATTTTTCCATTGAGTTGTATTATTCTATTATGTCCTGCCATTTTGGTGAGCTTTCTGAAAGTGCACCAAAAGCCCTGCATGTATTATTGGTCCTTCTAAGCCGGCTGACCTGCAGTGCATTAATATATGAATTTTCACAAGTGAACTGTTGCATTGGTTTGGTGGGTCTGCGAACCATGAAAAGACAAGGTTCACCTTGAACCCATAGTAGACCTGAATGTGAACCTCATCCCTAGAATTATATTATTGTCATGGTATATGGTTGGTGGGTTAGGTTTAAAAGGGCCTTCAGGAGGGATATTTTTTTCTTGTGCACCAGAAGCCCCACACTGAAGCTACCAGCATCTCAGTACTGAATGAAATGTACCACACTGACTTCATAAGTTTAATTATTACCTGAAAGTTTCCTTTGTATTCAGACATTAAAGGGTCAAAAAATGAAGAAGGACTTGGTACTCCAATCCAAATGATTTTCTTAACCCTGCAAGATAAGATTAATGGGACATGTGAGTTACAATTGTCATGTACTGAAATGAATGTTAGACATAAAACACATTTTCAAAAAGAAAACTTTCAGCATTATCTACAATATGAAGTGTATCTGAAGCCAGAATTTTATTGAAAGGCTGTTGTTGCATTCTGTGCACCTACTGGGGAAATTCACCTTCTCTATTTGTCCTGGTAACTATTGTCACTGGAACAAAAAATTATGGTATCCATAACTTTTCAGTGTCACTAGAACAGGAATACAGAATATATTTTCCAACTGGAACAAGTTATGGTGATAGCTTTCCAAGAGGGGATTTCTACTCCCTTTGCAGAGGCTATTTTCACACTTCCATTTGGCTTTAGATATGTTTTAACTTTAATATTTGTGATTTTTTTGTGCCTTCTTCTTCTGTCACAAAGGCATTTGTGACAGAAGAGACCGCTAGGACCACTTCTGTTATAAAATCCCTACATGTCAGTGGTTTTTAGCTTTTTAACTTAAAGAGTAACTTCACTTTTGTTGAGAAATAAATATTCCCCTCTGGGTGATCTATGTACATTACAAGGATTTTAACAAACTATATTGCAGGTTCCTACCTTTTGTTTTCCTGGAGAAATAGCTGTTTGTTTGTCTGTGTCCATGGGCAGAGTAAATCGGTATGGGAGTGGTTTTATAATTATCAATCAGCTACTGCACCTGCAGGGCTCTAATGTGGAAAATTGCAGGATCTGCACCCCTTTAGATTTGATTTCCCTTAGGGATAGTTTACCAAAAATGCAATTTTTGTTGCAGGGGTTGCTCAAAATCGAATTTGTATCTTAGTGCAGACTTCTGGGAAAATCAGTGAGCCAATCACACAAGCAGGAAATGACATATCAGGGGAGCGTTCTGTACACCATCTGTGCACAGAACACCTCCAGGTAGCCATATTGCATTGCATTTTACAGAAAATTGTCGCAATTGTATATGAAATATATTTATTTTATTATTTTCTCTTTTTTTTTTTCCCAGCGAAAGTGGAAATTGCAAGAACAATTGTGCGGTTGTGTGAGGCTGTACCCAAATAAAATTGATGTCCTTTTTTTCACACAAATATAGCTGGTGCTTTGGTGCTATTGGATTACTGCTGCGATTTTTATTTTTTGCTCTATAAACAAAAAAAGGAGCAACAATATTGAAAAACAACCCCAAAACAAATTTTTTTACTTTCTGCTATAAAACACACCCAATAAAATTTTTTTTAAAAAAATCTAATTTCTTAATCAATTTAGGTCAATATGTATTCTGCTACATATTTTTGGTAAAAAAAAATCCCGATATACGTATATTAATTGGTTTGAACAAACGTTATAGCGTCTACAAACTATGGGATATTTTTATGGCATTTTTATTTAGTTATTTATTTTTACTAGTAATGGTGGCAATCAGTGATTTTAGCGGGACTGCCACATTGCGGACAAATCGGACACCTATCAGGGGCGATCAAAGGGTTAAGTGTGCTAATATCTGGTGCTTGCTAACTGTGTGGGGGATGGACTGACTGAGGGAACACAGTGATCCGTGTTCCTGCTTAGCAAGATCTGTGTCCTCCCCTTTCATACGGTGGTCTGCCTTGTTTACATAGGCAGATCGCTGTTCTGCCTCTCTGGTGAAAGATCGCAGGTGGCCAGCGGACATCGGGCTTCCCCTCTGTCCAATGGGTGTGCGCGCCCACAGTATCTATTGAACGAAATGACGTACAGGTATGTGATTTTGCGCAATAGAGCCGCCCTGCCACACTATATATGCGGTAGGCGGTCCTTAAGTGGTTAAAGCTGAAGTCCAGGATAAATGGATAAATACTCCAATGGAATATATGTATATAGTAGCCGTTTAACCTGCTAATGTATTTGATTCCTGTCCAGCGAGTACTAGAGGGGGCAAAGCCAGGCTGGTGATGTGACTTTTCCCAGCTGCAGTTAGAACTGAAAAACAAAGCCTGTGAGTGGACAGGGATAAGGCCTCCTCCAACTGAGGTTATGTCTCTACTCTTCCATTCTGTCAACATTACTCTGACAGTTGTCCACACGGTAAAATGCTGTGTTTTACTGTGCAGACTAGTGTGAACAAGCCCTTTAGATACATCCACTTAGAAATTGATAACATTTTCATTTTTATAGAGATTCAAGTCATTGATATAACTGACTTTTATCCACATGTAAAAACTCCAGGCCTTTTTGACATTGTTTGTGTTCTAGACAGCCAGAAGCACTGACCCTTTAAGGCTTGATAAAGACCCATCAGACTCTACAGCCAATAAGGCTCTACAACATACACATGTGCTAAAGGGAATTATGCAGTGGCAGAACTTTCAGGGTCGCAGCAGTCCAGTGGCGGCTGGAGTTCAAAATTTTTTTTTTGGGGGGGGGGGGCGCAAACAAACGATTTTGTTGGCGCAAAAAATTCTGGAAAAAAAAAAAAAACATCAAACGCCGCCACTGTGCCATCAATTGTCGCCACTGTGCCATCAATTGTCGCTACTGTGCCATCAATTGCCGCCACTGTGCCATCAAACGCAGCCACTGTGCCCATCAAATGCCGCCACTGTGCCCATCAAACACCCCCACTGTGCAGTGTAAGTGAAGCATAAGAGGGAGATATGCACATAAATTATAATATTATTCACTCCAGCCCCCCCCCCCCCCCTTACAAATATAATACAACAGCCTGGAACTGACAGCCATCATACTTACCTTACACAGGCAGCTCCGCTCGGGCTGTGCGTCCCACGGAGCTGCCGATGTCACTTCCGGTTTCCATCTGGTCTCTGGAACAGGGAGGACGGAAGTAACTTGAACAACAAAGCATCCGACCGTAGTAATACTACGGGTGGATTCTGCCCGGTGCGATGGATTGTGCCGCAAGGCACTCGCCTTGTGGCACAATCCATCGCACTAGGCAACAAGCCCACAAATGAAGCTCCTCGTCCACAATCTCGTGATTGCATAGACATGGCGCTTCCCATAGTGCATTGTGTCTGGCGCCCGAACACAGTGCACTTAAGGACCCTGTTTTCTATTTTTTTTTTAAAGGGCCATTTTTAAAAATGTTTTTTTCTTAATTTTTTTGTGACTGCCTGAAGGGGCGGGGGCACCCGTGCGCCCCCTATGGATGGGCTGCCACTGCAGCAGTCGCACTTGCGACTGGGCCCTGGTGTTCTGCCACTGTGGGAAGGCCCAAGACCCGGCTGCTCCCCTGCACCTCTGGCTGCCCCTTTTAGTAAGCAGTGGGGGAAGGTGGGAGGCGGCAATCGGCAGCTCTTTGGTGCCCGCGGGTCACGGCATCTCCCTGGGGCTTGTAGTTCTCTCACCGAATGTTTTCAGTGGGGAGGGGAGGGGCCTCTGACCCGAGCATGTATCGGCTTCACTTTTCAGTGAGTCGCTCTGCTTCTACACTTTTGCCGATACATGCACGGGTCAGAGGCCCCTCCCCTCTCCACTGTATACATTCGGAGAGAGAACTACAAGCCCCAGGGAGATCCCACGACCCGCGGGCACCATAGAGCTGCAGATCGCTGCCTCCCACCTCCCCCCAGCAGAGACCAGTCAGGTACACGGGGAACCTCTGGAAGGGGGGGTGGCTGTTTAGGGACCCTGATGTAAGGAAGGGGCTGTCTGGGAACCCTGAAGTAAGGGTGCCCTCTGTGGGCATCTGATGTAAGGGGGGCTCTCTGGGGACCCTGATGTAAGGGGAGCCCTCTGGGGTCCCCGAAGTAAGGGGGAGCCCTCTGGGGACCCTGATGTATGGAAGGGGCTCTCTGGGGACCCTGATGTAAGGAAGGGGCCCTCTGGGGACCCCCCAATGTAAGGAAAGGGCTCTCTGGGGACCCTGATGTAAGGAAGGGGCTCTCTGGGGGACCCTGATGGAAGGAAGGGGCTCTCTGGGGACCCTGATGTAAGGAAGGGGCTCTCTGGGGGACCCTGATGTAAAGGAAGGCTCTCTGGGGACCCTGATGTAAGGGGGGGTTCTCTGGGGACACTGATGTAAGGGGGCTCTCTGGGGACACTGATGTAAGGGGAGGCTGTCTGGGGACCCTGATGTAAGGAGGGGCTCTCTGGGGACTCTGATGTAAGCAGGAGCTCTCTGGGGACCCTGATGTAAGGAGGGGCTCTCTGGGGACCCTGATGTAAGGAAGGGCTCTCTGGGACCCTGATGTGAGGAGGGGCTCTCTGGGGACCATAATGTAAGGGGGCTCTCTAGGGACCCTGATGTAAGAGGGGGAGAGCTCTCTGGAGACCCTGATGTAAGGGGGGCTCTCTGTAGACCCTGATGTAAGGAGGGCTCTCTGGGGACCCTGATGTAAGGAGGGCTCTCTGGGGACCCTGATGTAAGGAGGGCTCTCTGGGGACCCTGATGTAAGGAGGGGGCTCCCTGGGGACCCTGATGTAAGGAGGGGGGTCTCTGGGGACCCTGATGTAAGGAGGGAGCTCTCTGGGGACCCTGATGTAAGGGGGGAATCTCTGGGGACCCTGATGTAATGAGGGGGGCTTTGGGGATCCTAATGTAAATAGGGAGGCTCTCTGAGGACCCTGATGTAATGAGGGGGCTCTGGGGACCCTGATGTAAGGGGGGATCCGCACTCAGATATGTAATAATATGTTTATATATATATACAGTATATATATATATATATATATATATATATACATTTTATGAATACACACCCACACACGTATATTATATACAGTATCTCACAGAAGTGAGTACACCCCTCACATTTTTGTAAATAATATTTTATTATATCTTTGCATGTGACAACACTGAAGAAATTACACTTTGCTACAATGTAAAGTAGTCAGTTTACAGCTTGTATAACAGTGTAAATTTGTTGTCCCCTCAAAACAACTCACACAGCCATTAATGTCTAAATCACTGGCAACAAAAGTGAGTACATCCCTAAGTGAAAATGTGCAAATTGGGCCCAAAGTGTCAATATTTTGTGTGGCCACTATTATTTTCCAGCACTGCCTTAACCCTCTTGGGCATGGAGTTCACCAGAGTTTCACAGATTGCCACTGGAGTCCTCTTCCACTTCTCCATGATGACATCACGGAGCTGGTGGATGTTAGAGACCTTGCGCTCCTCCGCCTTCCGCCTTCCGCAATAGGGTTTAGGTCTAGAGACATGCTTGGCCAGTCCATCACCTTTACCCTCAGCTTCTTTAGCAAGGCAGTGGTCATCTTAGAGGTGTGTTTGAGGTCTTTATGTTAAAATACTGCTCTGTAGCCCAGTCTATTAAGGGAGGGGATCATGTTCTGCTTCAGTATGTCACAGTTCACATTGGCAATCATGGTTCCCTCAATTAACTATAGTTCTCCAGTGCCAGCAGTACTCATGCAGCCCCAGACCATGACACTCCCACCACCATGCTTGACTGTAGGCAAGACACTCCCACACACGCTTGACACCATCTGAATCAAATAAGTTTATCTTGGTCTAATCAGACCACAGGGCATGGTTGCAGTAATCCATGTACTTAGTCTGCATGTCTTCAGCAAACTGTTTGCGGGCTTTCTTGTACATCATCTTTAGAAGAAGCTTCCTTCTGGGATGACAGCCATGCAGACCAATTTGATGCAGTGTGCAGCGTATGGTCTGAGCACTGACAGGCTGACCCCCCACCCCTTCAACCTCTGCTACAATATTGGCAGTACTCATATCTCTGTTTCCCAAAGACAAGCTCTGGATATGATGCTAAGCACGTGCACTCAACTTCTTTGGTTGACCATGGCGAGGCCTGTTTTGGGTGGAACCTGTTCTGTTAAACCACTGTATGGTCTTGGCCACCATGTTGCAGCTCAGTTTCGGGGTCTTGGCAATCTTCCTATAGCCTAGGCCATCTTTATGTAGAGCAACAATTCTTTTTTTTTCAGATTTTTCAGAGTGAGAGCGATAACACCAAATTTAACACACTTGCTCCCCATTTACACCTGAGACCTTGTAACACTAACGAGTCACATGATACCGGGGAGGGAAAATGGCTAATTGGGCCCAACTTGGACATTTTCACTTAGGGGCGAACTTTTGTTGCCAGCGGTTTAGACATTAATGGCTGTGTGTTGAGTTATTTTGAGGGGACAGCAAATTTACATTGTTATACAAGCTGTACATTCACTACTTTACATTATAGCAAAGTGTCATTTCTTCAGTGTTGTCAAAAGAAAAGATATAATCAAATATTTACCAAAATGTGAGGGGTGTACTCACTTTTGTGAGATACTGTACATGTGTATGCCCGCCCAAGCATTTGACTCTCTTTATTTTGCTGCTATAGGCTCTAGCCCGAGATCTTTTGTGGACCTAGCAATGCCCCTGGTGGGGGCCCTTCATGGTTTCTTGCACTGGAGCCCTGAAGATTCTAGTTACGTCTCTGGAATTATGCTGACAGGAGAAGAGAGCAAAGTGAACAGAGCTATGACCTCATCAGTCCCCTGCCTCTTCACTGTCAAATTAGCAGTTAGTTGAGTTTTGACCACATTTTCTTGACCAAGCTATGATGATTTGGCTGTGTTATCTGTCACAGGTGCCTACATCACAGCAGCTGCATAGATTTACAAATACTTTCATCGGCTTTTTAATAGCAAAGCAAACTATAGTTATTTTTGACAGTACAATATAAGCTTGCTTGAAAAATCTCCTTTCAGTTTGCATGGTTTGCCTGCCCGCTGGCCTCTTTCTACAAATTCCTGGATTTTCGGCATGCTTTGCAGATTCACCTCCACTGTTTACTTTCAGTTTCTAAGGACTACATATCCCATAGTACCTTGCTGTCTATGAGCAATGATTCCTGTACTGACTCCGCCTCCTGGAACTCCTCCTCTCACAATCTTTATATGATTTTACATTTTGACCAAAGATATACATTAAACTTTGTACATAGCTGCTTTTCTGGAGATTGGCGTTATGCAAAACTGAAGCTTCATTTAAATATCCTCATCCTCTAATATATGCAAATATATAGTGCGGTTTTGTGTAATACTATACCTATTCTTCTGGATGAAGATGATCACCATTACTATAGACAAGGGCACGAGGACCAAAGCCAGTATCAACAATGATGTCGTGTTTGAGCCTGTAAGATATAACAATTGACAAATGTCATAATTTATATATACTGTATAATATATATATATATATATATATATATATATATATATATATATATATATATATATATATATATATATATATATATCTGTATATATACAGTGGGTAAAATAAGTATTGCACACGTCACCGTTTTTCTAGGTAAATATATTTCTAAAGGTGCTATTGACATGAAATTTTCATCACATGTTGGTAACAACCCATGCAATCCATACATATAAAGAAACCAATACAATAGGTTCAGAAATTAGGTTATGTGTAATAAAATGAAGTGTCTGTTGTGTGCAACATTGTCAAGATGTTTACAGTCCATGGCACTGTAACTAATCTCCCTAGTCATGGACAAAAGAGAAAAATTGAGCAAAGAGTTTGCCAAAACATCCCTGAGGAAGCCGAAATCCTTTTTGGAGAACGTGCTGTGGACAGACGAACAAAATTATAGCTTTTTGGTAAAGCCTATCAATCTACTGTTTTCAAAAAATGAAATGAGGTCTTTAAAGAAAAGAATATAGTCCCTACAGTCAAACATCGTGGAGGTTCCCTGATGTTTTGGGGTTGCTTTGCTGCTTCAGGCACTGGATGTCTTGCCTGTGTGCATGGCATTATAAAGTCTGAAGACTACCACAGAATTCTGGGGGGCAACGTAGGGCCCAGTGTCAGAAAGTTGGGTCTTCATCAGAGGTCATGGGTCTTACAGCAGGACAGTGACCCAAAGCACATATCAAAAAGCAACCAAAAAAGGTTTAAGTCAAAGTGCTGGAGAGTACTGAACTAGCCAGCAATGAGTCCAGATCTAAATCCCATGGAACATCTGTGGAGGGATCTTAACCACTTTAAGACCGGGCCTCTTTTTTAGATGTGGTGTTTACAAGTTAAAAACTGTTTTTTTTTTTGCTAGAAAATTACTTAGAACCCCCAAACATTATACATTTTTTTTTCTAACATCCTAGAGAATAAAATGGCGGTCGTTGCAATACTTTGTCACACCGTATTTGCGCAGCGGTCTTACAAGCGCACTTTTTAAAAAAAAAAATACACTTTTTTTAATTCAAAAACAGTCATTCAGACAACAGTAAAGTTAGCCCAATTTTTTGTTTATATTGTAAAAGATAATGTTACGGCGAGTAAATTGATACCCAACATTTCACGCTTCAAAATTGCGCCCGCTCGTGGTTGGCGACAAACTTTTACCCTTAAAAATCTCCATAGGTGACACTTAAAAAATTCTACTGGTTGCATGTTTTACAGAGGGGGTCTAGTGCTAGAATTATTGCTCTCGCTCTACCGATCGCGGCGATACCTCACATGTGTGATTTGAACACCGTTTTCATATGCGGGCACTACTCACATATGCGTTCGCTTCTGCACGCGAGCTAAACGGAGCGCGTTTTAATTTTTTTTTTCCCTATTTTACATTTAACTTTTTATTTTTACACTGTTTTGAAAAAAAAAAAAAAGTGTCACTTTGATTCCTATTACAAGGAATGTAAACATCCCTTGTAATAGAAAAAAAAGCATGACATGACCTCTTAAATATGAGGTCTGGGGTCAAAAAGACCTCAGATCTCATATTTACACTAAAATGCAATAAAAAAAATAAACAAAAAATTATCATTTAAAAAAAATAAACAAAATAAATTGGCCCTTTAAAAGCTATGGGCGGAGGTGACGTTTTGACGTCGCTTCCGCCCTGCAGTGTCATGGAGACAGGTGGGGGCCATCTTCCCCTCACTCATCTCCATGTCAGCCCAAGGGACAGACGCGAATGCGTCCGCTGCTGCCGACGGCTCCAGTAAGCGGCGGAGGGCACCGGATCGTGGCGAGGGGGGGTGTTGCGGATTGTCACTGGCCTGCCACCAGATGCAGATTGTCACTTGCCACACCTTGCGGATTGTCACTTTGCCACGTCACCTGCCACACATTGTGGATTGTCACTTTGCCACGTCACCTGCCACACGTTGTGCCATGTCACCTGCCACACGTTGTGGATTGTCACTTTGCCACGTCACCTGCCACACCTTGCAGATTGTCACTTGCCTGATAAGGTGGTGTTTTGCTTGTCTCTTGCTGTCCCAGAGTCGGGCAGCAGAGAGATAATGTAATCTCTCTGCTGCCCACTCTGCCTGCACAGTGAGGACGGAAGTTACTGCAGGGATGCAGGGCAGGCGCGGGGCAGTGAGAGATGATCTCATCTCTCTGCTCCTCCGCCCCCCGGCTAGCTGATTGGCCAGCTGCGCGCTCACACCGAGCCTCTTTTCTCACTCTCATCCACTCACACACACACACTCAGCCACCCGGCAAACCAGCCCGCCCACAAACCGCACCGACCGCAAACCGCGCTGCCTGCAAACCGCCTGCAAAACCTGGCCCGCCAGCTCTCTTACCCACCCATGGAGCTGCCCGTGGAGGCGCCACGGAGCCGCCCTCTCTCACCCACCCGCGGAAAAGCTCGCGGAGACGCCCGCTCTCTCACCCGCCCGGCAAAACATTTCTCGGGGGTGGCAATTGCCCCATTGCCCCCCCCCCCTGGATCCGTCCCTGCCTGAGCTACTGGAGCAAGGCAATTTTTATGGCTCAATCTGAGACGTGAAGGATGAAAGATCTCCAAATATGGCCTAAAATGCTTGCCTTAATGGACCATGTGTCATTTACCAAAGCCGTACCTATGTCCACAGAGGAGCCACATAGTGCCCCTAAGGCATGTATTTGGGAGGCACAATCCCAAAATAACAGAAAGCATTCTGTCATGGAACTCTTTACTGACTCACTGCCTGTGATTAGCGCAGCGCAGTGCCGACTTCCTGGCGGGCTCTGCACGTGGGGTGTGCGAACATGCCGGAGCTCATCCTTATAAAACAGTTAGCTTAGTAAAAAAAAAAACACTGCTAGAGGGAGACTAAAGCTTCCATCTACAGCTCTAATTCAGCAGGTGGTTCATGAGCTAAACCTAGTCCTGCCAGGAATTAGGGCATAATGAAAAAGTTTGTTCAGAACAGTGACAAAAAAAGGTAGGATTTTTCAACAGAATTGCAATAATATTCTGCAATGTACACAAACCAAGAGAAATGTAGACATCATAAACATGCTTCTCCCTGTATTTTTTGCTTGAAAAACTGGAGAGCACATAGAAATATAAAAGTATATCCCATATCTCAACAGGCCAAGGCTGGCTCCAGTAGTCATCCACAGGTGACTCCTCTAACTTCTCTGGAAATCCTGGTCTTTTGAGGGGGTTGGCATAATGGCAACAGTAAAGCAAACATGAGAAGCCACCAATAGGTTATTGCCATGTGTGAACAAAGTGTTACTTTGTGTACCTGTTATGCAGAGTACCCCCTGTGGAAGAGCTCAAGCTATGCATAGAGGCTGCAGGGAGCAAGGCACCACAATACCCAGCAATGCAGCATTCATTTGGATACAAAACATTTTTCAAATTCAGATTACCCATCCTCCGTCATCCGACCTTAAACACCGGCACAGCGCGGGTGCGCGTGCATAGGGGAGACTCTGCCAACACCGCTGCCCACTTTACATGGACCCAGCAGACCCAAGACAAAGTTGTTAGCCCTGACAAAAGCCGCCCGAGGACCAGCAGCGGGGCTCCCTGGATTATGGGTCATTTAGCCAAGACACCAGGGACTGTGTCCAGTCTAATCCACACATGGACGGATGGACGGCCAGCTATTTAGACCAGCCGGGTAGAGGAGCACACCTAGGTCCTGTGCATAGGAGGGAAAAAAAAGACCGCCGAGGCTGTAGGTGGGCTCAAATTTATATGAGTTAAGTCCTGGAGGCATGGGGGGGTGGAGTCTATACCCAGCTTTGCTGATATGGAGCCGTCAGGAAAAGGTATTTATAAAGTTTTTTATATCTATACACAAATGTTTGCCTTTCATTTCAATTTTTAACTGAATGGGTTGTTTTACAAGGTGATCACTTACAATCACTTTAACTTTATATCCAAGTCTCCTTTTGTCCTTTTCCCACTTATACTTAAAGTTTAATGAAAGGCAAAACTTTTTTTTTAGTTTTGGATAGAATTGAGATGGATTAGAACACCCACTCAGTTTTTTATTGCTGTTTGTGTCCCATTATGGAGATTACCCCTGCTCTTTTGTCCTGTGCACCATTATTGTTGAAAGTGAAAGCAAAAATCCCAATTTTTGGGTTGTGCCTGGAAAAGAAATATAGGGGAAATTTTCAAATGAAGATACTAGTTCTGATGGCCTGGGGGGCCCAAAGGGATTTCCCTAATTTGCAGGGATTTTCTCTCACTTCCTGTTTTAGCTATGGCACAGTAAGTGTAGGTAGATCTCCCCAATGGGCAGATGGCAAGAAAAGGATGGTTATAACCCTCCATTACGCTGTCCAAATGTTCATATACAGTACTTTATTGTATGTAAAATATTTTTAATACATGATTCTTTACATCATTACATTGTATGTTACATCTAAACAATCCAGCTAATTAAGCTAAGGCCAGGTGCAGCGCAGTGTACCCACATTTTTTGTGAGGGTTACCCTCAGTTTCCTATAGACTTTCTATTATGTTCCGTGTTTTTGGCACGTTTTCTGAAAGCATGACAAAAATGCAGGACATAAAAGAATGTCTATGGGAAACTGTGGGTCGCCCACATAAAAATCCACAGGTACATTGTACTGCACCCATGCTGCAGACAAAACTCAGCCAGCCAGTGTGAAAGTGGCCAAACCTGAAAAGGGGATTCTGTTTTTTAAAATAAGGACTTTCTTGTAGCTTTTCTCTCATCAGGGAGCTAAGATGTGAAAATGCATCAGTTTCATTTATCCAGGTCCGAGCACTAAAGGCTTATACCCAGAGTATATATCCTTTTGTGCTGATATAATAAAATAGCCATCGCAGCAGCAGGGCAAGCTGTTTACAAATTTTCATAAAGAGGACTCAGCACCTTCTAGATGAACAGCTGTTTCTAGTGGAAGGTGGATGTGGATGAGTTTTAAAGGCTTTTTATAGGCTCTGAGGGGGGATGAGTTGCACTAAGCTAATGACATCACTAATAAGGAGTATGAAGGATTAGGGATGGTTCCGATGTTCGAGTCGATTGCTCACAAACAAACTGAACATATGGGGCGTTTGCGGCAAATTTCGAGCGCCACGGAGAGCCCCATTATGCACTGCGGAAGGCTGCTGATTGGCCAAAGCATGCACCTGACCTACATGCTTTGGCCAATCTTCTGTGAGAGCCATGATTGGGCAAAAGCAGGATGCCTTTAGCCAATCATGGCTCAGGGGGCAAAGTCCACATCCCACACTATGTAAGGCTGCTTACACGGCAGCTGTATGTAGTGTGATGTGGAGATTGAGAGAAATAGACCCCTTTCAAACTGGGGTGGCTGGTCCATTAGCGGTAAAGCGCTGCTAGTTTTATATAATACAGTGTGTACAGTTTCTAATACACTTCAGGTGGTGTACACAGTATATAATACAGTGCAGTCGATGTACAGTACATAATACAGTGCAGGCGGTGTACACAGTATATAATACAGTGTGTACAGTTTCTAATACACTTCAGGCGGTGTACACAGTATATAATACAGTGCGGTCGATGTACAGTACATAATATAGTGCAGACGGTGTACACAGTATATAGTACAGTGTGTACAGTTTCTAATACACTTCAGGTGTTGTACACAGTATATAATACAATGCAGGTGGTGTACAGTATATAATACAGTGTTGTGCAGTGTGAAAAAAAAATCCCCATTATGTCCGGAAGGCCACCAAGGAGAGGCAGATGCTCACAGGCCACTAAAAGAATGCAAGCAGCCTCTGTGTCTACAGTGAAAAATGGTGGCCTGGACATAGTGCATCCTCTGCGGGCAGGGCACGCTTGTCCTTTTTTTCTGCTGCTGGCCCTGTTATTGAGCCACAACATGCAGAAGAGTTGATAACTAAGCTGTCCTCACCCTCCTCATCTTCTGTCACCTAGGCTCATACTAGTTTACCCTCCAACGCAGCTGCCAAAGCAGGCTATTCCACCGGCTTCTTGTCCACAGTTTCTCCTTCAACTGCCCCTACTACGCTCAGTGCTGTCATTTGAGCAGAGACTGTAAGGGAATCTCACTCTACAAGATACCTATTGGGAACTATGTGCCATGGATAAGGAAGCTGTATAGTTAGTGGGGGATCCCCTAACTGATCCAGACATTGCCACATTAGTTGTCCTCAATACCCTTATATTATTGGTTCTGTCAACCATCATCAATTGTCCTAAGGTCTCCGCTGTGAGGTTGCCTTATGAATTGGTTTAGAAGTAACGTGAAGATATTTCCACCTGAATTTCAAGCTGCGCTGTGGATACTGTTCTCTGCTTATCCTTCCCCTCTGTTTTTTGACTAAAAATAATACGCCATAAGCTCCTGAAGAAGCGGCTGTTGAATACACGTAGAGCTGAGCTATATTATGACACAACGCCTTTTCATTCTACTTATCAAATATTGGAGAGCGACCTGTTTGGTCCCCTATCTTTCGTAAATTACTGTATATGTATGTAGGTGGTGTGTTGTTTATGCTTCAAAGCATTTTTGTGAATATTCAATGAAATTTTATGCAATTGATTTGTATGTTTTATAAATAATAAATGTAATAGATTTATTTTAAATCTATACTTGTGTTATGCCTATAAAGTCCATCATCCACAAACCTATTTTTATACTTATATTTATTTTTTGATAAAGGAATTGTCCAAAACTGTCTATTGTGGTTTTTACTTTTTGACACTTTTTTTGGTGAATAAATTAAAATTAAAATCCATACCAGACCCGAAGCCAGCAATACATTACAGCCCCGAGCAAATTTAAATGACATTTTTTCCTTTAGAAATGTAATTTGCTGCAGCACTGTTGTACACATCACACAGATACGCCTCTTTACAGGCTGACTAAGGGGACCACCCAGGCAAGATATTCAAAGGAATATTTCATTTTTATTGTTTCACTTTAAGCATTATTAAAATCACTGCTCCTGAAAAAACTGTTATTTTAAAAACTTTTGTTTGCATTGATACATGTCCCCTAGGGCAGTACCCGGGTCCCCATACACTTTTTATGGCAATGACTTGCATATAAGACTTTAAAATGAGCACTTTTGTTTTTTCATGTTCATGTCCAATGGACTTTAATAGGGTTCAGGCAATTTTTTGCTTGTTCTCATGTTCTGGTGCAAACCGAACGGGGGGGGGGGGGTGTTCCGCCCATCCCTATGAAGGATCTCAGCTTTGGGGACGAAATGTGATGTGACGTTTAAAGTGATTCATTTTTTTAAATAAAAAACATACTTACCTGCTCTGTGCAATGATTTTGCACAGAGCAGCCCTGATCCTCCTCTTCTAGGGTCCCCCCATTCACTCCTGGCTCCTCCTGCCTTTGGTGTACCCACCTTAGCAAGCCACTTGCTGGGGAAGGGGGGACTCCTGCTGGTTGATCCCAAGCTGCACTGTGTGCATCTACTGACATGCACAGTGAGGCTTGTCCCTGGCCCTTTTCCCTTTCACTGGATTCAATTGATAGCAGTAGGACCCAATGGCTCCTGCTGCTCTCACTGAGTCCAGTGAGGAGGGAGAGAGAGAGAGCAGCGCCACTGCTCTCAGACACATCGCTGGATCCAGATCCGGCTTAGGTAAGTATTTAGTGGGGGCTGGGGGGAAGCTGCACCTCAAAGTTTTTCTTTTACCTTATTTACAGAGAATACATTAGGGTAGAAAAACTTTTGCTTTTAGAACCACTTTAAGGGGGATATGATCATCTTGTATAAATACAGTAAATGGTTTATATGGTAAACTTACAACAAAATTGTTCACTTTAAGATCATTGCGAATGACAAGAAGGAACTTTTTCCATCTGAAAATAAAAGAGGTTTAACCTCTGCTTATGGAAAGGCTTTTTTACAGTAGAGCTGGGAAAATGTGGAATAGACTTCCACAGGAGCTAGTTCTAGCCATCTCTGTAGTTTGTTTTAAAAAAGAGCAGTTGTATTTCTAATGCCCTGTACACACGGGCGGACTTTTCAGCAACAAAGGTACGACAGTCTTTCCTATGGACTTTCCACAGACTTCCAACGGACTTTCGAAGGAACGGACTTGCTTATACACGATCACACCAAAGTCAGACGGATTCGTACGTGATGATGTACGACCGGACTAAAATAAGGAAGTTCATAGCCAGTAGCCAATAGCTGCCCTAGCGTCAGTTTTCGTCCGTCGGACTAGCATACAGACGAGCGGATTTCTCGATAGGAACTGGGTCTGGCGGAGTTCCAACGTAAAGATTTGAAACATGTTCCAAATCTAAAGTCTGTCAGATTTTCGACAGAAACAGTCCGCTGAAGGTCAGATGAAGCCCACACACGGTCAGATTGTCCGCCGGATTCGGTCCGTCGGACCAGTCCGGTCGAAAAGTATGCTCATGTGTACAGGGCATAAATGTACATAATATAAGTGGCTGGTAATATTTAAGTAATAAAACTACAAATTGTTGATTCAGGGAGTATCTTTTGCTGGCTGAAGCAAATTACACCATACTTTATAAGGGTGTTTTTGTATCTCTCTGGGTCAACAGTGGGTTTAGGGTCCTGTGGATGTATGTTTTTTTCCTGTTGGTTGAACTTGATTGACGTGTTTTTTAAATCTATGTATCTTTCTGAAATTTGAAGGATCTCATCATGATTTACAACCAGGCTGTGAAGAGCTATTTAGAGTGTTTTTGTATCCAAAATTGTGAAATAAGATCAGAAAAGAGGTAAACAGATTGTGACGTGTCTTAAAGGCAAAGCATAGCTGCTGTATATACTCCATGACCCTCCATCACAACAATCAATACAGCACACATTACCTTCACTAGGCGTTCTCCATTCTACAGACTGGCTCCAGTGACTCCATTTTGCTCCTGGCTGATCTTCACTACCATACCTGGCTTTTACTCGCACCTTGGCTTCATATGAAGTGTCAAGTTTGAGGCCACGCAGTAAAACAAAAAGCTCTTTCTCCCAAAGTGTGATATTGTTTGCTTCCTGAGAACAGTAAAAATTTAAATTTTAATCTGTAAAAGTCAATACACTTACCGTAATTTATCAACATTCAAGTCCATTAGTACAAAGTGTTCCACATACTTCCTAAAATCCTACTGTCAGTCTGCCACAGATCTCAAAATACATGGTTGTGTCAAATTCCACTACCTTTTTGATTTGAAAATCAGAACAGTTGTAGTAATATAGTGCTAAATGAAAGTATGACTCCTGGTCTTGTACAGCAAGTGTTTGTAACATATCTAGTATTCACAATTAATTTTTTTTATATTACCAATGTCTTAGTAAGGCTATTCATAGTGGTGATTATTTGATCATTTTGGAATTTATTAGATGACATTATCTAAGTTCTCATTGGAAACACAGATTGAACAGGTTAGAAAATGTTGTTCCCTTGTAAGGTGGTATCAGTAGTGGCATCAATATTGTATGCCTACATCAGTCTACTTTTGTTAACTCTGTTCTTATAAATATGAATGCTCAGTTAAGTTCATGTTTATAAAACCCTGGCTATATAAGGTGTAAGGGAAGAGTTATGGACACCTTTTAGATACAGTATCTCACAAAAGTGAGTACACCCCTCACATTTTTGCAAATATTTTATTATATCTTTTCATGTGACAACACTGAAGAAATGACAATTCGCTACAATGTAAAGTAGTGAGTGTACAGCTTGTGACTCAACACATAGCCATAAATGTCTAAACCGCCGGCAACAAAAGTGAGTACATCCCTAAGTGAAACTGTCCAAATTGGGCCCAATTAGCCATTTTCCCTCCCCGATGTCATGTGACTTGTTAGTGTTACAAGGTCTCAGGTGTGAAAAAGGAGCAGGTGTGTTTGGTGTTATCGCTCTCACTCTCTCATACTGGTCACTGGAAGTTCAACATGGCACCTCATGGCAAAGAACTCATGGCAAAGAACTCTCTGAGGATCTGAAAAAAAAGAATTGTTGCTCTACATAAAGATGGCCTAGGCCAGTGATGGAGAACCTTGGCACCCCAGATGTTTTGGAACTACATTTCCCATGATGCTCATGCACTCTGCTGTGTGGTTGAGCATAATGGGAAATGTAGTTCCAAAACATCTGGGGTGCCAAGGTTCCCCATCACTGGCCTAGGCTATAAGAAGATTGCCAAGAACCTGAAACTGAGCTGCAGCACAGTGGCCAAGACCATACAGCGGTTTAACAGGACAGGTTCCACTCAGAACAGGCCTCGCCATGGTCGACCAAAGCAGTTGAGTGCACATGCTCAGCGTCATATCCAGAGGTTGTCTTTGGGAAATGGAAGTTTAAGTGCTGCCAGCATTGCTTCATAGGTTAAAGGGGTGGGGGGGGGGGGCAGCCTGTCAGTGCTCAGACTATACGCCGCACACTGAACTCTGAATTTAATTGGTCTGCATGGTTGTCGTCCCAGAAGGAAGCCTCCTCTAAAGATGATGCACAAGAAAGCCCGCAGACAGTTTGCTGAAGACAAGCTGACTAAGGACATGGATTACTGAAACCATATCCTGTGGTCTAATAAGACCAAGATAAACATATTTGGTTCAGATGGTGTCAAGCATGTATGGTGGCAACCAGGTGAGGAGTACAAACACAAGTGTGTCTTGCCTACAGTCAAGCAAGGTGGCGGGAGTGTCATGGTCTGGGGCAGCATGAGTGCTGCTGGCACTGGGGAGCTACAGTTCATTGAGGGAACCATGAATGCCAACATGTACTGTCACATACTGAAGCCAAGCCTGATCCCCTCCCATCAGAGACTGGGCTGAAGGGCAGTATTCCAACATGATAACGACCCCAGATATACCTCCAACACGACCACTGCCTTGCTAAAGAAGCTGAAAGTAAAGGTTTAGGTCATGTCTCCAGACCTAAACCCTATTGTGGGACATCCACAAAAGAAAGGTGGAGGAGTGCAAGGTCTCTAACATCTATCAGCTCCGTGATGCCGTCATGGAGGAGTTGAAGAGGACTCCAGTGGCAACCTGTGAAGCTCTAGTGAACTCCAGGCCCAAGAGGGTTAAGGCAGTGCTGGAAAATAATGGTGGCCAAACAAAATATTGACACTTTGGGCCCAATTTGGACATTTTCAATTAGGAGTTTACTCACTTTTGTTGCCAGCGGTTTAGACATTAATGGCTGTGTGTTGAGTTATTTTGAGGGGACAGCAAATTTACACTATTATACAAGCTGTACACTCACTACTTTACATTGTAGCAAAGTGTCATTTCTTCAGTGTTGTCACATGAAAAGATATAATAAAATATTTACAAAATTGTGAGGGGTGTACTCAGCAGGGAGTTGCTAATTTTGATCCTTGTGTTGCCAGTGCAGTTGAAAAAAAGTCAATATACCAATCAACTTGTGTTCAACCACCCTGTCAGATAAAAGTCGTTAGTCGTTTGATCAGCGGCTTTAGCCAATAGTTGCAGCTGCTGATCTGTGTATTCTGACAGTGGGGGAGTCATCCCATGTCAGAATACAATAGGACAGCAGGAAGGATCCCCCCATCCACCGTGAATGTGTGGATGGATAGGGAAATCAGTTCAGTCTTTTTCGTTCAGCTTGATGGATAACTGAAAAAACTGAACAGCATATGGCCAGCTTAAGAGCTTTCCATAGACATGCAAGAATTTTTTGGCTGAAAATGCATGTTTTTGTACTATGTAGACACCCCGAGAGACTCCTGATATGCATCCAGGTTAGTGACACAAAAAGTTTTGAAGGAAATGGAGCTGCATTTTTAAAAGAAGAAGTCAGCAAAGGAAATCTACATGTTCCCTCAGTACTGGCTACCTTTATGGCTTTTAAACATGGAGGTTTGTTTGCATCTGAGCTGCTGTTCTTCCCCATACAATACAACTCATTGTGAATGTAGAAACAACTCAATACAGCTCCAAAGTAGCTCGTACACAGCTCAAAGCTAACCAAAAACAATCAAAAGCAACTCAAAAGAGCCTGAAAGCACACCACTTTTGAATCACTTCTGGAGTTTGATGCCTGTATATACAGGTGCATCTCATAAAATTAGAATATCATCAATAAGTTAATTTATTTCAGTAATTCAATTCAAAAAGTGAAACTTATATATTTTATATAGATGCGTTATACACAGAGTGATGTAATTCAAGCATTTCTTTCTTTTAATTTTGATGATTATGGCTTACAGCTAGTGAAAACCCAAAATTCAGTATCTCAGAAAACTAGAATATTACATAAGACCAATAAAAAAATGGATTTTTAATACAGAAATGTTGGCTTACTGAAAAGTATGTCCATGTATAGTATAGTATGCACTCAATGCTTGGTCAGGGCTCCTTTTTCATGAATTACTGCATCAAGCCATGATTATCACAATTAAAATTATTATTATTATACAGGATTTATATAGCGCCAACAGTTTACGCAGCACTTTACAACATTAGGGAGGACAGTACAAGTACAATACAATTCAATACAGGAGGAATCAGAGGGCCCTGCTCGTTAGAGCTTACAATTGAGGAACAAATAAATAAATGCTTGAAATATATCACTCTGTGTGTTTATATAAAATATATAAGTTTCTCTTCTTGACTTACTGAAATTAACTTTATAATAATATTTTAATTTATGAGATACACCTGTATATTCTATTGATGTTTCGACCCAAGACAGATGCATAATTTGATTACCTGCCAGGATGCCCTTACAGGTTTATAGAGGACTTCAGTCTTTGTATAAAATATATAGTTTGAAATAATGAGCCAGGTTAGATTCCATATACCATCTTTTGTCATCTTAATATCTAGAGACTCTGGTGGATCCAGGCGCACTGTAAATAATAATAATAATAATTATGTTAATACTGTTTGTCATATAAAAACAAAGTTGCAAACATCCTTTTAGGACCCAATGTGAAAAGAAAGCTTAAACTGCACATCTGTCATTCATCCCTGACCCATGCATAGATAAACCCTGAGATGAGGAGTATTTTTTGAAGTGGCACTAACAATAAAAAAAAAGATATTCTATATATTGTTAACCAAAAAAAAAAAAATAACAAAAAACACATTCTATTGCTCTCAGCCTCCTCCAAACAATTTTTTTTATTGTTGCTGTGATCCGCTTTCCTGGTAGATGGTGGTTACGTTTGATCTCCATGGTCATACTCTATGTAGGAACGTAGCCACCCTCTCTTACTTGCTCCTGAGATGGAATAAGGACTGTGAACTATCACATTTGTTGTGTGCATAGAGTAGTGCAGATGACCACAACTAACGTGCACTGCTTGTTCCAAAGAAAAGAAGAGGTTCAAGAGCTCACAGAGGATGTTACTAGGAGGTAGAAAGATACAGTAAGGAACAATTTAATTTAAGGTCATGGGGCCATTAAGTAGTGGATGTGTATAGATTATTTTTGTAGAGTAAGGATAATTGTTTTTTTTTTGTCACTTTAAAATCAGAGATAATATATTTATTTATTTATTAGTGCATTCTTATTTTTTATTATTCTGTTTTGTAAAGCTTTAGGGTTCGATAAAGCACTTCACAACCTGGTAAAGCTGCACTCAATAACTTATAAATGTACCTCATACCTTTAAGCAATTGTTACCCTACAAAAAAAAAAAAGCATCCTGTTTCTTTAGAGCATGAATAACAGCACATTGCTTGTGCAGTGTCATTTGGCCCCCTGTATCACCTGAAATACCTGGCTGATCCTGCCTGGTTCTGCCCTCCCCCTGTAAACTGACCATGGTTTATCATGGTTGCTGAGCCCTAACACCATGGTCAGTTTACATGCCTCCAGCATATGCAGCTCTCCTCTTTGCTCTCCTCCGTCTCCCCCCTCCCCTCTCTGCCTGTCGGCTAGTGACAGTGTCAGCCACTCCTGCAGATAAAATATCATTTACATTTTATATAATCTTCTGTTTCCTAATCCTATGTGTCCCTGTGTGTGTGTTTTATTAAAAAAATGCAATCTATACTTTATGCCAGAGCGTCACTCAACGCTCAAGTGACCGGCCGCCTCTCTCCTCCTCTTCTCTCGACAGATGTCAGTGGGGGATTCTCTGCCCCTCCCACTGCAGCTGTCAGATGGAGAAAGGAGAAAGGCAGCCAGTCACATGAGTGAAATCAGGTGGAGACTGCATTTTCTTTTATAAAATGCACACACAGGGGCA
The DNA here is from genome assembly GCA_037952925.1 of Lithobates clamitans. Lineage (NCBI taxonomy): Eukaryota > Metazoa > Chordata > Amphibia > Anura > Ranidae > Lithobates > Lithobates clamitans. The sequence continues at coordinate 2,000,418 of JBBGZY010000224.1, forward strand.
CACAGGATTAGGAAACAGAGAAGATTATATAAAAAGTATATAGTGGCTTAACAACCACTTTTAGGCTGGGTTCACACTTGAGAACACAGCAGCTCACAGCAGGAGGCCAGTGATTCTCCATTCACCATGTCAGGTCTGATTTCTGCCAGAATTTTGGGCTGAATTCGGGCCTGAAATGGACTCAAAGACGCACAGGGCTCCTGTGCAATTCGCACCGGAGCTGCTGCAAAGATGTGTGTACTGGCTCCGTAGAGAGCCGGTCACAATCTCCTGCTATGTGAATTGGATGCAAGAAAACACGCATCCAATTCGCATAGGTGTGAACCCAGCCTAAAGCAACAATATTAAAGTGAAATTATCATGGTTTTTGGTCTATTTTATTTTTTCTGACATTCATTCATTTCTAAACCGATGTTTTATATGTTTTTCATGATGCAATTGAAATAGTTATTTTACAAATCCAAGGAACTCCCATGATGCTTATGGGACAGACCATTAAATGTTTTCCAAACAGCAGTAGTTGTTTGCTTGCCAGCTGTCTTTCTCTAATTGAAACTTTGTATGGAGTTTTGAAAAGAGAAATATGGCAGAAAGATGAGTCATTTGATTTTCAAAACTGCAAAGCAATTGAAACATAAAATGGTGGTTTTGATTGATTGCAAGAAAATTTTATCGAAACTGCTTCAATTAAACCTGCCAGAAAATTTATATATTCAATATATATTTATATATTCAATATATATATTATTATATATATATTCATTTATACATTCATATATTTATTCATATATATATATTTTTATATTCAAACACTATCCATTCCCTGTAAAAATGTTTTATGCTCTATCAGTTAAATTCAATGTGGAAGATAGATGACAGTTGGCATCTGAATGTTTCTTTCTGCTTGGTGGCTTTGGAGCAATAACCATAGTTTAGTACTGACATTTGCATACACGAGGTCCATTCATTTATCATAGTTTCTGAAATCAAAAGTGTCAACCACTTTCAAACCTTTCATTGAAAACAGAATGTGTAGAATGAAGGTTTGAACCTGATTACCTGTTCCAGGGCAATACAAACAATTCATTGTTTGACAATGAAATAAAAATTTGAAAAAAGAAAGAAAAAAAAAAGAAATAAAGAAAGAGAAGAAGAAAGGAAGAGTGACTGCTTACCATAATCATATGGTACAATTTTTTTTTTACTTGTCACGATTTTCTTGGCATGTGCATCGCTACAGTCCACATTCATGTTTACATTATGTCCAATTGTCAAAGGACTGTCAATCTAAAACCAATAATCAAAACAGCACATAAACAAACAGGTCAGGTGCAATGCCAAAACCCCATGGTGAACTGTTATTCTTTCTCACTTTATTAAAGAAAACCTGTGCTGATACCTTCCCTTTTAAAAATGCTAGTTGTCTGAATCCTTCTGATTTCAATATGTTGAACCAAAATTAGAAGATCACAGTGTTGTCAGCTCCAATTTTTTCAGATAAGACTAGAGATATGCATGTCAGCCAGTGAATTCTCTCTTAGGACTATTGACATGGTCAAAGGGACCACATACCAGTTCACTTCCTGGCCCTCAGCCAGAATGTTCTCTGTCCCCTGGACACATCTGGTCATTTGATAGGATTCAGTAGCGTTATATTTTTAACAGGAGCATGACACCACTGTTTGGTGAACTAAAGTTCTCCGTAGTTTCTGTACAGGTCAAAATCCAAAGACACCACATTTAACTATGCATTGAAAGAACACTATATCATGCCTCATGTTACTTTTTACATATTTATAAAAATACTTTAAGATAATAATGTAAGAATTCCAAGATTTAAGAAATAGCATTTATACTTACATATTTGCCATTATAGGTTAAACGAACTGCACAATTTCTTGGGTTTTCGTTGAGTGAAAGAGTGCAGGATCCAGATATATCTCTGTAAGACAGATAGAAGATTGCTTTATAGGGACATATTACAGATATTCCAAGTTACTGTCACAGCTGCCAGCTCAGTGTTTAATTGCTTATTGTTATTTCCTCCATTACAATTTTGTGCAAACCTGAAATTTACATATGCTGAACTAAAGAAGGGGACTGTGTAAGGGAAATCGTATGCATAAGCGTGAACAAAGACGTGCACGAAGATGTGCAAAGGAATTCTCAAGTGACAACTAGAGGTTCCGTAACTCATGCGCATGCACATAAGAATTTGCGACTCACTAAGGTGCTCGTTCCTGATACTTGATTGCTGACCTAGCTTGTGACCCAACTCTGCCTTTGGCCTACTGTTCCGGTGCCTTCTCTGCTTGCTTGATATTGACCCTGGTTTAGCCCTGACTCTTCTCTGGATCCGATTCTATACCTCTGCTGCTTGGCCGTTACCGACGTCTGCCTGCCTGACCACCCGAGACCCTGCATCCGCCTGCTCTCCACCTTGGTTGCTGTCTGCTGTCCTGCACCTGCTGCTGTGTACCTGCACCTGCCAGTCCACCAGCCTGCCTGCTGTCCTACACCCTTTGGCGTGTATCCACATCAGCCAGTTCACAAACCTGCCGGCTGCTTGGCACCTGCTGCAAGTACCTTCTGTCCAGGATCTCCAACCAGGCACCCATGCCACTCCGTGCCCTGTTATATGCTGTCACCACCTTCAGGAGAAACAGGAGAGGAGGTGTAAGGGAAAGCCCTTCTGTCAGCTCGGTCTCAACCAGGTATGTGACAGACTGACTCTACAATCTAGTAATTCAATCATCAAAGTCCTGATTTGCATAGATTGGAGTTTGCCAGAATAGACCCCTCAAAATTGTAATTTAGCTCTGGTTGACATTCCCGTATTTCATACATTGCTAGAATGCGCGCATGATATTGCACCATAATGTGCATTAACGCTCTCCATTAGGCCAGAACGATCTGGATAGGCCCTTATTCAACCACCCTTTGAAAAAAGTGATAGCAGTCATGGAAGAGTATTATAGGCCTTTTAATTATTGCTGATTATCAGAATAATTACCTTAGAAATAGAATACAGTGCCTTGAAAAAGTATTCATACCTCTTGAAAGTTTGCACATTTTGTCATTGTAACGGAACGTCCCACACTCTGCTTGAGTGCGTCCATCATCATATAGCCTCCTCAAGTCTGAACATCAGATGTCAGAAAAAAACAACCAACCTCACCCAACCAAAGCAAAAAGAGGACATCAACACGAACATCACACAACCGCCAGACTTCTTCTTGACCCCACTGACACGATTAAAACCACTATGAGAAGCCTTCTAGACAGCACATCACCAAATTACATCATTCCTACGAAACTCCTGAAAGAATGCTCCGATATCCTAGCTCCCACTATAACACACCTAATAAATCAGTCGTTTAAAGAAGGGATTGTGCCAACCTCCCTCAAGCAAGGCACCGTCAAACCCCTGCTAAAGAAACCCAATCTCAACCCTAAGGACCCTAACCACCGCAGACCGATAACAAGCCTTAGCACCATCTCCAAGATTATGGAGAAAGCGGTAGTACAACAGTTACAACGCCACCTGGACACACATCAACTTCTGGACACTCTACAATCAGGCTTCCGCCCAGGCCATGGCACAGAAACGGCACTTCTAAAAATATGGGATGATGCCCTCGAAGCAGCAGATGACGGAGAATCATGTCTCCTGATACTGCTAGACCTTAGTGCAGCATTTGATACAGTGGACCACAATACTCTACTTGTCCGCCTCACAGAAGTTGCAGGAGCCACAGATTTGAGTCTAAAATGGTTTGTATCCTTCTTAGAGAATTGCTCTCAGACAGTGAAACTGGGAGCATTCACCTCTGACACCCAGACATTTCCTGTGGAGTCCCCCAGGGTTCACCCTTGTCGCCAGTGCTATTCAACATCTACATCCGCCCACTCCTCAAAATCATCAAAAAATCAGACCTCTGCTTCCACTCATACGCTGACGATGCCCAAATCTACTTTTGCTTCACCGGACAAAAAAAACACCAACAACTAGAGAAGTGTCTCACTTTGATAGATGGATGACCATTAGTTCCCTCAAACTCAACGGGTCAAAAACAGAACTTCTCCTCCTACACGCTAACCAAAATCCCTAATCCAAGACTCCATGGATACCTCCCACCATCTTCGGACAGACAATCTCTCCGAGCACCAAAGCCACGAGTCTCGGAGTTATCTTTGACTCAGAAATGACAATGGATGCACAAATAGGTTCAGTAGTTAGCAGTTCTCACCATCTCCTCCGCCTGCTACGCAGACTCATTCCCTTTATCCCAGAAAAGGACAAAGCAGCAGTAGTTGGAACAATCATCAATTCCCATCTTGACTACGCAAACTCACTCTACATAGGCTTACCCCAATATCAGCTTGCGCGCCTACAGGCCATTCAAAACGTGGCGGCAAGACTGATAACAGGAAAAAAACCCTGGGAGTCCATCTCACCCATCCCTGAGGAGCCTACATTGGCTAACGGTAAAGAATCGGATCACATTCAAGACGCTCTGCCTCAACCACAAATGCATACAAAGTAATGCCCCTCAATACCTCCGAGAGAAAATAAAACACTACACACCCAATCGCAATCTGCGATCATCCAACCAAAACCTCCTCCTTGTTCCCAAATACCGTTACAAAGCAAGGGGAGAATGCAGATTCGCAGTCCAGGGACCTCGGCTATGGAATATTCTTCCGACTCACATCCACATGAAAGAAAACCATCTGGCCTTCAGGAAAAAACTAAAAACCTTCCTCTTCTAAGAAGATGTTCAACACTAAACGCATTTAGCGCCTTGTGGCGATTCAGTTTGCATTTGCAGCGCCTTACAAATAATTCATTCATTCATTCATCAGATATAACAGCCCATATATTGTAACTATGAACCAGGTGAGACTAGCTCAGTTACACAGCTTGAACATAGAATGATTTATTGGACAAGAATACAGCCTTTTATACATTTGAGGTATGTCAGTAGTTCTAGTCCCCGCAATGCCGGTATCCACACAATACCCCAAATAAATTGTCCCAAACATAGCATTACTCACCCAGCCAACCTCTGCCTCTCTCAGAGAACATACCCACCGCTGGGGAGAAGTGCGGACTGGCTCTTCTCCCTGGAGTCCTTTTAGCCGCTGGAAAGAAGACAGGGTGGCTGGGCTCACTTCATCTTTTTGCCAACTGCCCAGCATCCCTGGAGTATACAGGTGGACACTGCATCTTTTGTTAGTTGAGGGCAGAGGCCAGCAGCAATCTGCTCTGTTGTCAGCTCCTCTACTGGGTTGGTGGCATCATTCTGGGGTGCCGTCTGCTGTTGGGAAGGGGAGCCGGCTGCTCCAGTCCCCTTCCCCTCATCAGGGTGCTGGGACGAGATGTCTATGGTACTGTCTCCCAAGTGCACCGATCTTTGCTGGGTCTGAAGGATCACTTCCTCCCCGATGGCCAACTGTTTGGAAGGGAGAACGAACACCTCCTCTTCCTTCTCGCCCTGGATCTTAATCTGCTGCTGGGAAGGGACCACATCTTTCTTACCCTGGGCCTCCGGAACTGCCTCAGGTGTGGGGCAGAGGTCTTGGACCCTCTGTCCTGTTGTCAGCGCTTCAGCTTGAGAAGTTTCTGGCATCTCCACAGATGCTGCTGTTGGTGCTAGGCAGAGCTTAGTGATGTTTGGCCCTGATGCCAGCTCTTCGGCTGGAGGCTCACCAGGTTGTCCTTCCTCAGCAGAGAAGTCTATTAAATCCCCAGTCTCTGGAACTGGTGGCTGGGAAAAGAGGTTCACCATCTCCTGTCCGTAGAACTCAGAAGATGTAATCGGTGCTTGGCAGAGATTAGCAGAGCTCTGCCCTGTTGTCAGCACTTCATCTTAAGAGACGATAATCTCTGGAGTTTCCACTGCCGTTTCTCTGTCATGCTGCTGAACGTGTTCTAGCAGTTACCTGTATGCCCTTTCCAGATGCTGTTCCTTCCTCCAAATATTCCAGGTCCAGTTTAAGCTCTGAGATCCCTGCAAGACTGAGCATAGCCTCTCTATAATCTCGCAGGTCCTCAAGGGTAGGTTCTCCTTCATCATCAAACACAAAACCTTCTATAAGGCTCTCGCACAGCAATCCAGGGCCGCCAAAGTCATATCCCTCCGGAGAACATTCTGTTGTCTCCCCTAAATATTCCTGCTCTGCATGCCATTGCAGAGCCCGATAATGATTGTCCAGCTCTATCTCCTGCTGGACCAGCCTGTCCAACTCAGTCACTTCATGCTCCTGGAGCTGCTCACCCAGGAATGGCATCTGTAACTCCCGTTGGTCACTGGCTCATTGATCTGGGATTGGAAAGCACTTGTCCTGTTGCATACCAGCAACCTGGAGGGCTCCAATCCGAAGCTCCACCCGAATCTGCTGCCTGAGCTCTAGGTATCCACAGACACAGTCCTGGAGTATGCTGAAAGGATGATCTGCAGCAACCCCCGGGAACTCTGATGCCAGATCCATACCTCCGCTAGGGTGACCAAAGTCTGCTATGCAGATTTTGGATCCAGGTGGAGGTTTGGATGTCCCAGACTGCAGAAAGCGTCCCACTGCTTCCCACCAATGTAACGGTAGGTCCTACACTCCGCTTGAGTGCTTCCATCAGCACACTGCTTCCTCCAGTCTGGAACTTTAGATATCAGATATTACAGCCCATATACAGTGGGGAAAAAAAGTATTTAGTCAGCCACCAATTGTGCAAGTTCTCCCACTTAAAAAGATGAGAGAGGTCTGTAATTGTCATTATAGGTATAACTCAACTATGAGAGACAAAATGTGGAAACAAATCCAGACAATCACATTGTCTGATTTTTGAAAGAATTTATTTGCAAATTATGGTGGAAAATAAGTATTTGGTCAATATCAAAAGTTCATCTCAATACTTTGTTCTACATCCTTTGTTGGCAATGACAGAGGTTAAACATTTTCTGTAATGCCGCGTACACACGACCGGACTTTACGGCATACTTTGTCCTGCAGACTTTGATGGACTTTCCGAATGAATGGACTTGCCTACACATGATCAACCAAAGTCCGATGGATTCGTACGTGATGATGTACGACCGGACTAAAACAAGGAAGTTCATAGCCAGTAGCCAATAGCTGCCCTAGCGTCGGTTTTTGTCCGTCAGACTAGCATACAGACAAGCGGACTTTTCGACCCGACTCGAGTCCGTCAAAAAGATTTGAAACATGTTTCATTTCTAGGTCCGTCAAACTTTTGGGGAAAAAAAGTCAGCTGGAGCTCACACATGATCGAATTGTCTGACGGACTCCGGTTCGCCGGACCAAGTATGCCGTAAAGTCCGGTCGTGTGTACGCGGCCGGACAATTCGATCGTGTGTGGGCTCCAGCGGACTTTTTTTCCCCAAAAGTTTGACGGACCTAGAAATGAAACATGTTTCAAATCTTTTTGACGGACTCGAGTCCGGTCAAAAAGTCCGCTCATCTGTATGCTAGTCCGACGGACAAAAACCGACGCTAGGGCTGCTATTGGCTACTGGCTACTATATTCCCCCCCCCCCCCCGTGACTTTACCATTGTCAGGTCACCTGTATCCAAGTGACAGATGCACCCCGTTGGGGTCAGGAGTGCACCGCTATGATAGTGGACCCTAATGCCGCGTACACACGAGCGGACTTTACGGCGGACTTTGCCCGGCGGACTTTTCAACGTACTTTCCGACGGACTTTGTGAACGAACGGACTTGCCTACACACAATCCACCAAAGTCCGTCGAATTCGTACGTGATGACGTACGACCGGACTAAAACAAGGAAGTTCATAGCCAGTAGCCAATAGCTGCCCTAGCGTGGCTTTTTGTCCGTCGAACTAGCATACAGACGGCGGACTTTTCGACCGGACTCGATTTCAACGGATAAATTTTAAACAAGTTTCAAATCTAATTCCGTCCAACTTTTGAGAAAACAAAGTCCGCTGGAGCCCACACACATCGAATTGTCTGACGAAATCCAGTCCGCCGGGCAAAGTCCGCCGTAAAGTCCGCTCGTGTGTACGCGGCATAAGGCTGACTGCTGCAGATGGAACTCGGGGTGGTTCAAGAAGGCAGGTTCCCTGGAGCACCAACACGGATCCCACAGTGAGTTAGAGCATAGATTCCCCAGGGCGCGGAGTCTAAGAGCCAGTTGGTGTTCACCAGAGCCTCTAGTGGTGAGGATGGACTGGGCTGCAACTGGCTCCAGGTCACGGCCCCCAGGGTCTCCCAGCTCACGCTCACGGTAGGCTACAGGAAGATGGAGAGGAAACAGCAGCCCAGGACAGCAAGGAATAGTAAGGAGGTAGCCAAATGTCGGGGCGACTAGCAGACAAGGATAACAGAGAAAACGCCAAAAGTCAGGGTCACAGGCAAACAGGGATAGTCGAGAACGCGCCAATGGTCAGGGTCACAAGCAGACAGGAATAGTCGGGAACACGCCAAGATCGGTAACAGAGACAGAGACAAACTAGAGCACACGGCAAACAGGAAGCCAAACACACAATATTGCACGACAAGGCAGGCTTGGAGAATACGGTGTTAAATAGTGGTTCCTGTTGAGGCTAGGGTGGAGCCACACAGAGGGAAGATTACTTAAGCATGCAGGTGTGAGAGCACAAGCCTCAAGGCTGATACACAGACCAGGTAAGAGACAGACAGGACATGAATGTATTACTGCAAGGTCATGACAACCATTAAGATCAACAGCACAACCATTGGTCCCTTTACACATGCCAGGGTGCTGGGTGTAATCCTTGACTCTGACCTCTCCTTCAGCCCCCACATCCAATCACTGGCTAAATCCTGCTGCACTAACCTCTGCTGCCTTAAACTCCTCAACATCTCCAGAATTTGACCCTTCCTGACTAATGACACCACGTCGGACCAGTCCGGTCGAAAAGTCCGCTCGTGTGTACGCAGCATTAGAATGGCCCAGTCAAAGTCCAGACCTAAATCCCATTGAGAATCTGTGGCAAGACTTGAAAATTGCTGTTCACAGAAGCTCTCCACCCAATCTAACAGAGCTTGAGCTATTTTGCAAAGAAGAATGCGCAAAAATTTCAATCTCTAGATGTGCAAAGCTGGTGAAGACATACCCAAAAAGCTGTAATTGCAGTGAAAGGTGGTTCTACAAAGTATTGACTCAGGCCCAGAGGTTAGACTGGACCCAAATTGAATCCACTGCTACTAAAGCTGATCTAAAGCACCTCTTGTACACATCCTGGATCCAACAAACCACTCCAACACTGTCAGGTCACCTGAGTCCAGGTGACAGATGCACCCCTTTGGAGTCTGGAGTGCACCGCAAGGTAGTGGACCCTACGGCTCACTGCTGAGGATGGAGATCTAGGATATACAGTCAGGTCCATAAATATTGGGACATCTACACAATTCTAATCTTTTTGGCTCTATACACCACCACAATAATATTTGAAATGAAACAAACAAGATGTGCTTTAACTACAGACTTTCAGCTTTAATTTGAGGGTATTTACATCCAAATCAGGTAAATGGTGTAGTAATTACAACAGTTTGTATATGTGCCTTTTTGTATATAGTGACTTTTTAAGGGACCAAAAGTAATGGGACAATTGGCTGCTCAGCTGTTCCATGGCCAGGTGTGTGTTATTCCCTCATTATCCCATTTACAAGGAGCAGATAAAAGGTCCAGAGTTAATTTCAAGTGTGCTATTTGCATTTGGAATCTGTTGCTGTCAATTCTCAATATGAGATCCAAAGAGCTGTCACTATCAGTAAAGCAAGCCATCATTAGGCTGAAAAAACAAAACAAACCCATCAGAGAGTTAGCAAAAACATTAGGTGTGGCCAAATCAACTGTTCAGAACATCCTTAAAAAGAAAGAACGCACCGGTAAGCTCAGCAACACCAAAAGACCCGAAAGACCATGGAAAACAACTGTGATGGATGACCGAAGAATTCTTTCCCTGGTAAAGAAAACACCCTTCACAACAGTTGGCCAGATCAAGAACACTCTCCAGGAGGTAGGTGTATGTGTGTCAAAGTCAACAATCAAGAGAAGACTTCACCAGAGTGAATACAGAGGGTTCACCACAAGATGTAAACCATTGGTGAGCCTCAAAAACAGGAAGGCCAGATTAGAGTTTGCCAAACAACATCTAAAAATGCTTCACAATTCTGGAACAACATCCTATGGACAGATGAGACCAAGATCAACTTGTACCAGAGTGATGGAAAGAGAAGAGTATGTAGAAGGAAAGGAACTGCTCATGATCCAAAGCATACCACCTCATCAGTGAAGCATGGTGGTGGTAATGTCATGGCGTGGGCATGTATGGCTGCCAATGGAACTGGTTCTCTTGTATTTATTGATGATATGACTGCTGACAAAAGCAGCAGGATGAATTCTGAAGTGTTTCGGGTAATATTATCTGCTCATATTCAGCAAAATGCTTCAGAACTCATTGGACGGCCCTTCACAGTGCAGATGGACAATGACCCGAAGCATACTGCGAAAGCAACCAAAGAGTTTTTTAAGGGAAAGAAGTGGAATGTTATGCAATGGCCAAGTCAATCACCTGACCTGAATCCGATTGAGCATGCATTTCACTTGCCGAAGACAAAAATGAAGGGAAAATGTCCCAAGAACAAGCAGGAACTGAAGACAGTTGCAGTAAAGGCCTGGCAGAGCATCGCCAGGGATGAAACCCAGCGCCTGGTGATGTCTATGTGTTCCAGACTTCAGGCTGTAATTGACTGCAAAGGATTTTCAACCAAGTATTAAAAAGTGAAAGTTTGATGGATGATTGTTAATCTGTCCCATTACTTTTGGTCCCTTAAAAAGTGGGAGGCACATATACAAACTGTTGTAATTCCTACACCGTTCACCTGATTTGGATGTAAATACCCTCAAATGAAAGCTGAAAGTGCAGTTAAAGCACATCTTGTTTGTTTCATTTCAAATCCATTGTGGTGGTGTATAGAGCCAAAAAGATTAGAATTGTGTCGATGTCCCAATATTTATGGATCTGACTGTACAGGAGAGCAGGTACTCTGTATTACCTACACAGATGACACTGGGAGCTAAAGCATGAGATTTCCCAGGGCATGGAGTCTAAGAGCCAGCGGGTGTTCGCCAGAAGCCCCTAGTGGTGGGGATGGATTTAGCTGCAGTCTGGCTCCAGGTCGCGACCCCTAGGGCCTCCCAGCTCACGATCACGGTAGACTACAGGGTGGTAGAGAGGAAACAGTAGCCTTCGACAGCAAAGGATAGTCAGGAGATAGCCAAAGGTTGAGGCAACAAGCAGGCAAGGATAGTCAGGAGATAGTCAAAGATCTGGGTAACAAGCACTTAAGGATAGTCAAGAACGAGCCAAGATCGGTAACTGGAATCAGACGTAGAAGACACAGCAAGTCACACACGAAAGCTAAAAACACAATGTTGATCAGCAGCGCTGGCTTGCAGTGCACAGGTTAATATATATATATGACTGAAGTGAAGCCATGCTTTGAGGAAAGATTACTTAAGCGGCCAGGTGAGAGTGGCTGGTCTCTTAATCTGAACACATGGAGAGGCAAGCTGACAGACAAACATTACTGCATAACCATGACAGTACCCCCCTCTTACGAGGCCTCCCCCACCCTCGCCTGGGCCCAGGCTTAAAGGGAAACTTCAGATGAAACCTCCTCAACAGACGAGGCTCAAAGACCTCAGATGCAGTGATCCAAGACCTCTCCTCAGGACCAAACCCTTTTCAATGTATGAGGTACTGCAAAATGCCATTACAGAGCCAGGAATCCAGAACTTGACTAACCTTGTACTATGAGAAGACCATCAGGAGTCTAAGCAGGGTCCCCCAGACCCTTAAAGATGACCTGGACATTCAGCACAGGACCATGAGACTGGGCAGAGGTCAGTGGATCCCTGAGGCCCGGTTGGTTAGAAGGTGATGTGTAACAGACAAGAAAGATACACCAAAACCTGGCAACTATGGAATATGTTCAAGTACTCAGACGAAGGTCAGGCACTTCTAGATAGCTGAAAATATAATACACTCTGTTTTCATATATAAACGCAGTTACAAACAAAGATTGATGAACCACCAACCGATTCCCCCACCCCCCCCCTTTCCCCCCCCCCCTAAGCATAATAACCCCCCCCCCCCCATCCCCCCCCTTCACCCCCTCCTTCTCTCACTTTATCTGTCTTCTCTCCACTCTATTAATCTACTCTACACCTGACTAGACTCCCTCTCCCCTTTCTCTTCTTCTCCCCTTTTTCTATACTACCTTCTCTCTTATAAACCTAAAATAAATGGAGGACCGCTTGAGCCGGGATTAAATTACATTATAGCTCTGAAGACACATGCAGAATACACTAAAAGACATAGAACTAATAGAAAACATGAGATGGAAGGTTCCACCACTTAACACCATACATTAGGAATTTGTCCTAGGAGAAAATGGTAGCAATACCTATACACTGTCACCACTGAAATATGCTGCCAAACCCTCCAAACAAAAATAGAGATGTTATAATTCTCAACAATATCTGTACATGATATGCACTTCTTCTAAGCCTATGTATGTGTTTTTGTTGATTACAGTCACATTATTGCTGTATGTCCCGGTGAACCGGTTTTCTGCTATAAATAAATAATTTTGAAAAAAAAAAAAGAAGGTGATGTGTCACAGGAGTCAAGCTGGATAGCTGAAACACAAGCAGAATGCAGAGAGCCTTGAAAAAAAGGTTGAAAACCCCACCTGGCTGAATGAGGCAGTCTATCCAAAGGATAGATTGAGCCTCTTAGACAAGTTTGAATGGACGTAGTAGTAGAAGGGTGAGGCCAGGTTACAGAAGGTCCTGAATAAGAAAAAGCAGGAAGCTCACTGGGTATAGGCTGGACTGGCATAACTGGTGCAGAGGCCGACTGAATAGCATAGCCAGGTGTAGCAACTACCCCAAGGGAGTTTAGGGTCCAAGGGAGTTTAGGGACAGGCAAAGGTAAATGGTTATGCAAACTGGAGTGAATGATCGGCTCAGGTTCACAGGTGGGCTCCTCATCCAGAGTGCCACATGATCTAGAGAGTGCATCAGCCTGACTATTGCAGGACACATCCCAGAAATCGCTATATGCAGCGGGAAGAGCAGAAGATACTGGGATGGTGGCAACAGGAAGTTTCTCTTTTGGGGCAACCTTGAGTAGGCAGAATGAGGAACAGGAGGAACCCCAAGCCAAGATCTGTCCAGCAGTCCAGTCAACGTGTGGAGAATGGAGTCATAACCAAGGAAGACCTAAAACGATAGGAGATGAGGTCATAGGTAAGATAAGGAAGGATATCCACTCCTGGCGGAGTGTCCCTACCAACATCTTAACAGGGAGGGTCTGGAAGCGGATAGGGCCCCCTGGAAGAACAGTGCCATCAATCGTCAAGACCACCAATGGCGTTGTGAGGGGCCAAAGGGTAAGTCTCATGGAAGATGCAGTTCCCCAGTCCATGAAATTGCCAGCAGCTCCGGAATCCAGATATGCCGAGACCGAATGAGAGGAAGCACTGACATGAAGGAACACAGAAAGAAGAAGACGAGAAGGTAAAGGTGATATTTCAGGGTCCAATACTCCACCTTCCAGATGTATTAGCCCCAAGCGTTTTTCAAAGAGAGCAAGTGTCACAAAAAAGACCTTTGTCCCCACAATAGAGGCACAGGCGCATTCTTCGGGAGATAGCTTGGTCTGGCCCAACTGCATAGGTTCCTCAGTTGGCAGGAGGTGCTCCTGGGGGTCGAAGAGAGGGGACAGGGAGCTCAGGCTACCTAAAGAATGGGGAGTGCTGGTGTCTTTTGACAGGGTCCTCTCCTGAAAGCGAATATCAATCTGGCTACACAAGGTGATGACACCATCCAGATCAGCAGGGATAGCTCTTCCCGCTAATTCATCCTTCAGAGAGGCCATGTAAAAAGGTTGCAACTAAGGCCTCATTATTCCAGCTCAGCTTAGCAGTCAAAGTACGAAAATAAAGAGCATACTGTCCCACAGAAGCGGACTCTTGAAAAAGTCAGACAGGCTAGATACCACTGGATCATTCAGTTCCCACAGAGGGGCAGCCCAGGCTAACGCCTCGCCGGACAGGAGGGATATAATATAGGCTACCTTTGCCCGATCGGAAAGGAAGTTTTGGGGCTGGGAGAATTGTGCACTGGCTAAGGAACCCCCTGCAGGTCTTGGGGTCCCCGGAGTAACAAGACGGAGCTGGCAGTTGTAGTGAATGTGTGGCTGTGACTGCGACCGGAATAGGTGCAGCCGCTGGTTGTACTTGAGGTTGCTGACTCGGAGTTCCCAAGGAGGCCTGAAGCTGCTCGAAACAGGGAGCCAGATCCTGGAGGAATCGCATCACCTGAGTCTGATTCGATTCCTGTGTCTCAAGTCTGCGGACTATGCCCTGCAATAGAGCATCTGCGGGAAGCCGTACATCATCAGGTCCATGGCTGATCAAACTGTCAGGTCACCTGAGTCCAGGTGACAGATGCACTCCGTTGGAGTCTGGTGTGCACCACAAGGTAATGGACCCTACGGCTGACTACTGCAGTTGGAGCTCTAGGATATACAGGAGAGCAGGTACTCTGTAGTACCTACACGGATTAGCCATCAGCCATTTGCGCTGGTCTTATCCTCTCGGCAACAGGTCCTGGGGTGTCGATCCACAGAAACAGCGCTTTTGCGCCCTTTTGAAAGCTATTTATACTAGCTCGTTTGTGAGTATAATTTTTACTGTTTTTATGCTGCATTAAAGTTTATCAGTGGTAATGCACTAGGTTGGTGCGCCCTCTTTCTTTTTTGTGCTTCTTTTTTGTGTTTTTTTGTGTTTTTTGTACCTACACGGATGACATTGGGAGCTAAAGCATGAGATTTCCCAGGGCATGGAGTCTAAGAACCAGCGGGTGTTCGTCAGAAGCCCCTAGTGGTGGGGATGGATTTAGCTTCAGTCTGGCTCCAGGTCGCGACCCCTAGGGCCTCCCAGCTCACGATCACGGTAGACTGCAGGGAGGTAGATAGGAAGCAGCAGACTGCAACAACAAAGGATAGTCAGGAGAAAGCCAAAGATCGGGGTAACAAGCAGGTAAGGATTGTCAAGAATGAGCCAAGATCCATAACTGGAATCAGACCTAGAAGACACAGCAAGTCGCACACGAAAGCTAAACACACAATGTTGATCAGGAGCGCTGACTTGCAGTGCACAGGTTAATATAGAGTTCCCTGATAGGGGCTGGGGTGGAGCCATGCTTTGAGGAAAGATTACTTAAGCAGCCAGGTGAGAGTGGCTGGACTCTTAATCTGAACACATGGAGAGGTAAGCTGACAGACAAACATTACTGCATAACCATGACAAACACATTTTGTGGATACCGTCAAGGCAACCATTAAAGTATGGAACTCAGTAGCTAAATTCTCTCAGGGTCCTTCAAAGCGAACACTCCATCTCCTTCCATTAAGATCACTCACAGAAAACTCCCTCTATGCTTTACTGGGAATGATCTTTCCAATTCTCAGCGGACATCTACCTGTGGCACACAGCCGCACGTCTAACTTTGCAAACACTCAAGATGCCTTTCTCATTGGCAATCATACCAAAAGCTAAGCTCCTCCATAACTGGTACCTTACTCCTGACAGACTAGTGAATATCTACACCAACTACTCTCTACAATGTTGGAGAAATTGGTGATATACTGGCTCAGCCCCACATATTTGGTGGACTTGCACCAAAATTCTAGCTTTCTGGTCCTCTGTGTTCAACTTAACCTCCTCCATCATCAAACAACCAATCAGTAGGGACCCAAAGCTAGCTCTATTTGGACAGACTCCTGGTCTCATGAAATTCACTATATACTGACACACATATTCATAGCAGCTAAACTCACCATATCCAGGAACTGGAAACAATCGGTCCCTTAGGATATCTCAATCACTATCCGTATCCTGAATGAACATTCCCTCCCGAACTAATGTTCACCAAAACCCATCTTCAACTGGACAAATTTATGACTACATAGGCTCCATGGATCACTCACCCTTCTTGTACATTTCACTACCCTAGACCTACTGACAATTTCAAGTCTTACAATTGGTACATTATGTTGTTTTCCAACTAGCATTGATTATTTCATATTACGAGAATTTCTATGCGCTCCGCAAGTATCACAACCTTACTTAACTCAAAACACCCATTTCAATTTATTTAAATTTACCTCTCTAGCCCTCCATAATATGGTGTCATACCTGCCACCCTTTTCTTCTCCTAACCTCTTACCCCCCCTCTTCTTCCCTACCTTATCTACCCTACCTTATTTCTTCTCTCTTATTACCTTCCCTTTACCTGCATTGTTGGCCTGATGGCTTATGTTATTTTTCATGTTTATGACAGACCTATCTTGAATATCTTGCATTTAAACCATTTGTGACAGTATGTTCTAATTGTTGTCATGGCTTATGAAAACAAATAACCACATATTGAAACGTAAAGTATTGACTCTGGGGGGATGAATACAAATGCCCGCTACACTTTTCAGATATTTATTTGTAAAAAATGTGGAAAACCATTTATCTTTTTCCTTCCACTTCACAATTATGTGCTACTTTGTGTTGGTCTAGCGCATAAAATCCCAATAAAAAACATTTACGTTTTTGATTGTAACATGACAAAATGTGGAACATTTCCAGGGGTTCGAATACTTTTTCAAGGCACTGTACAGCATGACTGCCATACTAAATCAGAGAAGCTGTGCACTGAGTGCATATCATCAGAATGGATACTCCATAAGATATTAGCTGCCAAAAACAGATTGGGGCAAATTCATAAATAGTACCATAGACTCTTTAGCATTCCCTTGCACCTCCACACCAAAATGATCCATGTTTGCAACAGATTTATGTACCTTTCAGGTAAATTAATCAGCTTAGGAGATGGTGGAACTGAGGCCAGAGTGTTCATACCAAACATTCCCATACTCGGTCAAGTTCAAACTTAGAGCCATTGCACCAATCACATAGACAGATGCATAGCCAGGACGTTTAGTAGTGTGATGAGTAAAACCTGATGGGGACCTGAGGTACTAGTTCCCCATCAGATCCACCTTGCTTTTTGATTAACAGTGCATGTCAGTGGGTGGGTGAAACCTAATGGGAAAGAGAGGTCCACTCTAGAGTGACTCGCCATTGCCCAAATATGGACATATTTTGGTAATGGCGTCAGCCAGTATTCCTAGCTTCAATGTTTACATTCAGATGTGGGCCAGGAAATCTCCCAGCTGGCAGCTTAATGGGGCTGGAGATGAGTCATTGTGTGCTAGGCACATGATGGCCGCTGACATCCTAGCAACCACATTCATGATAGCTTCCAGCTGAGAGTTGATCCTTAAGGGATTGTAACCCTACACTATGATCCACTGCCAGCCCCCCAATTTTAAACTGCCATAATCCATAGTGTCCAGCCTCTAAATACCTTTATGTAATGTATCTTCAGGCCAGTAACGTGACTCCCGGACGCTCTAATACTCCGTTTCAGGGCTACAGCAGGAGGGGCCGAGCTCTCCCTCTGACCTCAGCCTGAAGGTCACATGACCCCCGTGCTGGCAGCTCGGCCCCTCCCGTTGAAGCCCTGGATCGGAGTAGGAGAGCGGCCGGGAGTCTTGTGACCGGCCTGAAGATACAAGACATAAAGGCATTTAGAGGCTTCATTTTTAACAATTACACTGTGGATTATGGCAGTTTATAATAGGGGTCTGGCAGTAAATTTTTAAAAACTTTTGTTTTCTACTAACAGCAGCAGGGGGGGCGGAGACAGCTCACAGACTCCCAAGCTGACAGGCAGGGAGGGGGAGAGCAGAGTGGAAAGCTGTGGATGAAGGAGGCACGTAAGCTGACCACAATAATAAACTGTGGTCAGTTTACAGAGGGAAGGGCAGAACCAGGCAGGATCAGCCAGGTTTTTTTACAACTTACAGAGGGACAGGTTAGATAGCACAAGCACTGTGCTGTTTAACCTGCTATAAGGGAACAGGATCTCTTCCTTTTTTTTTTTTAGGGTTACAACCACTTTAACTATTACCAGTTTCCTAATCTGCATATTTGCAGTAACTTTTTTAATCTGTTGCAGCCATAGTGACAGGTTGCTAAAGTGGTGGAACCTGATTTTTTTGCACTTGGTATTGTTATCCAAACTTTCATAAATGCTTTTCTGAATTAGGCACAGGCAAGCGTTCCAGTTTGGACAGCTCATTTATTTGAATGGACTGCCAAACAAACGGAACAATGCAAAAAGTAGTGCAAGCACTAATTTTGCAAATTGTATCGCACCAAACCACATGATACTGTGTTACCATACAGTTTGGTGGCTGCAAACGTGTTACCTTTGCTAGATGTATTTGAGGTACCATTAACAATAATTGGCACCCGCGCCCGTCTCACAGGGACAGCGTGGTCACATGCAGTATGGGAAATACGCACCAAACACATCTTTCTAGCAGCACATTCTGGTGTGATTGGGCCCTTAAAGTGAACGACTGCCAGAAATATGTAGTAAAATCTTTATTTAATTCCCCAGATTATCTGTTGTACAGGGATTACTAGGATGAAACTTTCTGTTTGTACTTTATAATATATTTGCATTTACATTCAATATAATAAACCCAATGAAAACCAACTGTATGAATTCTCTAATGCCCTGCATGAATATATGAGTTTGCTTGCAATGAAATGATCTTGTCTGAAGATAGGAAATAATCTAAACTCCAAGCAATGCACCTGCTCAATCATTTAATTAAACAAAAGCGACAAAAGACATGTTGTAACACAAGCCTTCACAATTAACTTCTCAGAAATGGTTCCTCAAGGGATCATCCAGAATGACGTTGTGTTCTATGAATGTTCAACACATTTGCAGCTTGATTGTGCTACATGCTTGAATATGAAGAAATATGAAAAAAATTGAATAGTTTGCCTGGTAATGATTTTCATATAAAGTTGTTTTATTGCTATATTATTGATGCCATTATTTAAAGGAGAGTTCCAGGAAATTTAATTTAAAAGGACAGTGGGAAGAAATTGGAATTTGTTAGAAAACAGAATTTTACTAAATTGTAAGGTCCTCATTGCGCATATGGGCAAAACAATCTATTTTTTGCCTACACATGTACGTTGTACTCATGTTTACAATACAATCGCCATATACACAAGTACAGCATGCTTTTCATGTCAGCCATTCATGTCAGTAAGAGGCTGCATGTTTTACCTGGGCTCCTTGGGTGGAGGAAATATGCTGACAATTATGTTGAATAGGCTCAGCCACCCAGGTACAAGAGCCCTTACATACTTGTCTACCTATCTAAAAATACCAAATTATACCGGTAAAATAGACACCTGTGGAGGAAAATTAGACAAGATACTTACCATCCTGCTTTTGACTGTGAGGGCAATGTCACGGTCTTTCTGGAGAGGTTTTTAAAAGACCTGAGGATCCCAAATTAATAGCTCCTACAAAGAAACTCCTGATGCATGCATTTTTTTGGAGGTAACCTGAGAACCTCATCTGGCCTTTGGTCATGCCAGGAAAACTGCATGCATCGTTTATAGGGCTTGCATCATTTCATTCTCAGTGGTTTGTCTATGGCCACTGTAAGACTCTTACACAAAAATAAAGTCTACTCTTCAAAGATTTTGAGGTCACCATCTTGGAATCTTTTGCAAACTGTGTGCTGATTTACCTTTTGTCTTCAGCTTTGGCCGACACATTGCACGGGGCTGTTTTGTACTGGATGTCTGCATTCCATGAACAGAACAAAGTTCCTCTGGTATTGTATAAACAGTCCAGATCTTCTGCTGCAATTCAAGATTAAAAGAGTTATTTATCACTGATACCTTCTGAAAGCATATGAAACATTGTTTTGTTTGTATAAAGAGGTAATGGCTTAAATAGGAAATTACCAGTATTTATTAATGTGTGGTTTCAGAAAAAGTCTAAGGGCCCTTTAATACTAAGCTACACAATTTTGAGCGTGTGTTGACTAGTCTACCATGCATGGTACTGTAGGTAGAGGTGTAAAGAGGAGTTACCGCAGGTAAAGAGAGGATCAGATGGAATCCACTGCAGCTAGTAGCTAAGTATTTTCATATGACACATAAACTTGCATGGAGATAGGTTGCATGTACTACGTTGTATAAGACATTACTGATTACATAGGGGGAGCGCTTCAAACTGGCTTTATTTGGCAATGGGTTATATATTTTCATTTATGAAATCTCTATATGCCAACTGGAACTGTATGGTAGAGCATTTGTGGAGGTTGTTTTTACATTTTATTTTAGAGCATACCAGTTGGAAATTGTTGTTTCAAATTGGATACATCAGAGTGTGTATGAATATGTACTGTATAGGTATTTTTGAAGGTTTCTTGACTGTCTTTACGCATCAGCTGCTTCTCACAGTAGCTAGATTTGTTACTATGAAACCAGAAACTTTGCATATAATAATTATGTAGTAATCTATTCAGCCAGCAGATGGAGCTGGTTTCTCCTTTTCACATGTTTTGTGGGACTCCTTAACCCTTTTTTTGTAAAAAGCCTGTTGCTCACAGAGCTGCATAACCTGAGCTAAAATCTATACACCACAGTCATTCCTTATCAAGCACATTACAAGCATATTTTTTTTGGAAAAAGTACACTTCTTTGAATTAAAAAAAAGAGACAACAGTAAAGTTAGCCCAATTTTTTTTTATTGTTAAAGATATTGTTACACCGAATAAATTGATACCCAACATGTCACGCTTCAAAATTGTGCCCGTTCGTGAAATGGCGACAAACTTTTACCCTTAAAAATCTCCATAGGCGATGTTTAAAAATTTCTACAGGTCACCAATTTTGAGTAACAGAGGAGGTCTAGGGCTATAATTATTGCTTTCACTGTAACGATCACGGTGATACCTCACATATGTGGTTTGAACACTGTTTTCATATGCAGGCACACTCACGTGTGCATTCGATTCTGCGCGCAAGCTCGTCGGGATGGGGCGCTTTAAAAAACATCGATAAAAGTGATCTTGCAGCGAATCCACCACAGAGACCACTTTTATCCGTAAGAGAAACGCACACTGTTCCCGGAAATACTAGGGTTATGGCAACTAGCTGCTACCATAACATTGGTATTTAGTGTCAAAGTACCGACGTACGGGTACGGTGATTTGCGTGAAGTGTTTAAGCTCTCTCTTTGGTTAGCTGATGTTTGGATAAAGCTAGCAGGTTAAGGTCAGAAAGAGAGAGATAGCTAGGTCAAAGAGATAGATGTTTCTCTGATCATTGACTGGATAGCAATCGTGAAAATCTACAGGTAGCTGTATTTCCTGAGTCTGTGCAGCTTGAGTGAGAGCCTAAAATAAAAGGTACCAAAAGTGCCAGTTTCAGAATACTGATTTTTTAGACATGGTTGCTTAAATGTCAACCAGAAGTTTTCCTCTAAGGCACGGTCCTACTCCCTGAGTGCAGCCCACTTGGTCTGAAACTTAAAAACTGTTTTAATTGTAGTAGTCTTCAATGTGCTGTCCTGTTTGAAGCCACACAGCCTTTCTTTAGAAAGTGTCCACCCTGGATCCACTTCATCTTGTGTATGAATGGCTGTATTCATTCCTATAGGAAGCCATACCTCCAGCTGTCCTGCAGAGTATATATCTCCCCATAAAAAATAGAACCACTGCAAATGCACAAGGCAAAAAGGACTCAGTGTGAATGATTTCCCAAAAAAGGAAGATCGAAGGAATGAGGGCAGGAGTTTCAGACCAGGTGGGCTGCACTTAGGGGGTATTGGAAATACCCTAAAGGACAACTTATACCAGAGGTACTATTATAGTTGTCCTTTTAAATTTTAAAAGTAAGAGCAATGTATATGTTATTTGGATATGTTCTACAACCTTTTGCATATATCACAGATTCCTTTTACAGTAAATTCTAGGCTTTTTTGCCACATGACCAGTACTCAGTAAAGAAAATTAGAGCATTTCAGCCAATAAGCCTTTTATTTATACCAAGATTTATGTAGCAGCATATTGTTAAGCTGCAAATGATGAGTTCACTGATTTACAACGATATTTGCGATATCTGTCAAACGTCATTCATTTCTGGACCACATTTTCGCTGAAGGAATTCTATTCCTTCTTTCATTATCTGCTAAATTTCAGTTTCCCAGGATTGTAAGAGAAATATTTTGAAATGCATTTACTTGAAAGTATAGGGCGAATAGTTGGTTAATCTAGGCAGGTAAACATGCTTAGATGAACCTGATAATAAATATGCCCTATGGGTTTTAGTTAACTTTTGAGTAATGGTCTATGTTAAGATAAAACTCTCCCTATCATGTTTTCTTTACATATTTTTTTGTTTCCTAGAGTAAATAAGAGACACTTGGATCCCACAAAATACAGTAGTTGACTATAACCGTAATGGGCCAAAAGGAAAACATACTCCACCCTATCACTCCCTCCACCCCATTACATAATTTACATATATTTCTATATTCATATTTGGTTATGTTTTTTTTTTCATTTGAGCATCTGTCATGCTTTCTTTCAGTACTTGTCCAATTACAAATTGCACTACATGCTGCACTGATTTACTATTAATTATGTTCTTGCAGTAAATGAAAACAGAAAAAAGAAGACTAAAAACTTAAATCACAACATATGTGCATAAAAGCATATTAACCACTTCAGCTCCGGAAGCATTTACCCCCTTCCTGATCAGAGCACTTTCTGTTGATATGTTGATTTAACTGACAATTGCACAGTCATACAACGTTGCACCCAAACAAATTTGACGTCCTTTTTTTCTTACAAATAGAGCTTTCGTTTGATTGTATTTGATCACCTCTGTGGTTTTTATTTTTCTTGCTATATACAAAAAAAGAGCGACAATTTTGAAAAAAAAGCAATATTTCTTACTTTTTGCTATAATAAATAGGGGATTTAATTTAAAGGGGATGTACCTGTACGCCCATTTGCCCATCCGTGCCATTGTGCCGACGTACATTGTCGTGCGCTGGTCGGCATGTGGTTAAATGGCACATAATATCAGCATAAATGTATATTTCAGTGCCCTCTGTATAGGTTTCAAAAATGTTTGCACATATTGAATGGGGGGGGGGGGGGGGGGAGGTTCTGGGAGCACATACTCAAGATTTGCAACCAGTCAGGATTGTGAACATAATAGATAAAGACCAAGAGGTGAAAACCTACAGAGGTTACAAAAACAGCAGTGTCCAGTTCAAAACTAAACAGGTGACAACCTCACCTACATCAATTTTTGGACAAGTGGCTGGCTGGTGTCTGGGCTGTGACCCAGCATTGTCAATGTTTTTGGAGACACCTGCTATGTGATACATTCATACTAGAATCAACCAAACCAGAAGTTTCTAGTGGCAAATTCAGCATTCAACTTTTTTTCCCCAAGTGGATAGCATTATGTTTATTATGCTTTTGTTATGGATAGCAAGGTGCTCTTGGAGTAATTGGGTGAATGATAAATCTTTGTGTTGAAGCTATATTTTTTTCCATACTGATTTAACAGGAAATCAATAGTAAGATCCAGAAATGCATACAGTATGTACAGATTCCTTATCCATAAATAAATGCAGTGGATGTAATGGTTTCCTTCAAGATGATTTATATACTGTAAGGCTGAGGTTTAAAACATCAATATGGTTTTTATGCAATAATGTGAGCAAACAGGAGTCAGGAAGTCAATTGCAGGCCAGCGGAAAACAATGATGTATATGTCTCATTGTGCCCTTAATCGAAAAAAAACAAACTGCCAACCTCTATAAAATGTGAACTTTGGGGGCATTACAGTATTCTTGGGCCATTTTGACACACACAATAAAAATATTTTACAAGGTTTAATAAGAGTGACTAGCAGCTGGGACCAGAGACTCTACAGAAGGCTTTGCCTGGACACCTGCTTGTCAAACAGGAGGGGGGGTTGGTGGCTTCCCAAAACCATGGTGGTACTGTGATCAATATCTAGTACGATGTGTAGAAATTCCTATACATAAACCTCAGGTGCTGTGGGACTAGAAAAGTGCTCTGTAGTGCATGAAGTAGCATCACTTCCTCTCTCTAACAAGAACACAGTTTTCTTTTTATGGCATTTGAGGTCTTGTAGTGTAACAGGGCACATGGACAGTAGCATTAACCAGATACTCACTGCAGCAGGCCAACACTTGTTAACCTGTAGTCCCTTATAGAGTGGGGCCCTCCCAGGGTCCCCTCCATAGACAGAGCAGCACTCAGGGAGCTTACACTGTTTGAAAAACACAAGGTAATCCAGCCTGACATAGCAGGAGTGCAGAACATTTCTTTTGCCACATATGTTCCTCCCTATGCCCTGTTTGCTTTCCCTGCAAGGATCCATGTTCCAGAAGACGTCCCCCAGTAGAGCAGATTAACTCATGTCCACACAGTTTATAAAGTTCTTTGCTCTTTACTAACAAACTAATAAAGATTGTGGGCAGTACTCAGACTGAATTGCATGTGGCAGTCGCAAGCAGATGGCTTACTCCCAAATTCACAGGTTCCAGGGCCCCTAAGGTTCTACACCCAATCTGTACTATCCAGTGCGTGAATGGTGGCCAAAGCCCAAATAAATTCCCTCATTTCCAGGAGTACTCACACATAAAGTCTAAGCACCAACTTTCGTGACTCAGCAGCTAGGTCTACACTGACACTCACTTCTCTTGTTTCCCCAACCAGGCATTGACTGTAATGATAGACATTTCTCTCTCTTATATATTCACATGGATGTCAAAGCTTGCAATAAACTTTCTTTACTTGCTTAGTTTAGAAGTAAAGAAAAACAGTCCACATAATGGTAATGTTAGAGTCCAAATAATGGTGTGGATGAAGAAGTATTGTAGCAATCAGGAGGCATTAGGCATCTTGTGGCTCATCCAGATGATATACAGTCCTTCTACTTATATCTGCCCCTATTCCCCACTGATGGAACTCCACATTCCTCGGAGGGGAGAATGATGGGAAAACCCAAGTTTCCTTCTCCTTCAGCTGTCCATAGTTCCAGTCTGGGAACCCAGAGCAGCAAATTGGAGAGCAAGGAACACCCCCAGCCATCCTTTTCCTAGGCAGAAGATCCAGTGGCCCAGCACCACTCACTTTAAATACGGACTTCCAGAATACTCCAAAATTGGGAGTAGCAGATCTCAAAGTGAACCTGACCCAACTCCACCTGCTTACAGATTGACTATAGCATATACGGTGGCACATAGTTTGAATAAGTTTAAGAAAATCTCTATATGCAGTAGTAACTAGATGAGAGTAGTAAATGGAGGGGAGATCTGAGACCTAAACCCAGTCGGGGTAAAACCTAGTTCTTTGCTTTCCACCAATCAAGCAATAAAAATATTTCACTGAAATTCATAGGGTGGGAAGGAGACTTGTCAGTGTTACTGAACTGCAGCACAGAAAAATCAGGTCTTTTGCCATGCCAGATAAGGCTGTGTTGTGTGGCAGAGCTGTGTAGATCTCAGTAGTGGATGGAGAGAAATACAAAATCTTTGGCAGGTAAAATAGTTTTCATGTACAGTATATGTGTTTAGTTGTTTGCATAGAGTTCAGCTTTAACTATGTGGTTTGCTATAGTGTGCTATAGTAGAGCATGCTTAGTAAAAAACCTTCACAAATCACTTGTTCTCATATACAAATTTGGTTCTTTCAACACCAACCTAACAAAGCAACAGCACGCTCTTATATCCACATCCTCCCACAGGGCGTCTGAAGATGCCCTGTGGAAGGGACGACACGTGTAAGGAGGGGGCTATACCGCTTCTGGGTTGTTTATGCTTTGTGTGTTTGTAACAATGTCCCAGGCCTCCTTTTGTCTAATGAGAACCTCCAGGGCCAGGGATAGCTGACATCCTTCTGTATGTAGTGGGTTGTGAGGCATGGCGGGTGCAGAGTAGTTGCAGTTATTGGGCATTAGACACTTCATGGATGCAAAAGAGATTTTATTTCTCTTAGCTGTCCTTTTTGTACTGGGGAGAGAGGGTTAGGACCAGGGACACCCTTAGGTAGTTGCAAGATTAATTGGCAGACTCTGAAACTTCAATAGGAGGACAGCCATGCATGGAATCCAGCAAGACACCACATCTGCATGTGCAGGAATGCTGTCTCCTATGGCAACAGTCTTTAACAGTTCTTAATACAAACGTAACAGTTCCTTTCTCTTTCACTACAACTCCTCCTTGTAGTTTTTCAGCCCACTGAGCTCCCGGTCTCTCACTAGATCCACTGATTCACTGTCCCTGAATCCCTTGAGCTCCCAGTCTTCATGGTGGTACCTTCCTCAAGCATCACCCCTGCTTCTTTGCTGGGTCCCTAGCTTGGCACACAAGATACCTCTCAAGCTTCACCCACGCTGGCCTGCTCAGTCTCGGCTTGACACACAAGGCTGCTCTGCAAGTGTCACCTCTGACAATGACTTGCTTCCCACTGAAGTTTCCCGATTCTTCACTGTCCCCGTCTGGTGGAAATGCTGCTCCGGTACTTTCTTCAGTTACTCACTGTGGTCCCTGGTAATAAGGCATACAGTCCCTTACTGGTGACAACTTCCCCTCTACCTCCGACCACGACAGGTTCTCCGGCCGCCAAAACTGTCGTTTTTGATTAAACTGCAAGCCGCAGTCCCAATCCTGTGCTGCTCTCTTGCTTCTGGATAGGCCCTCAGACAGCCTAGCAGCCAGATGTGCCCGGGATAGGTCCCATTTCTGGCCTAGCAGCCTGGGCAATACAACACACATCCACCCAGACAGCTGTCCAGGTGGCGCAGAATACGATCACCTGACTCCACCCGAATATATAGTTTCCTAACAATCGACCAGGATAATTATTCCTGGCAGGCAAATTTGTGAGGAGCAACACTACCTAAACTCCAGGGTGCTACATCCTCCCCCTGGCCAAAAAAACTAGTCTCAGAGTTTAAAGGAAAAGAACAGTAGCAGCGCTAAGATTGAAAAAAAATTGTGACTATAATTCCAAATATTGATATTGATTGGTTAGCACCAATGTTAAAACACTACTAAATGAATCACTCAATTAGTTGATTAACAATACGCGAAGTCCCGGAAGTAACGGGCGAATATCGAGAGCCGGCCGGCTCGAGTTACTTTGTAATGCTTTTAACCCAATATAATCTTGTAAGTGCAATCTTGTTCTTTTAACGAATAATAAATGTTTACGGTATCACACTATGGAAGCCCTTCTTTTTAACATGGGGAACTGCTGATCGGGAGCCACTCAGAGGCAATTTAACAGAAAGAGAGGTGATATCTGGCTGACGAATATAGAGACCCTGGCAGGGGTATATGCCACAAGCGAATGCGATCTCCTTAAAAAGAGATCAACGCAGCTGGTAAGCGACAGTCATTTTCCAGGTGGAAGAATCTTTATATCCCTAATCACTACCTCTGCGGTGTTTTTCGGTTTTAAGTCACCAATAACCAGTGAACTGAGGACATTGCATACTATGTAATTGGCAACATTGCTCTCTATGAGGACTTTCTTCTAATAAGAATTGTACTCAGAACACTCTTGAGATATATTGTGTAGCTAATTTAATAGCATTTATGTTTTATTATCATGATGCATATGGTTATCATGTTATTCATGTTAGTATTTTATTGGGAGTAATCATATCCTTCATTTGACATAGATAAATGTGGATATTCACTATCACCTTTTTATAGTCTCATGTTGCGCAGTTTTTTCTTTTTGATATTAACAATATCTATAGCGTGAAAAACCTTAACACAAGGGATTTATATTGATTATAGGATCAGTAAATAAATCTTAACTGAAAGGTGTTCAAAATAAAAAAATTAATAATAAATAAATAATAATCAAAAGAATATTCAAAAAATGTGCAAAGGTGTTAAAGTTCATAAATATGGTAGAAATAATTCCGTGACAAATCCACCACCGCATCCAAGAAGTGACCATCGTGAGAAATGCAGGCTTACCAAACAGCAAGCAGGAGAAGCTTGTGACCTCAAACCCGGTCAGGGCCTTTATCCCAAAACAGGCAGGTAGCTCTGAATCTCAAGCTGGTATTAAGGACAGACCAGATGTCTCAGGGAAATTCAGCATTCATCAGATGATATGGATAATCAGCAAGCTCTCTTGGGCCAGAGACCTCCGACAAGCGATCATATAAAACCCAAAAAGAAAAGGCTCGCCATAGCCTTATACCATAAGGAAGATTTATTAAAAGATAAAAAATATATTGCACTTACAGAAGTTAAAAGCAATCAACAGGGAAAGCCGGCCGGCTAGACAAAAAACACCCATCCAATAGAGACACTGGTACTCCTTGGGAGTTTCTCATGGCGGTCACTTCTTGGATGCGGTGGTGGATTTGTCATGGAATTATTTCTACCATATTTATGAACTTTAACACCGTTGCACATTTTTTGAATAATCTTTTGATTATTATTTATTATTTATTTTTTTATTTTGAACACCTTTCAGTTAATAACTATTTACTGATCCCATAATCAATATATATCCCTTGTGTTAAGGTTTTTTACGCTATAGATATTGTTAATCAACTAATTGAGTGATTCATTTAGTAGTGTTTTAACATTGGTCTCAACCAATCAATATCAATATTTGGAATTATATTCACAATTTTTTTTCAATCTTAGTGCTGTTACTGTTCTTTTCCTTTATACTATTGGGTGTATCTCATAGCAGCTGCACATGTTCTGTGTTGTGATATAGCGCGGTATTCTACTTTTGTTTACATAGTCTCAGAGTTTGCAGAAAAATAATTTTTAAGCTCTTAAGCCTGAGAGCGAGTGTCCTGGTAAAAACTGGGATGGGTGGGGAAACAGGGAAAGGGTTAACAATATAATGCTGCGTACACACGATCGGAATTCTCGTCGGAAAAAGCTATGATAGTTTTCTGACGGAATTACGCTCAAGCTTCTCTTGCATACACATGGTCACACCAAAGTCCGACCATCCAGAATGCGCTGAAGTACAACATGTACGACGGGACTAGAAAAGGGAAGTTCAATAGCCAGCGCACCACCCTTTGGGCTCCTTCTGCTAATCTCATGTTTATCTCGTGTTAGTAGAAGTTTGGTGAGAGACGGTTCACGCTTTTCAGACTCCTGCTTTTTCAGATTGTTTTACTGCTGTTCAGTTTGTACTTGTGGGTTTGTATCTGTTTTTCAGTGCATTCTTGTCCACTCATTTCTGAGTTTCAGCTCCCTCTTCACAGGCCTTACTGTTCTTCAGTGAGTTCTGTTTAGTTCGTTCTGACCAGCCGACTGTTTTGAATCCATGTTGCAGGTACGTGCTCGTCGTAGAGTTCGTGCTGTGCGGGGACTTAGTGTAATAATCCTAATTATGTTGCTTCAGTTGGGCCTGAGGCCGGACTTTCAGAAACTCCAATGATGGCCCTGACTTGCCCGTCCTGGCTTGACTCCCCAAAGTGCCCGTGAAGTGCGAGAAAAATATGTTGAATATTTTACGGGTAGGGGGGCCATTCCTATGCCAGCACATTTTGAATACATTTTCTCTTTTATCAGATCAAATCTTGGTTTTCATTTACTGCTTGGGTTTCTTTTAGCTGTCTCCTAGGTTCTCCTAGTGCACTTGTAGTGCCAAGTGGTTTTTCCATTATCAAATAACACCCATTGTCACTGTAAACACCAACTTAACACAAAAATTAGTATTGATCATTGAAAGAAGAAGCCACACATTGTTGAGTATAAAACTTTTTACTCCATGCACATTCACATGTGCATTTTATAAAACATTTGGCGGTAAAAAAAACACATTTTTTTTTCAAAGTTTTACCTTAAAATTTCAGAAAAAATACAGAAACAGGCATGTTTAAAAACATAACATACACAACTCTGGAACTTACAAAGTTCAACATTGCAAAAAAGAAGGCAATATCAGACATTTTATAGTGTGAAAAAGGTCTTGATCTTGCCTTCATCAGATGAGGTGAAGTCACCCCTGTAAAAGCCAAATTTAGAAGATGCACACAAATTGTGAGTCAAAATGGGGATTTCCTTTCTGATCCCATACCTAATATCAACATGTGCTATCTCTCAACCACTTCCTCTCACCTACTAGAGTTGTGAGGAAGGGGTTGCACCCACAAAATGCGTACATTGAAATCTCCTGATAGCAGATAGCACATGTTGACGCACTGTGTGCATCTTCCAAATTTGGCTTTTAAACTGTATTAAAACTTTAGATACATTTTTTTGTAAAATGTAGGGTTTAAATTCTCCCTAGTGCATCAATCATGTTCTTCAGTCTTTGTTCAATCTCCTTGGTTTTTTTCTTTGATAATGTCCAAATCCTGACTACAAAACATGATTTCCTGGATCATCCATTGTGTACTGTCACTGGTAAAATCACTGGACTTTGGTACCACAACCTGAACATCACCTAAAAAAAATACACGTATTATAAATATGCAGGCATACATCTATTACCTGAATCTTTGGTGTCCGACACTGACCTGTTGTGGTGACAATCTCCACCACCTCTCCTTTCTCCACATCCTCAGGTTGTGACCTTTGCTCCCCTTCTTCAGGAGAGGGGGGTTTCCCTTATATTTTCCGAGTCTTTGTTCCCCTATGAGAATGAAACAAAAGGTATACTTAGCACACAGATATTTGAGTCCAGAAATAGGAATATGAAGCATTGTTTGGAAGTGGGGTACAATTGTCTGTTTTGGCAGGGTTCAAAGCTGAAGACATGATTTTTTCCCTTATCAAAGCTGGAATACTTCCTTTTTTTGGACAATTTTCACACATGTAGACACCCCAAGTATCCACTGGAGCACCTGTGTGGGACACCCTAATAAGTTTGTTCTTGTGTCCCACACTAGTGCTCCTGAGTCCAGATGTGTAAACAGCTGCTGAGTGTCCTCTCCTTACATTACACTGAATCAAGTTTGCAATTCATTCTAGTTTGAAACACATCTAGACAACAATGTCCTAAACTTCTTTGAATACAAATTATCATGACCAAATGTAGTTAACCCTGTATCTGGCAAAAACAGCGTATTTATTTGCAAACGAACAATGTTTACTATGACCAATTACTGTGCCCACGAACATGAAAGTAGCCATTTTAACCACTTCAGCCCCGGAAGAATTTACCCCCTTCCTGACCAGAGCACTTTTTGCGATTCGGCACTGCGTCGCTTTAACTGACAATTGCGTGGTCGTGCGGTGTGGCTCCCAAACAAGATTAACGTCTTTTTTTCCCACAAATAGAGCTTTCCTTTGGTGGTATTTGATCACCTCTGCAGTTTTTATTTTTTGCGCTATAAACAAAAAATAGCGACAATTTTGAAAAAAATGCATTATTTTTTACTTTTTGCTAAAATAAATAACCCCCAAAAATATTTAAAAAAACATTTTTTTCCCTCAGTTTAGGCCGATACGTATTCTTCTACATACCTGTATTTTTGGTAAAAAAAAATCACAATAAGCGTTTATTGATTGGTTTGCGCAAAAGTTATAGCGTCTATAAAATAGGGGATAGTTTTATGGCATTTTTATTGTTTTTTTTTTCTACTAGTAATGGTGGTGATCAGCGATTTTTATCATGACTGCGACATTATGGCGGACACATCAGACATTTATGACACATTTTTGGGACCATTGTCATTTATACAGCAATCAGTGCTATACAAATGCACTGATTCCTGTGTAAATGACACTGGCAGTGAAGGGGTTAACCACTAGGGGCCAGTGTAGGGGTTGTCCTGGGGAGTGTTCCTCACTGTGGGGGGCATGGCTACGTGTGACACATCACTGATCTCTGCTCCCGATCACAGGGAGCAGAGATCAGTGACACTGTCACTAGGCAGAACGGGGAGATGCTTGTTTACATTAGCATCTCCACGTTCTTCCTCTCCGTGAGGCGATACGGGTATCTGCGGAACCCGCGACCCGACTCACGGAGCTCCCGGGCCCGCGTGCATGCAATGGCACAGCGGCCAATTTAAAGGGATAAACGGGTATGCCCATTTGCCCAGCCGCTCCATTCTGTCGACGTACATCGGCGTGCGCCGGTCGGGAACCATCCAACAGTAAAGAAAAGCACATGGCGCAGCATGCAAATAATAATAAGAATAGGAACACATGACAACTACTTACTTTTTAGAAGCACTTTCTTGATCCTTCTGTACTGATCCTGCTCCCTTAATTTGAGGTCCAACCAGCGTTTCCTCAATTGCTCCTTGGATCGCAGTACCCCAAATTTCCGGCACAGACTCTTAACAACTTTAGTCATGATTTTGGCCTTTCTCACATTTGGGTTTAGGTACGGTCCATACTGCCCATCATAGTCGGCCCTCTTCAATATGTTGACCATCTCCACCATCTCTTCAAAGGACATATTTGAGGCCTTAAATCTTCTCCCTGGATTGGGACATTTCTTGCTCCGGGCTTTCCTCCTCGTTACTGCTATTAAGCACCTGCTGAGTCTCCGCCATCTTGTCTCCCACTGCGATGGAAAAGATGGGGCGGGGAATATTCTAGAAAGAACGTCAGGGGCGGGCGACACGGGCGGAGTTTCACGCATGCGCAGTGTATATAAAGCGTAACACGCGTGCGTCTTACGTACGATATGTGAGCGGAGGAAGGTGTAGCAGAAGCGCCGATTGTTATAACGAAGGTACAATTTTAAGTTGGTGCATCAGTGGCCTATACTGCTTATAGATTGAGGCCTATATTGGGTCAAGATTAGGAGAGTTTCGCCTGACATTAGGGTTTGTCTTGTGTTGTGTCTTGCAGAGAAAATGGATCTATTCAATGACGAGGACTTTATGCCCATATTCATTGATATGTACAGGGAGCTGCCCTGTCTGTGGCAGGTAAACCACCCCTATTATAACAATCAAACAAAGAGGAAGGCAGCGTTGGATCAATTGGTGGAATTTGTGAATCCGGTGATCCCCACGGCAGACATCCCCTATTTGAAGGCCCTAATTGGTGGCATAAGGAGCACTTATAATAGGAAGCTCAAGAAGGTCCAGGATTCCCTGAGATCAGGAGCTGCAGCAGATGACATTTATGTCCCCAGGCTGTGGTACTATGACAGACTGCGTTTTCTGGCAGGCCAGACTGAACCCAAGCCAGCACTCTCCAGTCTTCTTTGCACACTTCCTTCCCCCCCAGCTGAGGCTTCTGACGTACAACCTGGGCTTTCCAGGCAGCAACATGTGGAGGATGATGAATTAATGAATTTGATGATTAATGATGTTAAATATATGCTAATTTTGATCACTAATTTCTGATTTCACAAAGTGGTTTACATATAAATAAACAATAGTGGCCACAAATGATTGGGACAAGAATGAAAAATGCTGGGGTCAGAATGATAGTTGTTTCTATTTATTAACATTAAATTTGCATCAATCATGAGTTGAAAATTGTGTGTGATTGATGAACCAAAAACAAAAACGATGTCCCTTTTTCATACACAGGAAAGCCTCAGCCAGGCTGTGGAAAGTAGCAGCCAGGAGGTGGCTGGACCCAGTAGCCTGCCAGAATCGCAGGTCCCTCCCCTCCGCCTTCCACCAAAAAGTGGCAGGAAGAGGAGTAACATGAATGAGGCAGCAATTGGCCTATTTCTGAAGGCTACTGCGGTCCTCAGAACCCCCCACAGTGTTCAAGAGGACTTTGCATACATTACAGCATGCAAAATGCTGGAATAGAGGAGGGCCAATGCCTCTTATGTGAGGAAGTGATGTTACAAGCCCTAAACAATGGCTTGACGGGCCAACTTAAAAGTCAAAGCCACATTTGTGAGTTGAACCATGGTCCTCCACCTCCTGCCACGTCTAAGGAAGACCAGAGAGTGATGGCCTGGGTTCAGTCTGGTCTGGCAAAAGATGCAGGCTGTTGTATCACCACAGTCTGGGGCCAGATATGTCATCTGCTGCTGTTCCTGATCTCTTGTAGTCCTGGACCGGATTGTGCTCACTATTATAAGGACTCCTCAGGCCACCAATTTTGACTGTAAAATTATTGATGTCTGCTCTGGGGTACAAAGGCTTTGCAAATCTCACCAGTTTCTCCAGCGTTGACTTCATCTTTATTTTGTTATGACCCAGAACAAATGTATATTTTGTTTTCAGAAATACTTGCCTATTTGTTTTACATCAAAAAGGACAGTTTTTTTTGGAGTAGGCAGGTACATTTAAAAAATACAATGTCAAATTAACAAGGGACACCAACCAACCTCATTGAGATTTACAAAGATAAGATAATAATGGTATTGTGAAAACGTGACATACAAAAAAAAAATGGAGATCACTATAAAATAATTAAAAAAAAAAACAACAGGAGATCTTGACTCCAAAAAAAAATAAAAGATGACTATAAAAATTAATTATAAACATTATTAGGGAGATCTGGCTTTAAAAACCAAAAAGATTATTCAGGAGATCACGAGAAATAATAAAGAAATACGTTTGTGAGAAGTCTGTGTGAATATGAGCAGCAAAACAACTTCATTCTTCTAGCATTATAAAGAAGAAGAGAATGCTCTGCATTGAAAGATTGAAAAATTTGCAGTGTGACGAATGTGCCATCTCCATTACAAACGGTCGTTTTACCAGACTGAGCGGCTCCATCTCGTACTTGATTCTGAGCATGCGTGTTTTTTTGCGCATCGGAATTGCATACACACGAACGGAATTTCCGATATAAACTTTTTCTGTCGGGAAAATTGAGAACATGCTCTCAATCTTTTGCTGGTGGAAATTCGGCCAGCAAAAGTCCGATGGAGCATACACACGGTCGCATTTTCCGACCAAAAGCACTCATCGGTCTTTTGCTGGCCGAATTTCCGATCGTGTGTACGCGGCATAACGGTATAAATGTGTGTGCATGTGTATACATATATATATATATATATATATATATATATATATATATATATAATTATATATATATATATATATATATATATATATATATATATATACACACACACATATATATACATACAGTGGGGTCGGAAAGTATTCAGACCCCCTTAAATTTTTCACTTATATGGTAGCCATTTGCTAAAATCATTTAAGTTCGTTTTTTTTCCTCATTAATGTACACACCCCATATTGACAGAAAAACACAGAATTGTTGACATTTTTGCAGAATTATTAAAAAAGAAAAAAACTGAAATATCGCATGGTCCTAAGTATTCAGATCCTTTGCTCAGTATTTAGTAGAAGCACCCTTTTGACCTAATACAGCCATGAGTCTTTTTGGGAAAGATGTAACAGATTTTTCACACTTGGAATTGGGGATCCTCTGCCATTCCTCCTTGCAGATCCTCTCCAAGTTTTGTCAGGTTGGATTGTAAACTTTGGTGGACAGCCATTTTTAGGTCTCTCCAGAGATGCTCAATTGGGTTTAAGTCAGGGCTCTGGCTGGGCCATTCAAGAACAGTCATGGAGTTGTTGTGAAGCCACTCCTTCCTTATTTTAGCTGTGTGCTTAGGGTCATTGTCTTGTTGGAAGGTAAACCTTCGGCCCAGTCTGAGGTCCTGAGCACTCTGGAGAAGGTTTTCGTCCAGGATATCTCTGTACTTGGTTGCATTCATCTTTCCCTCAATTGCAATCAGTCGTCCTGTCCCTGTAGCTAAAAAACACCCCCACAGCATGATGCTGCCACCACCATGCTTCATTGTTGGGACTGTATTGGACAGGTGATGAGCAGTACCTGGTTTTCTCCACACATACCGCTTAGAATTAAGGCCAAAAAGTTCTATCTTGGTCTCATCAGACCAGAGAATCTTATTTCTCACCATCTTTGAGTCCTTCAGGTGTTTTTTTTAGCAAACTCCATGTGGGCTTTCATGTGTCTTGCACTGAGGAGAGGCTTCCGTCGGGCCACTCTGCCATAAAGCCCCGACTGGTGGAGGGCTGCAGCGATTGTTGACTTTCTACAACTTTCTCCCATCTCCCGACTGCATCTCTGGAGTTCAGCCACAGTGGTCTTTGGGTTTTCTTTACCTCTCTCACCAAGGCTCTTCTCCCCCGATAGCTCAGTTTGGCCGGATGGCCAGCTCTAGGAAGATTTCTGGTCGTCCCAAACGTCTTCCATTTAAGGATTATGGAAGCCACTGTGCTCTTAGGAACCTTAAGTGCAGCAGAATTTTTTTGGTAACCTTGGCCAGATCGGTGCCTTGCCACAATTCTGTCTCTGAGCTCTTCAGGCCGTTCCTTTGACCTCATGATTCTCATTTGCTTTGACATGCACTGTGAGCTGTAAGGTCTTATATAGACAGGTGTGTGGCTTTCCTAATCATGTCCAATCAGTAAAATCAAACACAGCCGGACTCAAATGAAGGTGTAGAACCATCTGAAGGATGATCAGAAGAAATGGACAGCACCTGAGTTAAATATATGAGTGTCACAGCAAAGGGTATGAATACTTAGGACCATGTGATATTTCAGTTTTTCTCTTTTAATAAATCTGCAAAAATGTCAACAATTCTGTGTTTTTCTGTTAATATGGGGTGCTGTGTGTACATGAGGAAAAAATGAACTTAAATGAGTTTAGCAAATGGCTGCAATATAACAAAGAGTGAAAAATTTAAGGGGGTCTGAATACTTTACGTCCCCACTCTATATATATATATATATATATATATATATATATATATATATATATATATATATATATATGAGAGACACAGGGGCTTCCCAAAAACCTGAAACAACAAAGGAAGGAGACTGGGAGGAGAAGAAAATACACTGAAGGAAAGCATACATCTGCATATATCAGCATATAAGGCACATCGGACTCACATGCTTATGCATGGGGTCCATAGCTTTGTGAGTGTGAGCACAAGAGGGGAGCACAGAATTGTGTCTGCAGAGCACATAATTGATTTTTTTGGCACGAGAGACTTCACGGGTGTTACCATACTAACACAGATGAAACAAGTGTGAATGATTATCTGATATTCATTGGATTTTTTCAGCATTGGAAGGACCGTGAGAACTGCCTAATAATACTGCGGACTGTATATGTTACTACATGTACATGATATGTGCATGTTTGAAGGAGTAATAGTTTTGGATGCAGCATTTAAAATAGTATTGTGATAACACATGAATTGCTATAAGCTAGACATTATAACTTAAAGGCGTAGTGCTGTGAGTAGTGTTTTCAACAGCACACTGTAATTTGGAAGTAAATCGATTGCTTCACATGGGTCTGCACCTGTCTGCATGAAACATATTTATATTTTGGCTATTCAATTGTTAGGTGCTAAAGCCAACTTCAAGATAAATGTAACTCCCCCTAACACCCCTCTCTATCTGAACCATGGGTTAACAAAAAAAAACCTCTCAAAATCTGCATTTTTACCTACCTGAAGCCTTGGCACATGATCATCTAGCAATGTGCCCTTCTCCTCACAGTTTATTTCCTGGTGAATCCTTCTTCTGGGTGTCCAGTCCACATCGGTAAGGTCCTCTTAAGATTCAGAAGAAAGTTGATGTGGACTGGGGGGAGTGAAGGGTTAACATGTGACGATGGACTAGGGATCCCTGCAGGTGGAAACACTGTCAGCAAGGGACCTGGATGGGAGGACTCAGCGGAGTTTAACTGACTTCACCAGGTAAGGAAAAAATAGCTGGAAGGGTGGGCTGGGAGGGAGAGATGGGAAAACTATTTTGTGGAGTTGGGCTTTAAGATAGCCTTGATAATAGCAAACACTTTTTTTGTGATCATTGGATATTTTATTTTGTTTAGTATTTATATAATATTTATAGGAAATACATTTTAACCAGTTAACGACTCTCCTGCGCGATTCAGGGTCATTGTATGTCGGCTCTCTCAGGCACAGTTGCGGGTGGGCTACAAGCTATGGGAGCTTGCTCACGGGTCGGGCAGACTCGATGTCCACCAGCGACCCGCGATCACCTAGTACAGAGGCAGATTGGGGATCTGCCTCTGTAAACAAGGCGGATCCCCATTCTGACAGGAGACATCACAGAGATCTACTTTTCCCAGTGATCAGGAACAGTGATCTCTGTCATGTCCCAGGCAGCCCATCCCCCCAACAGTTAGAACACAACTAGGGAACGCAGTTAACCCCTTGACCGCCTAGTGTTAATCCTTTCCCTGCCAGTGTATTTTTAACATTGATCAGTGCATTTTTATAACACTGATCAATGTAATAATGTCACTGGTCCCCAAAAAGTGTAATTTGGGGTCAGATTTGTCCACCGCAATGTCGCATTTCTGCTAAAAATCACAGATCACCGCCATAACCATTAGAAACAATTTTAAAAAAAGTGCCTAAATCTATCCCATAGTTTGTAGACGCAATAACTTTTGTGCAAACCAATCAATATACGCCTATTGAGATTTTTTTTCCAAAAATATCTAGAAGAATATATATCGGTCTACACTGATGAAAACATTTATATATATATATATATATATATATATATATATATATATATATATATATTTTTTTTTGGATATATATTATAGCAAAAAGTTAAAAAGAAAATATTTTTTTTCAAAATTGTCACTCTTTGTTTGTTTATAGCGCAAAAAAAGAAGTGATCAAATACCACCAAAATAAAGCTCTATTTGTGGGGTACAATTTTAAGTTAAAGCAACACAGTGCCGTATTGCAAAAAATGTCCTGGTCATTAAAGCGGAGCTCCACCGAAATTTTTTTTTTTTAAAGTCAGCAGCTACAAATACTGCAGCTGCTGACTTTTAAAACATGGACACTTACCTGTCCAGGGCGCCCGCGATGTCGGCACCCGAGGCCGAACCGTCTTTCGGTCCTCGGGTGCTGCCGCCTCCATCTTCGGTAAGGGAATCAGGAAGTGAAGCCGTGCGGCTTCACTTCCCGGTTCCCTACTGCGCATGCGCGAGTCGCGCAGCGCAATACAGATGGTCCCTGCTGTCTCTGGGACCCGTGTGTTTCCCAGCAGACAGCGGGGGGGGAGGGAGCAGGAAGTGGTGTAAATAACCGCAGATTCTGCGGCTATCTATGCCGGAAGTGGGTACAGATACCTGTAATATACAGGTATCTGCACGCCCCTCCCTCCTGAAAGGTGCCAACTGTGACACCGGAGGGGGGGAGGAATCCGATGAGTGGAAGTTCCACTTTTGGGCGGAACTTCACTTTAAGGGGGCAAATCCTTCCGGTTCTTAAGTGGTTATAGTAGATTTATGATTGCCCTTAGTACAATTTGGCTCACTAGATACACTAGATACCATTTTCTAAATTATCCGTAGATAGATTCATGACCCCACTGGGTGGCAGCATGCATCTTTTTGATTCTGTAAACTAATTCCATAGCTCAATCCTCTTCTGTACCAGGGTAATTTCCAAAGTATTCTTCAGGCAATACATTTATAAGTTCACAAATTATTGTACAGGACCTAAGGCTGAACTGCAGGAAAAGTAAATATCTTCCCTTGCAGCAGTGCTGCCCCTGCATTGCAAATTTTAACTGCCCATTTATCTCTTGGGGACAGGAAATGCACTTTTACTTACCTTGTTCTCTGCTCCCACAGACTCTTCCACATTGCTAGACTGGTTCCCACAGACTCTTTCTTTATGATATGGCATTTGGATTCCCTCTGACATCATCAAGCCTGATGCAGAGCCCATAGCCTTCAATGGACTTGAGGGCTCAAAGGGAAAGGCCCCTGCTGGAGCATAGGAGGGCACCGTCTGCTAGGGGAGTGGATGATGGGATGGGTAAAGCTGCTTTTTTGTCCCCTGAGTATAAAAAAACAGTTAACCCTTGAAGTTCAGGGACACCCCACTGACACTCGACCATTTGTAGCCACACCCAAGAAAATGTGCTCCAAGTTTTAATATACTCTCAAAAAATTGGTCACCGAACTATAATGATACATTGTGTGCTACACAAATTATGAGTGGCCAAATTGCAGTAAGAGCAAGAGGGGCTTAAACAGGTATGCTTAAGCAGCGATACTTCCGTAAGAGCTGCAGGAATACTGTCCAGGTATTGCCCACTAGCTTCTCCCCGCAGCCAGGCACACAGGCTAATTCACACGTTCATTCAGTGATCAATCTAGGGGTGTTGTTATTGTTTTATTTTTTAAGAAATTGCATAGGGTTAGGGGAATTGAGTGGGATACTCCAAAAATAGGAACTATGTACAATTCGAGGACTTAGGTATTCATTCTGGACAAGCTATATTAAAGACTGTGCTTGTAGCAAACAGTACATTTCAGCTTCAAGGTAGCAGTAGTAGTAGTTAACTGCAAACTCCTTTCTTAGAGCCATAAGAGCAGAATCCCTTTAAATAGAAGATTAGACAGACTTTCTCTCCAGGACACCAGCTGATGTCACCTTTAACTACAGCTGACTCTAGCACCAGAGGGGTGGCAAAAACACAAATGTCCCCAAGATCTCTCCGATGATACCAGACTAGATCTTCAGAGGACAGCCCCACCCTCAATCAGCTTTCTTTCCAGCTTCAGGGTCTCAGCATCCCAGATCCTTAGGTCGTACACCTGAGGCCTCACGACAGCAGACATATAGCAGCATTGCCTGGAAGGAAGGACTAATCTTCTCCAGTAAAAGACCCAGAGCTCAGTGTGCTCACAGAATATATACAGTCTCCCAGCATACCTAAAGAGCCTGCCTCCCTGGGATTTGCCAGGCCAATGTAGGCGGAGCTTTGGTTCCTTTGCTGCAGACTGAGATCTGGGTCTTTATATGGAGAGAATTCAAGCTGCCATCTGAATAGCTCTATGCCTTTCATCCAGAAACTTCTCAAGCTTTCTGGATGCAAAGCGAGCTATCAGACTGACAGAAGCTGAGCACGCTGAGCAGACCTGACTAACAGAATGTAGCTGCACTGATTACAGTGAGCAAACAATGCTTTTCCCTAACAAATAATCACAACCACACTGGCTACAGGGTGGCAACTAAATGTACCTATCAAAACACATACTATTTCAATCTATCTAATCCTAGCACCTATCTAGGAGGGTGCTACATGCAAACAAGTTTTGGCTCATGCTGTGATTTAAATACTTTGATCTGTTTGGGAAAAGTATGAGTGTATTACTTCTTCTGGGTCTCATTTCTGAAGTGAAATCTATGTGTTTTGTTAGAAATTGACATATACATATTTTGGACAAGAACTCTTCAGTATCAACACTGGTGACAAGGGTGAACTCTCTAGTGAGGTCAGTGGCCAGGACTTATTATTTCCATCTGGTTGGAGTTGGACAATATGTAGAAGATGAGGTTTCTTGTGAGAAAAAATATTCATTCTTGAAGTGATAAATGCTGTACAAGCCAGTAAAGATCTTAATGAGAACTGGATGTTCATCCTAGGCAGCAATGCCAGTGTTGTCGTGGAGTAGAATGGTGAATATAGGAACTAATTTAC
Source organism: Lithobates clamitans (assembly GCA_037952925.1). NCBI lineage: Eukaryota > Metazoa > Chordata > Amphibia > Anura > Ranidae > Lithobates > Lithobates clamitans. The sequence continues at coordinate 2,041,929 of JBBGZY010000224.1, forward strand.
CATTTCGTAGTTTGTATTTTATTGTACTAATATAGATATGCGATGACCAGTCTAGTCTTCTTTCTGGTTGTGGTATGTTCACATCATGTTTTCTTACATATCTGTCCTTCATTAAGAAATTATACAGTTTTTTAACATGGAAATAATATAGAGGTAACCTACATGCAGATATGAGTGAACTTTGAAAACTGGCTGTGCTGCTGATTCCCAAACAAGCTAACCAGGCAACTCGAATAAAAATCCTAATTAGCTGTGATCAGTTTCATTGTCTCCTCTCATTATAATTTCTCAGCGGAGATGAGTGAACTGTTCTCTGCCAGACAGAATACCAGAGCAATCCAGGTCAAATGCGGATCCATCAGCCTGATTTTGACATGTGTACTCATCTGCTTTGCTACACAGAAATATCAAAACGAAGCTTCTGGACTGTTTAGTAGTGTCTGCTTTGCTTATATGAATAGCTTACTTTCCATTGACCAATTCTTATGCACCTTTGCCTGTCTTTGATAGTCCTTATATACTAGCAGAATATAGAGAATATAGCAGAATATAGATTATTAACAGATGTAAAAGAAAATCTAGCTCTGAAAGACCAGTTGATGACCCATGACCCTTATCTTCAACTCAGGGATTAAACTGGCCACACACCTTCTGAGAATCGGTATTTGCATTTGATATTTAGGGGGCTGTAATTGCACATACAAGGAGAAGTAGGTAGTTAATGCTAATATGTGTCAGAAGAGGGTGCCTGTTAAGGTTCTATTTAGTAGTAACTGCTGCAATAAATACACTTGAAGTTCTTAGGTTTGTAGAGGTTACGTGTTCTATAACCTTATGTCTTTTGAAAAAGTAAAAACTCAAAACTAATAGACATGAATTGCAAAATGTTAACATGGAGATTTTAAAATCCCATTGGACTCTGTGGATCTCATTGAAATGTCGAAAATATGAATTATTCTGGTGTGGGCGCTTCGTAAATTGATCCTAATAATAAACAGTGTCTTTTGGTAAAGTTGAAAGAAAGCCATTAACAATTAAAGCTCTGTTTTTGAGGAGCAAGACAAGGGAACTATTTTATTTTTTGATTAGAACCGCACAGGGTATAATTTTCGAACAGTAGGCAACCCTCCAAACCCTTTCTGTGACCTGTATCTTGTAAAAAAATCTACCTTTTGGAAAGTTCATTTGTTATCGAGCAGAAAATTTGATTATTTTTTGGCTGATTAGTCTAGTAGCAGAAGACCAGAAAGCAACATAATGTTCTATAGACTATTCCAGTCTACTATAGACTTTTTCAAATACCTCTTGGCTGTTAATTCTCAGATGAAGAATCAGTTAGCCAGCATGAATTTTTCTGGCTGGTCTTTATCGTTCTTCTGATATAAGACTGTCAAATGAGGCAGTGAATATACAAGGCAAGAACATGAACACTTGACTGTCAAGTATGCTCATTTCAGCGATTATCATTCTATAGAATGAAAGCCTGACCACTGCCTTACGACGATGTAACCCTAACAGTTATCCCAGTCTGTAAACAGTGTTTATTGAAGTTGGAAAACCGCCATAAAGAATATAGTCTTTACCCAATACTGCCGTATATATCCAATAATATTGTGGAATTGCCATAGTTAAAGGAAAGTAACATTCAAGCGAATGAACAAAGGATCTAGCAGAAGATAGGTAAAATGATGTCCAGTTTACTTAAGGAACCAGTAGATGCTACCAAAAGCCTTAGATACGTTCACCTAACCAGGCACCTTCTGATCTGACAAAGGACATCAGACATTGGCATTTCCTGACCAATATCTATCTCTCAACCAAGATAAGGCTAGTTCTGGAGGTTTGTTTAGACCAGGGGTCCCCAAACTGTTCAGTATTAGGGCCAAATTGTTTATTTTTCAGATACTGAAAAAAATCTGAAGAAATAAAATTTAAATGTTCTCCAAGAATAAACTTCCTATCAGAAGCCCCCATCACATCAGAAGTTCCCCCTTCACATCAGAAGCCTCCCCATCATTTTAGAGCCCCACTTACATATCAAACTTCCCCTTACATCAAGGTCCCTCTTAGAGTTTCCCCATATGTAAGGGTCCCAACCAGTTTTCCCCCCACATCAGAGACCCCATCAGAAGCGGAGATCAACTGACTTGAATCGTCAGTCTGTGCACTGAATCTGAGTATGCTGACCTTTTTAATGTGTCAGATGTGGCCCACGGGCCATAGTTTGGATACCCTTGGCTTAGAGTATAAATATAACAGTCAGGCAAAATGATTTTCCATATTTAGCAACATAACTGTTTAAAATAATAAGCTCATGGTTTTATTCACATGCCATGTTATGTCTATGTTCAATCTTTCATGCCACCAAAGCTATCTCTTTAGTTTAGAGTGGAGTTACAAATGCACGTATGCAATGTGTGCCTATAGATATTAGGATATTTACCAAGTATAAGAGTCTGTGGGAAGAGAATGAGGAAATGTACCCAAGCGTGAGATGGAACTGACATCCTTCAATGTGGGGATCCTGTCAAAAAAAAAAAGATTATTCAAAAACGTAATTTGAAATATTACATAGGAAAGAGATTAACACAGTTTATCATTTAGCTGTTCAGATGCAGCACACAAATACTTCCTTGCAAGTCATCTCAGTCTCTACCTTTCTATAATACATCTCTCATTTCTCGGTCTGACTCAGATCAATGGCTGTTAAGTGCTATACATCCTAACCAACCTTTATCCTTCCCATAAGAGTGACTTCAGTGATCAGACAAATCATGTTCCTGTTGAGTCTTTTGGTTAACCTCTTATCTTATTCATCTGTTTTCATAATCTTTTATCACATTACACACCTCACTTTTTTCCCTTTCCACTACATGTATCATAAAAATGTCCCCGCTACCCATAATTCAGGCTGCACATATCATTTACTCGTAGCACTAATTTCAAGCTTGTGATATGTGAGTAATATTTAGTTCCTCTAGCACTCCCTTGGAGAATTTTTTTGGTTCCTTTAACATCTTAATCTCCTTTCTCTCCATTTTTTAAGGATGGATCAGGAAACAGGGTGCAAACTTCAGCACCAAACATTAAAATAAACCTTTTATATACTAATAATTCTATGACTGGGTTTTAGTAAGGTTCCTAGTTCATTACCAAGCATGAGACCTATTAGTGACATCTAACTTAAAGTGGCTAAAAAGCATGTGTGGTACATTTCATGCATATTTAACATATTTTATCCCTGTGAAGATCTTGCAAGGACAAAAAAAACCCCCTGCACTAATCGTGTCCTGTTGTGGGCTGACAACACAACATTTCTTGTAGTAAATTTGTGCTTCGTAATCCCTATATGTAATGGATCTGGAATGATATGATGAATTGGAGCCCCACAAACGTTGATTTAATTGAACCTGCAATGCCAATATTGGAGACAAACTCTATAAATCTTGCAATGTATGAATTTTCTATTTCGGAATCCCAAGATTAAAGCCATTTTTGGAAAGGTTAAAACTTTGTCAAGTATGTATTGTTGTCTCTGATTCTGTTGGGATGATTTTCCATTACTTTTTTATTCTTATGACTCCAGGACAAGAAATAGGGAAATCGGGGTCATTGGGACAGGAAGGCATAGACTGTGATAAAAAGCCAAACTCTTCACTACCCCTCTAAAAAAATGTATTGTTACTATCTCTGTTCCCACTGGACATATTTCCAATCAATTCCTGTGTCATGGATTTGCTGTAACAAAGACTGAAAGTGAGGGGAAATCAGTTTAACGAGGATACAGGCAGTAATAATAGATGGCAAAAATTGTAACACTTCCCCACTCCATCCAAAACTAAGAAAACGCTCTTAGCTAGGGTTGGGCTTTAACAGTACTGCCACAGATGTCCATACAATGCAGCATCACAGCTACCATAGTGGATGCTAATGAATTTTATTTATCCCTCTTTTCCAAGTGTTAAAAGCAGTTTTTAAAGACTATAGTGAGCTGTCTAGGGGCCAATGCATGAATTATCCATGTCAATGGTTGATCAAGGCTCAGTCAGCAAACAAAGAGATATTTTTGCCTTTTTCATTTAAAGTACTCCTAAATAGAATTTTCAAAAGTTCACTTTTTTTTAAATCAAATAGGAAAACAACAAAAGTGCAGCAGGGGTAAGGACTTACCACTTCATTCCACTGATGTTGCCAGTTCAGAACAATGCCAGGATTTCAGCTGCCGTTGTTCTCCACTCCTCAAGAGAGCCCAAGGCTGGGAAACAAAAAGTTGAGCTTTGATTTTGTACAAGAGCGCCCCCTGGTCTAACCTCTTTACTTCTTTCCACAGTTTCTAGCCGAGCTTGGACAGACATTCATTCTGGGTCACATGGACATTTTCAAAATCGGCCAAAAAAACAGTAAGATGGATACATGGTAATTATCCATTGTGCTAGTGTCTTTTTTTATTTTATTTTTTAACAAGAGGCATTTTGTAACAATTTTTTAATGATATACAAATTTAACACTGCACCTCAACCTAAATAGCATCTATGTCTCTTGATCTAATTTTCTCTGTTATATACAATACCTGTTTCACAACCAGTTCACATCTGAGTCCTCCTCGCTCTAAAATGCCTGGCTGCTTTGTGGTGTCTATTACGGTATCTGTCACAAATCAATTTATTTCAGCTTTTCCCTTGCTATTCAGTATAGACTTTCTGTGCCTGTAATTCTGTAAGTTCTCAGAAGTCATGGTTAGTTTCCTTACCAGTTCCCGCACAGCTGGTGACGACGTCTTTTGTTGTCCAGTGCTCTCTTTGTGTCTGTCCCCTTATTTGGGGACCTCAGTCATAAATGTCACAGTTAAACCTAGCTCACTATCACAGGAAACTGTGGGGAGGAGGAGCACCACATGTGTGTATTTTGGGGAGCTGTGGCCAAAAATACTAACACTGTCACTTGTAGCTCTGCTAAAAAAAAAATATATATATAAAATGCTTCACCGAAGCAACATATATTACAGAGATAAATATATTTATGATTAGAAAATAAAATAATCTGTTAATGGTTAAAAACATAATAGAATCAGTATGTGTTTAAAAAAAAAATCCTTTGATGTGAAGACAGAGCACCATGAAGCTTCCCCTGTAATCCCCCCACTGCTCTGCAGGTTACTATCAAGGGGGGATATTCAAACACTGAGAGGGGCAGCAGAAAAATGCGCAGAAAGATTTAAAATTTCCTGAAGGATTTTTAAATTGGGGCTGCAAAGGGAAAAATAATTTTACATAGTCTCGGTTGTAGTCTCCATTCTGCCCTTTATCACCCTTCTCAGATAGTTTTTTTATGCAATAATTCAAGTAACCACATGTGTGAGCCTTAAAAAAAAAACGAATTTGGGGCAATTTTACATTTCTTTAATCTATTTATTTTTAAAGATTTATATCTGTTTGTTACTATCTACTGTACATATACAATCAACAGTATATAAAGTCCTCTGTCTCAATCAGGTTTGTATGCAAAAGTTAGCTTGGGCTATTGAGCTCAGTAAGCACCAAAACAGCTATAAATAGACAGGTGAACACTTGAAAAGAAACCCAGAGCGCCACCTTCTGGATAGAAATGAGCATATTCATAAGCAATATTTCCTATGTATTTCAGTAAACAAATAAATAAGAAGTGTATTTATTTAGTCCTGACCATAATAAGTAAGTACATATGTACAGAACCACCATATATTACCTTTACAGCTAAATGTCAGGCAGATATAAAAAGATCAAATAGATGCAGCTCTATATTCATTAATACATCATTAAATGTATGCTGTATTTTCTTAAATGCAAGCAGTGTGAGTACCTGATTTTGACTCAGTATCAGTCTCTGGCAATGCTGATAGGAGAGAGTAGAGTGACAAAATGTTCAACTTATGAGTCTGTTGCTTCTCCTGTCCAGTCAGAGACAGAGAAGGGATGAAACCTGTATTAGTATGGGTTTCCAAACAAAAAAAATGTATACTCCTAGGTGTCCAGGGGTCAGTAGTAAGTGATGCAGAGTTCAGGGCTCAGTAGAAAGTGATACTGAGTTCAGAAGTCAGTTGTAAGTGACTGCGAATTTAGGGGTCAGTAGTAAGTGACACAGAGTTCAGAGGTCAGTTGTAAGTGATTAAAAGTTCAGGGTTTAGTAGTAAGTGATACAGAGTTCAGGGCTCAGTACTAAGTGATGCAGAGGTCAGGGCTCAGTAGTAAGTAAGTCACCTACTACTAACCCCTGAACAGGTACCCCAACATCTAATAAATGTGCATGGGAGCCGACGGTCATGGCACGGGCCCTTTAGAAACGGCACGATCGATGTGCCTTCTTCAGTGCGCATATGATGATGACATCGGCGTCTGTATACTGTGCCGATGGCGTAATTGGCGCATGCGCTCTGAAGGAACGGCTACCCATGTTGTTTCTTCAGAGCTGTGTTCTGTGACCGGAAGTGATGTCAAGCGGCTCCAGCCAGTCACATAGCCGGAGTCCGTGTACCTGGAAGGAAGACAGACAAAGATGGATGCGGCCAGTGAGGACGATGAGGGCTTCATGGCAGGTAAGTTTCACATAATGTGCTAGTATGCAATGCATATGGGCACATTATGCCTTTACTTTGCAGGTAAGAAAAAAGAAGAAAATAAAAAACTGAGTTTACTTCCTCTTTAACAGGGGCACAGACAGCAATAAAAACTGAGAAGCATTCTAACCCCTCTCCACTCTATCCAAAACTAAAAAAAATAATTTTGTTTAGTTATACTTTAAGGTAAGAAACCTTCAGCCTTTACAACCACTGTAAGGACTGGGGTTTTCTAAAAAAGAGGAACAAATATAAAAAGGAAACAAAAACGTGAGAGGATGTGTGAGAACACGAACCTGCCAATCTACATACTGAGAATAGTATAATGACATAGAAAAGTTCAGCATCCGGCTGGAGTAGCAACCAGTTTTACTGGTGTTTTGTTTTTAAGATGGCACCATTTTCACTGGGAGAATGAATGAATCATGTATGATTTGATTGATACGACACACACTGCGGGAAGCTAAAAAGGGGTGGAGATGGAGGTGGGAGGTGTGTGGCTGGATGCAAAGGAAGTATGGACTGCAAGATGAAAAGGCAAAAAGGAGAGGGCCAGATTTCACTCCGGCATGACAGCGGGAAGGGCCACCTCACTAGAACTGTCCAAGTACATGTGTCTGAGACCTGGGGAATGTGGTGGATTTGTGTAAGTGGATGGTGGTATTCTTAAAAAAAAAACTGCACCCTTATCGTATAAATTACAACAAAGGCACCTTTTTCCTACTTGCCAATGTAATGACAGGGCAACCAGTGAACAATATGTAATGACAGGGCAATCAGTGAACAGTATGTAGTAAGAGACTAGTGCAGTATGTAGTAGTAAGGCAGTCAGTAACCAGTATGTAGTGGTAAAGCAGTGAGCATTATGCTGTGGCAGGGCAGTGAGCATTGTGTATTGGCAAGGCAGTAAGTGAGCAGTATGTAGTGAAAGAGTGGTTAGTGAGCAGTATGTAGTGAAAGAGCGGTTAGTGAGCAGTATGTAGTTGTGGGGCAGCCAGCAAGCAGTATGTAATATCAGGTTGGGGCAAAATGTAGTATCAGGTGAGGGCAGAATGCGGTGTCAGGCTGGGACAGAATGTAGTGTCAAAAGGAAAAACAAATTATAGTATTGTGCTAAAGTCAAACCATAAAATGTGCCACTCCCTTTATAGTCCAAGAACTACGCTGTGAAACTAAGAAAGAAAGGATCTGGCAGCTCAAGGGTCTAGCAGCTTTCATGAATCCACCAGGCAACAGATAAGCTGAGAAAACATAAAGGAAAAAGAAAGTGCAAACCCTAGCTGGCCACTTACAAGGAGCTGCGGGAAGATATACAGATGCCTTAAAAATGCTTTTCTGTCCTTTGTCTTTCCTTTTCCAGACTAGAGCAGAATGTAGTGTCAGGGTGCCCAGTCACTTATCACACAGGAGATGGAAGACTTCCTGGGCTGCTTCATACAGGCTCCTCCTCTGTCCCCATCTTCAGCTGGGGGATCATCCAGAATAAAACAGCCACCTGTGTAAGCCACACCTGGCGCCGCCCACCAACTTCACCTGCCCTAGGGGATTATTAGGGTAAGAACTAAAAAAAGCCCCCACTGGGCACCCATGATGACAGGACCATGCCCCAATACATATTTAGCTGGGATAACCGGGACAGTCACTGTAGCTGTCCCCATGGCTAGGATCTCAGCACAAAGCCTGGTACAAAGCAGTGATTGCCCCGACAGATCCAGGACTGTTGGTAAGTATGCTTTACAAATGTTTTGTAATGGCAATCTACAAACCGATACTTATAGATAATTGTGGCCTTTTTTATTTGTTGCATACCGTATTTTTCTTTAACTTCTCATTCTTTTCACTGTAGCCATTTTCACTAAGGGCAGAATAATACATCCCCTTTACTTCCTGGAACTCTTGGTCTGCCTCCTTGAACATGTAACAGTGCACATCATCTAAAGGGGGAGGCATTAGTGATGTAGCCTTCCCAGGACATATCAATAAGGCCCTCATTAAATCACCCTTGCCTCAAGAAAAGAGTAATTTTAAGTAAAAACTAAAATTTGCTGGCTTAACTATTGAGTGTAAGATTATGTCATATCAGCATGCAGAGCTACTGTACATGTTGATGTGATTTTTAATTAAAGGGGTGACAGGGTCACTTTAAGTGGAAGTAATGGAATGAAAAGATTTAGTGAAAATGGGGGGACTGAGGGTGTGATTATGTAAAGATCAATAGGATGTAGGGTGATTACATGACCTATGATAACTAAGGTGTTAAAGTGGATTGGGCCAATTGACTCTTGCAGATATTGTAGACTCTTGCTAAAATTGTAAGTTAATACTGAAAAGGGTAAACTGGATGATCTGGGATGTATCACAGTTAAAGTAAGCAGCGCTAGATCTTATTCACAATGTATTGGGGCAGGATTGTGTTCCTGCTAAATGGTGGAGATGTATAATCAGTAAGGTGAATAAAGAGCTAAACCAGCTCCTTTGTAAGTGGGTGGTGGATGACATTTAGATATGATTGGTAAACTTGATTGATGTTGGCAGAACTTGAAAGATGTAATAACGGGTGGATGATAATCTAAGCTGTGACTAGTGTGGGGTTGGAAAATGTTATGCCCTGTACACATGGTCGGATTTTCCGGCGGAAAAAGTGCGATCGGATTGTGTTATCGGAAAATCCAATCGTGTGTGGGCTCCATCGGACCTTTTTTCGTCGGAATTTCCGACACACAAAGTTTGAGAGCAGGCTATAAAATTTTCCGACAACAAAATCTGATCGGTTAAATTCCAATCGTGTGCACACAAATCCAACGCACAAAGTGCCACGCGTGCTCAGAATAAATTAAGAGACGAAAGTTATTGGCTACTGCCCCATTTATAGTCCCGATGTACGTGTTTTACGTCACCGCGTTCAGAACGATCGGATTTTCCAACAACTTTGTGCGACCATGTGTTTGCAAAACAAGTTTGGCCCAACATCCGTCTGAAAAAATCCATGGATTTTGTTGTCGGAATGTCCGATCAATTTCCAACCGTGTGTACAGGGCATTAGTGTATGGAATATGGAGACAGTTGTGTTGGGGAAGCTACGGGTGGTCTGTGTGGGTATGAAAAGTGTGGACATCACACAAGATAAGAAGAACTTTGAGGGGGGAACAAGAGGATGGAGGAGAGGGAAAAGAAAAGGTAGGGTGGGAAGTGAGAGTGGAAGTTGTTGAAGGGTGAAAGGGGGAGAAGGAAAATGGGATATGTGATGATGTTAACCAAGTCTAACACACAAGTAAGACATAAAATGTATGCTATCAAAAATGTCTCTATCGCTTCATTCAATCCATCAAGGACAAGAGATTTGGGGTCAAAGTTCCAGAGGTCTCCCATTTGCAAAGTCTTGTGAATTTGTTATAGGTCTTTGATTCAGTGATATGCTTGGTTATTGTTGCTGAGAGTGAACTAGGATCTTTGTTGTAGTACATCAAAAAGTGTCTGAACACACTGGGGTTGATTTACTAAAGGCAAATAGGCTGCTTACTTTAAAAGGAAATTTGCACTTTGCAGTGGAATTTCCTCTTAGCTTAATGAATACCTAATCATGTGCAAGGGAAATTTTAAAAAATTGTTTTTCTTGCACACAATTGGATGATGGAAGTCAGTAGAGCTTCACCTCATTCACTCAGCTAAAGCTAAATTTCCTTGCAAAGCAAACATTTATTGGCACGGTGAACAGGTTGTCTGCCTTTATTCAATCAACTCCACTGTGTTTCTTAAGTCCTAGTCAGATATTTGACCTGTGTTTGTTTAGTCTTGGAAGCAAAAATCTGAAAGCATTGTCCAACAAACTGAAGCTTGCAGTGGCATCTGAAATCATAAATGACAAATTGTGAGGAACGGGTCAAAAATGATCTGATGGGCCATTACATGCCAATGTTGGTAAAGATGATGATGTTAGTCACTTTTGTAGGCACTAGAAGGGCAGGCATTTTGGAATACCACACTGGAAGCAGCCTAACAGATTTTGGGCCTATTTTTTCCTAGGAGAAATTTTTGTCTCCACATTGGAGACTTTACTGGGTGCTGGGTATCCTTCAGGGTAGGTGCTCTGCAGTACGTGATGCTTGTATGAGTGGATAAATCACTTTTCATTAAAGGACCTGCCTTCAAAATGTGCCATTATTTATTCAAGATGTTCTCGATTTTCCAGTGTTCCAGTGTTGACTGTTGTACTGACTTATTAATTTAATGGTGTCAGTTATATTATTTGTTGAGATTCTATTCAAGGGCAGTAGACATATTCTGAGAAGGGATTCCCGCTTTTTGGCATGCTCCTTCTACTAGGTCTTTTGAATATTGCTCTGCCATTAATCAGTCTTTGAGTTAAAGTTTGCCTCTGTATATGCAGAATAGCATACTTTTTATACTTACGTGGAACTTAAGTGAATAATCCTTTGCATTGTGAAAAAATGCTCTTTGATCTTCCCCCTCCTGCAGGGCAGGGCCGGACTGGGCATAAAAACCAGCCCTGGAAATAATTTCATAGCAGCCCCAGTGGCGTAGCGTTGGTTGCCCGCACCCAAGGCAAGTAATTTGCGCCACTAACCCGCGGACATTTAGCACTCCGAGTCCCTTCCACTCGTACAATATATTTAGCATAAGGTACCCTTATGGTACCTCTTAGGATGTACCACTCTTTCTATTTGTTCTCCTTTTCTTCCCTATATATCGCTCTTTATCCATCTGTCATGTTCTTTCTCACCCGCTTTCTTTGTTCCTCCCCTTCTTTTTATTCCTTCTCCTCCTCTTTGTTTTTTTTCCCTCTCTCACCTCTATATCTATACACACACATACACTGTATGTATTTACACCTATATGTATATTGCACCGAATAAATAACTGTCTTTTGGGGGAGGGTGGATTCCAATGTGAAATGTGCCTTGGCCATAGCGCCCACCATAAAGCATTCTCCCTCTGTACTGGTCCAGGACTGGGGGCTGTAATATAATTCTGCTGTGCCAGGTGGGGAAGTGTATACAGTGTGTGTGTGTATCACGTGTGTGTCCTCTCCTGCAGGGATTGCAGACACATTACAGGAGATGATCAGAGACTGCAGACATAGTACAGGAGATGGTCAGAGACTGCAGACATAGTACAGGAGATGGTCAGAGACTGCAGATATTGTACAGGAGATGGTCAGAGAATGCAGATATTGTACAGAAGATGGTCAGAGACTGCAGACATAGTACAGGAGATGGTCAGAGACTGCAGACATAGTACAGGAGATGGTCAGAGACTGCAGATATTGTACAGGAGATGGTCAGAGACTGCAGATATTGTACAGGAGATGGTCAGAGACTGCAGATATTGTACAGGAAATGGTCAGAGACTGCAGATATTGTACAGGAGATGATCAGAGACTGCAGATATTGTACAGGAGATGGTCAGAGACTGCAAATATAGTACAGGAGATGGTCAGAGACTGCAGACATACTACAGGAGATGGTCAGAGACTGCAGATATTGTACAGGAGATGGTCAGAGACTGCAGATATTGTACAGGAGATGGTCAGAGACTGCAGACATGGTACAGGAGATGGTCAGAGACTGCAGACATAGTACAGGAGATGGTCAGAGACTGCAGATATTGTACAGGAGATGGTCAGAGACTGCAGATATAGTACAGTAGATGGTCAGAGACTGCAGATATAGTACAGGAGATGATCAGAAACTGCAAATATAGTACATGAGATGGTCAGAGACTGCAGACATATTGCAGGAGATGGTCACAGACTACAGATATAGTACAGGAGATGGTCGGAGACTGCAGACATATTACAGGAGATGGTCAGAGACTGCAGACATATTACAGGAGATGGTCAGAGACTGCAGACATACAACAGGAGATGGTCAGAGACTGCAGACATATTACAGGAGATGGTCAGAGACTGCAGATATAGTACAGGAGAGGGTCAGAGACTGCAGACATATTACAGGAGATGGTCAGAGACTATAAACATATTACAGGAGATGGTCAGAGACTGCAGACATAGTACAGGAGATGGTCAGAGACTGCAGACATAGTATAGGAGATGATCAGAGACAGCAGACATAGTACAGGAGATGATCAGAGACTGCAGACATAGTACAGGAGATGATCAGAGACTACAGACATAGTACAGGAGATGATCAGAGACTGCAGACATAGTACAGGAGATGGTCAGAGACTGCAAACATAGCACAGGAGATGATCAGAGACTGCAGACATATTACAGGAGATGGTCAGAGACTATAAACATATTACAGGAGATGGTCAGAGACTATAGATATAGCACAGGAGATGGTCAGAGACTGCAGACATATTACAGGAGATGGTCAGAGACTATAAACATATTACAGGAGATGGTCAGAGACTGCAGACATAGTATAGGAGATGATCAGAGACTGCAGACATAGTACAGGAGATGATCAGAGACTGCAGACATAGTACAGGAGATGGTCAGAGACTGTAGACATAGCACAGGAGATGATCAGAGACTGCAGACATATTACAGGAGATGGTCAGAGACTATAAACATATTACAGGAGATGGTCAGAGACTATAGATATAGCACAGGAGATGGTCAGAGACTGCAGTCATACAACAGGAGATGGTCAGAGACTGCAGACATATTACAGGAGATGGTCAGAGACTGCAGACATAGTACAGGAGGTGGTCAGAGACTGCAGACATAGTACAGGAGATGGTCAGAGACTGCGGACATAGTACAGGAGATGGTCAGACTGCAGACATAATACAGGAGATGATCAGAGACTGCAGACATAGTACAGGAGATGGTCAGAGACTGCAGACATAGTACAGGAGATGGTCAGAGACTGCAGACATAGTACAGGAGATGGTCAGAGACTGCAGACATAGTACAGGAGATGATCAGAGACTGCAGACATAGTACAGGAGATGGTCAGAGACTGCAGACATAGTACAGGAGATGGTCAGAGACTGCAGACATAGTACAGGAGATGGTCAGAGACTGCAGACATAGTACAGGAGATGGTCAGAGACTGCAGACATAGTACAGGAGATGATCAGAGACTGCAGACATAGTACAGGAGATGGTCAGAGACTGCAGACATAGTACGGGAGATGGTCAGAGACTGCAGACATAGTACAGGAGATGGTCAGAGACTGCAGACATAGTACAGGAGATGATCAGAGACTGCAGACATAGTACAGGAGATGGTCAGAGACTGCAGACATAGTACAGGAGATGGTCAGAGACTGCAGACATAGTACAGGAGATGATCAGAGACTGCAGACATAGTACAGGAGATGGTCAGAGACTGCAGACATAGTACAGGAGATGGTCAGAGACTGCAGACATAGTACAGGAGATGATCAGAGACTGCAGACATAGTACGGGAGATGGTCAGAGACTGCAGACATAGTACGGGAGATGGTCAGAGACTGCAGACATAGTACGGGAGATGGTCAGAGACTGCAGACATAGTACAGGAGACGGTTAGGGATTGCAGACATGATTGATTCAGGAGATGGTCAGAGACTGCATTTAAAGCTGAATTCAGTGTACAGGTACAGTATATAGTATTGCAGGGTTGCTCCACTCTATTTAAACCATCTCTGCAAGATCAAGTCAGTCATTTTCCTTTGAAAGCACAACCAAGTGACAGAAGAAAACATCACATCCAGTTTCCAAAATACACATTTTCTTGCAAACACTGAACTGCTCAAGATTAGATGAGGACAGTAACCATTTAACAGGTCTGTGAAGCTTTTAGCCTGATCCAGCAGTAAATCCTCAAAAAAATAAATTAAAAAAACCCCATCAAACAATCTGTGCAGCACACACAGAGCTCTGGCTAAATAGCTGATTATAAGCTGAAATGGTTAACAGCCATGTGTCCCTGGTCTCATAGAATGCTGCTGCAGCATCTTCCAGAGATCTTATCAGTGTGATCAGACAATGTGCAGGTCAGGTTAGGCAGATAAAAAAAAGTAACCAGGGAGATATGAATGAGGGGAGACTGATCGGTAACCTGCACACTGCCTGATCACATAGATATCTGGAATACACTGCAGGCTGGTGTTACTGTGCTCCAGACGATCCTGTTTTTTCCTTTTAGCCAGAGTTGTGTGTACTGGAGAACTTGCATTATTGTAGTCATACCTCCTTGTATCTCCCTCCTGGCATCCCCATTCAGTCTCACTCCAGCACTTACAGTCAGTGTGAGCGGGGGAGGACTACACTGCCTGCTGATTGGCTGTGGATGGACGGGAGGAGAAGCAAGTCCTCCCTTGTACTCCCCTAAGCAGCGCTATTGGCTGTGGGTTCCTTACTATACCTACTACGAGAAATGATCAGTCCACTGCCCAGAGAACACACAGTGTCTATGCTCCCTCCCACCTGAATTATCCTCCTGCACAGCACAGACCTGCCTGCCGCATGATAGTCACGTGCTCCTCTGTCCCTCCGCTGCTAGAATTCATTTCCTCAGCCAGCCCCGCCTCCTCTTCACAGCTCCTAGCTGACAACGGCCACAGGGAAACCAGCCTACCGGGAGATCTCCCGCTATCCCGGTAGGCCAGTCCGGCCCTGCTGCAGGGTCACTCTGGACAAGTCCAGATAAGAGACAGTCAGAGTAGTCCGGCTAAACATGCTCAGTTTGGTCTCTATTGCTGGGGAGAACATTTCCTGTTTGATCAGAGCTATTCAGGTCACATGGTATTGACCAGTGGCGGAACTACCGCCATAGCGACCCACGCGGGCGCTATGGGGCCCGCAGCCGAGTGGGGCCAGGGGAGGATGAGGAATACATACTGTACTTGCCAACTATTTTTTTCCTTGTGGCACTGGTCATTTCTGTCTCCATCGCCATTTTACAGAAGACCGGTTAAGGAAGAACAAAGGGGTGGAGCCCGGGTGGCAATGAAAGCGGCTGCTATAGAAATGGAGCTCCATCTTGCTACCCAGGCTCCACCTCCTGGTTCTGTAAAAGGCGCAGAGACGAGCACAGTGAGTCCTGAGCGGCGTTGAGGCCCGATGGAGAGTCCTGGGTCCCGGCGCCGCGCTATCCCTGTCTGACTGAGACTCAGTTGTCTCTCTCACTGGCTGCCTCCTATCACATCGTGCTGCCTGGAGAGTCAGTGACGGTCTGAGCAAGTAACTCTCCGGGCGGCTGCATGAATGGGGGGGCGGTACTCCTGGGGGGGGTGAATTCCTGGGAGCGGTTTGTACGCCTAGGGGGGTAATTGTCCTGGGGGGGTGAATTGTCCTGGGGGTCTGTACTTCTGGGGGGTGAATGCTCCTGGGGGGGGGTCTGTACTTTTGGGGGGTAAATTGTAATGGGGGTCTGTACTCCTGGGGGGGTAATTGTCCTGGGGGTGAATTGTCCTGGGGGGGTCTGTACTTCTGGGGGGGTGAATGCTCCAGGGGGGGTCTGTACTCCTGGGGGGTAAATTGTCCTGCGGGGGTCTGTACTCCTGGGGGGGTGAATTGTCCTGAGTGGGTCTGTACTCCTGGAGGGGGTCTGTACAGATGGAGGGGGTTGAGTTGTCCTGGGGGGGTCTGTACAGATGGGGCTGGTTTGTCCAGGGGGGTCTGTACTGATGGAGGAGGGTCTATACTAATGGAGAGGGGTCTGTACTGAGGGAGAACTATGGGGGGGGGAGGTAACGCCGTGTTTTTCTGCACAGGGTGACACCAACCCTAGTGACGCCACTGGTAACTGGGGACAGCTGATGTAAGGAGGGACTCCACTGGGAATGCCTGATGTAAGGAGGGACTCTACTGGGGGCACCTGATGTAAGGAGGGAATCTACTGGGGGCACCTGATGTAAGGAGGGACTCTACTGGGAATGCCTGATGTAAGGCGGGACTCTATTGGGGGCACCTGATGTATAGAGGGAATCTACTGGGGACACCTGATTTAAGGACGGATTCTGCTGGGAATGCCTGATATAAGGATGGACTCTGCTGGGGACACCTGATGGCATCTGGTGGCAGGCGACGTGGCAAGTGACACACTCGGGGCTCCCACTGATTCTGCATTATGGTGAGTTGAACTATTTCATTTTATATTACAATGTAATAAAAGAAATAATGGGCTTTAATAATCCTGATACCATAACAACCATCGTGCCTTGATGATTGAAACGCTAACACCAGGTGTTTGGAATATCTTTATCTGTTGATTGTTTAACTTTCTGGAATACATACAGTATATTGCTATTGTGGTGTAGTATCTGGGCCTGTTGTCCCTCCATCCCTCTTTCCTTCTCTCTCCTTCCCTCTCTATCTTTCTTTCGTTCTTTCCTTCCTTCCTTCCTCCATCCCTCATTCATCTAGGACTCAAACCACCCCCCCTTTGAGCCACGCCCTTTAAGCAATGCCTACTGTTTAATTTAAGCCCCGACATTTTTTTGGGGGGGCTGTTTGCAGGGGAGGGGGGGCCCATACAATATTTTGCTATGGGGCCCTGTGATTTCTAGTTACAACGCTGGTATTAACATCACACATTTGGGCGTGTATACAGATCCTAAATGACAGCCCAGTCCCTCCCTCCTCCTCCATGCCCAGTAACTAAAAAAGTAGGTTGGATGTCACATCTTGATTGATGGATAACAGCATGAGAACACAGGCTGTAGTGGATTTCAAGAAGCAGTAATTCCCATAAACGAGTGAACACCACTGTACATGTTCTTGCAGTGTTCTTTTTTGACCTCTCCAAGCATCAGTTTCAGCCTATAGACGTGCATATTGAGGTCATAGATATTTCTAAACTTTTAAGAATACATTTATTTCCCAATTTCTAAATTCATTAATAATACAGGTCATGCCAAAGATGTGTTATTTTTTTTTTTTTTATATTTGTGATCCTTCTTTCTCTCTTTCTGTGCCTTTTCTCTTTTTCTCTCTCTCGCCTGTCATCCTCATCCCACTTGGCTGACCACTGTCACTTTGCTAACACACTAACCCCTGTCATCCTCATGCTCCACCCACCTGATTCCCCACTACAACCTTGCTGACACCCCACCCCCTGTTATCCTCATGTTCATCACACCTTGCACCCCGCTGATACATTGCTACCACCCCACACCCTGTCATCCTCATTCTCATCACACCTGGCAACCCACTGCCACCTTGCTAACACACTACCCCCTGTTATCCTCCTATTACCTGGCACCCCACTGCAACCTTCCTAACACACTACCCCCTGTCATCTTCATCCTTATGTTCATCACACCTGGCAACCCACTGCAACCTTGCTAACACCTTCCCCCCTGTCATCCTCATGTTCATCACACCTGGCACCCCACTGCAACCTTGCTAACACCATACCCCCTGTCATCCTCATGTTCATCACACCTGGCACCCCACTGCAACCTTGCTCACAACCTACTCACTGTCATCCTCATCTTTATCACACCTGGCACCCCAGTGCAACCTTGCTAACAGCCTACCCCGTCATCCTCATCCTCATCACACCTGGCACCCCACTTCAACCTTCCTAATACACTACCCCCTGTCATCCCCATCACACCTGGCACCCCAATGCCACCTTTCTTCTAACACCCTACCCCCGCCATCCTCATCGCACCTGGCACGCCACTGTTACTTTGCTAACACCCTACCTCCTGTCATCCTCATCACACCTAGCAAACACTGCCGCATTGCTAACACCCTACCCCCTTTCATCCTCATCACGCCTGGCACCCCACTGCAACTTGGTAACACCCTACCTCTTGTCATCCTCATCCTCATCACAACTGGCACTCCACTGCCACCTTGCTAACACCTTACCCCCTGTTATCCTCATCACACCTGGTACCCCACTGCTGCCTTGGTAACACCCTACCCTCTGTTATCTTCATCCCCCCTATAACCCACTGCCAGCTTCCAAACACCTGCATTGACAAAGCAGCTTATTCCAATGTTGAGGGGGTCTCTTCCCCACAAATGTGTGGTGGTGGATAACGTGGTCTGTGGATGGGAGCTTAATAAAATATGGAAAACTATGTTAACAATAAAGATCCCACCCCAGGTGATTGAATAAAGTGTTACTAAACCCACAACAGTAAAATCAGTCTGTATATGCAGTAAAGCATGCTTGTTATACCCCTTAGTTTGGAACCTAAGGGGTTAATCCTCTGCAAAAAGGCTGTTTGATCCTGTCTTCTCTGATCATCTCCTTCTTCCACAGACTCCAAAAAATAACATAATGTTTACAGAGTCCATGTAGTCAGGGTGCACAGTTTGGTGTGTATTGCTAGAGAGTTTTTTTCTTTTTCTTGGGAGGGTTCATGTGATCAGTACAGGGCCAATCAGCACTGTCCAGACATGTCCAGACAGAGGATCAGGGGTCTTAAAGCCTGATAGGACAATTGTGGGAGAAACAAAAACTACTATAAGCTAACAGCACACACTGATAGAAGTCACAAGATTGCTCTAACTGCTATTCACAGCTGATAAAAAAAAAGCTATTTATCAGTTTATGTTTACGAAAAGTATTGCATTTCCATGTTCTGTGTGCTGTGGGAGACCAGATATACGGGCCTGAGGAAGGAGCATGCATGCTCCGAATGTAAAGCACCACCCGCCGACCCTGTTCCCAGATGTGACGACATCAACGACACCATGTAGCATCCACGATCTACGTCCCAGCCTCCTGGTAGCGCTGTGTGCAACCGGACAGCTATAGGACTGATGATTGTTTCCACCGGCCCGTGAACCTTACACCATTTGGGGACCATGCGGATGAACCACTGTATTCTTATAATGCTGGAATAATACTGCTCTCATGTGAGTGTTTTTAATCCATTTACATTAAACTTATTGTAAAACACGCTGCATTTAGAGGGCGCCGTTCTCTTTTCTTTCATCAATGTATAACAGCAGAGGAATATTCCTGAGTTATTTGTGCTCTTGGAGTTGCCAAAGTCATAAGATTGTGGTACATTTGTGCCTTTTCCAGCAAGCCCTGGGGTAAGCAACTACAGTGATTTAACCTTTGGTAGCTTTTGTAAACCGGGAAACGCAGCACTTAAGAACCTCCGCTTTATTGCCTTGACGCTTTGACGTACTTGGTGGACAGTATCTAGCACTTTCTACCTAGTGATTTTTCCATAAACAACCAACGGACTTTAAATATCACTAGTTCCGGTGGGTAATAGCAGGTGCATTAGCTGGCAGCTTTTATTTTCATACTGCTCTCTCTGTCTTGGACCCAGTAATATATGTAGCTGGGAGTGGGAAGAGAAAAGAAGAGGAAAAAGGGAACCCAGTACATATTGTTGGTGACATTAATAGACGGTTTTTGGAAAGAAAGAGAAAAGGGGAGAAAATGTATTAATTTTTTTTTCCTCTCTTAGCCCTCTTTTCGTATAACTGGTCTAGTGCTTTGTTATGGATAGCAACATGACTAGAAAGAAACAAGAGGAGCAGCCACACCAGGAGAATACTGGGTCCCAAGCAACACGGTCGGCAAAAGGGAACCAAGCTGCAGCACCAGCCAAATTGGAGCGGTTTGCTCATAGCCCTGGACAGTTGCCCATCAAGGGGTCCTAGCAGCCACAAGCAAATCGTCAATCTGGACCTTCTTTTTTTGCCACAAGAGACAAATTACATAACAGACATCCGAGCATTAAAGATGACATCATATAGATTGTAATCTCAGAACATTAAATGCCCTCTCGGCTATGTGTATTTAAGGTAAATAAAGCTTATTACAGCAGTGGCATCAACTAGATTTTACATTTATATAACAACAAACCGTGTTGTGTAAGAGAGTAAAAATTCTCCCACCCAACACAGCTACCAGACGACCAACTGGTCATCTAACCATAAACCTTGTTCCTGGTCTGCACAAATAGGTACAATCACATGGAAATAAAATATGAATACACCAATTATTACCCCTGTCAAACAAGCAGTACTCTCCTAAACTTGAAATATCCTGTGCATAATTAGTTGTGGGGGTGCCAATCCCGGGGAGTCCAACCAGGGTTGCCATATAGAATTAAATTTCCGAGATGCATTTCTATGCTGATATGTTAGATGTTCTCTGACAAGGATATAATTTACCTGTTCTATCCATTGTTTTTTGGTTGGAACGTTTACTGACAGCCAGAATCTGGCCACCAGCTTACGAGCCAGATATAATAATCTGATTATTGCTATGTTACTGGGAGGGGGATATATATTTCTTCATCGATCGCTCCTAAAATGCATATCAGGGGATCCAGGGGGACCCTAATTTGGAATACTGATGAAATTATCTCGGTAACATCGCCCCAGTAACAATGTAATTTGGGGCAGCGCCACATCAAATGAATCAGTGACCCCTCTTCTCCACAACGTTTAGGACACAAGGAAGAATCTCTGCTACCCCATCTATGTAATTGTATTGGCGTACGATAAGCTCTATGTAGCAAAAATAAATGTGAAAGCCTATGTGTTTGTGATACAGAAGTTAATGGCCCTGTCTGAAGGCATATGTCCCATGTGTCTTCACTCACCTCCCCCAGGTCCTCTATCCATCTACGTCTACATGGTAAAGTTGTAGTGTCTTGTGTAGCTGAAAGCAAATGTGAATAAATGTGAGATATTAGGCCCTTTTTTTCCTGACCAAAGAAAATGTCATTTATTAGGGGATGAGTAACAAGTGAGAGAGCAGCTGACCGGCCTTGAATCTGAAGGGCATGGCGTAACTGAAGGTATCGGTAAAATTGATGTCTAGGAAGCCCAAATTCCGATTGCAACTCCATAAAAGATTTTAAAATATTTTGGTGAAATAATTGAGAAATATTATGAATTCTGGCGTTCCTCCACAATTGGAATCCCTCTAGTTTATAGACTTCTGCTAAATTCGGATTGTTCCACAGAGGGGTTTCTGCTAGAAAGTCCAGAATTTTTAATTTAGATTTGACCGAGGACCATAATTTTTTGAGAAGAACTATGGTGGGGGCCGTTTGTGGCAGGTGTAACAATCCTGCCTCCAAATTCGCCAGCACTGATGTATTTAGTGTTCCAGTTCGCAGCATGCTTTCAACCGAGTCAAAATCACTTAGCAACCCAAGACCACTAAAGTGTTGCAATTGAGAGGCATAAAAATATAGTTTAGGGTTGGGAACCGCAGCTCCTCCCCGATCTTTACCATACTGCAAGGTGGAAAGACTTATTCTAGCAACTTTTTTCCTTCAAATTAGGAATCTAAACAGTGTTTCAATACGATTAAACCACCTACGGGGTATTCATTGTGGAGAATTGTGCATAATGTACAAAAGTTGAGGCCCCCAAACCATTTTGATTAAATTGATTCTACCAATTACTGATAAGGGGAGTTTACACCAAGTATTGCATGTCATTTGAAGTCTTTTAAAAAGGGGTAGTAAATTATCTTCTAAGTATTTTTTTGGATTGACCGACACTTGTATTCTTAGATATTTAAATGAGGAGACCACTTTAAGCGGCCTTGCACTGTCCGGCAAAGTAACCATTGGTTCATCCACTGGAAGAATGACGGATTTACTCCAGTTAATGGAGAATCCGACAATGAACCAAAGTGCTGTATTAGCTGCATCACATTTGTAAGTGATGCCTCCACACCCCCCAGGTAAAGTAAAGTATCGTCCGCATAAAGAAGATCTTATCAGATAGTGGTCCTCTGATAAAACCCACAATAGACTGTGAGGATCTTACCACCTCTGCCAGTGGCTCAAGGGCCAGTGTGAATAGCAGGGGTGAAAGTGGACACCCCTGTCTCGTACCCCTAAAAAGGGGAAACGAATCTGACAGATCACCATTTACGCAGATTCTAGCCGTAGGGGCCGAATACAGCAGTTTAACCCATTGAATAAACTTGTCTCCTAAGCCAAAACGCTTCAAAGTTTCCCATAAGTATGGCCATTCAACGCTGTCGAAAGCCTTGGCAGCATCTAATGATAGTATTGCTCTTCTGTCAGGATTGTCAACAGGGATCTGGAGATTGAGAAAAAGTCTCCTTATGTTAAGACCTGTGGATCTCGATGGAATAAACCCGGATTGGTCCTTGTGGATCACTTTGTGGATAACTTTACCTAGTCTTGTGGCCAACACCCTTGCCAATAGTTTAACATCTGTTGTCAACAACGATATGGGCCTATAAGAGTCTGGTAGATGGGCCTCTTTACCAGGTTTAAGAAGGAGGACAATAATAGCTTCATTCATGGATTGTGGTAAACTTCCTATTTTTTTGGCATCTTCAAATACTTCCTTTAAGTGTAATAATAGAGCTTCAGAGTAGCGCTTATATACCTCCGCCGGCAAGCCATCCGAACCCGGAGACTAACCAGGAGAGGAAAGCGCCAACGCCTCCAAGAACTCCTCAGCCCTAAGGGGAGAGTTCAACTGAACTACATCCTGAGTCGGGAGTTGCGGTAATTGGCATTGATCTAGGAAAGAGTTAATTTCTGTCAGGGTGGGATTGACCTTAGAGGAGTACACATCAGCATAGAAATCTCTAAACGTGGACAATATCTCTGCATGGGAAGAAACCAGAGTGCCTGATGAGCCAGTGATTGCTTCTATGTGGGATGAGCCTTTTTGTGAGCGTATCATCATGGCAAGCATATGCCCTGTGGTTTCTCCCTCTTCAAAATATTTTTGTTGGAGAAAAAACCTTTTCTTTTCTGCAATAGTTAACACCAGATGGTTGGCCATGTGTTGAGCCTCAAGGAAAGATTTCTCGGTACTCTCTGAGGGGCATTCGATAAAAGCAGATTCAGCCCTCTTAACCTCTTTCAAAACAGTTTGCTCCCAGTTCTTGGTCTCAGTCTTAATGGTATTAATAGATTTAATGAATTGTCCTCTCAGAAATGCTTTTAATGTGTCCCAAAAAATGCCAGGACGAGAAGAATGTTTATTAAACCTAATAAAAGATTCTAAGTTATCAAAAATGGGGTCAGGCGTAGGAAACAATGACAACCAAAACGGGTTAAGTTTCCAGTAATTCCTCTTTAAGACACTCAATGTAAAAATCTCTATACATAGGGGGGAATGATCAGAGACAGTTCTTGCTTCATAATTTGTGGAAGTTACTAATGATAGCATCAAGTCATTACCCAGACCGAGATCAATCCTGGAGAGGCCCTTGTGTGTAGCAGAAAAACATGAGTAACATTTTACTTGCGTGTGACTCATCCTCCATACATCCCTCAATCCCAGTTCCGCAATAAGGCGAGCAAAGGAAGTCTGTCCTCCTCTCATCCCACCTGAAGGGATTTTTGCGGACATCTTATCTAGCTCGGCATCCAAATAATTGTTAAAATCTCCAACAATAAGTGCTGGTATCCCCGGGTGTTGTGAGAGGAAGGAGGCTAGTGTCTTGATGACCTCTATCGAAAAAGGGGGTGGTATATATATATTTCCGATAATGCATTGTAACCCATCTAATGAGCATATTAGAAAAACATAACGACCATAAGGGTCAACAACCGATAATGTATGAGTAAAGCTAATATTTTTGCCTATCAGAATGCTGACACCCCTGGCATAGGAAGAGAAGACAGAGTGGAACTGAACGCTAAACAATTTGGTAGAGAATGGGGATTCCTGAGCAGGTAACATATGTGTCTCCTGAAGACACACTACTGAAGATCCCATGCGTTGAAGCATGTGGAGTACAGCTAGGCGTTTCACTCTGTCTCCCAGACCTCTAATGCCGCGTACACACGAGCGGACTTTACGGCGGACTTTGCCCGGCGGACTGGATTTCGTCGGACAATTCGATGTGTGTGGGCTCCAGCGGACTTTGTTTTCTCAAAAGTTGGACGGACTTAGATTTGAAACTTGTTTAAAATTTATCCGTTGAAATCGAGTCCGGTCGAAAAGTCCGCCGTCTGTATGCTAGTTCGACGGACAAAAAGCCACGCTAGGGCAGCTATTGGCTACTGGCTATGAACTTCCTTGTTTTAGTCCGGTCGTACGTCATCACGTACGAATTCGACGGACTTTGGTGGATTGTGTGTAGGCAAGTCCGTTCATTCACAAAGTCCGTCGGAAAGTACGTCGAAAAGTCCGCCGGGGGGGGCATGGCTAACCGCCGAGCAGTATGGAAGCCTGAATCCACAGCTCCCGCACCGATCGGAGACAACGGCCTCTAAAATCACTCCTCACGACCACAAAAATGCATTCCTCTAACCCCCACATAGCGGGGAACCAGACCGGAGCATCCAGGAAGCGAAAAGATTACAGACAACTTAAGAAATTGACAGATTTCTACACAGTCACTCAGGCTGAATGAATCCAAGATGGCGCCCGCGGCGCCTCACAGCCCTCAGAGACACAGTATTCTGCAGATTCTTACACAGATCTGCCTGATGAAGATGACCCCTCAATCCTACCTCAAGAAATCTCATCAGGCTCCCATCCACCATCAGGATCATCTTCCACCTCAAACAGCCCAGCCAAATCGAGGATGCGACTGGATACAGCTACACAGGCACAGGAGGTAAGGCCTGCACTAAATCAGCTACTCACCCAGACACCCCTATCCTCCCCTATAGCGGCCTTCCCCACATCCAATCAGCCTGTAATTGACACAATGCTGAAGGAGATGCTGATCTCACTTCACAGCTCCCTCCACAATGACATATCCTCCATGTTCACTGCCTTTAAATCAGAAATGGTACACACAGGCAAAAAGATTGGCCAAATTGAAAAGCAGATGTCTATCATGACCGAAACGGTTAACGATTTAGTGGATGCCCACGATCATACCCGGGAGGAACATCACTGGGTCAGAGCCAAAATGGCGGATCTCGAAGACCGCTCGAGACGTAACGAAGTTAAGATTAGGGGTATCCCTGAAAACATCCTCCCAGCTGACCTGAATACATATGCGAGGAAACTCATGTCCACTCTCCTACCTGACCTACCACCGATAGAAACCATAATAGATCGAATCCATCGATTGCCAAAGCCGCCACACCTACCCCCAGAAGTCCCAAGAGACACCTTGATGAGAATACACTTCTTCCATGCCAAAGATATGCTGCTGGCACAATCCAGACGTCTGGGACAACTACCAGCCCCATACTCCAAGCTGCAACTCTTTCCTGATGTCTCCCAATTTACCCGCCAACAATGTCGACAGCTGCAGACCATTACAAAACCGCTCCACAACCACAAAATTCCGTTTCAATGGGGATTTCCAACCAAGCTAGTAGTCACCAAAAATGGGGCACGGCACAACATCCACACAGTGGAAGAAGGCATAAAGCTGCTCCGGATCTGGGGCATCATCCCTGAAGTAGACCAGCCAGCCCAGCCATCCCATCCAGGAAACCCCCATGCCCACATTAAAGGAACGCATGCTAACTTCAACACCTGAATACCAGGTAGTGATGTTCTTAAATCATCATTCACACTCCGATCCGGTGCCTGCTCGTTGCAGATAGTTCACGAACTTGACCCTCACACTGACCGGCAGTCCTCTAGATTACTGCCGACCCTTCCTCCTCCACCCTACCAAGTCCTTACTAACTGTTTTTCTTATCTCCCTTTTTGTCTGATACCCGTTCCCTCCCGGAGAGCCTCAGTTCCCCAGCATTCGAGCATCTTCAACCCACCATCCAGTCTGATCGACTTCATCAACAAGGACCAAAGATCTCACAGCTACTACGCTGACAACACAAGAAACTGTAAGTACTGACGGAATAAACACTTCCTCCACACCAATACCATCATGCCCAAATTCTTGTTACTTAATGTGAAGGGACTAAACCACCCATCCAAAAGAGCTTCTCTATGGCGCACCGCCCAAGATGCCCACTGTGAAGTACTCTGTGTTCAAGAAACCCACTTTAAGTCTTCTGCGGAACCCCTATGCACCAACAAAAATTTTACACACATATTTAAAGCATCCGGTCCAGAAAAAAAAAAAAGAGAGGGGTCATGATAACCATCAAGAACTCTTGCTCCTTCACTCTACACAACAGTCTTATAGACACGGAAGGCAGATATCTAGCTTTAGACTGCACTCTGGACACCAACAGATACACCATCGTCACAATCTACGCCCCTAATCGGAAACAAATCCATTTTCTCACCAAACTGATGAAAAAAATTCACCGCTTCAAACAAGGTCACCTAATAATCTGCGGTGACTTCAACGTAGTTCCAGACAACTCCGTAGACTCCTCCACTGCCTCACACAGACTACCCTCCCAGATGGGATCACTTATCAGATCCAATGACCTTTATGACGTATGGAGATGTCACCACACCACAGAAAGGGACTACTCTTATTTCTCACCCCGGCATAATTCTTACTCAAGAATAGACTACTTCCTAGTAGACAAATGGACACTACCCAAAATCTCCTCATCAGCTATAGACACCATCACGTGGTCGGACCACGCGCCAGTCTCTATCACCCTACAAGACTCCCCAACAACCTCCCAAACTCGGCTCTGGAGAGCGAATGCCGCAATCCTTAACTCGCCTACCCACGCGACCCACATCAGGACCTGCCTAGAAGAATACTTCAACTCCAACTCAGGCTCTGTACAAGACAACTCCATACTTTGGAATGCCCATAAAGCGTTCATAAGAGGGATTCTTATACAAATTGGAGCCAGGGAGAGGAGGATGAGAGCACAGCGTCTAAACTCACTGACTTCTAGCATCAAATCTCTAGAATCCCAAAACCAATCTTCTCCTGACCCAACACTCAAAAAACAGTTAGACACACTTAGACAAGAATTACGATCCCACCTATTGCAAACCTTTGAGAAAGCACACACATATTTCAGAGCGAAACATTACTCCACTGGCAATAAAGCCGGAAAAACTATGGCTAATAGACTAAAAGGACACTACTCAAAAACTAAAATAACACATTTATTCCATCCTGATACCAAACAAAAACTGACTGACCCACAATCCATTGCAGACGCATTCAGCCACTATTATAACACACTGTACAATCTGAAAGACGATATCTCACTCAAACAACCTTCCCTACAAGACATAGAATCATTTCTACAAGAAATCAAACTTCCCAAACTGACCGCAGACCAACTATCTGCACTTAACACCCCATTTACAGACTCAGAAATCTGCACCATAATTACCACCTTACCCCCTAACAAATCACCGGGACCGGACGGCCTTACAGGCGAATACTACAAAAAATTCCGTACTATTCTAGCACCATATATGTCTTTAGTATTCAATGACGCTGCCTCATCCTCCTCTCTCCCTCCTGAAATGCTCAATGCTCTGATCGTCACTATACCGAAGCCAGGTAAGGAACCCACCCACGCACAAAATTTTAGACCCATCTCGCTTCTTAACCTAGACACAAAAATTTACGCTAAACTAATAGCCAATAGATTATTCAACTTAATGCCATTACTGATCCATAATGACCAGTCAGGCTTCACTAAGGGCAGACAGACATCCGATGCAACTCGCAGGATTGTCAACATCATTCACAGTGCCGAGTTGACTCGAACGCCTTCTCTGCTCCTATCTCTGGACGCAGAGAAGGCGTTCGATAGAGTACATTGGAAGTATCTACAAGCTACTTTGAGCAAATTTGGATTTCAAGGTCCTATATTAACTGCCATAATGGCACTTTACTCGGCACCGTCTGCTCGGGTGTATACATCAGAAATGCTTTCCAAACCATTTTCCATCACAAACGGCACCCGCCAAGGTTGCCCGCTCTCACCAATCATTTTTAACTTAATAATGGAACCCTTAGCAGAACATGTCAAACAGTCTTGCAAGATAACAGGTTTTAAGATAGGGGATACGGAACACAAAATCAACTTATTTGCTGATGACGTGATATTAATGATCACTAACCCTCGCTCCTCCCTGGCTTCGGTACAAACGCTGTTGAAAAAATTTAGCGATATTTCATATTATAAGGTTAACGGACACAAATCCTTCATACTGGACCTAGGTTTAGATGCGGTAGCCAGTAACATCTTGATGTCTGAATATCCTTACCCATGGGCCGATCATGGAATTACATATCTAGGAATAACTCTGACGAAATCCACGAAAGGCCTATTTACTCATAACTATGTAGAAGCCAGGCAAATGCTCATTAAGGAAACAACAAAAATTTCTAAATTCGAACTCACCTGGTCAGGACGCCTAGCAGCATTCAAAATGATGGCCCTCCCCAAACTCCTATACATTTTTCGCACACTACCTATCCCACTCTCAACATCATACCTCAACTCCCTCCAATCTATCCTGAACCAATTTATTTGGCAAGGAAAGAAGGCTAGATGTAGCCACTCTAAACTCATAAAACATAGATCTAAAGGGGGTATGGGACACATTGATATAAAAGATTATTATCTAGCCACTATATTGTCTCAACTAAGAGATTGGTTTCAACCTACACCAACCACCCTGTGAAGCGCCATAGAAAACAACGAAACACCGGGCCCCAACCTCACCGATTGGCTATTTAGTACCCCCGTGAACAACCACTCCTTATTACAGTACTCCCCTCCTATCCAAGCTACCGTCAAAGCCTGGAGAACCCTACACCACACCAGATGGTCACTCCTCCTGACCAAACCCCTTTTAATCCCTATCAACACCTTAAAACATCTGACCCCAGATTTATCCGTCCCACAATGGATCTCTGATAAGATTAAATACACACAAGACCTCCGCAACATCACGTCCACTAAATCCTACCCACAGGTCCAAAAAGAATACAATGCACCCACTAAAGACTTCTTAACATACTATAGACTAAAAAAATGCCTCACAACCTATCCATCCCTAGAAGGAGCACTCCCCATGAAACTTTGGGAATTTTTCTTCTCTGACAACGCCAAACACAAGGGAGTCTCCCTCATTTATTTACTCCTGCAGGAAAAAAACACATTTTTCAAATCCAAACCACTCCTAGACTGGGAGAAAGACTTAAACCTACAATTCACTGATCACCAATGGCTAATAGCAATCAACTCAGTGTATAAAGCAACTTCCTGTACATCTCTATGGGAAATGACACAAAAAACTTTATTGAGATGGTATCTAACCCCTCACAGACTTGCCAAATTTAATTCCCACGCTTCACATGACTGCTGGCGTGGCTGCGGTCAAACTGGCACTCTCCTACATATCCTCTGGACATGCCCTCACATACAACAGCTATGGCTTGAGGTACAAAACATACTACAAGCAGTTCTCCATCTTCCCATCACTCTCACTCCACAGTTAGCGATCCTCAACCTGAACATTGATGAGCTACCTACACAACTCAGACAGGTGACTGTACACATCCTCCTAGCAACTAAACTCCTTCTAACAAGAAACTGGAAATCACACTCCATTCCCCCAATAGCGGAAGTAGTTAAATTAGTCCATACACACTACACATATGAAACACTTCTATCAAGAGGGTCACAACACCACTCTAAAACACTAGACCTCTGGAATCCCTGGTACAAATGGTACACTGAAAAACACCAACCGATAACAGTCTTACCTTGATAGATGCTTCACCAATACTGCTCTCTTCCCCCCCCTTCCCTCCCCCTTCCCCCTTATTCCACCTATCCCCCCCTCCTTCCTTCCCCTCCCTCTCTCCCCATTCCCCCTCCCATCCCTTCCCCACAGGTTACCACCTTTAGAATTTGATAAGAATACCTTGTTACATGCTGTTAGTTAACATTAGTTACCTTGAACTTCACTCTCTCATTATCTACAGTTACATGATTGGTCAACCAACTCTTGCTATCATCTGTACAGTATGTCATAGCACTTACAACTGTATACCCATGTACTTTATGATGCATAACCTGTAACCTATGTAACTGAGAAACTTTCAATAAAAACTATTGAAACGAAAAGTCCGCCGGGCAAAGTCCGCCGTAAAGTCCGCTCGTGTGTACGCGGCATAACATTCCAACTAGTAAGCACTATCTGTTTAGCCATAAAACATTAAAACATAAATAAATGAGGTTAAGCTGTACAAGGCATATAAAGAATGCTTCAGAGAGCCACCATTGTTATGTCTAGCAAGACCGTAAGAATTAGGCAGTCTTTGGTGTAGATTCCTTGAGCCAGATGAGAGTAGGTGAGGCAGTACCAGGACCAATGAATTAACTGAGTCCCTGGGAACAAAAAACAAAAAGAAAGCAACTGAAAAAAACAAACTGTAGTGTCCACGAAGGACCCGCAACTGGGGGGCTAAATTCAGTAGCCGGCTTTGAAGAACCAAAAGGCAACAGGCCTTGTTTTACTTGCATAAATGTAGATACCATTAACAAACTGTTCGTGCGGTATCCTCCGCCTTGAAAAGAATATTGCCATCTTGTGACCAGAACTATTATGAGCGGATAATAGTTGCACCATTATTGCTTAAGTAAAAGAAAATTTCTCTCAGGGTATGGGGAAAAGCATTGATCTTCAGGTATTTCTGCGCCGTCTGCCCAAATCTTCTCGTAAGGATTTTTCCTCTCTGTCCAGCCACTGCACCACCATCCCAGGCCTCTCAAAAAAGTGAACCTCATCCCTGGCTACTACACGAAGACGAGCCAGATAGAGCATAGAATATTGTAATTCCAGAGAACGGAGTCTCTTTTTAATATCATTGAACTGGGCCTTCTGCTTTTGTACATCAGCTGAGAAGTCTGGAAACAGTGATATTTTGGAATTTTCGATCACCAGGGCATCTCCCAGAGTGCAGGCTTTTGATAGAATTATGTCTCTGTCTCTATAATGGAGCATTTTAAAAAGAAATGCTCTAGGGGGATTGCCTGGGGGCAAGGGCCTAGACGGAACCCGATGAGCCCGCTCCACTGCAAACATGGGGGAGAATGAGTCTTTCCCAAATTTATCCAGTAGCCATTTTTCAATAAAATCGACCGGATTCCTGCCCTCCATTTTTTCAGGGATGCCAATAGCTCTGACATTATTTCTGCGAAGCCTGTTTTCTAAATCATCGAGTTTCGCAGCATGTTTAGCCACCATTATTTGTTGAGCATGTGTGTCCCTTTGCATGAGGGCCCAGTCATCTTCTATGATATTATTACGTCCCTCAATAGCAGAGGTTCGATCCCTTAATTTCTGCATATCCTGACGCAGGAAAGACATCTCTGCCTTCATCCCCTTAACCTCTGATGCAAGTGCAGTAATAGAGAGATTACATGAGGTAACAGCGGAAAAGATATCCCTCAATGTGGGTTCCTGTTCAGGCGAGCTCGTGGTTTGGGCCTTGTGTGATCTTTGGGGCATAGGTAAATTACTCACAGTATCCCAGGGTAGCAGAGCAGCGTGTGGATCCTCCAGGGGAACAGTATCATCTGCCTCCGATTGCGAGCCGCTTCGGCTCTCCGCTCCATTGCCGTTTGTTTCTGGTGAGTCCCATATGTCAGACTGGGGAAAAAGCTTCTGCATGGCCTCCCTGTGTTTCGCTGCAGCCGACTTAAATGCCGCGCCGCCATCTTGGGCCTTGTGGTCCGGAGCAGAGCGGGCCGTGGAGCGCTTTGGGTTGTTTTGTAGCCATACTGGTGTATCGCTGAGAGCGGGCGATCGTAGCTGGTATAACGGGGGGTGATCTGGTGCTAGGTTCGGTCTGTCAGCAAAGATTTGCAGGATTTCTATGCGGATTTTGGGCGGAGCTCACAAGATGTGCGACTGACTACATCCGCTGCCAAGCCACGCCCCCTGGACCTTCTTTGGATAGAAAAAGCCCTGGCCAAATGCCTACGGTATCTACAGGTACAAAAACGGCGGGTAACAGTGGGTCAGAGGGCAAGACTCCAAGACCTGTAGCCGTGTTGGTCCCCGATACTGCTCCAATACTACAGGAGGAACCAACACTGAAAGACGTACTCTGTGCTGTTAATGCATGTAAATGCTCATTGTGAACAAATAGGGGGAATTAAGGAAGAACTACTTTTAATGGGCCAGGAATTGCGGAGGACGTTGGAAAGGACAACTGCCCTAGAGGAGAGGCTAAGTCTAATTGAAGATGATTTTTTTCCCTTAAAACAGAATGTTAAAGTAATGAGAGAACAAATTAGTCTTTATGCTTTAAAGATGGATGAAACGGAAAACAGGTCACGTAGGAGCAATGTGCGAGTGGCGGGGCTCCCAGAGCAGTGTGAAGGTCCCCACCCCATAGAGTTCCTAGAGAAGTGGTTTAAAGAAATATTTGGGGAGGATTCTTTTTCACCTCTCTTTGCAATAGAGAGAGCCTATAGAGTTCCCTCTACAGCCCCGCCACTGGGTGGTTACCCTCGGTCAATACTTCTGAAGTTTTTCAACTATAAAGAGACCCTTTTAAGGAGAGCTAGAGAGATGGGGAACATTCTCTACAACGGAGTCAGGACATCATTGTACCCAGATTATTCCCCAGTTCTCCAAAACATAGAGCAGAGTTTATAGCGATCAAACGTTCTCTGCAGAAGTATAAAATTACATATGCTTTGTTGTATCCAGCACGCTAGCGAATAACGGCCTTTGGGGGAACCCAGTTTTTTGATACACCTACAGATGCCACAAGATGGCTGGAAGATAATAAGAAGAACTTATAGACTGACGATGCGGTTTGGGGGGGAGTGGAGAGGGGAGGGGTTTGTGTCCCATGTGTCTCAATTTTTTCTTGGCTTACAGGTTTCCATCTGTGGCTATAGGGTATTTTGTGTTAATTGGGGGTGGGCAGGGGGAGGCACATGAATGGTAGTAAATACAATGTGTGAGGTGGGTATCTTATTGTTTAAGATGTTCTGGATGGGGTTGAAATTGGTGGGAGGTGGGTGGGGGGAGAAGTATGCAAAAGAAAGGAGAAAAATAAAACAAAGCACAACACTGGATTGGTGTGAGTGGATGGAATAGGATGTAATATGGGAAATGGTCACACATAAAGCCTTCGGGGCTAGCCTAGTTAGGCATGGGGAAGGAGGGGGGTAGGGGGGAAGGCGGGAGGGGAGTGGAGGTGGGGAAGGGTAGAGGGGGATTTGGGGGGGAAGTGCACTACAACTGTCACTATTTATACACTGGATTAAGATAAAATGCATAAAAGAAGCAAATCGGATAATGTCACAAAACTGGAAATCCATAATAGAGAATTCACTCATAGATCAATTATTAGTTAATAAGTATGTAGGGAATATCTTTCAAGGTCTAATGGTAGCTAGTCGGTCCTTTTTTTTTTGGACAAAATTGGAAAATCACAATAAAGAACTCACAAACAGATCAAATACTTGGAGATAAAAATGATGGGAATATGAGTCAAGGAGTAGCCCAAGTAGATTGGCCCTTTTTTCTGGATATTCCCTCTTGTTCCTCTTTCCCGCTATTTTTTTTTCTTCCTCTCTCTTATGCCCCGTACACACGGTCGGACATTGATCGGACATTCCGACAACAAAATCCTAGGATTTTTTCCGACGGATGTTGGCTCAAACTTGTCTTGCATACACACGGTCACACAAAGTTGTCGGAAAATCTGATCATTCTGAACGCGGTGACGTAAAACACGTACGTCGGAACTATAAACGGGGCAGTAGCCAATAGCTTTCATCTCTTTATTTATTCTGAGCATGCGTGGCACTTTGTGCGTCGGATTTGTGTACACACGATCGGAAATTCCGACAACGGATTTTGTTGTCGGAAAATTTTATAGCCTCACACAAAGCCTCAAAATCTGATTGAAAATGTGTGATGGAGCCTACACACGGTCGGAATTTCCGACAACAAGGTCCTATCACACATTTTCCGTCGGAAAATCCGACCGTGTGTACGGGGTATAAGGGTTGTTTTTTTTTTCCCTCCGCTTATATATACTATATTTTGTTTTTTTGATGCAGTCTAGAACATTTAAGATAGGTTCCTGGAATATCAGGGGATTGGGCAACCCAGTTAAAAAAAGTCACTGTCCTCTCTACGTTGGAGACATATGGAGTGGACCTGGTCTGCCTGCATGAGACACACTTGATGAAGGACACTATTGCACAATTCCGCAGTAGAAAATGTAAGTATCATCACCATTCAGTTTATTCCTCTTACTCCAGGGGGGTGAGCATAATGGTGAGGAATGGGGTGTCTTTCTCTTGCAGGGAAATCAGTATAGATAAACAAGGTTGCTATGTGTTTTTTGTACTGTTTAGTGGAAGACAAGCTATACAGTATGTGCTGGCAAACCTTTATATCCCCCCCCCCTTTTAGACTGGAGATCCTATACAAATTAATGGAATTCTCAGCGGATAAAGAAGGAACTCCGGTTATAGTGGTGGGGGACTTTAACAAGGTTCTCAATATGAGACTAGATAGGGTCTCAGAGGGTCGCCTACCCCAATTTCTAGAAGAGGTGGGACTGTGCGATATCTGGAGATCCCGGAATCCAAAAAAGCAGCAGTATTCCTGCTTTTCCAGTTCATATACAACATTATTTAGAATAGACATGGCCCTTGGAAATGAGGAAGCACAGTCGATAGTAAAAAATATAGTATATGGCCCAAGGGGGGTGTCGGATCATTCACCTTTAGTGCTGACGATGTACACTGGGGTCCAAGATCCCCCAAGAGATTGGAAAATAAGCCCATTCTGGCTGGAATTAATGGGAGACTGAGGTTATAGTTAAATTGAAATAATTTGTGGCATTTAATGCAGGTACAGCATCGACGGGGGTGGTGTGGGATGCCCTGAAGGCTTTTCTTAGGGGATTGTTAATCCAGCAGATCACAAACATTAAGAGAAGGTCCCGGGAATGGGAGGAGAGTATTAGGAAGGAAGTGTTGCTGTCAGAAAAACAATACGTGGAAGATCCAACCCCAGAGTGTCAGAGGAGGTGGCTTAAAAAAAAAACAACAGGAGTATAAAATAGCCGTAATTAGGAAGGTGGAGAACAAGCATCTCTTTCAGAAACAGTGTGCTTATGACGAAGGGGAGAGTGTGGGACGTATGCTCGCACTTTTGGTTAAAACCAATACCTCCCCATCGACAATTGCGGCTGTCAGGATGCCAAGGGGAGAGATCTCTGCTCAGACATCAGTGATTATAGATACATTCAGACAATACTATGCAAACTTGTATAAATCAAAAGGGGATAAAGTGACAGGAGAAATTGATACTTTTTGGGGAAAATAGAGGTACCGGCTCTCTCAGAGAGGGATAGAGGTAAAATGGAAGCCCCTATAACGCTAGAGGAGTTGCAGCAGGCAATAGCTAGGATGGCCAATCAGTGATCTCTAAAAGACATTGGGGGGGGCGGCAGTTGAGGGGAGGCTGCCCACCTCAGTGACAGAGGCCACAATAATAGTATTGCAGAAGGAGGGGGAAAGACCAGTTGGACACATTCTCTTATAGGCCTATATCTTTACTGTGCTCGGATGTCAAAATTTAGAATTTAGAATCTTATACACTCACATCAATCTGGGTTTATCCCCAATAGATCCACCAGCACTAACATTAGGAGAGTGTATTTGAAGCTGCCTTGTCCTTGGATGCCGCCAAGGCTGTTGATAGCCTGGAGTGGGATTATCTGTGGCGGGTCTTGGAGACATTTGGGTTTGGTCCCACTTTTATTGGTTGGGTAAAAACACTTTACAATGCTCCGAGTGCTAAGATAAAAACTAATAATTTATACTCAGAATCAATTCAGCTTGAGAGAGGGACAAGACAGGGGTGTCCCTTATCACCTTTGCACTTCGCGCTTGCAATGGAGCCACTAGAAATTGCGACTAGAGCAACGACAGGGATGCAGGGATTCAAGAGGAAGGCGAGGGAGGACAAGATTGCATTATATGCAGACCACGTCCTATTCTTTCTTGGCAACACTGATTCATCTTTGTCTGTGGTAATGTACATAGTTGAGGAATTTGGATGGTTCTTGGGCCTGGTAATAAATTGGGAAAAATCCGCACTTATGCCGGTAGATCCATTAAGAAACCCTATGCCAGTTAGAATCCCCCAGATAAAAGTGGTTGACAGGATGAAGCATCTACAGTAGGGATATGGTTGTCGAGGGACCCAGGTCAATACATTAGTAACAATTTAGTCCCACTTTTGCTTAAATTCAAGCGTAATGCCCCATACACACGGTCGGACATTAATCGGACATTCCGACAACAAAATCCTAGGATTTTTTTCCGACGGATGTTGGCTCAAACTTGTCTTGCATACACACGGTCACACAAAGTTGTCGAAAAATCTGTTCTGAACGCGGTGACGTAAAACACGTATGTCGGGACTCTAAACGTGGCAGTAGCCAATAGCTTTCATCTCTTTATTTATTCTGAGCATGCATGGCACATTGTGCGTCGGATTTGTGTACACACGATCGGAAATTCCGACAACAGATTTTGTTGTCGGAAAATTTTATAGCCTGCTCTCAGGGGCGTAACTAGAAATCACAGGGCCCCATAGCAAAATGTTGTATGGGCCCCCCCCTGCAAAACGCCCCCCCCCGCAAACCGCCCCCTCCACAAAAAAAAGAACTAATGCCATTGAACAACAGATTACCGCACCCATGTGACACTGTACCCAGGCAACAGCTTATATTAATTTTGAACAACAAAGTATGCAGTATACTGTATGCAGCCCCTAAAGCACACACATTGCAACCTCCAGGCTTCTAACCAATTTCTGTTCTGTTATATAAAATGAAATAGTTCAACTCACCATAATGCAGAATCAGTGGGAGCCCTGAGCGTGTCACTTGCCACCGTCGCCTGCCCCCAGATGCAACTTGTCACGGATTGTCCACTTGCCACGTCGCCTGCCACCAGATGCAGATTGTCACTTGTCACATGTTGCAGAATGTCACCTGCCACATGTTGCCGATTGTCCACTTGCCACGTCCCGGATTGTCACTTGCCACGTCACCTGCCACACATTACTGATTGTCACTTGCCATGTCCCATATTGTCACTTGCCACACACTAGATTGTCACTTGCCACGTCACCTGCCACACATTACGGATTGTCACTTGCCACTTTCCGGATTGTCACTTGCCACACATTACGGATTGTCACTTGCCACGTCGCCTGCCACATGTTATGGATTGTCACTTGCCACGTCACCTGCCACACATTACGGATTGTCACTTGCCACGTCCCGGATTGTCACTTGCCACACATTACGGATTGTCACTTGCCACGTCGCCTGCCACACATTACTGATAGTCACTTGCCACACATTACGGATAGTCACTTGCCACGTCACCTGCCACACATTACGGATTGTCACTTGCCACGTCCTGGATTGTCACTTGCCACGTCCCGGATTGTCACTTGCCACACATTACGGATCGTCACTTGCTGCCACGTCCTGGATTGTCACTTCACCTGTCACACATTACGGATTGTCACTTGCTGTGTCACTTTCATGCTGTGTCCCAGAGTCAGGCAGCAGAGAGATAAGGTCATCTCTCTGCTTCCCGAGGCTGCCTGCACAGTGAGGGGGGAACTGCACTGCAGGGATGGCGCCGGGCGGTGAGAGATGATGTCATCTCTATGCACCCCCGGCTGCCAGCTCCCTGATTGGCCAGCCCGCTCACACACGAGCCGAGCCGCCCAGCTGACTCACCGCGGGCCCGCAAAGCCGCCCGCAAAGCCGCCTGCTCTCACCCGCGGGCCCAGAAAAGCCGCCCGCTCTCACCCGCTGTCACCCTACGGAGCCACCTGTCCGGGCCCCTAACAGCTGCGGGCCCCATAGCGGCCGCGTGTGTCGCTATGGCGGTAGTTCCACCACTGCCTGCTCTCAAACTTTGTGTGTCGGAAAATCTGATGGAAAATGTGTAATGAAGCCTACACACGGTCGGAATTTCCGACAACAAGGTCCTATCACACATTTTCCGTCGGAAAATCCGACCGTGTGTACGGGCCATAAGTGCGACATATGGAGCCGTTTCCTTCTGTCTGTGGCGGCGCAAAGTAACCTGATTAAAATGATTTGGATGCCAAAATTATTGTATCTCTTGCGTAATTCCCCAGTCTGGATAGGAAAGGAATGGTTTAAGAAAATTGGGCCCCTTTTTAGGGAATTAATCTAGAAAAAGGGCCATGCTAGGATTATGCCGCGTACACACGATCGGACTTCTCGTCGGAAAAAGATATGATGGCTTTTCCAACGGGATTCCGCTCAAGCTTGCCTTGCATACACATGGTCACACAAAAGTTTGCTGAACTTCTGGCCGTCAAGAACGTGGTGACGTACAACACTACGATGAGCCAAGAAAATGAAGTTCAATGCTTCCGAGCTTGCGTCGAATTGTTTCCGAGCATGCGTAGGAATTTTGCGCGTCGGAATTGCTACAGACGAGCGCATTTTTGAATAGGAACTTTTTCCGACTGAAAAACTGAGAACATGCTCTCAATCTTTTGCTGGCTGGAATTCGGCCAGAAATAGTCTGCTGGAGCATACACATGGTCACATTTTCCGATGAAAAGCTCTCATCGGTCTTTTGCTGGCTGAATTTCCGATTGTGTGTACGCAGCATAAGTCTACAAACATTGCAGTTGCCAACAAATGAGGGAGGAATGACTGTTCTACATCCTCGCAGCTATTTTCTGGCCGCTCAGCTGCAGCATCTAGGGGGAAGTACTATACCGAGAGGGGGAAATGAAGGGGATAAAGAGAGGTGGTTCACAAGTGGAGATAAAGTCGTAACCTTGCACTGACATATTAGAGTGAAGAGAAATAGACGGGGGGGTGTCGCCCCCATGTGTGGACACAGTTAGACCCCCAGATGGGGTGTCTGTGAGTGGGGACGGTGACCCGGCGACTGGGGTTAAGAAAACATTTTATGTTTAAGGTTTAAATATGATTT
This sequence comes from Lithobates clamitans, assembly GCA_037952925.1. NCBI lineage: Eukaryota > Metazoa > Chordata > Amphibia > Anura > Ranidae > Lithobates > Lithobates clamitans. Next base: position 2,081,311 of record JBBGZY010000224.1, read on the forward strand.
TGGGTACATAAATGGAATTATGTAATTACCTCAACGTTTACATTGTAAGGTATATTGAACTATGTTATGGCGTCCGTCTCTTCTGTTGTTGGTAGTTTTTTGTATATGTGTAAACCTCAATAAAAGAATTATTGAATTACAAAAAACAAAAACATTTTGAAATAATTCTTAGTTGAAATTTTGCCATCTGCATTCCATTCTAGTGTAGCGTGTAAATATTTAGTAGTCGTGGGTCGTGAACATGAGGCCACATGAGCTGTTGTTTAGGTATTGGGGTAAAAATATTCCAGGGGTCACTTTCCCAAATGAAAATGAAATCTTTTATGTAATACTTGTAAAAGATGATGTTACTGCAAACAGGATATTTTGAAGACAGAATAAGGTAGTGTTACCATGCTTAGATATATACAGTGTGTTAGCATAACTGGGTGCAAAATGCGTGCCCATAGCTGTTCCACACCATAGTGAAGCACCACGTTCTTGCCTTCTCGGGGAGATGTAGATTTCACAGCAGGAAGTCGAGGCGTTTCTCACACATTCGTATGCTGAAACTGCCTGTGGTGATATGTATAGAAGTAAACTAAATGGACATCTGTAATGCTTCTTGGGTCACCTTCGTAGTCATTGATTGTTCTTCCCTGTTGTATGAAGCTGCTCTTTAAAATATAAAATAATATCTCATGTATAATGTTAGCTCCTTGCCACTGAGAAATTGTAGAAGGAGATGGTTATGTTTATCTGCTGTCATCTAGGGATTTTTCGTATGTGCCCATCATCAACAAGGCACAATGGAAAATTCACATAGTAATGGAAGGGAACTATACGGGCAATACAAACTATTTATGAAAGTGATCATTTTCTATCCTGATTTTGTTATATACAGTAGTTCATTACAAAGTAAGGAGATGGTGATCTCATTAAGCAAATTGAAGCTAGAGGTTGAGATTAGAGATTGGGGATCTCCAAAAGGAAAAGTAATGGAGATCTAGGTCTGAACACAGTTATGGAAGACATGGAACTTACAGCGTGAATTGAAATCATGAAAGAGTCCATACATAGTTACATAGTGTCAGGGCTGGGCTCAGCCCTTCCTTCTCTGAGCTGGCCGCTCAGCTGTCGGCTAATTACTAGCTCCCATCTCTCTCCACAGTTACCCAGCTGTTGATGATCCTGCTCATCAGTCCTGCCTACTTAAGCCGTCCTATCCAGAGGAGCTCTGCCTTCGCCTTGGTCACATCACAAGAAACTATCTACTGCATTTCTGTTTAAAGACTGGCTTTGCTGACATCTCTTATCTCTTCTGGCTCCAGATCCTGCTTGCTATTCCACTACTTTGATCCCTGACTTCTGCTTGGCTGACTATCCGTTCAGGTTACTGAACTTTGGCTATGTTTTTGACTACATTTGTTCTTTTTACTTTTATTATTAAACGAATGTGATTTAACTGTACTTCTGTCTCAGTCTGATTTCATGGTTTCTGACACATAGTAGGCGAGGTTGAAAAAAGTCCATCAAGTCCAACCTATGTGTGTGATTTTATGTCAGTATTGCATTGTATATCCCTGCATGTTGTGGTCGTTGAGGTGCTTATCTAATAGTCTTTTGAATTTATCAATGCTCTCTGCTGAAACCACTGCCTGTGGAAGAAAATTCCACATCCTTACTGCTCTTACAGTAAAGATCCCTCTATGTAGTTTAAGGTTAAACCGCTTTCTTCTCATTTTAGTGAATGTCTGCGTGTCTTATTAAATTCCCTTTCATGGAAAAGTTTTGTCCCTACTGTGGGGTCACCAGTACGGTATTTGTACATTGAAATCATATCCCCTTTCAAGCGTCTCTTCTCCAGAGATAATAAGTTAAGTACTCATAACCTTTCTTCATAACTAATGTCCTCCAGTCCCTTTTTTTAGTTTTGTTGCCCTTCTCTGAACTCTCTCCAGTTCCAGCATAACCTTCCTTAAGACTGGTGCCCAGAACTGGATGGCATACTCCAGGTTCGGCTGGACCAGAGTCTTGTAGAATGGGAGAATTATTGTTTTATCTCTGGAGTTAATCCTCTTTTCAATGCATGCCAATATTATGTTTGCTTTACTTGCAGCAGCTTGGCATTGCATGCCATTGCTGAACCTGTCATCTACTAGGACCCCCAGGTCCTTTTCCATCCTAGATTCCCCCAGAGGTTTTCCCCCCAGTGAGTAGATTGCATTCATATTTTTGCCACCCAAATGCATTATTTTACATTTTTCTACATGAAACCTCATTTGCCATGTAGTTGCCCACCCTGTTAATTTGTTCAGATCTTCTTGCAAGGTTTCCACATCCTTCAGGGAAGCTATTGCCTTGCTTAGCTTAGTATCGTCCGCAAATACAGAGATTGAGCTGTTTATCCTATCCTCCAGGTTGTTTATGAATAAATTAAATAGGATTAGTCCCAGGACAGAACCCTGGGGGACCCCACTTTCCACCCCGGCCCATTCTGAGTACTCCCTGTTTATCACTAACCTCTGAACTCGCCCCTGTAGCCAGTTTTTAATCCATGCCCTCACCCTATGGTCCATGCCAATGAACCTTACTTTGTACAGTAAACGTTTATGGGGAACTGTGTCAAATGCTTTTGCAAAATCTAAATACACCACGTCTACAGGGCCTTCCGTTATCTACATGGCAGCTCACCTCCTCATAGAAGGTTAATAGATTGGTTTGGCAATAATGATTCTTCATGAATCCATGCTGATTACTGCTAATGATTAGGGATAAGCCGAACACCCCCCGGTTCGGTTCGCACCAGAACAGGCAAAACATTCGGAAGAACACATGGATACCATTAAAGTCTATGGGACACTAACATGAAAAATCAAAAGTGCTAATTTTAAAGGCTTATATGCAAGTTATTGTCATAAAAATGGACATTTTTCGGGAGCAGTGATTTTTTTAATGCTTAAAGTGAAACAATGAAAATGAAATATTCCTTTAAATATCGTGCCTGGGTGGTGTCTATAGTATGCCTGTAAAGTGGCACATCCCGTGTTTAGAACAGTGCCACAGCAAAATGTCATTTCTAAAGGAAAAATTGTCATTTAAAACTGATTGCGGCTGTAATAAATTGTCGGGTTTCGGACAATTCCGAGACCCGACAACCCGAACCCCGAACCAAATTTTAAAGAAAATGGCGTAGGGGTCCCCCCCAAAATCCATACCAGACCCTTATCCTAGCACGCAACCTGGCAGGCCACAGGAAAAGAGTAGGGGATGAGAGAGGGTCCCCCTCCTGAACCATACCAGGCCACATGCCCTCAACATGGGGAGGGTGCTTTGGAGTAGCCCCCCCAAAGCACCTTGTCCCCATGTGGATGGGGACAAGGGCCTCATCCCCACAACCCTTGCCCAGTGGGCGGGCAGTGGGCTTATCGGAATCTGGAAGCCCCCTTTAACAAGGGGACCCCAGATCCTGGCCGCCCATGTGAATTGGTAACGAGGGGTTCATTGTACCCTTACCATTTCACAAAAAAGTGTCAAATGTGGTAAAAAAAGACAAGAGACAGCTTGGGACAAGTCCTTTATTAATGAATAAAAAAATACCAATGTCCAGTGATGTAAATTCACGCCGCCCGAGAGACCAAAAAAAAAAAAACAGGCCGCAACCGTTCCACCGCCATGGGAGGCTCCCACCGAATGACGCTTCTTCTAGGTGACAGTTCTTATATAGCTGAGGGCGGGGCCACACGGTGATGTAAATGGGTGATCCCGCCCCCTCTGATGCCACGGGGAAGCCACAGTCCATCGGGCGGCATGAATTTACATCGCTGGACATTTTTTTTTTGCGGGCTTGGACAAGGGTCTGGTATGGATTTTGGGGGGGGGGGCACTAAGTAATTTTTTTTTACATTTTGCCACAGGGTTCCCCTTAAAATCCACACCAGACCTGAAGGGTCTGGTATGGATTTTGGGGGGACCCCTACGCCAATTTTTTTTTAAGTTTAGCGCAGGGATTCCCCTTAATTTCTATACCAGACCTGAAGGGCCTGGTATAGATTTTGGGGGGACCCCCAGGCAATTTTATTAAAAATTTTTGGTTCAGGGTTCCCCTTAAAATTCATACCAGACCCAAAGGGCCTGGTAATGGACTGGGGGGGAGCCAATGCCATTTTTTTTTTCAGTTTTATCTATATTGCCGAGACCCGACAATTCATTACAGCCGCGATCAGTTTTGAATGACAATTTTTCTTTTAGAAATGTCATTTTGCTGCAGTACTGTTCTAAACACGGGAAAAATGCTCCACTTTACAGGCATACTATACACACCCCCTAGGCTCGATATTTAAAGGAATATTTCATTTTTATTGTTTCACTTTAAGCATTAAAAAAATCACTGCTCCCGAAAAAACGTCCTTTTTTTAAAAAATTTGCATTGATATATGTCCCTTGGGGCAGGACCCAGGTTTCCCAAACAGTTTTTATGACAATAACTTACATATAAGCCTTTTAAAATGAGCACTTTTGATTTTTCACGTTAGTGTCCCATAGACTTTAACTGTGTTCCGGTGGCTTATGCTCAGGCCGAACTGTTCACCCATCCCTACTAATGATACCGTTGTCATTACTAAACTCTTGTATATAGTTCCTTATCATACCCTCCAAAAGCTTGCATACAATTGATATTAGGCTAACTGGTCTGTAATTCCCAGGGATGTATCTTGGCCCTTTTTTAAATATTGGAAAAAGCCAATGTAGCACCAATCAGCTGGTACCATTCCAGTCAGTAGACTGTTCGTAAAATTTAGGAACAATGGTCTGGCAATTATTTGAGTTCCTTAACCACTTCAATACCAGACACTTTCCCCCCTTCCTGCCCAAGCCAATTTTCAGCTTTCAGCACTGTCACTTTTTAAATGACAATTTGCGTGGTTATGCACACTTTACCCAAACAAAATTTTTATCATTTTGTTCCCACAAATAGAGCTTTCTTTTGGTGGTATTTGATCACCTCTGCAGTTTTTATTTTTTGCTAAACAAATAAAAAAAGACCAAAAATATTGAAAAAAAAAGTTTTTCTTTGTTTCTGTTATAAAATGTTGTAAATAAGTAAGTTTTATCCTTCGTTGATCTGCACTGATGAGGCTGCACTGACGGGCACTGATAAGGCAGCACTTATGAGGTGGCACTGAAGGGCACTGATGATGGGCACTGATAGGCGGCACTGATAGGTGGCACTAATTTGAAGCACTGATGGGCATTGATAGGCGGCACTGATGGGCACTCATAGGTGGCACTGGTGGGCACTGATAGGCGACACTGGGCACTGAAAGGCTGCACTGATGGGTACTTATAAGTGGCATGATAGGCGGCACTGATGGGCATTGATCTGCACTGATAGGTGGCACTGATGGGCACTGATAGGCAGCACTGATGAGCACTGATGGGTGGCACTGATAGATGGCACATAGATGATGGGCCCTGATTGGCATGTGCCTGGGCACTGATTGGCATCTGCCTGGGCACTGATTGGCATATCCCTGGTGGTCCAGGGTGGCATACATGGAGGGCATCCTTTGTGGGCATCCCTGGTGGTCCTGGCGGTATCCCTGGTGGTCGTGGACGGCATCCGTGGTGGGGCTGCGCTGATAAACAATCAGCACAAAACCCCCCTGTCAGGAGAGCAGTCAATCGGTTCTCCTCTACTTGTGTCTGTCAGATGCGAGTGAGGAAAAGCCGATAAACAGCTCTTCTTGTTTACACTGTAATCAGCAGTGATTGGACATGGCTGATCATGTGGTAAAGAGCCCCGTCAGAGTGACACACTACAACAGCGATCGCCATGCTGCTCGCCTCCTAGGGTGCCAGATCTCGGCTTTTCCTGCTGGATGTCATATGACGCCCAGTCAGGATAACTGAACCACTTCCTAGCCATCATTTTGCTATAGGCCGGGCGGGAAGTGGTTAAGGACCCTCTGGTGAAAGCCATCTGGTTCCGGTGACTTATTAGTGTTACATTTTTTAAGTCTATTTCTAATTCTGTCCCCTGTTAGCCATAAGGGTGCTTCCTGTGACATGTCATGAGGATAAACATTGCAAGTTTGGTTACTAAAGCCCCTCGATTCCCTTGTGAAGACAGAGGAGAAGAATATATTTAATACCTTCGCCATCCTTAGTAATCAGATTCCCTTCATCATTCTTTATGGGACCAATATGATCTGACCTCCCTTTCTTTACTATTTATATACTTAAAGAATTTCTTGGGATTTTTTTTAGTCTCCATCGCTATGTGCCTTTCGTATTCTATCTTAGCCGTGATTGCATCCTTACATTTCTTGTTACATTCTTTGTAAAGTTGGAATGCTTATGATGATCCCTCAGCTTTGTATTTTTTGAAGGCCTTCTCCTTTGCTTTTATATACATGCTTAGGTTGGAGTTAAGCTACCCAGGACTTGTATTAGCTCTTTTAAATTTATTTCCCATTGGGATGCACTGGCTAATATCCTTATTTAATATGCTCTCAAAGCATACCCATTTTTCCTCCGTGTTCTTTGTTCCTAAGATTTTATCCCATTTAGTATCTTCTAGCAACGATCGTAGTTTAGGGAAGTTGGCTCTTTTGAAATTGAGTGTCGTCGTATTCCCCTTATGTTTCCTATTTGTGTGATTTATACTGAAACTAATTGACTGGTGATCGCTGTTTGCTAAATTGCCCCATATTTCCACATCCATGATCAGGTCTGTGTTGTTGGTAATCAGTAGATCTAGTGACACTTTGTTTCTAGTTGATGCATCTACCATCTGACCCGTGAAATTGTCCTACAAGACATTTAGGAACTGGCGAGCCTTAGATGAATGCGCGGTTCCTTCCACCCAGTCTATGTCTGGATAATTAAAATCCCCCATTATAATGACACTTCCCATCCTTGCCGCTAATCCAAATTGTGATAGGAGTTCCGCCTCCTCCTCCTCCCACCGGTTAGGGGGCTATAGCATACTCCCAGTATTGCTTTCCCCTTAGTCTCCTCCCTTTGTAGCTCTACCCATAAGGATTCCACCTCCTCCCTTGCTCCATTAATGATGTTGTCTCTCACATTCACTTGTACATCATTTTTGATATACAGGTATACCCCTCCCCCTTTTTTACCCTCTCTATCCCTGCGATATAGGGAATACACTTGAATTATTGCCAGCCAATCATGAGAGCTGTTGAACCAAGTCTCTGAAATTCCTACAAAATCTCAATCCTCCTCGTACAACAGTAGCTATGGTTCACTCATCTTATCCTCCAGACTCCTGGCATTGGTGAACATGCCACGTAGTTTTGACTGGTCATATACTATCCCCTTATTGGGTGTTCTGAGGTTGCAAATAGGACTTGTTTCTGTACTTAACTCGGGTTGACTTGCTTTAGTCAACCTACCACTAATGCCCCCAATACAACCCTCTGGAATTTGTTTCAGGCTGACAATCTCTACCTCAGGACCCCCCGTCGCCTAGTTTTAAAGTCCCTCTAACTTTTCAGCCATCTTCACTCCCAGCCGATCTGCACTGTCCTCATTTAGGTGCAGTCCATCCCTTCTATAGAGCTGGTAACCGACTCAGAAGTCGACACAGTTCTCCAGGAACCCAAACCCCTCCTTTCTACACCAGCTCCTCAGCCACTTGTTTACTCCCCTAATCTCCCTCTGCCTTTCTGGTGTGGCTCGAAGTACCAGTAGTATTTCTGAGAAAACTACCTTGGAGGCCCTTTTCCTCAATTTAGCTCCTAAATCTCTAAAATCGTTTTTTAGGACACTCCATCTACCTCTGACTTTGTCATTGGTGCCAACGTGCACCATGACAGCCGGGTCTTCCCCAGCCCCTCCCAGTAATCTGTCAAACAGATCCATGATGTGCCGAACCCGAGCGCTCCGGTAGGCAACATACAGTTCGGCTCTTCAGGTCTTTGTGACAGATTGCCCTCTCTAAGAATTGAGTCCCCTACCACCAGAATCTGTCTTTCTTTTCCCTTGGCTTTTCTCCCACCCTTACTGGAGGAGTTATTCCCCTGGCAGCTAGGGAAGTCACTCAGCTGCAGCAGTGTTGGTCCCTGACTGGTTTCACCAATGTCACTCAACGGGGCGTACTTATTGGTAAGTTCCAGCCCAGGACCAGCCTCCCTGGCACTTTCCTCTCTATCCTTCCTGACTGTAACCCATCTACTCTGCTTTGGTGCCTGCCCCTCATCTCCACCCACCTCTGTGCTGGCCCCTGCCAGCACCTGCCTGGTACGATCCCAACTCTCCTTCAGTATAGAGTGTCTTCTCAGTGTTGACAGTTGCTTCCCTAGATTCAGAACCTGGGCTTCCAGGGAAACAAAGTGCTTACAGATGAACACCGAATCGCATGTCCACACCCGCCGTGCATCGTACCTACTAATTTAATTGGGGGTTATACCCTGTCCAAATTAACTAACAACTAGCTTCCTGACACTAATACTCAATAATACACAGGTTCTTAACAAGACAATATATGTGCACCCACAGCACTCGTGCACTCGCAGTCCACGTGCACTCGCAGTCCATGTGCACTCACAGCACTTGTGTACTCAGAAGCCACGTGCACTCACAGTCCACGTGCACTCACAGCACTCGTGTACTCACAGTCCACGTGCACTCGCAGTCCACATGCACTCGAAGTCTACATGCACTCACAGCACACATGCACTCACAGCACACAGGTACTCACAATACTCTCAATTCACAGATACTCACACTACACAGGTACTCACAATACACACAATACTCAGGTACCCACAATACACACAATACTCAAGTACTCACAATACACACAATACTCAGGTACTCACAATACTCAGGTACTCACAATACCACACACAATACTCTGGAACCTGGGCTTCCAGGGAAACAACGTGCTTACAGATGTACACCGAATCACATTTCCACACCCGCCGGGCATCGTACCTACTAATTTAATGGCGAGTGGGGGTTATACCCTGTCAAAATTAACAACTTTCTGACTCAACAATACACAGGTTCTCAACAAGACAATACACAGATACTCACAGCACACATGCACTCACAGCACACGTGTACTCATAGCACTCGTGCACGCACAGTCCACGTGCACTCACAGCACATGTGCAAACGCAGCCCATGTGCACTCGCAGTCCACGTGCACTCACAGCACTCGTGTACTCACAGTCCATGTGCACTTACAGCCCACTTGCACTCGCAGCACAGCACATGTGCACCCGCAGCCCACGTGCACTTGCAGTCCACATGCACTCACAGCACTCATATACTCACAATTCAAGTGCACTCACAGCACTCGTGTACTCACAGTCCGCATGCACACGCAGTCCACATGCACTCAAAGTCCACGTGCACTCACAGCACACAGGTACTCTCAATACACAATACACAGGTGCTCAGGTACTCACAATATACACACACCACTCAGATACTCACAATACACAGGTACTCACAATACACACAATACTCAGGTACTCACAATACTCAGGTACCCACAATACACACAATACTAAGGTACCCACAACACACACACAATACTCTGGTACTTACAATACACAGGTACTCACAATATACACAATACTCAGGTACTCACAATACCACACACAATACTCAGGTACTCATAATACACACACAATACTCAGTTACTCTACAATACTCAGATACTCACAGTACTCAACAATCAGTCTCCACTAGACACAGTCAGTCATTTTTTTTTTTTTTAATGTTAATTGGTTATGACCGCTCTGCAGAGGCGGCTCTAGGCTTTGTGAGGCCTTAGGCAGAACTTAGACATGAGGCCCCATTCACGCCCATAATGGGAAAAATAATTAAAGCGATAAAAAAATAACTGTATATATCACCTATATTAAGAGACTTAAATCCTATTACTATGAATTCACAGTTTCTAAAATGTTCTCTAACCAATTATTCTTTAACCTCTTGCCGTCTGCGCTATAGCCGAGTGACGGCCACAGCGCGGACCTGAATTTCCAGGAGGCCGTCATATGACGTCCTCCCCTGTGCACGCGCCCTATGGAGCGCACTGTGATCACCGAGTCATTGAGATCCGGTCCCGGCCCCTTACCATGTGATCAGCTGTCAGCCAATGACAGCTGATCACATGATGTAAACAAAAGATCGGTAATCTTTTTTTTTTCTCCACACGCTTACAGCGTGAGGAGAAAGAAAAGCCGATAACTGGCTCAGCTGCAAGGGACATCGGTCCCGAAGAGGAAGAGGCACATGTGTCTCATCTGTGCCACATTCCATTGCCACCTAACAGTGCCCACAGTGCCACCTATTAATGCCCACAAATGCCACCTATCAATGCCCACAAGTGCCACCTATCAATGCCCACCAGTGGTGCCAATCAGTGCCACCTAGCAGTTCTGCCTATCAGTGTAACTGATCAGTGCCCATCACTGCCACCCATCAGTGCCCATCACTGCCACCCATCAGTGCCCATCACTGCCACCTATCAGTGCCCATCACTGCTGCCTCATCAGCATACATCAATGAAGGGGAAAAATTACCGGTTTTAAATTGTTGTATGACCGCGCAATTGTCATTCAAAGTGGGTCAGCGCCGAAAACTGAAAATTGGTCTGGATAGGAGGGGGGTTTAAGTGCCCAGTAAGCAAGTGGTTAATCAAAATTATATATAGATATATAGATATATATATACATATATATATCTATATATATTTTTTTTTTTTATTACACCCACACAAATATAGATACAATTTGTGCAGCTGCTACTAACAATGTGTTTAGGAAAAGTCAAAAAATATATTTCTCCATTTACATGAAGGGGAATGCTGCAGATCATGATGTAAGAGGGAATGCTGTAGACTGGTGTAAATGGGAACCCTGATGTGAGGGGGCTCTGGTGACATTTACATCAGGGTCCGCAGAGTTCCAACTTGCATCTAAAACAGGAACTCTGATATGGAGGGGACCCTGGTGACCACAGACCACCTTCCACAGAGTGAATGCACTAAGGTAAAGGGGGGGGGTTACTGATATCAGGAGGAACTTTTAAATCAGTGCCCCTTTACCTCACTGTATTCACTCCCCCTTACATCAGTGATCCCCCTCAGACTCGCCTTGCAGCACTGTCACTGACCTCCTCTCAGGTGCACCTTGCAAGGCTCAGTCAGATGGTACTCTCTAGGCTCCAGCTTGGTGGCTCTGGTTTCATCCCATATTATCCTCTCAACATTCTGCACACATGTGACTCTTCACGTGACCCCTGTCCTGGCAGCGCTCCCGCTCTTGACTCCTCTGTAGACCCCCCCAAAGACTGCAGACATGATACAAGAGATGGTCAGAGGCTCTGCGGACATGATACAAGAAATGGTCAAAGACTGTGCGGACATGATACAGGAAATGGTTAGAGAATGTGCAGACATGATACAGGAGATGGTCAGAGACTGTGCAGACATTATACAGGAGACAGTCAGAGACTGTATGGACATACTACAGGAGATGGTCAGAGACTGAGGGGATATAAAACAGGAGATGTTCAGAGACTGTGCGGACATGATACAGGAGATGGTCAGAGACTGTGCGGATATGATACAGGAGATGGTCAGAGACTGTGCGGACATGATACAGGAGATGGTCAGAGACTGTGCGGACATGATACAAGAAATGGTCAGAGACTGTGCAGACATGATACAGGAGATGGTCAGAGACTGTGCAGACATGATACAGGAGATGGTCAGAGACTCTGCGGACATGATGCAAGAAATGGTCAAAGACTGTGCGGACACGATACAGGAAATGGTTAGAGAATGTGCAGACATGATACAGGAGACAGACAGAGACTGTGGGGACATGATAGAGGAGATGGTCAGAGACTGTGCAGACATGATACAGGAGACGGTCAGAGACTGTGGGGAGATGATACAGGAGATGGTCAGAGACTGTGGGGACATGATACAGGAGATGGTCAGAGACTGTGGGGACATGATAAAGGAGATGGTCAGAGACTGTGCGGACATGATACAGGAGATGGTCAGAGACTGTGCAGACATGATACAGGAGATGGTCAGAGACTGTGCGGACATGATACAGGAGATGGTCAGAGACTGTGCACACATGATACAGGAGATGGTCAGAGACTGTGCAGACACTGATTGATTTCTGTTGAATAGAAAAGGGGAAGGCCACACACAGACTGAAATTTGTCTGGTCCCTAGTAAACTGGCCGATTTTTGCTCTGTGTGCGCCCAGCTTAAGGGGCTCTGTGTGGTTGTGAAGAAGGAGTGGTGCAATCAGAGGGAGAGGGCAACTCTGGTGCTAAATTTTGTGTTCTATTGTCAACTTAAAATTCAGATTCCTTGTTATAGATTAGCAGCTACACACTGATATCCCAAAATGATTGATAATGAGCCACTGCAGAGAGGTGTTTTTACATTTATAACTGCATATGCCACTGATCACAGGCTTGGGGCTTCATTCTAGTAGACCCTCACCTCCTTTGCAAGCAAAACACATAGCCTTTAGTAAATGTCCAGTAAAGTTTTCTGAGCCCGAGAAGTAGTGAAGTTGTCCTGGTCTGTGATCTCATCAGAGTTGCAGGATACTGATGATTTAACAGTAATCTGCAAGCACTGATTGCAGACTGACACAGCCAAGACGTTTTACAAATCTGGCATTGCTGACACTAGTAATCCAGCAGCAAATATATTAGCACCTCACCTTACTAGCAGCTCCCATGGATTGAATGACGATCTTGTGTGCTGGTCTGGGGAGAGCTTTGGTGACTGCTGGGCTGGACAGTGATCGGTGCTGCAGAGTGTACAGTGTGATGAACTTTCTTAGCCTGCTCCGCCCACCTCTACTGCTGCTCAGACTGTGCAAGCTCTGATCCAGCCAGGCAAACCCAGGAGGATCGTCCATCTCCTGTATGGGCACTGGTATGGCTGCAGCTATAGAGAGGAGGCACTCAGTGTGCACAATGTTCACAACCTCAGCTCAGGCCATTTCTCCTGCACTGAATGAGCATAGTGCAGCTTGCAAGCCAGCCCCCCTCCCCCCCACCTTCCAGCTCTGGTGTTGGATTTCTGAGAAGGCTAGGAGGCAGTAGAGATCATGATCTGTTCTCTGTGTGAGGGGGATGTTACAGCCGACACAGCTGGAACCTGCATGGCTTTACCCGCTGACCAGGGACATTCCCCTCTCATTCACGTTCAGCAAAGTAGGCGGGTTTTGCGAGGCCCCTGTGAGTGCCAGGCCTTAGGCCACCGCCTACTTTGCCTAATTAGAGAGCCGCCTCTGCCGCTCTGCTCCTGTTCAAACACCCTTGCAATCTGTCACTTGCAGGGCTTGTCAGTGTCTACTATTTCCTCTGGTCAGCCTGCCTGTTACTGCTCCCACCGCTCCCCTGTCTGCCTGTTACTCACCCCCTCCAGTCTGTGGCACACTTACCTGCTTCTTCTCCTGGTCAGACCTGTCTCCTCTTAGGTCCCGCCTCCTCTGGAGGAGTCAATGGTATGGCGCTGTCCTCCGTCACTCCCAGTGGTCCGAGTGGGTGCCCAAGCTACATAAACTTTGTATCGGAGGAATCCCTTGTGGGGACCACCACTGACTGACCTGCTCTAACTTACCACCACCACTCTTATCCGGAAGCAACTGTTATAAAAGGTTTTCCTCTAGGTATTTGTTGATTTCACACAAAGGTACAGTACAGCATATTATAAGGCTTACTTGCTGTTGTTGACTGCATGCAGCCATTTGCCAAATGCCCCATTCTACATGCTTTCATTTTCCACATATTAAATGGAGGCAAGGTTTCTTTCAACACTTTACTAAATGATTTCCAATGTGACATTGGTTGGACATCATTCGTTTGGTGTACCTGTACAGCAGAGCTCAGACTGAAAGAGGAAAAAGCAAGAAGCATACCATCTGTATTGATTGCATCATCAGGAACAAGATAAATAGAGCATTTTTCAGGCGCTTTAGGGCTAAATATAGCACCTGTAAAACACCTGAAAAATGCCTCTCAAGTCTCCCCAGTGTGAAAGCCTGAGTGCTTTTACACTGGGGCTGTGTGCTTGCAGGACTGAAAAAATAGTCCTGCAAGCAGAGTCTTTGGGGTGGTGAAGGAGCGGTGTAAATGAAAATTGAGGTAGTTGCGCGCTAATATGGAGTGAAATGTGAAACCTAGAAAAACATATAATAGTGATAACTTTTTACTGCAGCTGTCACTAATGTGCTCCCACAGAAATCAGTAAAAAACAATATAGGAGTGACAGCACTGTAAAAGTGAAATAAACAATTATAGTGATAAACACTGATATTGCAATGATATGAAAAAAAGTCCAAAAACATAAGATGAATGAATCCACGTTGTGCAAAAAAAGAAAAAAAAAACAAGCTTGTGTGATATCTTCAGACAACGTCCATGAACTGAGTGCTCCCACCACCTCATGCAATGCTCGCTCACCTCCTTTAAACGACCCTGCATGCCTAGCACCCTGTGCAAACATTCCCTCCCAGGGATAGTCAGAGAATCTTGGTGGTTTAAAGGATGAAAGTAATCAAAAGCAGGTAGGTACTCCTTCCACTGTGCTGCTTGAAACTTTAAATCCACAATGACTACCGGTAAGTTCAGAAACACATGAAAAAAAAACGAGAGAAAGTGCCTCCTATAGTGCAGTATCCGAGGGGTTAAAAATGAAACCACTCCACCCCAGCTAGCATTGAACTCACATTTAATGAAATTGTAAAAGCATTAAAAATGACATGACAGTCTCACTCAGTAGTAGAAGTCCACCACCAGGCTCCACCTCTACTAGTTTCACCACCTCCCATGTGGCTTCATCTGGAGGAATGTATACACCGCTCCTTCACTGCCCCTGCCATTGAAATCAATAGGCAGCGCTGACGAAGCACCTGCAAAGCGCTTTGGCAGCGGTGCTTTATGGATGCTTTTAACCCTTTCCTCAGCCGCTGGCGGGGTGCTTTTCACTGGCGCTAAAACTATGGTAAATCATCGCTAAAAGTAGCGGCGCTCTACCGCTAACACGGCTGCGCTAGCAGTGCGGAAGGGGTCTAACAGAGAGGTGAGCCAATCAGCCTGCTACTTTACTGCACTCTCATAAGCTAGGGTAAGGAAAAGCCCTAGTCGTATCAACTGCTGTACAAAACAGTCAGGTCTCCAGGCTGGCTGTGTAGTGTGCTAGGGCTGCATACATCTCAGGAATAAACACAATCCCTTTGGTAACAAAAATAGCTCATGGGTAAAATAAGTATTGAACACGTCACCAATTTTCTAGCTAAATATATTTTGAAAGTTGCTATTGACATGAAATTTTCACCACATGTCTTTAACGACCCATCCATGCATACAAGTTATGTGCAAAAAATGGAACAACACAGGGAAAAAGTACACTGATATAAATGATTCTGTTGGCTTATAATTTTAACATAAAAATTTTATAATTTTCAACATAAAAATAAATGTTAATTAATTTACTTTGATATTTGCTTTACTTAATTTTCATTAGTTCTTAAAACACATCTTTTACATTTACAAAAATAATGTATAATATTGAGTAATGTAGACAAAACTTTTAAGGTATGTGCATTTCCATATTCTGATTGAGTTACATTTACTTAAAAAATTATTTTCATTTGACTGAAATTGGGGGTCGCATGTTTGCCAAACGTGCAATCGCACAAGATTTGATGCTGTATATTTAAGAGAGTTTGACATCTTTTGGAACTCTGAAAGCCTGCACAGTTCCCATATGTTTGACGGCCCTACAGTAATGGGTAGGAACTAGCCACTACCACATTTGGGACTAGGAACTAGCCACTGGATAGGAACTAGCTGCTACCACATTTGAGAGAAGTGAAGAATGTGAACTTTTTTGATGACTCAACAATGTGATCTTGTAATCAGAGTTTTTGGCTTTCCAGTCTTTTGTTCTTGGAGCTCTTTGGATTCCCTGGATCGTTTTGGAAATCTGCTGATCAGGCTATCCTCGCTTGATTGACTCGTTGTCGCTGACATTCGTGTCCACTATTTCCAGTGAGAGTGTATACCCCTTATCTCAGGTGGAGAACACACTATCCCTGATGCTCTACATACCTGCTGAGGCCTTTGTACCCCACTTCTGAGCAACAACTTTTCGTGGTAGACTCCATATCTGTTTACCATAGGATTTGTTTTACCTTTGGGACTTTCTCACCTGTGTTTCTACTTATTATTAGGGATGAGCTTTGAGTTTGAGTCGAACTCATGTTCGACTCGAACATCGGCTGTTCGCAAGTTCGCCGAACAGCGAACAATTTGGGGTGTTCGCGGCAAATTTGAAAGCCGCGGAACACCCTTTAAAAGTCTATGGGAGAAATCAAAAGTGCTAATTTTAAAGGCTTATATGCATGGTATTGTCATAAAAAGTGTTTGGGGACCTGGGTCCTGCCCCAGGCGACATGGATCGATGCAAAAAAAAGTTTTAAAAACTGCAGTTTTTTCGGGAGCAGTGATTTTAATAATGCTTAAAGTGAAACAATAAAAGTGTAATATTCTTTAAAATTCGTACCTGGGGGGTGTCTATAGTATGCCTGTAAAGGGGCGCATGTTTCCCGTGTTTTGAACAGTCTGACAGCAAATTGACATTTCAAAGGTAAAAAAGTCATTTAAAAGTACTCGCGGCTATATGAATTGTCGGTCCGGCAATACACATAAAAGTTAATTGATAAAAACGGCATGGAATTTCCCCACAGGTGAACCCCGAAACAAAATTTTAAAAAAATGGCGTAGGGGTTCCCCTAAATTCCATACCAGGCCCTTCAGGCCTGGTATGGATATTAAGGGTGACTTGGTTAAATTGATGATAGGCAACTCCTATCCTCATATTGATTAGTGGTTCCAAATTAATATTAACTACTGCAGTAGGGAACAGACACAAAAGATATGCTCAGCATCTTTCCAAATAACTGTTCTGCTTTATTATGACGCAATTGAAGGTTTTTATACACATGATTACGTAGGTATCACATTAATATTACAATTGTACGTTTATGGTAACAAGGGGCGTTACATAGGCAGGACTCTAAAGAATGTAAACATGTACTGAAAACATTATTAGTGCCGTGTGCACAGTGAGGGCAGTGTGCAATACATACAAAATAGAATACAATTATTTACAGAACATACAAATTTCCATTACAGTCTCCCCTCTTTTGATCAATATTTTGATCACTAACCATACCTGCTATCACCTATAACCTGGAACCTCCACATGCTTAGGTGGAGGTAGTTCTAGCCAAAGAGGCAAAATAATAGCTGAGCAACTTTTTAATTATGAAATGACTTTTCATTGTGAAAAACAAATGATTGATAAGACATATTTACAGAGTACTGGCTGTACACTACTGTGGCCAGAATGGCCTTCTAGCTAAATTGTGGGCATGCTGACTTATCAGCATATGTAAACACAGACAATTCTACATAAAATGGAAGACGTACAATAGACAAATATGACTTCAACATGGCTAAACTACTTTTCAAATACTGTATATATATCCCTTACAATTAAAGTAATTGAATCAAAAAGTACTCTAGACTGTGATCTCAATAGGGAAACAAATCAAACACAGAGATTTCTTTAATTTAGTCATTTTTGCAGTATCTGGTGTGGATCCAGGTGACTTTTCCTTCAAGTTTTGCAAAAACTGTACATAAAATAGATGCTGTATTGAGTCTCCAAACATTTTCTTATATATAAATGTCTCTTAACAATCCACAAGTCACCTGGCTTTAGTTTTAGATCCTTCCAAACTTTTAGGATCTGGTTGGGGAGAAAACACATAAATGAGTTTGTCAAAATACCTTAAAAGATCAGCAACGTTCTCTGTGAGATCCGAATGGAGGACTTCAGCTGCTGAGACAAATCATAAGCAAGTGAGTAATACACTCCCAAACCAAATCCCATAGGGAGAGAGTCCAACATCCCCTTAGGGGCTTGATAAAATATAAGAAAACATTCAGGCAAAAGGTTTCTAGTTTCTTACTCTACTTTGTCCGCTACATTGTAGACAGTAGGGGGTGTAAAAATAAAACCTCAAAACTTCCAGTAAGGACTCTGCTATAAAAATGATTTCCTCAGTTACTCTCTGTACTTTCTGCACTCTGTATTTACAAACCACTTCTGATAACACTTTTTACTGTGGCCTTTGCAGTAGCATTTGCCACTGGACATCCAGAAAACATGTCCATACAGACAAAATGGCTCTATCCCACGTTCATTTACTAAGGCAGCCATAACTGCTTGTGACTGATGACACAGTCCATGTGTCAAGCTGGAGGGAAAAGAGTGGCTGGCAGACATAAATGATCTCCTTTTCCAAAGTCCTGTTTCATAAGAAGTTGCCCCCTGTGGACCACTTGTTCTTCTTGTTCTGGGGTCCTTAAAGTTGAATTATTAATCCCAGCTATACTGGGCCAGAACTAGGGTGGAATCTGTGAGTTGCACAGACCCATCAAGTGTCCGGGGCTGTAAATGCAGCATCCTTAGTCACCTGGTCTGCTTCCATGTGTGAGTTTTAATGTTAGAATGGCTACCTCAGCAAGAACCTGGAAGGCTGAAAACAGCCAATCAAATTAACTTGGCATGCTTGATTGGTTTACCTGCCGAAGTAAAAACAAACTTCTGGCCCTTCAAATGGAACCAAAAGCTCTCTATATCTCGACTATCTATATAAATATACATTCTTTTTATAGCTCACAGGCTTTGCTTAAACTAGGAGCTCTGCTTCTTGAGCTGGGGAAAAAAAAGGATCCAATGACTTTGAATACAGAGTATCCTTCTGGGTGATAAACTGCATCCTCAAATCTACAAAAATTGTAATATCTGGGTCTTCAGGGAGTGTGTCCTGCACTGGGCTCACAGCAGCTGAATCCTACACCATCAATTTAACACATGTGGTTTCCTTTGTCTCCAGCCTCCTCCAATAGAGGCAATAAGGTGGCTGGATTCAAATGTACCGTATATACTCGTGTATAAGTCGAATTTTTCAGCCCCTTTTTTGGGGCTGAAAGTTCCCCCCTCGACTTATACACGAGTCACTGCCATTTGTCTGCAGGATCAGCGTGTCATGTAGGCAGACGGCGGCCAGCGTGTGCTACATAGCACTCAGCTGCGGCTCTCACTGTTCAAAAGCTGCGCCTCCTAGTCTGTGATAGGCAGTCAGTGTACAGCCTATCACGGACATTCTCTCATCCTCGTCCGTGGTATGAGGATGAGAGAATGTCTGTGATAGGCTGACCGCTGACTGCTGGGAAATGGAGTTTTCTGCCTATCATGGACGAGGAGGTGGTGCGGATTTTGAACAGTGAATGGCCGCTGCACAAGCTGATCGGTTCAGAGCGGCACACGGAGGATGCACAGGACACAGGTAGGATGCACACAGACACATGCACACAGGTACATATACATATACACATGACACATGCACACATACACAGGACACAGGTACATATACACATGTACATGACACATGCACATATACATAGGTACATGACACAGGTACATATACACATGCACATATACACAGGACAAAAGGTACATGACATATGCACATATACACAGGACACATGACACATATACACAGGACACATGACACATATACACAGGACACATGACACATGACACATGCACATATACACATACACAGGACACATGACACATGCACATATGCACAGGACACATGCACAGGACACAGGGAGGTATACAGCTGCAGATGGGCATTGTTGACCCTGTGCATTTCTCACCCTCGTCTTATACTCGGGTCAATAAGTTTTTCCCATTTTTTTGTGGTAAATTAGGGCCTTGACTTATACTCAGATCGACTTATACTCGAGTATATACGGTATGCATTTTTCATTGTTAGATTTGTACTTAAACAAACTCATATTTTAAACCTTTCATTAGACAAACATTTAGTTAGCTGTATATTTGCTGTGCAGAATGTCGGACCATTAAAAATTAAATGTTTGACCAAAACAATATCTAACTTTGTCTAATAGCACCTTTGCATAAAGCTACAGCTCTGATATATCGGGATGAACCCTCCATTACTGAGTCCAGCTTGCATAAATATATTACAATGGCTTGTTTTCTATCACACTGTTTGTGTAAGAACTCCAGTTCCATGTTTCAAAAGACAACTTCTTCCTGGAAATATTATAATAAATGATAACAATACCCTGCGGTCATGGAGAGATGCCCATAAATCCAAACTATTCTTTTGCTTAAACCACTGTACTTACAAGGAAAAGGGGCACATCATTTCACAATCCACACATTCTGCTTTGGATTTCAAAAAATAAAAATAAATAAAACAAAAGGACCAAGAATTTGTATGATGGACCATAAAGCATCAAAAACTAAAAAACAACTGGCTGCAGGTGGCATCTATCCTAACAGGGTGTGTGGACTTGATGTGATGGGTCTGTTATATTTAAATTTTATTTATTATTACTCTCACATCATGGACCGCACATCAAATTATTATCAAGAACCTTAAAATTTCATTTTTGTAGTAAAACTTCTTATGTATCCCACCCATCTTGTCTTGTCCAACCTCATCTTAATCTTTTTTTCTCTCAATAAGGGCTTATTGAATAAATGTAAAATTACAAAATTGTTATCTTAATCTAAATTAATCCCATTTTTACAAATTTCCCCAATAACCTGGATTTCATTTCCAACCAAAGGTTGTCTAAACCTTTTTCAATATATCTATATTATTAACCTCCCTGGCGGTATGATTATTTCGGATTTTAGGTGCTGAAAGCGGTACCATTATTTTGCATGGAAATTTGGCGTTTTATATTGTAGGTCTGTAAATCTTAACAATAACACACTTAAATCTGTCCAAACCAGAGTCTAGTAGATATCCCGGGTATGATAAAGTTTGAAACACAAAAACATAAATTATAATATAATAAATAAAAATAAATAATAAAAAAAATTAAGAAAAATAGTAATAAAATACATTTCCCCACAATTCACTATCCCTCAATTCTGCAAGTGTTCTAATTTACTATCGCTGTTTTCTAGCTGGTCTAAAGCCACTTTTGACGTAAAGGGACACTTTTTGGTTGCTATGGACAATCTCCAGTTTCCAGGCAGAAAGAACAGTGTATATCATGTAAAACTGCATGCAGGGCATGGGCCAAAGCACTGTGGACAAAAGGGATGTGAAATCATTTCATACAGTACTGTAATCTGTAAGATTACAGTACTGTATGTGTTATGGTTTTTACTTTTTTTTTAATTTGCTGCCAGGCTCCGCCCCCGTGCGTCGCGCCGCTCGCAGGGAACAGAGCCTGGCACGGAGAGGCTTCGGAGGAGGACGGAGCCCTCGGACACTGCGGGTGACATCGCAGGATCCCGGGGACAAGGTAAGTAACGCCGCCCCAGGATCCTGCAATGCGATCCCGAGTGTGGCTCGGGGTTACTGCTAATGGTACTGAATTTTAACCCCGAGCCACACTCAGGAAAACCGCCAGGGAGGCTACTAAAATTGTTAAACTCATATTAGAAATTATTACTCATTATTACTTAATTTTACTTAATTTCCCTTTTTTAAATGCACTGTTTCCACTATCAAAGGATGTTCAATTTGTGTAACACACAGTTAAATGTAACCTTCATTTTACCATGTTTGGAAAACAAATTAAAAAAATAATTGTGATCACATTGTTTACCATTAGATTTGTTAACCCGGCACATTTTGTTATAAATGTTTTGTCTAAAAAACTGGACTTGGCATGGTGTCCTTCCAGCTTATCGCTGACCTATCATCCCAGCCACATTGTTTCATGAGAGCACAAAGGAGGGGGTCACATCTGCGTACATGACACACACAAGAGATAGCACTAAAGGTCCCAGCATTTGCACACACATACACCAATATCTCTCCAAAATCGCTTACATTTTCCCATTTGAACACTACACATGCATATCATTCTCTCACTTTCTTTTAATTCTTTAATATTTCCCTGCCTTAAATTCTGCATTCCTTATTTTGTTCAGATATCTTTTATATCTAGCTTCTACGATCAGACGGGCAGCCAGAGTGCTCATTCCATCTTCCCTCTCTGACAACATATAAAGTATTCTGTTTTAATTCTCATTTCTCTGTTTCTGATTTTACTAGTTGTAGTGCCTGACCCCAAATTCATCCCACAACTTAACATGAAAATGTCCCTTTCTGTCTAGTGTTAATGTCACCCTTGATTCATCCTGCTCACATAGATAGCTGTTTCTCTAGCTGTTTACTCTGCATGATTCTTAGTCCCTGTGGACCTTGGTAACCCAGTTACCCATTGTGGATCCCTGTCCACTTTAACCATTTATCTAGGGGCTCAGTATAGGCGGAACCGCACCTTCGGTTCATATATAGCGCTCCTCTTGCGCTGGGCATTTTTAAGGGTCTCTAACCCTTCATTCCCTTACTTAATTCAATGCCCATAATGACTGGCCAGTCTTCTCTACATGTGCCTATACCCTCTTGCCTCTAAACTACTTTATTTAGAAGATGTACTACATATACCTGTGAACAGCACTATTCCTCCCTTTCTTATCTATAACACTCTGATGGACAATAGACAGGGACAACATAACATATAACCACCAATCAATACAGTTCGATTAAGGGGAGTAAAATAGGTACCCTTTGCCAGGTTGCATGCTCGGATAAGGGTCTGGTATGGATTTTTGGGGGGGGCGCACGCCATTTTTAAAAAAATTTTGGCGTGGGGTTCCACTGTGGGGAAATTCCATGCCGTTTTTATCAATGAACTTTTATATGTATTGTCAGACCGACAATTTATATAGCCGCGAGTACTTTTAAATGACTTTTTTTCTTTTAAAATGTCATTTTGCTGTCAGACTGTTGTAAACACGGGAAACGTGCCCCCGTTTACAGGCATAGACACCCCCCAGGTACGAAATATAAAGGAATATTACACTTTCATTGTTTCACTTTAAGCATTATTAAAATCACTGCTCCCGAAAAAACTGCCGTTTTTAAAACTTTTTTTTGCATTGATCCATGTCCCCTGGGGCAGGACCCAGGTCCCCAAACACTTTTTATGACAATAACTTGCATATAAGCCTTTAAAATTAGCACTTTTGATTATTCATGTTCGAGTCCCATAGACTTTACTGGTGTTCGCATGTTCAAACAAATTTTTTGCCTGTTCGCATGTTCTGGTGCGAACCGAACCGGGGGGGATGTTCGGCTCATCCCTGCTCATTATATACATGTTCTGTTTTATATTCCTTATATTTGAGATTGATTTTTATCACAAAGTTTTTATTATTTACACACAATACTTGATATATTGTTCAATGTTTATTGTTTTATATTTTTTAGTGCTACATTTTTCACTGATCTTTTGCATTGAATTTTGTCACATTCTTATGTAGCAGCTGTTCATTTTTCTTCATTAATTGAGTTAGTGCAATAATATCCCCTATCCACATTATACACCTATTAAGACAACTCACTTGTGTGCATTCAAAGTTTGTGCTTACTACATTCTGCAATACGCAACCAAAATGTAGCGTGAGGGACCACCGGCTGTTAAGCTTAAAAACTATTTTGTGCCACAAAAATGATTGTTTCAGCCAGTTCGGTTTTTGAGATATTGGAATTCAAATTCAGATTATGTAACATCAAGTCCTGCCCACTTTGCACCCAATGTTATTAACATTTAAAAACAAAGATAGCATTCGTTTGCATTGCATCTGTGCCGATTTGTGCTGCAAAAACGAACGTATGTGCTGGTTTGGTTTCAGAGATATTGCGCATTATAGTTGATGAAACCTCTCCCACTTTGCACCACGTTATTACATTTTAAAAACAATTATACAAATTGTTTGTGCTGCATTTGTGCTGATTTGTACCACAAAAACAAACTTCTGTTTGTTGTGTTGTTGAGATATTGTACATTCAACGTTAGATTATGTAACCTAAAGCCCCACCCACTTTGCGCATTATTACATTTCAAAAACAAATATATTATATAAACATATTTATGCTGCATTGGCAGGAAATACCAGCATATTGGTATAGTGTATTTTTTTCATATAGCACTGTCATTTTGTATCAGAAAGAATAATTATGGGACTAATTTATGCTTTTTAGCCTGAGCTACCCTGAACATCTAAAATATACCTTTGAAGTTTTCAGAAGATCTTTTTAGAGCTAGATGTGGGAAATCTATCTTCAAAAGTTTATACTTTTACCAGTCGCCAATCAGCCACCGTCATTATACTGAGGCAGGTCGGCTCTCCTGCACAAACCGCCGTAGGTGTATGTCTGTCTTTGCACAGGAGATATCGGGCGCGCGCGCCCACCACATGCCATGGAAGTGTGCCCGTGGGTCCGGCGGACTCGATGTCTGCCGGCAACCCACGATCGCAGTATACAGAGGCGGAACGGGGATCTGTAAACAAGGCGATTCCCTGTTCTGCCAGATGACAGAGATCTTCTGTTCCTAGTGATCGGAAACAGCTATCTCTGTCATGTCCCTGGTAGCCCATCCCCCCTACAGTTAGAACACACCCAGGGAACACACTTGTTTGCCCCCTAGTGTTAACCTCTTCCCTGCCAGTGTCATCTATACATTGATCAGTGCATTTTTAGAGCACTGATCAATGTAATAATGTCACTGGTCCCCAAAAAGTGTGATTTGGGGGCAGATTTATCCGCTGCAATGTTGCAGTCCCGCTAAAAATCGCAGATCACCGCTATTACCAGTAAAAACAATAAAAAAATATAAAAGTCCCTAAATCTATCCCATAGTTTGTAGACGCGATAACTTTTGCGCAAACCAATCAATATACACCTATTGCGATTTTTTGTTACCAAAAATATGTAGAAGAATATATATTGACCTAAACTGATGAATACATGTGTTTTTTTTTATATTTTTTTTGGATATGTATTATAGCAGAAAGTTAAAAAAAAATTTTTTTTTCAAAATTGTCGGTCTTTTTTTGTTTATAGTACAAAAGATTAAAACCGGAGAGGTGATCAAAAATTAAAAAATTTTCGGGAGCAGTGATTTTGATAATGCTTAAAGTGAAACAATAAAAGTGAAATATTCCTTTAAATTTCGTACCTGGGGGGTGTCTATGGTATGCCTGTAAAGTGGCACATGTTTCCCATGTTTACAACAGTCCAAGAGCAAAATGACATTTCTAAAGGAAAAAAAAAGTAATGTAAAAGTACTAGCGGTAGCGCCGGCTGCTATAATGAATTGTCGGGTCTCTGCAATACACATAAAAGTCATTGAAAGAAACGGCCTGGGATTCCCCCACAGTGCATTACCAGTCCCTTTGGGTCTGGTATGAATATTAAGGGGAACCCCAAACCAGAATTAAAAAAAAAATGCGTGTGGGTCCCCCCAAATTCCATATCAGGCTCTTCAGGTCTGGTATGGATATTAAGGAGAACCCCGCCCCAAAATTAAAAAAAAAAAATGTCGTGGGGGTCCTCCTAACAACCCTTGCCCAGTGGTTGTGGGGGTATGCGGGCGGGGGTGTATCGGAATCTGGAAGCCCCCTTTTAACAAGGGGACCCCCAGATCCCCCCCCCCGTGTGAAATGGTAATGGTACCCCTACCATTTCACTAAAAAAGTGTCAAAAATGTTAAAAAAGACAAGAGACAGTTTTTGACAATTCCTTTATTTAAATGCTTCTTCTTTCTTCTATCTTCTTTCTTCTATCTTCTATCTTTCTTCGGTTTCTTCCTCCATATTCTTCTTCTTCCTCTGATCCTCTGCTTCTTGCTCCGGTGTTCTCATCCGGCATCTTCCTCCGCGGCGTCTTCTTCCCTTCTTTGTGCTCGGGCCGCTCCGTATCCATGATGGGAGGCTCCCACTGTGTGATGCTTCTCGTCTTCTGACGGTTCTTAAATAAATAAGGGCGGGGCCACCTGGTGACCCTGCCCCCTCTGACGCACGGGGACTTGACAGGGACTTCCCTGTGGCTTTCTCCGTGACGTCGGGGGGGGGGGGGTCGACCGTTACGTAACGGGTGATCCTGCCCCTCTGACGTCACGGGGAAAGCCACGGGGAAGTCCCCGTCAAGTCCCCGCATGTCAGAGGGGGCGGAGTCACCGGGTGGCCCCACCCTCTGTTATTTAAGAACCGTCAGAAAACGAGAAGCGTCACACAGCAGGAGCCTCCCATTATTAATGTCTTTTTTCCCTGCTTCTTCTTCCATCATCTTCTGGTCTTCATTCGGTTTTCTTCCTCCATGGTTTCATTTGGTTTTCTTCCTCCATCTTGTTCTTCCCCCGCTTCTTCCTCTGCTTCTTCCTCTTCTTCCTCCGATCCTCTGCTTCTTCCTTCGGTCTTCTCGTCTGCATCTTCCTACGGCTTCTTCTTCCCCGCTTCGTTCTCTGGATGATCCACATCCATGAGAGGTTCCCGCTGTGTCACGCTTCTGTTCTTCTGACAGTTCTTATATAACTGAGGGCGGGGACATCCGGTGACCCCGTCCCCCTCTGACGCACAGGGACTTCACGGGGACTTCCCTATGGCTTTCCCCATGATGTCAGAGGGGGGCGGGGTCACCCGGTTACCCTTAATATCCATACCAGACCTGAAGGGCCTGGTATGGAATTTGGGGGGACCCCCACGCATTTTAAAAAAAAAATTTGGTTCGGGGTTCCCTTTAATATCCATACCAGACTTGAAGGGCCTGGTAATGCACTGTGGGGGAATCCCAGGCCTTTTTTACAATGACTTTTATGAGTATTGCAGAAGACCCGACAATTTATAGCAGCCGGCGCTATCGCTAGTACTTTTAAATTACTTTTCTTTCCTTTAGAAATTTAATTTTGCTCTTGGACTGTTGTAAACACGGGAAACATGCGCCACTTTACAGGCATGCTATAGACACCCCCCAGGTACGAAATTTAAAGGAATATTTCACTTTTATCGTTTCACTTTAAGCATTATTAAAATCACTGCTCCCGAAAAAACAGCAGTTTTTAAAACTTTTTTTTGCATTGATACATGTCCCCTGGGGCAAGACCCGGGTCCCCAAACACTTTATGACAATAGCTTGCATATTAACCTTTAAAATTAGCACTTTTGATTTCTCCCATAGACTTTTAAAAGGCGTTCAGCGGCTTTCGAATTTGCCGCAAACACCCCAAATTGTTCGCTATTCGGGGAACGGGTGAACAGCCAATGTTCGAGTCAAACTCATGTTCGACCCGAACAGACAGCCCATCCCTATTATTAACCACTTAAAAAAGTCTACTAAGTTACGTTAATAAAAGGCATTGTAGACAAGTAGTTAACTCAAGCTCACAGCTGCTGCTGATACCAGCTTTAAGAGCTGGCAAAATGCTTTTTGATAAAAGTGATTGGGCAAGCTCTCGATGACACAATTTAGGGGTCCCTGCAACTCAACTCTTCAACTGGAGGTATCTTTATTATTAACTATGCATGCCCAAGTATATGTACACAATTCCACCAGGACTCCTATCGGGCCCTTTTGCTGATAAAACCTGTTTGTACATTGGATGTGTGCACGGTTATTAATCTCTTTTTACATTAAGCTTGTATTATTTCTATACTGGTCTTTATCTATGTACTTATGATTAATGTTATAGGTTGGTTGCAGTAGTTCCTGTGCTCCCAATTACTTTGTTTAGATTACTGATTAATTTCCCAGGAAGGGAATCCCCACTGTTAAGAGAGGCCCTGTCCTGGGTGTAGGTACTGCCAACTTTATTATCAAAACCACGCTTCAAAGGTTCTGGTTCTTTTATTTAGCTAAAGGTTTAGCGTAATATCCTGTTTGGTGAACGCCATTTCTCATAACCCCCCAAAAAGGGACTACACATGTTTACCACTTGCTTACTGGGCACTTAAACCCCCTTCCTGCACAGGCCAATTTTCAGCTTTCAGTGCTGTAACACTTTGAATGACAATTGCGCGGTCATGCTACACTGTAGGGATGAGCCCAATGTTCGAGTCAAACATAAGTTCGATTCCAACATCGGGTGTTCGCCTGTTTGCCGAACAGCGAACATTATGCGGTGTTCATGGCAAATTCGAAAGCCGCGGAACACCGTTAAAGTCTATGGGACATTAACATGAAAAACCAAAAGTGCTCATTTTAAAGGCTTATATGCAATTTATTGCCATAAAAAGTGTTTGTGGACCTGGGTCCTGCCCCAGGGGACATGTATCAATGCAAAAAACAGTTTTAAAAACGTTTTTTCTCGGGAGCAGTGATTTTAATGATGCTTAAAGTGAAACAATAAAAATGAAATATTCCTTTAACCACTTCAGCCCCGGAAGATTTGGCTGCTCAATGACCAGGCCATTTTTTGCGATACGGCACTGCGTCACTTTAACTGACAATTGCGTGGTCATGCGACGATGTACCCAAACAAAATTGACGTCCTTTTTTCCCCACAAATAGAGGTTTTTTTTGGTGGTATTTGTTTTTTATTTTTTGCGCTATAAACAAAAAAAGAGCAACAATTTTGAAAAAAACACAATATCTTTTACTTTTTGCTATAATAAATATCCCACATTTTTTATCAAAAAAAATTTTTTTTCCTCAGTTTAGGCCGATATGTATTCTTCTACATATTTTTGGTAAAAAAAAAAATCGCAATAAGCATATATAGATCGGTTTGCCCAAAAGTTATAGCGTCTGCAAAATAGGGGATAGATTTATGGCATTTTTATTATAATTTTTTTTTTTTACTAGTAATGGAGGTGATCTGCAATTTTTATCGGGACTGCGATATTGCGGTGGACACATCAGACACTTTTGACACATTTTTGGGACCAGTGACAATGATACAGGGATCAGTGCTATAAAAATGTATAAATGTCACTAGCAGGGAAGGGGTTAACACTAGGGGGCGATCAAGGGGTTAAATGTGTTACCTAGGTGTGTTCTAACTGAAGGGGGGGGTGGGACTGTCTAGAAGGAGAGAGAGATCGGTGTTCATACATAGTATGAACACACAATCTGTCTCTACTCCCCTGAGAGAAGTCACGAGTGATCGCGGGAGCATCGCATCGGCTCCATGCGCATGCTGCGGGCACGCCCCTCTGGTGGCACATGCACCCCTAGTGGCCAAAAGGTGAAACGATATAAGGTAACATTGTTTCACCCAGCCGTGCCATTCTGCTGCAGTAAAACTGCGGCGGCTGGTCGGCAAGCGGTTAAATATCGTGCCTAGGGGTGTCTATAGTATGCCTGTAAAGTGGCACAGTTTTCCCGTGTTTAGAACAGTACCACAGCAAAATGACATTTCTAAAGGAAAAAAGTAATGTAAAACCGATCTGAATTGTCGGGTCTTGGCAATATAGATGAAAATCATTGAAAAAAATGGCATGGGTCCCCCCCCTGTCCATTACCAGGCCCTTTGGGTCTGGTATGAATATTAGGGGAACCCTGAACCAAAAATGTAAAAAAATTGTGTGGGGGCCCTCCAAAATCCATACCAGGGCCTTTAGGTCTGGTATGGATATTAAAAGGGAAACCTGCACCAAATTAAAAAAAAAATTTAAAAAGGACGTAGGGGTCCCCCCAAAATCCATACCAGACCCTTATCCGGGCATGCAACCTGGCAGGCCGCAGGAAAAGAAGGAGGGACGAAAGAGCGCCCCCCCTCCTGAAATGTACCAGGCCACATGCCCTTAACATGGGGGGGATGCTTTGGAAAAGCAGGCTTGAATGGAGGAGAAGATTTGGATGCCACACACTGGATGTAGTAAAAAAACTTCACTTTATTGAAGAAATGGGATCATCAAAACAACAAGACTGTCATGCAGAAAGTACAGGTAAGCTGACGCGTTTCGCACTCAGGACTGAGTGCTTACTCATAGCTAACAAATATTAAAAAGACAAACTCTTATATAGCTCAATGGGGTATCACATGATTGACCAATTAGATGGTCATTGAGTCTCAGCTGGAAGCCAATTTAATGAGGTCTCGGCATCTGCTGGCTATTTGGTGTGTTAACTGATTGAGAAATGTTTTCAAAACCGTGACATGTAAATAGATGACAAAGAATGTGAAAAAAGATGTGTATATGTACATGTGTAGGCAAAAAATATATATGTGTGTATATATATATATATATAGTGAATCCTATCAATAAACGTGTATATAATAATGAATGTACTTCTATAACGTGTATATATGAAAGGTGATAAGTATCAAAAAAACGGGTTACTATTAAGTGAAAGGAAAAAATGTGTAAAAAATATTTCTCATTAAAAAAAAGAGAAAATATATTGATAAAAATATTCAGACAACGTGCAAAGTAAATGTGAAGAGTGAATGTAATGAAACTATATGTGAACAAAATATATAAATATGATGAGACTCTCTATAATATGCCGGTGAAGTGGATGAAGCTCTCTATAATAAGCCGGAATAATACAGGTGAAATATAGAGCAATGTGACCTGAAATAATGCGCGATATGCCCGCGGTTGATAACAAGGTACATATAGGGCCCTATAATAATAAAAATAAACTGTGGGATTCAAAGACATAAAATCACGCTGATAAAGGTTGCCCTGATCTGGTCAAATGGCAGTGATATATGCAGGGTCCCAGTAGACTGACTTGTAACGTAATGATTCTAAATGATGAGCCTGGCCGAGAGCAGGGTGTGTGTAGAATTTCAGGAATGAAGCAGCGGTGTTCAAAGTAATAGAACGCCGCTAGTCTGTGTCACACTAATTGTCTAGATGGAATTATAGTGATGGTGATAAAGTTGGTAGAGGTCTCGGCCAGCCACCCAAGTTTGAGGAATCACAAAAAGGGACAAATGAAAAACAAGTAAGATACTATAGGCTGGGATACGAAGACATAAAATCACGCTGATCAGGGTAGCCCTGATCTGGTCAAATGGCAGTGATATATGCAGGGTCCCAGTAGACTGACTTGTAGCGTAGTGATTCTAAATGATGAGCCTGGCCGTGAACAGGGTGTGTGTGGAATTTCAGGAATAAAGCAGCGGTGTTCAAGATAATAGAGCGCCGCTAATCTATGTCACACTAAATGTCTAGATGGAATTATAATGATGGTAATAAAGTTGGGGGTGGTCTCGGCCAGTCACCCGAGTTTAAGGGGTCACAAAAAAGAACAAATCAAAAACAAGTAAGATACTACAGGTTGGACGAGAATGTTACCAGACTGAGATTGTAAAAATTATCCGGACAGACAATTAAGTTAAAATATGTTAGTTTGTGATCCGTCTTGGGTGGCTCATGTAAAAGCATGTCTCAGTATATGTGTGTCAGCAAATGCCAAGACCTCCAAACAAAACATATTGGAATAATACATCTTATGAATCCACTAATACAATACTCATATATTAACACTGGCAAGTGAAACAGATGAAAACAGGCATATAATGACCGACTTGAATCCAATCTATGAAGACGATGAGAAGAAATGTTATAATGCTGCATTCTAAAGAGAAACAACTACATATTCATATTGCAACATTACACTCACAAAATAAGCACTAAACACAAACGATACAATGTATGTCAGTTTATGTACATATAAATAAGCTTAATATATCTGAATTATGATCCCAAGGTGTCCAAAAAAATATGTATATGGACAACAGGGTGTACAAAATGTGAACAAATAAAAATAAATAAATGAATAAAATAAAATAAGGTAAAAAAGTGTGAAAACATATTGCGTAAAAACCTAATATATATATCAGGTGTTTCCTACACAACTAGAAAGATGTATAGGACAATGAAAGTTTCCATATATATCTATGTGATGAAAAATGAGCTGGAATAAAAGTAATAATAATGAAATAAAATTGTGAACCTCATGATACAAATCATGAATAATTATCAAAAGAAAACGATAAAAAAGGTAGATATAACAACACAGAAATGTGTAGAAAACGAAATAGAATAAAACTGTTTATCTCAATATTGTCGCGATATGCATCCTCAGATAAAATTAACTTGTACTTTGGTCAGGTATATAAAACACCCGAACATGATGAATATCGCGAAACAATAAAAGATATTGTATATTGCTATTATTAATATGACCTTTTGCATACATCTATTGTTGGCCATGGTTCCCTGGGAATTCCTGTTCTGCCATAGTTACTATACTGAGTATGCAGAGTAGGGGAACTTGTCGGGCATATATACCAATCAAGGTGGTAAATATTATATATTCATGTATAAGATTGGATATGTTTGTACATAGGCCCCAATGGTCAATAGATGGAAAAAACTCCTCTTTTGGCACCATCTGACCGGAACACAAAACAAGAGGAAATAGAAAATGGCTGACAAAACGTGAAAATGTAAAAAATGAACATGAAATGTTCTTTATAAGGACTCATGATAGTGTAGGTGTTATAACCATGTTCAAACAGTATAGGAAAGAGCCAAGCGAGTTAATTCCCCCTCCACCAACCTCTGAAATACATCAAGATCTTTGCCCCTGGATGCCACTGGGTAAAAGTCAGATTTAAATCTGATTATTAGTTTTTACTGTAAATCAGTGGGATCCATGGGGGGTGGATCCGAATCATCTGCCAGTGTTATTACATCTTGCAGTGCACACACTTCATTAAAAGAGATAGGTGAAGGGGGAGACTCACCTGATTCGCCAAGGTTCCCTGGAACGTCCTCTTCTCTAGAACCACCAAAGTGTTTCTTAAGTGTTAATAAGCGAGAAAACCTGTTAACGTCCAAAATAGTGTGAAATGAATCAAAATGTCTATTAGGGCTAAAATTAAGGCCTTTTGATAGAAGGTTGATCTCCTCTTCATTTAAAAGTCTCTTTGAGATATTAAATACGGTGAAACTCATTTCTTCATTTTGCCTCTCAAGCTGTAATGTGAGTTGTTTGGAGTCCTTGTGTCTCCTACCGCCCCTTCTTGTTTTTTTATGGACGATTTTTTCCTCTTGGTGTAACCCGACCTGCAAGGGTTTCCAGCGTTGGTGTGGTTGTTGCTTCTGTTTGTTTCCACAGAACCTATAGACCTGTCCAGAGAAGAGTCTGACATAGTGCGTGCCAGGGAATTGTCGGCTAGGTCGCTCTCTTGGTCAGAGAAGCTGACCTGTTTGCCGCGGATTCTCTGTGACCGATTGTAGGAAAACACCGGTCTTTTCCGAATGTAAACTTTATTGTTCTCATAATCATTTTTATCCCGGGCCATTTTACCTCTCTTACTGGCGATCACTGATTTTTCCATTTTGTCTAATTTGTTGCTCAAGCAGCTGTCCAGGTCTGTAAAAGCTGCCAGGTTTTGTGAAGAGGCAAGTTCAGACTGGATGAAAGACATGTCAGATTGTAGTACCTCTATTTCTTTGGTTTTAGAGACAATGAGAATATTTATTAGTTTGAATGAACAGGTGTCCAAGGTGTCAGTCCATTCTTTTTTGAGGTCATCATTGGACAGCTCTGAGGTAGGAAATTTTTTTATCCGTAAACCCCGTGGTATGTGTGCTATGGACAGATAGTCCTTCAAAAAATTGATGTCCCAAAAAGCTCTAATTTCTCTCGCCATAATATGTTCCAGTTTTCTGAAATGACGTATTAACTGTACTCCATCGTCAGCTGACACACCAGGTGTTTCTGTCAGTGATGTTTGTCTCAATGGATTATCAGATGGTGCCTTTAGAGTTCTGCTGTACAAAGTTTCTGCCATGGGTGTCGAGGTGGTATTGAGATCCATAGAGTAAAAAGGAAAAGCTCTTCTCCCAATTAAATGAGCTCTTGAAAAAATAATGGTAATCAAAATAATTTGTGAAATACCTGGGAAAGCCTGGGAAAGCCTGGGAAAGTATTGTATTAGTGGATTCATAAGATGTATTATTCCAATATGTTTTGTTTGGAGGTCTTGGCATTTGCTGACACACATATACTGAGACATGCTTTTATATGAGCCACCCGAGACGGATCACAAACTAACACATTTTAACTTAATTGTCTGTCCAGATAATTTTTACGATCTCAGTCTGGTAACATTCTCGTCCAACCTGTAGTATCTTACTTGTTTTTGATTTGTTCTTTTTTGTGACCCCTTAAACTCGGGTGACTGGCCGAGACCACCCCCAACTTTATTACCATCATTATAATTCCATCTAGACATTTAGTGTGACATAGATTAGCGGCGCTCTATTATCTTGAACACCGCTGCTTCATTCCTGAAATTCCACACACACCCTGTTCACGGCCAGGCTCATCATTTAGAATCACTACGCTACAAGTCAGTCTACTGGGACCCTGCATATATCACTGCCATTTGACCAGATCAGGGCTACCCTGATCAGCGTGATTTTATGTCTTCGTATCCCAGCCTATAGTATCTTACTTGTTTTTCATTTGTCCCTTTTTGTGATCCCTCAAACTTGGGTGACTGGCCGAGACCTCTACCAACTTTATTACCATCACTATAATTCCATCTAGACAATTAGTGTGACACAGACTAGCGGCGTTCTATTACTTTGAACACCGCTGCTTCATTCCTGAAATTCTACACACACCCTGCTCTCGGCCAGGCTCATCATTTAGAATCATTACGTTACAAGTCAGTCTACTGGGACCCTGCATATATCACTGCCATTTGACCAGATCAGGGCAACCTTTATCAGCCTGATTTTATGTCTTTGAATCCCACAGTTTATTTTTATTATTATAGGGCCCTATATGTACCTTGTTATCAACCGCGGGCATATCGCGCATTATTTCAGGTCACATTGCTCTATATTTCACCTGTATTATTCCGGCTTATTATAGAGAGCTTCATCCACTTCACCGGCATATTATAGAGAGTCTCATCATATTTATATATTTTGTTCACATATAGTTTCATTACATTCACTCTTCACATTTACTTTGCACGTTGTCTGAATATTTTTATCAATATATTTTCTCTTTTTTTAATGAGAAATATTTTTTACACATTTTTTCCTTTCACTTAATAGTAACCCGTTTTTTTGATACTTATCACCTTTCATATATACACGTTATAGAAGTACATTCATTATTATATACACGTTTATTGATAGGATTCACTATATATATATATATATATATATATATATATATATATATACACACATATATATTTTTTGCCTACACATGTACATATACACATCTTTTTTCACATTCTTTGTCATCTATTTACATGTCACGGTTTTGGAAACATTTCTCAATCAGTTAACACACCAAATAGCCAGCAGATGCCGAGACCTCATTAAATTGGCTTCCAGCTGAGACTCAATGACCATCTAATTGGTCAATCATGTGATACCCCATTGAGCTATATAAGAGTTTGTCTTTTTAATATTTGTTAGCTATGAGTAAGCGCTCAGTCCTGAGTGCGAAACGCGTCAGCTTACCTGTACTTTCTGCATGACAGTCTTGTTGTTTTGATGATCCCATTTCTTCAATAAAGTGAAGTTTTTTGACTACATCCAGTGTGCGGCATCCAAATCTTCTCCTCCATTCAAGCCTGCTTTGCCTAGCATTCAGCCAGCACCTGGAGCTCTTCTGCTCTGAAACTTCTACTTACACCTGGGTCAGTGTCAGCCTGAGCGGTGGAAACACTTTCTTTGCTTGTCTGCATCTGGGGATGCTTTGGAGTCACCCCCAAAGCACCTTGTCCCCATGTTGGCGCAGGGTTCCCCTTAATTTCCATACCAGACCTGAAGGGCCGCAATTTTTTTACAATTTTGGTTCGGGGTTCCCCTTCATATTCATACCAGACCCAAAGGACCTGGTAATGGACGGGAGGAGACCCATGCCATTTTTTTCAATATGTTTTATTTATATTGTCGAGACCCCGACAATTCATTACAGCTGCAATCAGTTTTAAATGACTTTTTTCCTTTAGAAATGTCATTTTGCTGTGGTACTGTTCTAAACTGCGCCACTTTACAGGCATACTATAGACACCCCCCAGGCATGATATTTAAAGAATTATTTAATTTTTATTGTTTCACTTTAAGCATTATTAAAATCACTGCTCCCGAAAAACCGTCAGTTTTTAAAACTTTTTTTTGCATTGATACATGGGGCAGGACCCGGGTCCGCAAACACTTTTTATGACAATAACTTGCATATAAGCCTTTAAAATGAGCACTTTTGATTTTTCATGTTCGTGTCCCATAGACTTTAACGGTGATTGTGTGTTCGTCCAATTTTTTTGCCTGTTCGCATGTTCTGGTGCAAATCGAAACGGGGGGTGTTCGGCTCATCCTTACTACACTGTACCCATATGAAATTTGTATCATTTTTTTCACATAAATAGAGCTTTCTTTTGGTGGTATTTAATCACTGCTGGTTTTTTTTATTTTTTGCAAAAATTTTTTTAAAAAGACTGAAAATTTTGAAAAAAAAAAAAAAACAGTTTCATAGTTTGATATAAAATTTTTAATGCAGGTACAGTAAAACCTTGGTTTGAGAGCGTTTTGCAAGAAAAGCAACATTTTTAAATAAATTTAGACTTGATATACAAGCAATGTCTTGATATAAGAGTAGCGTCATGTCACAACTGAGTATAAAAGAGAAGAGAGGTGTCTCTAATGCCCTGTACACACGACCGGTTTTCCCGCCGGAATAAACTCTGAAGGTTTTTCCGATGGAGTTCCGACGGAATTCCGCTCAAGCTGTCTTGCATACACACGGTCACACCAAATTCCAACCGTCCAGAATGCGGTGACATACAACACGTACGACGGGACTAGAAAACGGAAGTTCAATAGCCAGTAGCCAATAGCTTCCGTCTCGTACTTGCTTCAGAGCATGCGTCATTTTTGGTACGTTGGAACAGCATAATGACGAGTGATTTTCCCGATAGGAACTGGTTCCGTCGGAAAAATTTAGAACATGTTCTCTTTCTAGGTCTGTCAAAATTTTCGACGTATAAAGTCCGATGGGGAATACACACGATCGGAATATACGATGAAAAGCTCCCGTCTGACTTTTTCTGTCGGACATTCTGCTCGTGTGCACACGGCATAAGTGTAGCAATATAGTTACATCTAATGAATGTACAACATTTAGCAGCATATTGCTACACTTAGTTGCATAGAAGGTGAGGTTGAAAAAAGACACAGGTCCATCAAGTCCAACCTATGTGTGCGATTTTATGTCAGTATTACATTGTATATCCCCATATGTTTTGTACTATTTTGTTACATTACAGCCTTTATTTCAATCTTTTTTTAATCTGAATTATATGTGATGGATCAGAACACAATAGTCTAAGTTGGTGAAGTAAAATTAGAAAAATATATACATAAAGCTATTTTTCAGAAATAAAAAACTGATAATTGGCATGTGCATATGTATTCACCCCCTTTGTTATGAAGCCCATAAAAAGCTCTGGTGCAGCCAATTACCTTCAGTAGTCATATAATTAGTGAAATGATGTCCACCTGTGTGCAATCTAATGCCACGTACACACAGTCAGATTTCCGACAGAAAATGTTCGATGGGAGCTTGTTGTCGGAAATTCTGACCGTGTGTAGGCTCCATCGGACATTTTCCATCGGAATTTCCATCAAACAAAATTTGAGAGCTGATTCTCAAATTTTCCAACAACAAAATCCTTTGTCGTAAATTCCGATCGTGCAGACACAACTCCGACGCATAAAGTTCCATGCATGCTTGGAATCAAGCAGAAGAGCCGCACTGGCTATTGAACTTCATTTTTCTTAGCTCGTTGTACGTGTTGTACGTCACCGCGTTCTTGACGTTCGGAATTTCTGACAAGATTTGTGTGACCGTGTGTATGTAATGCCCTGTACACACGGTCGGATTTTCCGACGGAAAATGTGTGATAGGACCTTTTTGTCGGAAATTCTGACCGTGTGTGGGCTCCATCACACATTTTCCATTGGATTTTCCGACACACAAAGTTTGAGAGCAGGCTATAAAATTTTCCGCGACAAAATCCGTTGTCGGAAATTCCGATCGTGGGTACACAAATCCGACGCACAAAGTGCCACGCATGCTCAGAATAAATAAAGAGATGAAAGCTATTGGCTACTGCCCCGTTTATAGTCCCGACGTACGTGTTTTACGTCACCGCGTTCAGAACGATCGGATTTTCCGACAACTTTGTGAAACCGTGTTTATGCAAGACAAGTTTGAGCCAACATCCGTTGAAAAAAATCCATAGATTTTGTTGTCGGAATGTCCGATCGTGTGTACGCAGCATAAGTGTCACAGGATCTGTCATTACATATACACACCTTTTTGAAAGGCCCCAGAGGCTGCAACACCTAAGCAAGAGGCACCACCAAACAAACACTGCCATAAAGATCAAGGAACTCTCCAAACAAGTAAGGGACGATGTTG
Source organism: Lithobates clamitans (assembly GCA_037952925.1). NCBI lineage: Eukaryota > Metazoa > Chordata > Amphibia > Anura > Ranidae > Lithobates > Lithobates clamitans. The sequence continues at coordinate 2,119,719 of JBBGZY010000224.1, forward strand.
TTGAGAAGTACAAGTCAGGGTTAGGTTATAAAAAAATATCCAAATCTTTGATGATCCCTAGGAGCACCATCAAATCTATCACAACCAAATGGAAAGAACATGGTACAACAGCAAACCTGCCAAGAGATGGCTGCACACCAAAACTCACAGACCGGGCAAGGAGGGCATTAATCAGAGAGGCAGCACAGAGACCTAAGGTAACCCTGGAGGAGCTGCAGAGTTCCACAGCAGAGACTGGAGTATCTGTACATAGGACAACAATAAGCTGTACGCTCCATAGAGTTGGGCTTTATGGCAGAGTGGCCAGAAGAAAGCCATTACATTCAGCAGAAAACAAAATGGCACGTTTTGAGTTTGCGAAAAGGCATGTGGGAGACTCCCAAAATGTATGGAGGAAGGTGCTCTGCTCTGATGAGACTAAAATGTATCTTTTTGGCCATCAAAGAAAACGCTATGTCTGGCGCAAACCCAACACATCACATCACCCAAAGAACACCATCCCACTTACAATCACAGAATCACTCCACAGATCTCCTGCAACAAATTAACCACACTAGATTTGAACTGGACAAAATCCTCTCTGAACGGACGAAAAAAGCCTTTAGGTGGTCGAAAGCTAAGTTCCTGCTACACAGTAACGCGGCTTTGGCCATGTTTGCTAGGAAGCTCAATAAATCCATCCAACCCCCCCCCCCATACTTATAAACTACGAAATCCTAATGGGAGTTTGGTCTTGCACCCAACTGAAGTCCTACAAATCTCTAAATTTTATGAAAATCTGCTCTCCCCCCCCGCCTCCCCTCCTGACCCAACCCTCAAAACATGGCTTGATAATATCCCTCTCCCCAAACTAACACAAGACCAGCTTCTAGCACTTAATACCCCTTGTTCGGACATGAAAATTACTAAAGTCATCAATTCCCTGAAACCCTCTAAAACTCCAGGCCCAGATGGGTATTCGGCCCCTTATTACAAGAAATTTACCCAATATTTGACCCCATATTTACAGGCTAACTTTAATCACATATTAAAAGGTAATGTTTTCCCAGATGATATGCTTCACGTTAACATGTCTATGATCCCTAAACCCAACAAGGACCACTCTCTGCCACAGAATTACAGACCAATTTCTGTCATCAATACGGATTTGAAGATTTTTGGGCGTATTTTGGCAGACAGACACTCGACTATCATTACCTCCTTAGTCTCACCCAACCAAACAGGATTCATCCCGACCAGACAAATCACTGACAATATCAGACTGGCATCTAATATCATACAAGATGCTGACCTACACTCCCGCAAAGTACAATTTCTGAGCCTGGATATTCATAAGGATTTGATAGTGTGCTTTGGCCATACCTTGAACTAACCCTAGAAAAATTAGGATTCTTGGGAGCCTTTGTTCATGGCTTTCGAGCATTATATCATCAACCCCACACCCGGATTAGACTACCAGGTTGCAATTCAGAATATTTAAGGTTAGGCAGGGGGACTAGGCAAGGCTGCCCCTTGTCACCACTTTTATTTGCCCTCGCCATCGAACCCTTAGCCCAGTCCATTAGTCTGGATCCTAATATTAAAGGTTATTCAAAAGGGGATCAGGAATTCAAGATAAGTTTATATGCAGATGACATCCTCCTTTTTCTACCTGATCCGATAGTCTCAATCCTGAACCTGATTTCCACCCTCCATACCTTCCAGGACCTCTCGGGTTTAGGGGTTAACATTTCCAAGTGTTCAGCCCTTCCTATAAACTTCCCCCAACATATTATCTCTACAATTCAATCCAACTTTGTTTTCACCACTGATGGGCAGTACTTATCTTACTTGGGGATTAAATTGGCACCTTCACTCCACAAATTATACTTAGCTAACTATCCTTCAGCATTTTCCAGAATCAGACAACTTTTAATTGCATGGAACTCATACCACATCTCCTTTTTAGGCAGGATTCAGGCGGTAAAAATGTTGATTCTTCCTAAACTTTTATTTTTTTTTAGAGCCCTCCCAAATTATGTGTCTAGACAAACAATTGAATTCATTCAAAGAGATGAGGATTAGGCCTTCCCAATGTTTGGCACTATTACCTTTCAGCTAGACTTACACAATTGGCTCAGTGGCATTTCCCCCCTCTCGGGATCCCCTGGCTCAGTTATGAACGCTCCTCCATAGCCCCTTACTCTTTACCGGGATTATTATGGGCCCCTACAATCCGTCCAAGGGATACTTCCCCCCTTAATTCAGTAGTGGGTCAATCCTTACACTTGTGGTCCCTTTACAAAAATAAATTCTCCCTAATCTCGCCTTACCCCAAATGGGCCTCGTTTGTTGGCAACTCATCATTTATTGCTGCTTTTCCTAACCCTAACTCCTTTGCCATATGGATCTCTAGAGACCTTGTCACGCTTGGATCCCTCCAGAAGGATGGAGGGCTCCACTCCTTTTTATCATTACAATCCTCTCACTCTTTACCCCGGTCAGAGTTTTACAGATATCTGCAGATCAGACATTTTTACAACACATACTTCCCTAGGACGGATTCCTCACCTATTAACACATTTGAGGGTCTCTGTGGCCCGACATCCGGAGACAGAGGGATAATCTCCCTGCTATACAATTATCTGGGTGGCTTAGGCCTCTAAGATAAATCCTCTGCCATGATTCAATGGGAAGTAGAGACTGGACAGGTGGCATCCCCTGAGGAGTGGATAGACAGGATAACTAACCTGCATAAATGCACTAGATCTGAAGCTGTTAAGGAAACAGTGATGAAGTTACACACAAGGTGGTATTACACCCCTGCTAAATTGCATAAATTCTTCCCCACTGTTTTGGAGAACTGCTTTAGGGGATGCCTCGAGCAAGGGACCCATCTACATATTTTTTGGAGTTGTGTTGCTTTGAGAGGCCTTTGGCAGAAAGTTTAAGGTGGCAGAGATCACAGGGGTAACTATAACTCACCAGATGGGATTACTTTTTGCAGATATTCCTGGGACCTCTCCCCATGACCAAAAACTGTCCCAAACATTATTTAGCACGGTCCACAGGTGTATTGCCTTGTTTTGGCGCACCCCAGGGGTCCCATGGGACCAGGTCCTTAGACGTATGTCTGCCATCCAACTTATGGAAAAAATTACTCATACAATTACAGACACTATGCATATTTATGATAGAAAATGGAAATCCTGGGTTCCTTAGTCACTCGGAGTCCTCAAATACATCCTAATACTGGCTCCTTAACTTAAAGGCACTAACTTCCACTTGTCCAAGTTGGTCTCCCGTAACCCGCTCTGTTTCTCTTGTTAGTGGTTGTACACTCACTGGTGTATGTTCTTTTTGTTTTTATGTTATATAATTGTTTTAACATTTATTATCACAACATATGTGTCAAAATATTTCAAAGAGACTCTCAGGTACTTTTTTAAGCCTCAGGACTTCCCCTTCCTGGAGTCCTCCTCAGTTCAATATGGCTCCTTTTGTAACTTCTAGGTATTTGACTACTGTATGGATATTAGATATTCTGATTTCTATTAATGTCATATTTATATATTATTCACATGGACTTTGGATAATAGTTGAGTCTTCAGTTTCCACTATTGATGATATTGTCACGCTATGTACTTTTAACTGATTTTCAATAAAAACTTGTATTAAAAAAAAAACAAAAAAAACAGAGAACACCATCCCCACAGGGAAACATGGTGGTGGCAGCATCATGCTGCGGGGATGTTTTTCAGCAGCTGGGACTGGAAACTGGTCAGAGTTGAGGGAAAGATGAATGGTGCTAAATACAGGGATGTTCTTGAGTAAAACCTGTACCATTCTGTGTGTGATTTGAGGCTAGGATGGAGGTTTACCTTCCAGCAGGACAATGACTCCAAACACACTGCTATAGCAACACTTGAGTGGTTTAACCACTTGAGCCCCGGACCATTATGCTGCCTAAGGACCAGAGGTCTTTTTCCAATTTGGCACTGCGTCGCTTTAACTGCTAATTGCGCGGTCATGCAATGCTGTACCCAAACGAAATTTGCGTCCTTTTCTTCCCACAAATAGAGCTTTCTTTTGATGGTATTTGATCACCTCTGCGGTTTTTATTTTTTGCGCTATAAACGGAAAAAGACCGAAAATTTTGAAAAAAAATGATATTTTCTACTTTTTGTTATAAAAAAAATCCAATAAACTAAATTTTAGTCATACATTTAGGCCAAAATTTATTCGGCCACATGTCTTTGGTAAAAAAAATGTCAATAAGTGTATATTTATTGGTTTGCGCAAAAGTTATAGCGTCTACAAACTAGGGTACATTTTCTGGAATTTACACAGCTTTTAGTTTATGACTGCCTATGTCATTTCTTGAGGTGCTAAAATGGCAGGGCAGTACAAAACCCCCCCAAATGACCCCATTTTGGAAAGTAGACACCCCAAGGAAATTGCTGAGAGGCATGTTGAACCCATTGAATATTTATTTTTTTTGTCCCAAGTGATTGAAAAATGACAAAAAAAAAAAAAATATTTACAAAAAGTCGTCACTAAATGATATATTGCTCACACAGGCCATGGGCCTATGTGGAATTGCACCCCAAAATACATTTAGCTGCTTCTCCTGAGTATGGGGATACCACATGTGTGGGACTTTTTGGGAGCCTAGCCGCGTACGGGGCCCCGAAAACCAATCACCGCCTTCAGGATTTCTAAGGGTGTAAATTTTTGCTTTCACTCTTCACTGCCTATCACAGTTTCGGAGGCCATGGAATGCCCAGGTGGCACAAAACCCCCCAAAATGACCCCATTTTGGAAAGTAGACACCCCAAGCTATTTGCTGAGAGGCATATTGAGTCCATGGAATATTTTATATTTTGACACAAGTTGCGGGAAAGTGACACTTTTTTTTTATTTTTTTTTTTTTTTTCATAAAGTTGTCACTAAATGATATATTGCTCACACAGGCCATGGACATATGTGGAATTGCACCCCAAAATACATTTAGCTGCTTCTCCTGAGTATGGGGATACCACATGTGTGGGACTTTTTGGGAGCCTAGCCGCGTACTGGACCCCAAAAACCAATCACTGCCTTCAGGATTTCTAAGGGTGAAAATTTTTGATTTCACTCTTTACTGCCTATCACAGTTTCGGAGGCCATGGAATGCCCAGGTGGCACAAAACCCCCCCAAATGACCCCATTTTGGAAAGTAGACACCCCAAGCTATTTGCTGAAAGGCATGGTGAGTATTTTGCAGCTCTCATTTGTTTTTGAAAATGAAGAAAGACAAGAAAAAACATTTTTTTTTTTCTTTTTTCAATTTTCAAAACTTTGTGACAAAAAGTGAGGTCTGCAAAATACTCACTATACCTCTCAGCAAATAGCTTGGGGTGTCTACTTTCCAAAATGGGGTCATTTGGGGGGGTTTTGTGCCACCTGGGCATTCCATGGCCTCCGAAACTGTGATAGGCAGTGAAGAGTGAAATCAAAAATTCACGCCCTTAGAAAGCCTGAAGGCGGTGCTTGGTTTTCGGGGTCCCGTACGCGGCTAGGCTCCCAAAAAGTCTCACACATGTGGTATCCCCGTACTCAGGAGAAGCAGCAGAATGTATTTTGGGGTGTAATTTCATATATTTCCATGGCATGTTTGAGCAATATATCATTTAGTGACAACTTTGTGCAAAAAAAAAAAAAAAAAAAAAAATTTGTCTCTTTCCCGCAACTTGTGTCGCAATATAAAATATTCCATGGACTCGACATGCCTCTCAGCAAATAGCTTGGGGTGTCTACTTTCCAAAATGGGGTCATTTGGGGGGGTTTTGAACTGTCCTGGCATTTTATGCACAACATTTAGAAGCTTATGTCACACATCACCCACTCTTCTAACCACTTGAAGACAAAGCCCTTTCTGACACTTATTGTTTACATGAAAAAGTTTTTTTTTTTTGCAAAAAAATTACTTTGAACCCCCAAACATTATATATTTTTTTAAAGCAAATGCCCTACAGATTAAAATGGTGGGTGTTTCATTTTTTTTTTTCACACAGTAATTGCGCAGCGATTTTTCAAACGCATTTTTTGGGGAAAAAACACACTTTTTTTAATTTTAATGCACTAAAACACGCTATATTGCCCAAATGTTTGATGAAATAAAAAAGATGATCTCAGGCCGAGTACATGGATACCAAACATGACATGCTTTAAAATTGCGCACAAACGTGCAGTGGCAACAAAATAAATACATGTTTAAAAGTCTTAAAAAGCCTTTACAGGTTACCACTTTAGATTTACAGAGGAGGTCTACTGCAAAAATTACTGCCCTCGATCTGGCCTTCGCGGTGATACCTCACATGCATGGTGCAATTGCTGTTTACGTTTGACGACAGACCGCCGCTTGCGTTCGCCTTAGCGCGAGAGCAGGGGGCGACAGGGGTGTTTTTTTTTTTTTTTTTTTTTTTTCTTTATTATTTTTTTGCTTTTTTAATCTTACTTTTAAACTGTTCCTTTCATATTTTTTTTTTTAATCATTTTTATTGTTATCTCGGGGAATGTAAATATCCCCTATGATAGCAATAGGTAGTGACAGGTACTCTTTTTTGAAAAAATTGTGGTCTATTAGACCCTAGATCTCTCCTCTGCCCTCAAAGCAAATGACCACACCAAGATCGGTGTGATAAAATGCTTCCCCAATTTCCCAATGGCGCTATTTACATCCGGCGAAATCTAAGTCATGAAATACTCGTAGCTTCCGGTTTCTTAGGCCATAGAGATGTTTGGAGCCACTCTGGTCTCTGATCAGCTCTATGGTCAGCTGGCTGAATCACCGGCTGCATTCTCAGGTTCCCTGTTGAGACAGGAGAGCCAGAGAAAAACACGGAAGACGGTGGGGGGGGGGGCATTCCCTCCCACGGCTTGTAAAAGCAGTCTAGAGGCTAATTAGCCGCTAGGATTGCTTTTACATGAAAGCCGACCGCTGGCTGAAAAGAATGATACCAAGATGATACCTAAACCTGCAGGCATCATTCTGGTATAACCACTCAAAGTCGTGAATGGCGTACCTGAAGACAAAAAAATGGTTAACAATGGTTAACAATAAAGCACAGTAAAGTGTAAATAATTACACACCTGAAAAACAAACATGATAAAACATAATAACAATAACAATAACAATAACAATCAATAACAATAACAATAACAATAAAACATTGCAGAATAGAATACAGTAAAAAAGAGCAGAACAATAGAGAGAGAGAATAGAGAGAGAGAGAACAATAAAACAACAACTATTTTTTTTTATTTCATATTTTTTTTTTTTTTACACTTTTTTTGTAACTAACTTTTATAACGGTAACCGGTTCCAGGTTCGGGTCTCTCAAAATGCGATGGCATCTTGGGAGACCCTGTGAAAGTGTGCCTAGTCTGTGCAATGCTGTACCCTACGCTAATACTCAACTAGTGAATGGTAGCGTTCAAAACATTCACCAATGCAAAGACCAGGATTGTCAGGACAGGAGGGACAATAATAGCGGGTGTCACGCCTATATCCTCGCTTGCTGCAGACACGACATCTTTTTTGGGGGGTTCGTTGGGTAGGGGTACTCGGGAGGACATAAAAATGCCTCTCATGCAGCCGACTGCATTTGGTTGGGGATGTGAATGGGGGAAGTATGGGCGCTGCAGAAGTGGTGGGTTCCCAATTAGGATTGGCGAATGCAGCAGGAAGGGCACTATGGGCACGACGGGCCTGTGTTTGTCTTTTTGGTGGCAGCGGGACACTACTTGTGCTTGCCACCTCACCAGCTTGAACTGCACTTATGGGACTCGCCACGTCACCAAGTGTTACTGCAGTGCTGGTTTGACTACGACCGGGGTGTACTAGGCCGCTGGCGCTTGCCAGTTCACCAAAACACTACCAAAAAACTGTTAGCGATCGCAGGGATCAGGCCTGACTCTGCGAACGCTGCAGTTATGCGTTTAGTGTTTTGTAAGTGACAGTGATCGATCGATACCGCACTTGGGTGGGCTGGGCTGGGCCGGGCGGAGGGGCAAAACGCAGGTGCTAGCAGGTATCTGGGCTGATCCCGCTAACACTGCGTTTTTGGGAACCCTAAACTGCTGGTGACGCTAGTATAGATCTGATCGGATCAGATATTGATGCGATCAGATACTATACCACTAAGGGAGGTGTACAGTGCGTGCGTGGGTGTTAGCGGTACTGGCGCTAATCTGACGCTGCCTGGGGCTGGTGCTTGCCAGTTCACCAAAACGCTACAAAAAAAACTGTTAGCGATCGCAGGGATCAGGCCTGACTCTGCGAACGCTGCAGTTATGCGTTTAGTGTTTTGTAAGTGTCAGTGATCGATCGATACTGCACTTGGGTGGGCTGGGCTGGGCCGGGCGGAGGGGCAAAACGCAGGTGCTAGCAGGTATCTGGGCTGATTCCGCTAACACTGCGTTTTTGGGAACCCTAAACTGCTGGGGACGCTAGTATAGATCTGATTGGATCAGATATTGATCCGTTCAGATACTATACCACTAAGGGAGGTGTATGGTGCGTGCGTGGGTGTTAGCGGTACTGGCGCTAACCTGACGCTGCCTGGGGCTGGTGCTTGCCAGTTCACCAAAATGCTACCAAAAAAACTGTTAGCGATCGCAGGGATCAGGCCTGACTCTGCGAACGCTGCAGTTATGCGTTTAGTGCCTTGTAAGTGACAGTGATCGATCGATACTGCACTTGGGTGGGCCGGGCGGAGGGACAAAACGCAGGTGCTAGCGGGTATCTGGGCTGATCCCGCTAACACTGCGTTTTTGGGAACCCTAAACTGCTGGGGACGCTAGTATAGATCTGATCGGATCAGATATTGATCCGTTCAGATACTATACCACTAAGGGAGGCGCATGCTGCGTGCGTGGGTGTTAGCGGTACTGGCGCTAATTTGACGCTGCCTGGGGCGACGCATATCACCGCCGGGCGATCGGGGGGCTAAACCTTTATTCGGTAATAAACGGCGGGTGCCCTGACACTATAAAAAATAAACGAACTAACCAGCGTCAACCGTAACGGTTATACGGTGATCAGTGGTGAAAGGGTTAACTAGGGGGCAATCAAGGGGTTAAAACATTTATTAGGTAGTATATGGGGGTCCCTGACGCTATAAAACGCTGACGGCGAACCTAAATATTTACCTCACTAACTAGCGTCACCAGCGACACTAATACAGCGATCAGAAAAATGATCGCTTAGCGACACTGGTGAGGGGGGGTGATCAAGGGGTTAAAACTTTATTAGGGGGGGTTAGGGGGGTACCCTAGACCTAAAGGGGGGTAATATACACTGTCCCAACACAGTAACTGTCACAAACTGACACTATGCAGTAATCAGAAAAAAAAACAAAAAAAAAAAACAAAAACTGCTGGTGTCAGTTTGTGACAGGGGGGGGGGGGTGATTGGGGGGGGATCGGGGGGCGATCGGGGGGGGGATCGGGGTGATTTGTGTGCCTGGCATGTTCTACTGTGTGTGTAGTGTTTGTGCACTCACATACTTGTCGTCTCTCCTCGGGCCGGAACGGAAAATACCGACCCGAGGGGAGATGACATCACTTCCTTTGCTGCTGTTTAGCATACAGCAGCAAAGGAGTGTTCTCATTGGCCGGCGGCGATCGCGAGGGGGGGGCCACGAACGGATGGTCTCCCCCTCATCACCGATCGCCGCTGGACAAACGACGACCGCCTCGGGCACCGGGGGGGGGGTCCGATCGGACCCCCCACCCGCGGAAGGCAAATCACGTACCCTGTACGTGATTTTGCCTGTCCGTGCCACTTTGCCGACGTACATCGGCGTGAGGCGGTCGTCAAGTGGTTAAGTGGAAACATGTAAATGTGTTGGAATGGCCTAGTCAAAGCTCAGACCTCAATCCAATAGAAAATCTTTTTTCAGACTTAAAGATTGCTGTTCACAAGCGCAAACCATCCAACTTGAAGGAGCTGGAGCAGTTTTGCAAGGAGGAATGGGCAAAAATCCCAGTGGTAAGATGTGGTAAGCTCATAGAGACTTATCCAAAGCGGATTGGAGCTGTGGTAGTCGCAAAAGGTGGCTCTACAAAGTATTGACGTTAGGGGGGTGAATAGTTATGCACATTGACTTTTTCTATTATTTTGTCCTATTTGTTGTTTGCTTCACAATAAAAAAAAAAATCTTCAAAGTTGTGGGCATGTTCTGTAAATTAAATGATGCAAATCCTCAAACAATCTATGTTAATTCCAGGTTGTGAGGCAACAAAACACGAAAAATGCCAAGGGGGTGAATACTTTTGCAAGGCACTGTACAAGTGCTTTGGATTAAAAGTATGTTTCCGGAAACAATTATTCTCGCAATTCAAGGTTTTACTGTAAATGTTTTCCTTCATTGATGTGTGCTAATAAGGCAGCACTGATGGGCACTGATAGGCTACACTGATGGGCTGCACTGATGGGCACTGATAAGGCGGAACTGATAGGTGGATCTGGTGGGTACTGATGAGGTGGCATTGAAAGGTGGCACTGATGGGTGGCACTGATGGGTGGCACTGAAGGGTACTAATGGCTGTCACTGAAGGGCACTGACAGGTGGCACTGATAGGTGGTACTGATAGGTGGCACTGATAATGAGGCACTGGTTGGCAGCAATGATGGGCACTGATAGGTGGCACAGGTGGGAATTGATAGGTGGCACTGGTAGGTGCCGCTAATATGCACGGCCATAGGACAGCATGAGAAGCAAGCACGGAGCAACAAAACTTCACAAAAACATAAAGAGCATGTATGCCCAGTAGGGATGGGCTAACCGTTTGGCCTGAGCATGAGTTCGGGCTGAACATTGGCTGTTCACTTTTTCGCCGGACAACCGAATTATTGGGGCGTTTTATCGTTTGTCCCGCCGAACGACCACAATGCACTGCGCCACCACACAGTTCATTAAAAGTCCTGATTGGCTGAAGCAATGAAAGCTTCGCTCAATCAGGGCACAGAGCACTGTCAGAAACATGATTGGATGCTGTCATGATGACTGTATCCAATCATGGCTCATTGCTCCTAATCCCGCCCTACACTATAAAAGTATTGGTTCCATAGCGGCCATTTGTAGTGTGATAGCGGCAGTGTGATATTAGACAGTTAGTGTGCTATAGTGTGCTATGCTGATTCTATTTTCAGTGTAGAATATTAGTTTAGTCTGCATCTAGGGAGTTCAGTGTGGAGTATAGTGCGACCATTCATCTTTACATTAGTGTGAATGTAGGGATAGTTCAGTCAGTGTAAGTGTAGTGCGACCACCATTTATCTTAACATTATTGTGAATGTAGGAATAGTTTAACCACTGTGAGTGTAGTGAACGTTTAACACAGTATATTTCATTGCGTTACTGCAAGTTTAACGCCATATATTTCAGTGGGTTATCTTGCGTTTAACACAGTATAGTTCAGTGCGTTACTGCAAGTTTAACACCATATATTTTAGTGCTTTACATGCCGTTTAATACAGTACATTTCTGTGCGTTAATGCATGCTTAACGCAGTATATTTCAGTGCTTTATGTGCCGTTTAACACAGTACATTTCTGTGCCTTACTACACGCTTAACGCAGTATAATTTAGTGCGTTACTGCAAGTTCAATGCCGTAGATTTCAGTGCGTTATCTTCCGTTTAAGGCAGTACAGTTCAGTGCATTACTGCAAGTTTAATGCCGTATATTTCAGTGCGTTATCTTCTGTTTAACGCAGTATAGTTCAGTGCGTTACTGCAAGTTCAACACCATATTTTTCAGTGAGTTATCTTCTGTTTAACGCAGTATAATTTAGTGCGTTACTGCAAGTTCAATGCCGTAGATTTCAGTGCGTTATCTTCAGTTTAAGGCAGTACAGTTCAGTGCATTACTGCAAGTTTAACGCCGTATATTTCAGTGCGTTATCTTCCGTTTAATGCAGTACAGTTCAGTGCTTTACAGCAAGTTTTTTTTTTTAACAGAAAAGTTTTTATTTATCAGACACAATTACATGAAGAATGGCAAGGTACACAGTACATTAATATGCAGGTAGAGAGTAACAGCAATATATGATCATATAAGGTTTTGGCGAGAAATCATACAATAGCAGTTAACCTGAGATTCTAAGGCACTCGGGGGGGAATATCCAGAAGAGGACTGAGTTAGAATGTCAGTAGGAGCTAGTTCGGGAGAGGGTAGATGGGGAGGAAGAAAGGAAAGTCAGGGACAGGAGGAGAGGAGTCGAAGTCATAAACATCTTATGCCGCGTACACACGGTCGGACTTTGTTCGGACATTCCGACATCAAAATCCTAGGATTTTTTCCAACGGATGTTGGCTCAAACTTGTCTTGCATACACACGGTCAGACAAAGTTGTCGGAAAATCCGATCGTTCTGAGCGCGGTGACGTAAAACACGTACGTCGGGACTATAAACGGAGCAGTGGCCAATAGCTTTCATCTCTTTATTTATTCTGAGCATGCGTTGCACATTGTCCATCGGATTTGTGTACACACGATCGGAATTTCCGACAACGGATTTTGTTGTCGGAAAATTTTATATCCTGCTCTCAAACTTTGTGTGTCGGAAAATCCGATGGAAAATGTGTGATAGAGCCTACACACGGTCGGAATTTCCGACAACAAGGTCCTATCACACAATTTCTTGTCGGATAATCCGACCGTGTGTACGGGGAATAAGTCCGGGAAGACATTACCTCTGAGCTCTGCTCCTCAGAGAGAGCCCTAATTTGTGTTTAGCCACGCTTTCACCCTGGCCCCCCAAATCTTCTCGAATTTGTTAGGACATTTGTGGCTCATATATGTGAATTTATATAGGGGCAAGACTGCGTCAACCGTTGTGAGACTGTCGGTGGATCAGCTAATTTCCATTTAAACAAGATGGTTTTCCTGGCATAAAAGGCTGTGTAGAAAATAAACAGCCGCTTGTGCGTGTTATGCAGCGTACACACGGTCAGATTTTTCGTCCGGACTGGTCCAACGGACTTTCAGACGGACTTTCAACGGACTTTTGACGGACTTCCAACGGACTTTTTAATGAACGGACTTGCCTACACACGATCACACCAAAGTCTGATGGATTCGTACGTGATGACGTACACCGGACTAAAATAAGGAAGTTAATAGCCAGTAGCCAATAGCTGCCCTAGCGTCGGTTTTTGTCCGTCGGACTAGCATACAAACGAGCAGATTTCTGGGTCCGGCAAAGTTACGACGTAAAGAGTTGAAGCGGGGAGGAGTCTGCTAATGGCGCTGAGTACGAGAGCGCCGTAGGACGCCGGGCACGTAGCTCCACAAGTCCTCTCCGATGCAGTGGGAAAAGCTGAGAAGCTCGTCAGCCTGAACTCCGGCCGTCTCCGACCCCCCCCCCCCTCTGGGACACCTGGCATTCCATCAGAAACTAGGTGAGAAGGTTCCTTGTCATATGTTTGCTGGTAAAGGATTCGGGACTGTGAGAAGCGGAGCACAGGAGGGAGCGCGAGGCTTACTGGAGTGGCCCCTCCTCTCCCCCTGCCCTCCGTGGAGAGACGGTCGGATTAGCCTGAGGGAGTGGAGGAGAGGGAGGAGGGGAGCGGAACGGGGGACGGAGCGGAGAGGCACGGGGAGCGAAGGAGGCTCTCTGCTGTGAGTGTCTGCTGTGTCCCTCTGCATGTAACCCCCCTCCCTGCTGCTGAACGGAACATCTACAGCGAAGTCCCCGGGGAGAGGGAGAGGTGAGAAAGAAAGGAGAAACCGATGCTCGAGGAGGCTGATCCCTGCCCCCCTGCCAGATAAGTGACATGCTCGTTATTGAAATGATAATACTCTTTACCCGTTAAGGAAAAAAGTTTATGAAATATATGTCTATTGGAAGAGAGGAAGAGTGACACGGGTGTTCGCCCTCTCGTGCCATTGTTAAAGAACATTTTTTCAGAAAACACGAAACGGTATATTTTTAATGCTCTGATGGGGTGTGCAATGAATAACAATTAAATACTTACTACACAGCTGTCAGTTAGTAAGGGGAGGAAGAAGAAAAGGAGAAAAAAAAGGCAGAGATAACACGCATTGGGAAACAGTCTCAAAATAAGCTTGCATTGGAGGGAGATATTGGTTTCGCCCCCTCTGTGGGATAATCAACCGGATCAAATTGTCTGATAAATTCCTGTACTTTATGCAGCGATAGCTGAAACAGAAGTCTTCCTTCCTTGAAAGTGGTTTTGAGACCCATACTTAATATTGAAAAGGACTATCATTAGATTCCAGATAAGTAATATAAATTCACCGAGAAAACGTGGATATATAAACCTGCATGTATGATGGTTAAAAATTTTGATTTAAGGTATTAAACCGCTGATGAGGCGAATAATGCTATTGAAGATAGTTTAAAGGAGAACAATTAAACAAAGAACTGTGATAACTCTAGGAAATAACTGGTCTGAAAACTCGGAACATAGACCTAAATCTAGAAACAGTATATTGTATGATATCATATAATACAATACCTATATATATTTTTCCCATTTTCTCTTTTCCTTTTTTTTTTTTTTTTCCTCCCCCTCCCGTTGTTTCTCTTCCCTCATGAGGGGCAAAAGTGGTAGGGGTGGGGGAGTGGTGGCAAAATCCCCGCGGCCTAGTATTAGTCCCACATCAGGTCCGATGAGTAGATATGTAACACAAGTAGGGGAGGAAGAAGGGGCTGCTACTGCAGCGGGAAAACAACAAAGTATTAAGGGAAGACAGCTAGAATCCAAGGAAAAGAAGGAAAAAAAGAGCCAGGATAAGACAAATATGGACAACAGCTCAATCCCAGATATTAGATCAGAACAAGAAGAGCAAGAAGCTGAAACACAGATCCCCTCTGGAACGGCAGGAGAACAGACAAAGGCTCAATTACCAACAACGATAGATATGGAAAGAATGTTCGCAGCCCTGGAAAAATCATTAAAAACAGAAATGACGAAAATGCACAAAGATATGGGGCACCTGTTAGCAAGAGTAGAGGAAGCGGAAAAAAAAAGCGGATGTTCACTCAAGAAGAATAAAAGAATTAAAAGGAGAAATAAAAACACTAAATCAAGAACAGCAAGAACAGGCGTATAGATTAGAGAACCAAGAAAATAAGGAAAAGAGGAAAAATTTAAGAATCCGCGGACTTCCGGAATCGCTTCAAACAGAAACAGAAGACCTAAAAGACATAATAGGGCGAGTACTACCTCTGACCAGCGCAGACGAAATAAAGACCGAATTAAAGATTGAAGGAGCTCATAGATTAAGAAAACCAGTGGGCCTGTCAAGCGAGGCTCCGAGAGATATCTTAGTCCGTTTTGAGAATCTTGAGGGTAAAAATCAATTCTGGAAAAACATAAAGGGGAGACCACCAATTGTTTACGAAGGAAAGGAAATTCAGATTTTTCAAGATCTTTCACAAGAAACTCTGAGAAGAAGGAGGATGCTAAAACCACTGTTAAAAACTTTACAGGAAAATGGACTTCAATACAACTGGGGATTTCCAGCTTGTTTATTAGTAGAAAGAAATGGAAGAACGGCGAAACTGAGATTCTTAGAGGAAGTCCCAGACTTCTGTAGGACTCTGGGAATTCCCCTACCAAAAAACCCGGAAGATACCATCAGAAGAGTAGACAAACAGCCAGGAGACGAAGCACAATGGCAACTAGTATCCAAGAAATAGAACAGGGGAGTAGGGGGGGGACAGAAGAGGTCGCCTGGCAAGGCAAATTAAGAAGAGAAAAAAATAGAGGAGGCATCGGAGGGGAGGCGGGGGGGAGAGGCCCGGTGGTGGGGACGCCCTTGGTAATATCCACTCTTTCCACATAGGAAGGAGAGGTACTAGGCGCCAAGCAGATTTCCACCTTAGACAAAGGAGTAGGCAAAAGAAACCTTAAGACTATAGACTACCTACTCATGACCTATAGGTCCAAGGTTCACTGGGTTGGGGTTGGGGTGGGGGTGGGGGGAGGAAGAGGTGGAGGGGGGGTGGGAAAAGGGAAAGGGGGCGAGCTATTGACCGTGAGGGTGGGTAAATTAATTGGGAAGGGGGTTAGGGATAGGTTGAAAACTGCTTTACTAGTAAAAATATTGGTATTCTACCGATCTCTCGATAAAAGGAGCCAGATAACTAAAAACGTCGATGGCAGGATCAAATAAAGTCAAATTTCTAACATATAATGTCCGAGGCTTGAATTCACCGCAAAAAAGACGGATAATCTTAAGGGAATTGGAAAGATTAGAAGCCGACATAATTTTCTTGCAGGAAACACATATAACACAGGACTCAAACGTGAAAATATTTTCAAAAAACATCCCCATATGGTACTATGGAGATTCACCAACTAAGAGATCAAAAGGAGTCGCAATAGGTTTTGGTAAAAAAATTGGATTCATTGCTGAAAAAATAAAAGCCGACCCAGAAGGCTGCTTCCTCTTTCTCACAGGGACTATACAGGGCATAAAATACACATTAACAAATATTTACTGCCCCAACAGAAATCCTAAAAAATTCTTAGTGGGGACATTAACAGATCTATCGGAATTTAAACAAGGCAAGCTGATTTTAGCGGGCGACCTGAATTTCGTTATGGACCACAGTCAAGACTCTACATCCACAGCACCAGATAGAGATAGAATTCAAACGAAGAAAATCAAAAAAAAACTCCACGACTTACAACTAATAGACGTATGGAGAATATGGCATCCGGGCATAAAAGATTATACTTATTTCTCGACAGTGCATAAAACATATACCAGATTGGATTACATCTTGATGGAACACAGATTTCTAGAAGAAGTATCAGGGACAGAAATCGAAACAACAGCAATATCAGACCATTCCCCAGTCAGTATGCAATTGAACCTACACGGAGAGTCTACGGGAAGAAGCACATGGCGTCTCAATGAAAAGCTTCTGGAAGATAAAGATACCGAAAAATCATAAAGGAAGAGATTGAAGAATATTTCTGAGAAAATTATACCCCTGATTTGCCAAGAGCAACCTTATGGGAAGCACATAAATCGGTAATAAGGGGTAAGCTAATAGCTTTAGGAGCAAGAAAAAAGAAAGAAAAAGAAAAGAACATCTTGAAACTCCAAAATGAAATTCAAAATCTGGAACTAAGACATAAAAAGGAAATTAAAAAAGAAATACATCAGTCTCTGATACTAAAGAGAGAACAACTAAAGGAACTGTTGGAAGAAGAAGACAGAAAGGAAACCAACAGGATAGTAAGCAAGAAGTTTAGGCTGGGTAACAAGGCAGGAAAATACCTGGCGAACGTTCTAAGGAAAAAAAAGACTTTAAATTATTTAGAGAAGATAAAAAACAAAAAATGTGAGATAAAGAACAAAACTACAGAAATAGCACAAGTCTTCGCACAATATTACAGTGCCCTGTATGCAATAAAAAGACAAGAAACAACTCAACAAATGGAAAGCAGAAATAAACAGACCCTAATGTATTTAGAAAAAGCAAGCTTGCCAAAAGTTGAACCTGAAGTCCTGATAGACCTAGAAAGAGAGATAACGCAAGAAGAGATTAAGATGGCACTAAAAGAAACCCCTACTGGCAGGAGCCTGGGGCCAGATGGCTTTACGATCAGATATTATAAACAGTTCCAAGACCAATTGATCCCCAGACTATGTGAATATTTAAATACAATAGGTGAAGACGAGGATATCAGAAAAGAGTCATTGCTGGCACATATTACTATAATATTGAAAGAAGGTAAAGATAAGGTTAACTGCTCAAGTTATAGACCCATAGCTCTATTGAACACTGACACGAAGTTATATGCCAAAATACTCGCCACCAGATTAAAAAGATTGATGCCACTATGGATAAACCCGGACCAGACAGGATTTGTCCCTGGAAGAGAAGGAAGGGTTAATAGCATAAAAACAATCCTGATGTTAAGAAGGAATAACTCCAATATCTCCCCAGATCTACTCCTGTCTATAGATGCAGAAAAAGCATTCGACAGGGTAGACTGGGGATTCATGATGACTACATTACAACATCTTGGTCTGTGACCTAAAATAATGAAGTGGATTATGAATCTTTATAAAGGACCCACGGCGAGAGTAAAAGTAAACGGCAAAATTTCACCGGTGTTTGAAATGTTTAACGGAACACGGCAGGGATGCCCACTATCGCCCCTTCTATATGTGTTATCTCTGGAACCTTTTCTTTGCACGAAACTGGGAGTACCTACAATTAAATCATTTAATAAATACATCACCATATCCGTTCAGGGATGGTGAAAAATTAAATAGACTGGAAAAGCTCTGTATAGCACCTACGCCACTGAAAGGAGGCATTTCGAAGGTATATGAGTTCCTGACAGATCTAGAAGGAAAAGACAGGCCATCCTATATTGAAAAGTGGGAAAAAGAATTGGGCACAAAATTAGAGGATCAACAAACTAAGAATATGATCGCAGGAGGATACAATCAAGCTTGGGATATAAAAACTGTAGAGATTAATTATACATTTCTAGTTAGGTGGTATATGACCCCTGAGAGATTACCGTATACATTTGAGTATAAGTCGTTCCGAGTATAAGTCGAGGCCCTAATTTACCACAAAAAAAATGGGAAAAACTTGTTGACCCGAGTATAAGACGAGGGTGAAAAATGCACAGCTACTGGAAGTGGAAAAGAGGGTCAACAATGCCCATTTGCAGCATCACTGTGCCCATTTGCATGCTTCACTGTGCCCATTTGCAGCCATAGGTCCCCTGAACTTCAAACTCGGTAGTTAAGGGTTCCTAGATGCCCCCTAGCTGCAGCCAAAATTTGGGGTCTCTGAACCCAAAGGGTCCCGAAATGACATTGCTGCAGATGGACACAGTTGACCGAATTTGGGGCCCCGTATCTCGGGGCCACTTAGTGCTAAGAACTCCAAATTTGGTGTGCAAACCCAGTGGAACTAGTACCATAAAATTTCCAAAGCTGGGGTTTCTAGCACCAAGTGGCCCTGAGATACAGGGCCCCAAAAATCAGTTCAGAAAATGTCAAGCACTTTTTTGTAGCAGAAAATGACATTTTCCGAACCAGTTTTGGGGCCCCGTATCTCAGGGCCACTTGGTGCTAGGAACCCCAGCTTTGGATATGTTATGGTACCAGTTCCACTGGGTTTGCACACCAAATGTGGGGTTCCTAGAACCAAGTGGCCTTGAGATATGGGGCCCCAAATTCGGTTCAGAAAATGTCAAGCACTTTTCTGCAGCAGAGAATGACATTTTCCGAACTGATTTTGGGGCCCCGTATCTCGGGGCCACTTAGTGCTAGGAACTTCAGCTTTGGATATGTTTTGGTACAAGTTCCACTGGGTTTGCATACCAAAGTTGGTTCGGAAAATGAAATTTTTTGCTGCAGAAAAGTGCTTGACTCGAGTATAAGTCGAGGGGGGCACTTTCAGCAAAAAAATGTGCTGAAAAATTCGACTTATACTCGAGTATATACGGTATATAAAATGAATCAGACCGAAACATCACTATGTTGGAGAAATTGCGGACAGAAAGCCACAATGCTACACATATGGTGGGACTGCCCAAAAATCAGATCCTATTGGCAAGAAATCAATATAAGCATTAAGGAAATAACGGACGAGACGATAGAAAACAACAAAATGATCTGCCTGTTCCACGACACGAACTCCTCTAATAAGCAACACATGGATAAAATAATGTCAAGATTAATAAATGCAGCAAAGGGTGTTATCCCAAAAAAATGGCTGAAGAGCGAAGGCCCAGTTCTAATGGATTGGATAAAACAAGTGGAATACCAACATAAAATGGAACTGGAACTAGAAAAATGTAAATCTATTTGGGCCAGATGGGAAAAATTCAAGTCCTCGGAAAAGTACTGGCAGAAGAAACTAGAAGACACTAATCAATAAAAAAGGGGAATACCAGAGACTAAAGGAGAAACACTTAGAGTAAGGCAGGGAGGGAGGGGGGGTAGAGGTAAGGTGGGTATTAGATGGGCGAGGTAGAATGGATATAAGGGATTTTTTTTTTTTTGGGGGGTTTAATATGTTTTATATATGGCAAGTATTAAAGAAGGAACCCGCAGGGCTTTTAACTCTCAGGTATTTCTACATGACAAGGAAAAAAAAAGAAAAAAGGGAAACCACGATGATGTGAATCTGTGAAGGGATAAGTTTTGAAAGAAATGCTGAAAAAGTCTCTAAAGAGAAGGCACTGACGTGGAAAGAAAAAAAAAAAAAAAAAAAAGTAAACAGTTGAAGCATGTTCCAAATCTAAAGTCGGTCACATTTTCGTCTGGAAAAGTCCGCTGAAGGTCCGATGAAGCCCACACACGATCAGATTGTCCGCCGGACTCGGTCCGTCAGACCAGTCCGGTCGAAAAGGCCGCCTGTGTGTACGCGGCTTTAGGGGTAATAATACCACAGATACCCAATAGGAGAACCCTAGGATCAACAGCGACATGTAGCCCTCCAATATCATTGATTTCTCCTACCACTCCTTTCCAGAATTCCTGTATCAGAGGACAAGTCCAGAACACATGGATGAAAGTCCCTATGTCACTCAGACATTTGGGGCAGCAATCTGATTGTGTAGGGTAGATCTCAGCCAGTCTCTGAGGGGTTTAGTAGGCTTTATGTAAAAATTTAAGTTGAATGTATCTGTCCCTAGCAGAGATCATCGGTGGGATGTATTGTTGGACCCCCTCATCCCAATCTTCTGAGTCAAGAGTAGGAATATCACCCTGCCAGCTGTGAAAGAGTTGTGTGTTTCTATCGGTATCCCCAGAGGAGATTCTGAGGTATAGGGACGAGAGAATCCAATCTGCGTTGTGAGACGTCAAAAAGGATTATACTATGTGGGTGGAAACATTCGGGGCCTACGGGAATTGTGATTGGAGTGTATGCCGGAGCTGGAGGTATCTGAAGAACATCCAGGAGGGTAGATGGAATGTGGTCTTTAGGTTATCGTACAGTAATAGATTACCATCTGGCATCACATGCTGTAGTTTAGTAATCTAGCCCACACGCTGGGATCAGGGATTGAGCGTAGGTGTGAGAACCTAGGGTTGCCCCAAAGAGACCATCTGCGAGGGACATTTGAACTTGGTCATCTGATCCCACACTTTAACCGTGGTTGACATTGGTATAGTCATGGTGTCATGCGCCTTCAGCCCCCTAAACACCAGGTTGCTTAGTGCCGCATAAGACCCCAGTATGGCTGCCTCCAAATTGACCACAGGGTTCGTATCCACCTGTGCGAACCACCAGCGCACTGTCACCAAGACTGCCGCCCAATAGTATTGACAAAAGCAGGGTAGGGACAGACCCCCCAGTGTTAACGGCATCTGTTGGGTAGATTTGGCTATTCTAGAAGTACAGCCCGCCTATATGAAGTTGCTAATAATCTGATATAGTTTGACAAAAAAGGCCTTAGGGATAGGGACCGGGGTATTCCTAAACACATATAAAAATTTGGGTAGAAAGGTCATCTTTATGAGGTTGATTCTGCCTACAAGGAAAAGGGGTATTGACTTCCAGGCATGGCACTTAAGAGTTAACTGATGTAACACTGGGTATACGTTATCATCTAGATAGGAGGGAAGGTTAGCCTGCACATCAATTCCCAAATAGCGAAATTTAGAGACACAAGAGGGCTGGGACACAACTCAGGGAGGGTGCGGAGGTACACGGGATAGGGAGAACAGGAGGGACCAATTGATCTTGATGCCCGAGAATACCCCAAAGCAGTCTATCATGTCCAGAGCCGCGCAAGGTATTCTAAGGCATCAGGTAGGTATAGCAGGGCATCATCCACATACAGGGAAATTTTCTCCCGTAAGGGACCAATCTGGATGCCAGGGATCCGTGGGGATGCTCGGATCAGGATAGCTAGGGGTTCCATTGCCAGTGCGAATAGGCCAGGGGACAGTGGGCATCCCTGTCTGGTACCTCGGCTGAGGGGGAAGGGTGGTGAAAGTATCCCATTAGTTCTAACACTGGCTGTAGGGGTTCTGTAAAGCAGCTGTACCCAGGAAATTAGGTTGGAGCCAAGGCCAAACCTAGCCAAACCTAGCCAAGACTTGCCACAAAAAGGGCCACTCAAGTCGAAGGCCTTCTCTGCATCAAGATACGCCACCACCCCAGAGGGGGTACCGTCACTAAAATGGGCAATGTTGGTATATAATCGATGGACATTGATGTCAGTGCCCTTGCCGGGTATAAAGCCTGACTGGTCTTCGTGCACCAAGGATAATATCACAGAGTTAAGGCGATTGGCCAGTATCTTGGTGAAAACTTTGGCGTCGACATTTAGCAATGAAATGGGGCGATAGGACACACACATTTCAGGGTTCTTTCCTGGCTTGGGCACCACCACAATGACCGCCTCCGTCATAGACTACGGGATACAGTCCTCTTCTAACATAGTAAGGAGTAAAGCGTGGAAGTGGGAGATTATACCATTAGCGTGCTGTTTGTAAAATTCAGCCGGGAGTCTGTCTGGACCCGGTGTTTTTGCAGTCTGAAGCGAAGCAACAGCAGTCTGTATTTCTTTTAAGGTTTCTGGGGCAATTTCTGGGAAATCCACTGTATTGAGAAAGGATGATAAGCTGTCAGCATCATATTCTACCCTGGTGGAGTAAAGTCTTGTATAAAAGTTCTGAAACTGGATATTAATCAGAGCTGGATCAGAGTGTATTGAGTCATTATCTATATCCCTGATAAGAGCAATATGAGCAATTGTGGAACGCTCTTTAGCAAGCCAGGCCAGCAATCTACCCGTCCTTTCACCCTGTTCAAAAATTCTTTGAGATTGGGATAGGAGAATTTTCCAGGAAGAGGCAGCCCAGCGCACAGCCAGTTCTTTATAGAACACTTGTAAGTTCCCATATACATCCCGATTCCCAGTGTTTACATACTGAGCCTCCAACTCCTGTGTTCTGGCCTCCGCCTTCTCAAGGGCCAGGGACGACTCCCTCCTCACTTTGCCAATAGCTAGCTGATACTGACTGTGAGGATGGGCTTTAAAGGCACCCCAAACCACCACAGGTCCAGCTGTACCCTTATTTCTCATCGAGAATTCAGCTATTTCAGAGGCCATTGATGGGGAGACACAGTCATCCGAGACCCAGAAGCACAAAAGCCGCCACAGAGAGGGACCAGAATCTAGGCCTATTTCAAGCTGCAGAAATACAGGGACATAGTCAGAAATACTGCGGGGCAGGATGGAAACAGCCAGGGTGCAAGATAGCAACTGATCACTCAAATATATAATATCTATACAGTAGAATGTTGCATAGGTAGTGAAGTGACATGTGAATTGTCGCTCCTGTGGGTGCTTCCACCTCCATAGATCATGCAATCCATATGTTTGCGCCCATCTAGAGAGGGGGGAATCCGTCAAGGGGTCAGGGATCAGTTTATCGATGTTGGGAACTGAGGGCATGTTAAGATCTCCAGCTAGGAGGACCTGTGCAGCAGGGTATTGTGCTATTATAGGAGCCAGCTTAAGTAAAAGTGCCATGTTAGCGGGGGGGTATATTGACCCCTACAATGACCAGCTCAAGTCTAACACATAGTGCATGTAGCACAACGTAACTCCCTTCAGTGTCCAGGTGGAGATTTAGGGGAGTAAATTGCAAGGATTTGTAAATCAGGATGCTAACTGCATAGGAAGAGTATACAGAGTGATAGCAGGAACCCACTCAAGGCTTTTTAAGAGCCATCACCCTCAAATGTGTTTCCTGCAATATACAGATATGGGGATGGTAACATTTCAGAAAGTTAAACACGAGGGTACGTTTAATTTTAGAGTTTAGACCTCTGACATTCTAGGTGATTATGGTAATGGGAGCCATTTAATGTGTGAAATAGTCGCATACGTGCTCCGAATCTCCACCTGTGGCGCATTAGGCGCCATGACAAGAAAATATAGCAGATGTATGATAACATTGCAGGACTGAGACCAGAAAAGGTGAGAACCTTTCAGCAGTAATATGCATATAGCAAAATTGTGTACCATGAAAATAAAAAAACAAAAAATATAAAGTAACTCCAACACAACTTCCCCTCCCCCCACCCCGCACCACCCCCCAAACCAGGGCACGCCTTAATCCCAAAACCAAACATGGCGACTGCCAATTGAGGTCATGTACAGTGGCACACCAGAGGAAACAGCGTTTGTGTGCTACCACAGTCTATCCATAGCAAAGTCTGCCAAGACAAAAAAGAAACACAGGATATAACATCCTTGCAGATGCATTTTCACCCAGAGGACCTGTAATACATTATGTTGCAGAACAAATATGGCTGGACGGGCCGATCGTAGAAAAAATAAAAAGCCAAACTGAATAAAAGGCTTCAACAATTCTTTGTATATGTCAGAGCATTTAGCTTACACCAGGTGATGGTAGGTGAGATCCTTGCTACCGCTGGCCTGCAGGTCAGTAAGGCACATAGCAGCTGCTTCAGTTCTATGTTTCACAGAAGAAGGAGCAGGAACCAAAGCAGTTCAAGCAGCAGAGCGTTCGGGCAATAGACAGGGCAAGGCCCTAACACTACGCCATACAGTCAGGGCAGCAGGGATAAAGTAGCCCGAATGCTCACTTGTGCAACGGTGAAAGCCATTGAAGTGGGGGACCTCTGAGTGTCGATGGAGTAATCAGGGAAGATCATGAGCTTAGTGGCCTCATACCTCAGGACATCAATTTTTCTGGCTTCTCGCGGGACCAGGTCCCTGTCTCTGAAATTGAGAAGTTTCAGTATGAATGTGAGGGGGCGGGGGAGCTCTCCGCAGGGGGTGGAAACCGGCATCCTATGCGCCTGCTCCACCACAAAGTGGGCCGATAATGGAGCCTGGGGTAGCAGTGAATAGAGCAGCTGCTCCGTAAAGATTGTAGGATCAGTCCCCTCAGCCCTCTCTGGAAGACCCACAATGTGGAGATTGTTCCTCCAATTTCTATTCTTGGCGTCTTCAGCTCGAGACTCCAAGGCTTTAACTTTGGCTTTGGGGGTGTGCAGTGGGCCACATCGTCATGCAGCATGTCTTAAGAGTCACTCACCTGGTGCTCAACTGTAATCACTCTGGAACGGATAATGTCCACGTCTTTGCGGATTAAGCCGAGTTCCAGCTGCAGCGAATCAATCTTCCTCAGCCCCCTCTGGAAGACCCACAATGTGGAGATTGTTACTCCAATTTCTATTCTTGGCGTCTTCAGCTCGAGACTCCAAGGCTTTAACTTTGGCTTTGAGGGTGTGCAGTGGGCCACATGGTCATGCAGCATGTCTTAAGAGTCACTCACCCTCTGGAAGACACACAATGTGGAGATTGTTCCTCCAATTTCTATTCTTGGCGTCTTCAGCTCGAGACTCCAAGGCTTTAACTTTGGCTTTGAGGGTGTGCAGTGGGCCACATGGTCATGCAGCATGTCTTAAGAGTCACTCACCTGGTGCTCAACTGTAATCACTCTGGAACGGATAATGTCCACGTCTTTGCGGATTAAGCCAAGTTCCAGCTGCAGCGAATCAATCTTCCCTGTCAGGGTGGATTTGCAATCCGAGATGGCCTGCATGAGAGTGGTGAAGTTACTTTGACCCAGCAGGGCAGGGTCCGTCTCTTCCACCTGCGTTGCAATGTTGGAGCCTGTAGCAGGAGAGGCGGCCGCACCGCCGGCAGGTTTGGAGCTTTTACCAGAGCTGCGTGGGACAGTGGATCTTCTCCCCTTGGTCATGCCATGCCAGGCACCAGGCTCCACCCCCTCCGGTGTGTATAGGCAGCAAAACTGCAGGGATTAGGGTAAAAAACAGGAGATGCAAACTTGGACACGCCCCCTGTATTACTGCAAGTTTAACGCTGTATATTTCAGTGCTTTATCTTCCGTTTAACGCAGTATAGTTCAGTGTGTTACTGCAAGTTTAACGCAGTATATTTCAGTGCGTTACTACAAGTTCAATGCCGTAGATTTCAGTGTGTTTCCTTCCGTGTAATGCAGTACACTTCAGTGCATTACTGCAAGTTTAGTGCTGAAGATTTCAGTTTGTTATCTTCCATTTAAAGCAGTATAGTTTTGTGCGTTACTGCAAGTTTAACACCGTATATTGCTGTGCGTTACCTTCTGTTTAACGCAGTACAGTTCAGTGTGTTACTGCAAGTTCAATGCCATATATTTCAGTGCGTTATCTTCCGTTTAACGCAGTACATTTTTGTGTGTTACTACACGCTTAACGCAGTATATTTCAGTGTGTTACTGCAAGTTCAACTCCATAGATTTCAGTGCATTATCTTCCGTTTAACGTAAGTTATCCTCTGTTTAATGCAGTACAGGTCAGTGCGTTACTGCAAGTTTAACTCTGTATATTTCAGTGCATTACCTTCCATTTAAAGCAGTATAGTTCAGTGCGTTACTGCAAGTTTAACGCCGTATATTTCAGTTTGTTATCTTCTATTCAAAACAGTATAGTTCAGTCTGTTACTGCAAGTTCAACACCGTATATTGCAGTGCGTTACCTTCTGTGTAATGCAGTACAGTTCAGTGTGTTACTGCAAGTTTATTGCTGTATATTTCAGTGCTTTACCTTCCGTTTAACGCAGCACAGTTCAGTGCTTTACTGCAAGTTTAACGCCGTATATTTCAGTTTGTTATCTTCTATTTAAAGCAGTATAGTTAAGTGCGTTACTGCAAGTTTAACACCGTATATTGCAGTGGGTTACCTTCTGTGTAATGCAGTACAGTTCAGTGTGTTAATGCACTGAAATATACGGAATAAACTTGCAGTAACACACTGAACTGTACTGCATTACACAGAAGGTAACGCACTGCAATATACGGTGTTAAACTTTTAGTAACACACTGAACTATACTGCTTTAAATAGAAGATAAACTGAAATATATGGCGTTAAACTTGCAGTTACGCACTCAACTATACTGCATTAAATGGAAGATAATGCACTGAAATATACAGCATTAAACTTGCAGTATCTTCCATTTAATGCAATATAGTTGACTGCGTTACTGCAAGTTTAACACCGTATATTGCAGTGCATTAGCTTCCATGTAATGTAGTACAGTTCATTGCATTACTGCAAGTTTAACGCCGTATATTTCAGTGCATTATCTTCCGTTTAACGCAGTACAGTTCAGTGCGTTACTGCAAGTTTAACACCGTATATTTCAGTGCATTAACTGCCATTTAACGCAGTATAGTTCAGTGTGTTACTGCAAGTTTAATGCCGTATATTTCAGTGTGTTATCTTCCATTTAACGCAATATATTTTTGTGCGGTACTGCACACTTGCACACTTGATGCAGTATATTGCAGTGCGTCAGTGCAGTTTTACTGCTGTATAATATAGTGTTTCAGTGGAGTGTGTCTTTGTAGTGAGTACTACAGTTAAAATGCACCAAACACCAGTTTCCATTGATTAAAGTGCATCCACATACACATTTCCACATCTATATTACACTTTGTTAATAAGCACCCCCCCCATCAGGTCTGGGAGGACAACAAGGAGAGGCAGACGTTTCCATAGCATTGTGAGGGGGCCAGCAGCGTATGTGTCCACAGGCAAAGGTGGACGTGGTCAGTCCTCAGGCAGGGCATCATTTTCTCTGTTTAGTAATGTTGCCCATGCTATCCAACCACAGCATGCAGAGGAGGTGGTGGACTGGCTTATTAAACCATCCTCATACTCCGTCACCCAAGCAGAGATTGGTGCACAGTCCACTGCAGCTGCCAGAGTGGCTAAACCTGCCTCTTTGTCCACAGTTATTCCTGCTAGAGCCCCAGCATCAGGCATAGAGGAGTCAGCTGAGTTATTTGAACACAGCGTCAGCCACTTGCACCTTGACGATGCACAGCCATTACTTAATTCAGATGTTGGTTCTGAGGTTGAGGTTGAGGCAGGAACTTGAGCCTACAGAGAGGGGAGAACACTGGTACACAAATTGGCAGTCATGTTCCTTAACCACTTCAGCCCCGGAAGGATTTACCCCCTTCCTGACCAGAGCACTTTTTACAATTCGGCACTGCGTCACTTTAACTGCTAATTGCGCGGTCATGCAATGCTCTACCCAAACGAAATTTGCGTCCTTTTCTTCCCACAAATAGAGCTTTCTTTTGATGATATTTGATCACCTCTGCCGTTTTTATTTTTTGCGCTATAAACGGAAAAAGACTGAAAATTTTGAAAAAAAATGATATTTTCTACTTTTTGTTATAAAAAAAATCCAATAAACTAAATTTTAGTCATACATTTAGGCCAAAATGTATTCGGCCACATGTCTTTGGTAAAAAAAATGTCAATAAGCGTATATTTATTGGTTTGCGCAAAAGTTATAGCGTCTACAAACTAGGGTACATTTTCTGGAATTTACACAGCTTTTAGTTTCTGACTGCCTATGTCATTTCTTGAGGTGCTAAAATGGCAGGGCAGTACAAACCCCCCCCAAATGACCCCATTTTGGAAAGTAGACACCCCAAGGAAATTGCTGAGAGGCATGTTGAGCCCATTGAATATTTATTTTTTTTGTCCCAAGTGATTGAATAATGACAAAAAAAAGAAAAAAAAAAAATTACAAAAAGTTGTCACTAAATGATATATTGCTCACACAGGCCATGGGCATATGTGGAATTGCACCCCAAAATACATTCAGCTGCTTCTCCTGAGTACGGGGATACCACATGTGTGGCACTTTTTGGGAGCCTAGCCGCGTACGGGGCCCCGAAAACCCAGCACCACCTTCAGGATTTCTAAGGGCATACATTTTTGATTTTACTCCTCACTACCTATCACAGTTTTGAAGGCCATAAAATGCCAAGATGGCACAAAACCCCCCCAAATGACCCCATTTTGGAAAGTAGACACCCCAAGCTATTTGCTGAGAGGCATGGTGAGTATTTTGCAGCTGTCATTTGTTTTTGAAAATGAAGAAAGACCAGAAAAAAAAATTTTTTTTTTCTTTTTTCAATTTTCAAAACTTTGTGACAAAAAGTGAGGTCTGCAAAATACTCACTATACCTCTCAGCAAATAGCTTGGGGTGTCTACTTTCCAAAATGGGGTAATTTGGGGGGGGGTTTGTGCCACCTGGGCATTCCATGGCCTCCGAAACTGTGATAGGTAGTGAGGAGTGAAATCAAAAATTTACGGCCTTAGAAAGCCTGAAGGCGGTGCTTGGTTTTCGGGGTCCCGTGCGCGGCTAGGCTCCCAAAAAGTCCCACACATGTGGTATCCCCGTACTCAGGAGAAGCAGCAGAATTTATTTTGGGGTGTAATTTCACATATTCCCATGGCATGTTTGAGCAATATAACATTTAGTGACAACTTTGTGCAAAAAAAAAAAAAAAAAAAATTGTCTCTTTCCCGCAACTTGTGTCACTATATAAAATATTCCATGGACTCGACATGCCTCTCAGCAAATAGCTTGGGGTGTCTACTTTCCAAAATGGGGTCATTTGGGGGGGGTTTGAACTGTCCTGGCATTTTATGCACAACATTTAGAAGCTTATGTCACACATCACCCACTCTTCTAACCACTTGAAGACAAAGCCCTTTCTGACACTTTTTGATTACATGAAAAAATTATTTTTTTTTGCAAGAAAATTACTTTGAACCCCCAAACATTATATATTATTTTAAAGCAATTGCCCTACAGATTAAAATGGTGGGTGTTTCATTTTTTTTTTTCACACAGTATTTGCGCAGCGATTTTCAAACGCATTTTTTGGGGAAAAAACACACTTTTTTAAATTTTAATGCACTAAAACACACTATATTGCCCAAATGTTTGATGAAATAAAAAAGATGATCTTAGGCCGAGTACATGGATACCAAACATGACATGCTTTAAAATTGCGCACAAACGTGCAGTGGCAACAAAATTACTACATTTTTAAAAGCCTTTAAAAGCCTTTACAGGTTACCACTTTAGATTTACAGAGGAGGTCTACTGCTAAAATTACTGCCCTCGATCTGACCTTCGCGGTGATACCTCACATGCATGGTGCAATTGCTGTTTACGTTTGACGCCAGACCGCCGCTTGCGTTCGCCTTAGCGCGAGAGCAGGGGGCGACAGGGGTGCTTTTTTTTATTTATTTTTTTTCTTTATTTTTTTTGCTTTTTTATCTTATTTTTAAACTGTTCCTTTCATTTTTTTTTTTTTAAATCATTTTTATTGTTATCTCAGGGAATGTAAATATCCCCTATGATAGCAATAGGTAGTGACAGGTACTCTTTTTTGAAAAAATTGGGGTCTATTAGACCCTAGATCTCTCCTCTGCCCTCAAAGCATCTGACCACACCAAGATCGGTGTGATAAAATGCTTCCCCAATTTCCCAATGGCGCTATTTACATCCGGCGAAATCTAAGTCATAAAATGCTCGTAGCTTCCGGTTTCTTAGGCCATAGAGATGTTTGGAGCCACTCTGGTCTCTGATCAGCTCTATGGTCAGCTGGCTGAATCACCGGCTGCATTCTCAGGTTCCCTGTTGAGACAGGAGAGCCAGAGAAAAACACGGAAGACGGTGGGGGGGGGGGCATTCCCTCCCACTGCTTGTAAAAGCAGTCTAGAGGCTAATTAGCCGCTAGGATTGCTTTTACATGAAAGCCGACCGCTGGCTAAAAAGAATGATACCAAGATGATACCTAAACCTGCAGGCATCATTCTGGTATAACCACTTAAAGTCGTGAATGGCGTACCTGAAGACAAAAAAATGGTTAACAATAAAGCACAGTAAACGGTAAAGTATAAATAATTACATACCTGAAAAACAAACATGATAAAACATAATAACAATAACAATAAAACATTGCAGAATAGAATACAGTAAAAAAGAGCAGAACAATAGAGAGAGAATAGAGAGAGAGAGAACAATAAAACGACAACTATTTTTTTTAATTTTTGTTTTTTTTTGTAACTGTAACTTTTATAACTGTAACCGGTTCCAGGTTCGAGTCTCTCAAAATGCGGTGGCATCTTGGGAGACCCTGTGAAAGTGTGCCTAGTCTGTGCAATGCTGTACGCTACGCTAATACTCAACTAGTGCATGGTAGCGTTCAAAACATTCACCAAGTGTTACTGCAGTGCTGGTTTGACTACGACCGGGGTGTACTACGCCGCTGGTGCTTGCCAGTTCACCAAAACGCTACAAAGAAAAGTGTCAGTGATCGATCGATACTGCACTTGGGTGGGCTGGACTGGGCTGGGCCGGGCGGAGGGGCAAAACGCAGGTGCTAGCAGGTATCTGGGCTGATCCCGCTAACACTGCGTTTTTGGGAACCCTAAACTGCTGGGGACGCTAGTATAGATCTGATCGGATCAGATATTGATGCGTTCAGATACTAAACCACTAAGGGAGGTGTACGGTGCGTGTACGGTGCGTGCGTGGGTGTTCGCGGTACTGGCGCTAATCTGACGCTGCCTAGGGCGACGCATATCACCGCCGGGCGATCAGGGGGCTAAACCTTTATTCGGTAATAAACGGCGGGTGCCCTGACACTATAATAAAATAAACGAACTAACCAGCGTCACCCGTAACGGTTATACGGTGATCAGTGGTGAAAGGGTTAACTAGGGGGCCATCAAGGGGTTAAAACATTTATTAGATAGTATATGGGGGTCCCTGTCGCTATAAAACGCTGACGGCGAACCTAAATATTTACGTCCCTAACTAGCGTCACCAGCGACACTAATACAGCGATCAGAAAAATGATCGCTTAGCGACACTGGCGACAGGGGGTGATCAAGGGGTTAAAACTTTATTAGGGGGGTAAGGGGGGTACCCTAGACCTACAGGGGGCTAAACCTTTATTCGGTAATAAACGGCGGGTGTCCTGACACTATAAAAAATAAACGAACTAACCAGCGTCACCCGTAACGGTTATACGGTGATCAGTGGTGAAAGGGTTAACTAGGGGGCCATCAAGGGGTTAAAACATTTATTAGGCAGTATATGGGGGTCCCTGTCGCTATAAAACACTGACGGCGAACCTAAATATTTACGTCCCTAACTAGCGTCACCAGCGACACTAATACAGCGATCAGAAAAATGATCGCTTAGCGACACTGGTGAGGAGGGGTGATCAAGGGGTTAAAACTTTATTAGGGGGGGTAAGGGGGGTACCCTAGACCTACAGGGGGGTAATACTAACTGTCCCACCACTGCTAACTGTCACAAACTGACACTATGCAGTAATCAGGAAAAAAAAAAAAAAAAAAAAAAAAACCTGCTTGGTGTCAGTTTGTGACAGGGGGGGGGGTGATTGGGGGGGATCGGGGGGCGATCGGGGGGGGGATCGGGGGTGTAATATATGCCTGGCATGTTCTACTGTGTTGTGTGTGAGTGTTGGTGCACTTACATGTCATCTCTCCTCGGCGCTGGAACGGAAACTGCCAGACCGAGGAGAGATGACATCACATCCTCTGCCTCTGTGTACTATACAGAGGCAGGGGATGTTTGTCATTGGCTGGGAGCGATCGCGAGGGGGGGGCCACGATCGGATGGCCTCCCCCTCGTCTCTCATCGCTCCCAACCAAATGCCGACCGCAGCTGGCACCGGGGGGGGGGGGTCCGATCGGACCCCCCACCCGCGGGAAGGCAATCACGTTTCAGGTACGTGATTTTGCCTGCCCGTGCCGCTCTGCTCACGTATATAGGCGTGAGGCGGTCGGCAAGTGGTTAAGCCACAGCATATTGCCAAGTTGTCTCCAGTGGTAATGAGGATAAAGGAGATGATGATGATGATTAGGTCACTGACACGACTTGGGTGTCAGATAGAGCAGAGGAGGAAAGCGAGGGTGAGGCAAAACCCCAATGAGGCAGCCATCATGGAGTAGTAGAGAGCAGCCACCCTATTCCATCACATTGTGGAGCTGTTATCTCCCAGCCCACTTCCCACAGCTCATCTGTCTGGGCCTTTTTTAGCACATGTGCAGCTGATTGCACTGTTGCAATTCGCAAACTTTGTCTCAAGCACATCAAGCGTGGCAAAAACACCAGCCATTTGAGTACCACATGCTTTACAAGGCATTTAACCTCCCACCACTCAGCAAGGTGGCAAGAGCACCCGAAAGCCACACAAAATGGGTGCAAATCTGTTCCTCCTCCTTACTTACCTCAATCTGCCCCCGCGCTTTACTACATGACCTCTCAGCAGCCTCCACTGACAAGGATGATGGTATAGTGCAGGGTGCCCCAGGTCCTTGCAGCACATCTGCCAGCAGCACACCACCAGCTGTAGACTATAGCTGGCAAATTTCTCTGCCCCATCTGCTGCAGTGGTAAAAAATACAGTCACTGCCACCCACATGCCCAGCGTCTAAATGCAAGCTTGTCAAAGCTGCTGGCTCTATAACTTCTGCCTTTCCATCTGGTGAATTCTGCCCCCTTCAGTGAATTTTCAGAATGTGCTCTACCACAATGGCAGGTTCCCAGTCGCAATTTCTTTTCACGTAAGGCCATTCCATCTCTGTACCATCATGTGGAAGGCAATGTTTTGGTATCATTGGGCAAGGCAGTCAGCCGCAAATTCCATGTTACTGCTGACACATGGTCCAGCAAGCATGGTCAGGGAAGATATATTTTGTTCACAGCACACTGAGTAACTCTGCTTGCAACTTGGAAGGACAGGGCTCAGTGCTGCAGCTTGTTGTGCCCCCATGTCTCCATACAACTAGTGGTGATGATGATGCAAGATTTGTCAGCTCTACCCCCGCCTCCTCCTCTTCCTCCTCTATGCCCTCCTCTGCTAAATTGTCCTATGATGAGTCAGGTGAGTAAAAGGTGACATGCAGTGCTTCAGCTGGTGTGTCTAGGGGACAGGAACCACACCAGAGCAGAGATTCTTGCAGCTCTGCAGGAGCAGGCCCAGAGGTGGTTCACGCCACGCCAGCTGGAGCCAGGAATGGTGGTGTGTGATAATGGCACAAACCTCATGTTCACCCTTAGACAGGGAGAGTTGACACATGTGCCATGGCTGGCAAATGACCTCAATTTGGTGGCACGGCGTTTCCTAAATAGGTACCCAGGGTTGGAAGATCTGCTAAAGCTGGTCAGAAGAGTCTTTAGCCATTTCAGGCGGTCATACACAGCCAGTGCTCGGTTGGTTGAAATTCAGCAGGAATTCCACCTGCCTGTAAACCGCTTGATTTGTGACTTGTCCACCAGGTGGAACTCGACTTTGGCAATGATGCAATGGCTGCACATGCAGCAGAGGGCCATCAATGAGTACCTTTGTGAGTATGGAACAACGACAGGCTCAGACCGACTCAACTTTTTTTTTCCCCACGCAAATGACTGCTCATAAAGGATGCATGCACTGTACTGTCATCATTTGTGGAGGCCACAAGGATGGTGAGTCGTGACAATGCATGCATCAGTGACACAATCCTTGTTGTGTCCCTGCTGGAGCAGACTCTGCGTGGCATTATGAACAGGGCACTTGAGGCAGAGCAGACGCTGGAAGAGGAGGACTTCCTTTCCTCTCAAGGTCAACTTTATGCAGACACCATTGTTCCTATGCCACAGAACACACAAGAAGAGAGGGAGGAGGATTCTGGCAGTTTTGGTGACATTGAAGCAGAGGAAGACATATGTCAAACAGTAAGAGATGGTTTTCATCTCCAGAACTGTCGGAAGTAGTATGTGGCTGGGAGGAGGCAGTTCCAGATACTATAATCCTCAGTAACCCAGAGTAGTCTGCTTCTCATGCCTCCACAAATTTGTGGTGCATGGGCTCCCTCATGCTTCAAATCCTGTGAAAGGACCCAAAGAAAGGAATATGTGGTGTAAAGGAGAAGGATCACTATTGGTTGGCAAACCTCCTTGACTACCGTTACAAGGGGAAAGTCTCAGAATGCACCCCATCCCCACAGAGGGTGCAGGAGATGAAATCTCTTGAGGACACCTTAAAGAGGAGTTTATCTAACGCTTTTCCTGACTGATAGGTTACAGTGTCGTGGAAACATAGTTTTGAGGCTTCTGTTGGTCAAGAGAGGAGCGGTGGAGAAGGTGGCCACCTAAGTGATGCATTTCACAATTTTTTTAGTCCTCGCTGCCCAGGACTGTCAGCTTCCACATCCCAGTGGCAGCATCTGCTTCATATGGTAGATGATTATCTAGAGGCAAAAGTAGAGATGGAGAGCTTTCCAGTCGACGATCCACTGCCTTACTGGGTCATGAGAATAGATCACTGGTCAGAACTTGCCCAGTATTCAATTGAGCTGCTGGGCTGTGCTGCATCCAGCGTGCTTTCCGAATGTGCATGCAGTGCTGCTAGAGCTTTTTTTTTACTGATAATAGAACGTGTCTGTCCACAGACTCGGTGGACCATCTGCCATTTATGAAAATGAATCAGTCCTGGATTACCAGCAGCTATGAAAGCCCTGTGTAAGGAACAATGAATCAGACTGAGACAGAAGTGCTGTAAAAATCACACATTTTAATAAAATGGTAAAATGGTACAAACAAAGCAAACATTGTCAAAACATAGCCAGGGTTTGATAACCAAAGCAGGTAGTCAGAACAAGCCAGTGAAACAGGAATCCAGAGATCAGTCTAGTAGAGGCAGTAAACAGGATCAGGAACCAGAAGGGAAGTCAGCCAGGCAAAAGTCTTTACCAGGAAAACACAGCAGAGAGCACCCGGTTATGTAGACCAGGTGAAGGCACAGGAGATCTGATCCAGGCAGTTTAAATAGCCAGCAGGGCTAGCTGAGGAACAGGAAATGAAGACCAGGTGAGTCACTGTGGAATGAAGAGCACTGGCAATTACCCGACAGCTGAGAACTGAGCTCTGAGAAGGAAGGGCTGAGCCCAGCCCCAACAGTACCCCTCCTCAATGACCCCTCCCCCTCAGTGGGCCACCAGGTTTGAGGGGAAAACGTCCATGGAAAGCATGAAGGGGGACAGGAGCATGTACGTTCAAGGATGAGCATTCCTCTGGACCGTACCCTTTCTAATGAACCAGGTACTGTATGCAGCCATGGAACCTACAGGAATCAATAATAGAGTGTATTTCATACTCCTCATGGTTCACAACCTGAACTGGGTGTGGATGTGGTACCGAGGTGGTGAAGCAGTTGCATACCAAAGGTTTTAATAAGGAGACATGAAATACATTAGAAATACACATATTAGAAGGAAGGTCTAACCGTGGTGCCAGTTTAAGTGAGGGAACACGGAGTCCGAGGTTGCGAGATGACAGCCAGAACCTGTCACCCACTTTGGTAGGAAGGTGCAGGTCAGTATGGAGTCTGTACCCATCATTGGCACGTCATAAGGACTCTGTACCCAAGTGGAGTGAAGACCACGGAGATGCTCCTCCAATGCAAGGATACTCTGAGGAACAAATGAGTCAGGCAACATGGATGGTTGGAAACCATAATTCACCATGAATGGAGACAATCAGGAAGTGGTATTGACGCCACTATTGTGAGAAAACTCCACCTAAGGTAATAGGTCTGACCAGTTGTTATGGTGGTCAGAAATGTTGCAACGTAAAAACTGCTCCAAGGATTGGTTGGCTCATTCAGCGACCCCATTGGACTGCGGGTGACATGCAGAGGAGAAGAAAAGCTGAATTCCCAACTGAGCACAAAAGGACACAAACTGGCTACCCCTGTCCGAGATAATAACCTTGGGTATGTAAGTGAAGGATCTCCTGAGAAAAAATGGAAGCCAGTTCTTTTGATGTGGGCAACAGCTTAAGTGGAATACAATGAGACATTCTTAATTGTGAAGTGATTGAGACCCCTATAATCAATACAAGGTCTCAGTTCACCTCTCTTCTTTTTCACAAAGAAGAAACCAGCACCAGCAGGAGACGAGGATTTATAGATGAATCCTTGAGAAACTGCATCGGCAACATACTCCTCCATGGCTTTGTCCTCCGAGACAGACAAAGTGTAAACCCGGCCACGAGGGGGTATGGCACCAGGTTGAAGGTCAATTGCGCAATCATACAACTGGTGTGGAGGCAAACTACCGGCTTGACCTTTGTCAAAGACATCACTAAATTCGCAGTATACCTCCGGCAGGGAGGAGAGTGAAGAGGTGCACAAGACCTTAGCCACTTTCTGAAAACATGTCTTCCTGCATTGTGGCGAGCAGGGAAGAACCTCTGCATAAAGCCAATCAAAAAAGGGGCTGTGCCTGTGTAACCAGGGATAACCAATAACCACCGGGAAATGAGGTGAGGAAATGACTTGGAATTGGATTATCTCATGGTGAAGAGCCCCTATGGCCATGGTCAATGGAGCAGTCTCATGAGTCACATGGGCAGGTTGTAGAGGTCTCCCATTATTGCCTCAATGGAGTGGCACGAAGCTGTAGCAGAATCGAGTGCTTAGACACATAGGCACCAACTATGAACAGGCCTGCAGCCCCAGAGTCGATTAGAGCCTGTATTTCGATGGACGACTCAGACCAAGAAAGGGTCACCTGAACCAGGGGCTTATCCTTCTGGATAACTGGGGACGTAACTACGCCACCTAAGTTCTGTCCTCTACAAGACCTCAGGTGCAAGCGTTTTTCCCGGATGAGTAGGACAAGACTTCAGGAAGTGACCTGCCTGGCCACAAAAAAGACAGAATCTCTCCCTCCTCCTAAAGGCCCTCTCCTCAGTAGAGAGATGTGTGAACCCAACTGCATGGGTTCTACCTCATTGGCAGACTCGGTACCAGGAAGTATGGGAGGCAAGGGTGGGACTGCAAAGCACGGAGCCAAATGTACAGGAGGCTTCCACAAGTGCTCCTTAAAGGGAGGTCTCTCTTGGAGTCTGGCGTCAATGAGAATGATAAACGTGATCAACTTCTCCAGCTCAGTGGGTATTTCTCGAGCTGCTATCTCATCTTTGATGGTATCCGAGAGACCATGAGAAAAAGCAGCCACAAGGGCCTCATCATTTTTCCAAGCAACCTCTGCTGCCAGAGTATGAAATTCAATGGCATAATCGGCAACAGTTCTAGTACTCTGATGGACAAAAGGCTATTGGCAGCAGAAGTGGAGGGTGTGGGAAAGTCAAATACCCTTTTAAAGGAAGCCACAAACTCTGGGTAACTCAGGAGGACAGGATTTTGCATCTCCCATAGAGGGCTTGCCCAGGCCGAGGCTCTCTCAGAAAGCAAAGAAATCACAAAGCCTACTTTGCTTTTATCCGTGGGAAACGCCTGGGGCAGCATCTTAAAGTATATCCCAATCTGGTTGAGAAACCCTCTGCATTGAACTGGATCACCCCCAAATCGCTGGGGAAGCAGAGCGGAACCAGACATACCTCTAGACTCCTTTCACATTGTATCACCACCGGCGTCAGCGGTAAAGCGGCGCCTTTTTTTAGCGCCACTTTAGAGTCGTTTTAGCAGCGCTATTTGGCCACTAGCGGGGCTGTTTTTACCCCCTGCTAGCGGCCGAAAAGGGGTTAAATCCGCCCGAAAAATGCTGCCGGTATCGCAGTGCTGCCCCATTGATTTCAATGGGGAGCAGCAGTGGAGGAGCGGTGAGTTCACCGCTCCTTCACCGCTCCAAAGAAGCTGCTGGCAGGACTTTTTCTGATGCCCTGCCAGTGCACCGCTCCAGTGTGAAAGCCCTCGGGCTTTCACACTGGAGTGAATGGAGCAGCTGTTTTAGGGCGGTTTGTAGCATTTTTAACTATATAGCGCCTGCAAAACGCTCCAGTGTGAAAGGGGTCTTATAGAGGGAATATTTGAGGAGGGTGCCTGCGCAGAGGCTCGAACAGCAGCAGGGACAGCCTACAACACAGGTTGAACCGGAACAGCCTCAGCGGGAGGATCCAGGTGAGCAGTGCGAATCAGGAGCATCCGTAACGCTATGGCAACCTGATCCATGCGGTGATCCTGCTCATCCAATCTGGAAAAAATATTACCAATATAAGTTGATTACTCGCATGCTCTGAATTCATGTCCTTCACCTAGTGTCAGGAACCATAAATCAGATTGAGAAAGAAGTGCAGTAAAAATCACACTTTTTAATAAAATGGTAAAATGGTACAAACAGGACAATCGTAGTCAAAACATAGCCAGGGTTTGTAACCAGAGCAGGTAGTCGTAACAAGCCAGTGAAACAGGAATCCAGAGATCATCATAATAGAGGCAGTAAACAGGATCAGGAACCAGAAGGGAAGTCAGCCAGGCAGAAGTCTTTATCAGGAAAACACAGTAGAGAGTATCCGGATATGTTTACCAGGCGAAGGAACAGGAGATCTGATCCAGGCAATTCAAATAGCCAGCAAGGCTAGCTGAAGAACAGGAAATGAAGACCAGGTGAGTCACTGTGGAATGAAGAGTACCGGAAATTAACCGACATCTGAGCACAGAGCTTTGAGAAGGAAGGGCTGAGCCCAGCCCTGACAACCTGATGCAGATGTCGCTGGCTAAGTGTTTTTGGGATGTGGAATCTCTGCAGGACTTCTAGGCTGCCTAGCATTGTGGTTGTTGATTTCATCTGGAAGAATTTTTTTTGGGTAGGTTTCATGGGCACAATTAACACCCAAAGAAAGACCAATTTTTCCGCACCTGTTTGACAGGTGCATATCATTTGAATTTTTGACAGAAAGGCCAGTTCTTGCTTTCATCAAGAGTACCTCTATAGGGTTACAGTGTGAAGGCGCCACCGACACCCAAAGACCAATTTTTCAGCAACTGATTGACAAGTGCAAATCAATTTTTCCGCACCTGTTACTTCTTTCCAAAGTCTGTGGAAGAGACCCCAGAATTTATCCAAAAAGTCTCTAACCTTGTTCCCAGTGCACTAAATTGTGGCCTCATCATACAAACTGGCTCTGCAAGCTGCTGCTTAAAAAATAAAGAAAGCTTGCAGGAAAAATGTCATTTTTTTGGCTTTATAAATGCAATCATTGCTGCAGCGGCTTCTATACACAGTGCAGATGTGCCACTTTGCAGGTAGACTAAGGGGACCCCCCCCCCCCCATGCATGTTGAAAGGATTTTTTCATATTTATGCTTTCACTATGAACCTTGCAAGAAAGCATAAATTGGGATAAAATCCTAGGAACAAAGAACACGAAGGAGAGATGGGTTTGCTTTACGAGCATATTAAATAAGGGCATTAGCCAATGCACCCCATTGGGTAATAAATTTAAAAGAGTGAACCAAGGTCCTGGATGGCTTAACTCCAATGTAAAAATGCATATAAAAGCAAAGGAGAAGGCCTTCAAAAAATTCAAAGGTTGAGGGATCATCATTAGCATTCAGACTTTATAAAGAATGCAAAGACACATAGTGGAGGAGAGCAAAAAAATCCCAAGAAACTCTTTAGGTATGTAAACAGTAAAAAAGGGAGGACAGACCATATTGTCCCCATAAAGAATGAGGAAGGACATCTGGTTACAAAGGATGGGGAGATGGCAAAGGTATTGAATTTATTATTCTCCTCAGTTGTCACGAGGGAATCGGGGGCTTCAGTAACCAAAACTGCAGTGTTTATTCTCATGACACATCACAGGAAGCACCTCCATGGTTAACAGAGGACAGAATAAAAAATTAGACTTGGGAAACTTAACATTAATAAATCACCGGGACCAGATGGCTTGCACCCGAGAGTACTTGGGTAACTCAGTCAAGTAATTGTCAGACCATTGTTCCTAATTTTTACTGAATTCATGAAGAATAATTCTTGCCAAACCAATCTATTAACCTTCTATGAGGAGGTAAGTTGCCATCTAGATAAAGGAAGGCCCGTAGACATGGTGTATCTGGATTTTGCAAAAGCATTTTTTTTTTTTAACAATCAGGAGTGCTTTATTGAAAAGTATAAAATGCAGTACAGAAAAAGGAAAAAGAGGTTAAATAAAACGGTACAGGTGTATGCAGGTACATGTAAAAAATGGATCATATAATAGAGTATAGGTGAACTCTTACTCACATAAGATTTAACATGCTGTATCCAATGCAGTTATATAAACACATTTAGTAGTGGATTGTTGAACATAGTTGGTAAGCCTGTCAGGCTTGTCATTACAACAATAGGTAAGGAGTCATGAGGGCGTCTACTAAACCAGATAGGGAAGCGTGTAATAGTTTAGTTACATCCTTATTGCGACATTACCACAGGGTCATCCATCCCCTCCCTCCCACAACCCAGTGACCCGAGACCCAGCCGAGAGAAGCTGAGGGCAGTATCATCCACCAGTCCATGGTAGCCAGACCTTGTCGAACTTCCAGGGGCATCCCCGACTAATATACGTTAGCCTATAGAGGGGCAAAGCAGTATTAACCCTCTTTTCCCAGGAGGAAAGGGTCGGAGGGTTAGCCGAGTTCCAGCCAGCGAGGATCTCCTTCTTAGCATAATAGCAGAGGAGTGAGATTAGAATTTTGCTATGATGTGTCCTTTGTTCATCCTCGTGTATTCCCAAGAGGGCTAA
The DNA here is from genome assembly GCA_037952925.1 of Lithobates clamitans. Classification (NCBI taxonomy): domain Eukaryota; kingdom Metazoa; phylum Chordata; class Amphibia; order Anura; family Ranidae; genus Lithobates; species Lithobates clamitans. Next base: position 2,161,122 of record JBBGZY010000224.1, read on the forward strand.
CTCAGGTGTTTTTGGAACAGATAGGTCCATCCTAACATTCAAATGATCATACACTCCCAACCAGAACTTTGATAATGCAGGACAGTCCCAAAACATGTGCATATACGTGCCTACTTGAGTTCGACATCTAGGACAATGTGGATCCCTATCAGGGTATATTTTGGATAGTCTCGCCGGTGTGAAGTAGACCCTATGAAGAAATTTGATTTGTGTCAGTTTGTCTCCGGCTGATATTACCAGTTTGGGGCCTTGTTCCAGACAGGTTTCCCAGTCCTCCCTCTCCAAACTGGGAATATCTGATTTCCAGGCATTCCACAGCCTGTCCATCTTGGGTATCTCCCTAGGGAGGAGCGTGGTATAAATGGCTGACAGTGGCTTTGTTAAGTCACTGCTAGAAAGCAGATCCTCCAACTGGTCTAATTGTAGGAGAGGAGGGGTGGGAAATTGTGCCCTAGTCGCGTGACGCAGCTGTGCGTATCGGAAAAACATCCATCCCGGGAATCCGTATGTCCTTGACATAAGGGCAAAAGACATCAGTTCCCCATTGGGCATAATGTCTCTGAGGGTTTTGATTCCGAATTCCGCCCAGAGCTGAGGATCAGGTATTGTGCGGAAATGGGGCAACTGAGGGTTTCCCCAGAGAGGCTGAACAGGCGCCCAACGCCCCGCAAGGGAGAACCTCCTTCTAGCCATCCTCCACACTTGAAGTGTTGCTCTGGACGGAGCAGGAAGCTCCTCGTATGCCCCTGCCCCCCTAAAAACCAAGTTTTGCAGGTCTTGTATAGATCCCAGATGCGCCGCCTCCGCGCAGACCGCGGCATTGGAACGTTTCCCCTCAAACCACCAGTACACCGTCACCAGCATCGCCGCCCAATAATACAGTTTGAAGTTGGGAAGGGCAAGTCCCCCCATCTGGGTCGGTAATTGTAGGGTGGATTTGGCTAACCTTGGAATGGCTCCATTCCAAATAAAGGAGATAATTTGTTTGTCTATTTCCCGAAAGAAAGATGCAGGTAGCCAAATCGGGCTATTTCTAAAGAGGTAAGTAAATTTGGGTAGAAGCATCATCTTTAGAATATTTATACGTCCTAGTAAGTTAAGTGGCAATTCAGACCATGCGCGACATCTTTCTTTAAGGAGACGGAGCAGAGGAAGCAAGTTTAAATTATAGTATTGGGCAGTGTCCCTGGATACCCGGACCCCCAGGTACTTGAAGTCTGAGACCCACTGTAGAGGCGTACCTCTCGCCGCATCAGGGATCCCACCATCCAGAGGGAACAGGACTGACTTAGACCAGTTTATACGAATCCCCGATGCGTCCCCAAATCTGTCGAAAATGTCCAAGGCAGCCAGCAAAGATGGTCCTGCATCATTCAAATAGAGCAATGCGTCATCCGCATATAGGGATATTTTCTCCTCCAATCTACCAATCTGCAGCCCCCTGACATCCGAAGATTCTCTAACTAATATCGCTAAGGGCTCCAAGGCGAGAGCGAATAAACTAGGCGACAACGGGCACCCCTGGCGAGTGCCTCTGTGGAGTGGGAAGGGATCAGAGACTCTATTGTTGGTGCGTACCCTGGCTCTCGGTGCTCGGTATAGCAACTGGATCCAACGGAGAAAGCCAGGGCCAAAACCAAATCTCCCTAGTACTTCCCAAAGATAGTCCCACTCCACAGAGTCAAACGCCTTTTCAGCATCCAGGGAGGCGATCACCCTACTCCCACAGTTTTTATGAGTAATGGACAGGTTCAAGAAGAGGCGTCTAATATTAATATCTGTCCCCTTACCCGGCATAAAGCCAGTCTGATCATCATGAATCAATGTCGATATAACTGATGATAAGCGAGTGGCAAGGATCTTGGCCAAGACTTTCATATCCACATTAAGTAGTGAGATGGGCCTGTATGACGCGCATTCCTGGGGGTCCTTGCCCTGTTTATGGATCAATACAATGACCGCCTCCTCCATGGACTCCGGGAGAGCACCCCCATCAACCAGCCCAGCAAAAAGGGATGTGAGTTTGGGTGCAAGGAGCTCCACATTTTGAGAGTAGAACTCTGTAGGGAGTCCATCCGCCCCAGGGGTCTTTCCTATCTGTAGACCCCCGATAGCAGTCTGGACCTCCTCTAAGGAGATATCCTTATCCAACATTGCCCTATGTTCGTCAGACAGCGTAGGAAATGGGACACTGTTTAAGTACTCCTGCAACAGCAAAGGGTTGTCACTAGCTCTAGAAGCGTATAGATCCCTGAAGTAACAGGAGAACCTATCATTAATGTCCTCTGGTAAGGTCAGCAGTTCCCCACTATCACTCCGTACCCCAGCTATATGTGTAGTACCCAATTGTCCATGTGCTAGCCAGGCTAACAATCTACCATTTTTATTACCGTATTCAAATATCCTCTGTGTAGCGTGTAACATAGATTTCTTAGTTTGTTCAACATTAAATAAGGAGAGTTCCCTCAATGCCCCCTGCCATGTGTAGTAGTTTGGTTCAGAAGGGGCCCTTACATAGGCTGCCTCACACTGCCCCGCCACCTCCTCCAGCTTCTCCAGGGACCGGGCGGCCTCCCTCTGCATAGAAGATATACGGGATATATATTCCCCCCTAACCCAGGCCTTGAAAGTATCCCAGAGGGTCTGTGGGTCCGCCGACTCCCTATTTCTCAACCAAAAACCACAAATGGCTTCCGGCATTACCTCCTGGATCCTTTCATCTAGCGCCCAGAATCTAGATAAACGCCAAAGCCTTGGACCTGATGATCTGCCCAGGGAGATGACAAGACTGAGAGGAGCATGGTCTGATATGCCCCGTGGCAGGTGTTTGATCTCTCTTGCCCAGCAGAGTGCAGCTCTAGAGACGTATGCCAAATCTATTCGGGACAGAGCTCTGTGTGAGGCTGAGTGGCAAGTATATTCTCGATCCCTGGGGTGAAAAAATCGCCACGCATCCGTCAGAGCAAAAGTAGTCGCCCAGCTCTGCAGCTCCGACGAGGTGCGGGCCCCGGGGTTGAGTCTATCCACCGCCTGGGAGGGTACTAAATTAAAATCTCCAAAAATAAAAACTTCGTGAGTATGGTATCCCATAACAATCTGCATAATCTCATATAGAAGTTGGACTCTCGCAGGAGGGGGGAGATACAAGCCCACCAATACCATCCGTTTGGAGTGAACAGACATATGTATAATCACATATCTACCTTCAGTGTCAGTTTTAACATCAAGGATCTGAGATGGGAGGGATCTGCGGATCAACACGCTCACTCCCCTGGCATAACCGGAATAAGTAGAGTGGTAATGCGTCCCCACCCAGGCCTTTTTTAACCCAAGAATTTTGGATCCCACCAGATGCGTCTCTTGTAAGATACATACGTGAGGCACGTACTTTTGTATATACTTAAAGACAAGAGATCTCTTTATGGCTGAATTTAAGCCTCTGACATTCCACGAAATAATAGATATGTCAGTCATCTAACCAAATCCAAAAGTATAGCGTGTCGGATCCACAAGTCCCACCCATCCCCCAATTCTGCACAAACACCAATACCTCCGCTCCGTTCAGCATTCTGAGAGCATGTACTCTGTACAGAAGCAAAACCAACTGCAATTCAACAGTCATCTGATATAATGATAGAAGGCATATGAGCCCCGTTGTGACAAAAGCAACTCCTTTATTTAGTGAACTAGCACATCTGATTCCCCTGTATCTGCAACGGCAGAAAACTCCCTTCCCTCCCCCACACCCCCTTGAAACTGGTGATGTGTAGATTCCCATAAAACCCAACTATTACAACCGTAAAAGGGGCGTGAACTTAGATACGGTGAAGTTGTCTAGCCAGACAACAGAGATGCTGGACGTCAATTGAAAATGTAGAATTCAATTCTCCTGAACTATTGCAGGGGCACATAGCTTAGTTACAGTATAAATGTACCGGGCTCCAACTCTCCCACCCAGTTACCAGCAAAAAACATTTCCTGAGTTTATAAGCATCATTTCTCCTGAACTATCACAGGGGCACATTTCTTAGTTACAAAAGACTGAGGTTCTAATCATATTAACCATTAACCCAAACGCTTGCAAGTGTAATATTCGTTATAGCGATTCATTGCTCATGTGTAGCCCCAAGGGCTCTTTTCTTAGGTAACCAATGAGACTCTTATGCTCATACATTCAACACTCATACAGTATCAAAAAACTATAGGTGATTATAGTAGTCATTTCTCCTGATCTATTGCAGGGGCACGTTTCTTAGTTACAACCTAGGGCTCCGGGCCCACTCATTTTTTACCTAAACCCTAACACAAATAATAATAGTAATAATAACACCAACATAAATTAAACGAAAATCTTCTCCTAGTGAGTTGCAGGGGCGAACATCATGGTTAAAGTACTGAAACGCCAAGCTTGTTCACTCACAGCTCACCAACCAGTCCAGTGAATTAAATTGAGGTGATAATTTCTCCTGGAATATCACAGGGGTACATGGCTTGGGTCCGGCTCTGGCGGGTTCTGTTCTTTGAGCCCGGACTGAGATGCTGGTGCTAAAGGAAATGCGTCCGGTGGGAGTCCTACAGTGTGGCCAGCGAAACAGCATCAGGCGTGAGTTGATATAGTGTGGAGGGCCATCTGCGGTTGGAAAAGCCGACAGGTTGATCCTCTTCTTACCCAGGTGTGCAGCAAAAGTTTTCGATCTTCCAAAGCGAATCAGTAGACTGTAGTTATAAGGCACCAAGAGCATGTACCAGAGTCACTAATATGTAGAGGCAGTCCCCAAACGAGCTCAAAGGAAAATATAAGGATCTAGGACTTTAATGGAGCTGTGGCAAGGTCTCTAGCCAGGTGGCCGCCTCACGAGGAGATGTAAAAAACTTCACTGACTCCCCGTCTTGCACCCGCAGTCTGGCCGGGAAAAGTATACTGTACTTGATGTTCCGTGCCCGCAATGACGCTTTGACTTGGTCGAACGACCTGCGTAGTTTTTGTGTCTCCACAGAATAGTCCGGGAAGAAAAGTAGGTTGGCATTCTGAAATTTAACCTCGCCAGCCCTGCGCGCCTCCCTCAGAACAGCATCCCGGTCCCTGAAGTTAAGCATTCGGAATATTAGGGTGCGGGGGTGAGAGCCCGGTGGACCGGGAACAGGGGGAATCCGATGTGCGCGCTCCACAGTGTAGAAGGGGGAAAACTGCGCAGCTGGGAGCAGTGTCTTCAACAGCTCCTCCACAAAAACCGTGGGATTCTTCCCCTCAGCCCCCTCTGGTAGGCCTACGATCCGAAGATTGTTTCTTCTGTTCCGGTTCTCGGAGTCGTCCACCTTATATTCCAAGGCGCGGACTTTAGTCTGCAATGTGCGGATAGATGCAGCATGGTCTGTAACCGCATCCTCCGCGAGGCCTACTCGCTCCTCCACCTCAGTCACTCTCGACCGGAGCTTGTCCTGATCCTGCCGAATCAGGCCAATATCCAGCTGCACAGACTCGATCTTGCTGGTCAGGGCAGCCTGGCAGGAAGCAATCGCAACCATTACCTCCGGGAAACCAATCTGTTCTGTTTCAGTCTGGTGCACGGCCTCGGTCTGCGACGCCATGTTGGATAGCCGGCGGGACGGGTTAGCCACGCGGTTGTTCACAATTGGGGCTGTAGCGTCCAGGTCCCGCGGGAAACGAAGCTTTTTGGCCCGCTGCCGTGTTCTGTATGGCATTCAGGTTATTTGTGTGTAATCTCTTCCCCAAACAAGAGCCAGGAAACAGGATTTTAGGTATTCTTCCAGCAGAGCTCTGGAACACACGTCCTCCTAGGTTGCCATCTTGGCCACGCCCCCTCCCCGTATACTGTTGCAAAAGCATTTGACACAGTTCCCCATAAACGTTTACTGTACAAAAAAAGGTCCATTGGCATGGGACATAGGGTGAGTACATGGATTGAAAACTGGCTACAACGGCGAGTACAGGGGGTGGTGATAAATGGGGAGTACTCGTAATGGTCAGGGGTGGGTAGTGGGGTCCCCTAGGGTTCTGTGCTGGGACCAATCCTGTTTAATTTGTTCATGAATGACATGGAGGATGGGGTAAACAGTTCAATCTCTGTATTTGCGGACGATACTAAGCTAAGCAGGGCAATAACTTCTCCGCAGGATGTGGAAACCTTGCAAAAACATCTGAACAAATTAATGGGGTGGGCAACTACATGGCAAATGAGGTTCAATGTAGAAAAATGTAAAATAATGCATTTGGGTGGCACAAATATAACTGCAAACTATACACTGGGGGGAGAACCTCTGGGGGAATCTAGGATGAAAAAGGACCTGGGGGTCCTAGTAGATGATAGGCTCAGCAATGGCATGCAATGCCAAGCTGCTGCTAACAAAGCAAACAGAATATTGGCATGCATTAAAAAGGGGATTAATTCCAGAGATAAAACGATAATTCTCCCACTCTACAAGACTCTGGTCCGGCCGCACCTAGAGTATGCTGCCCAGTTCTGGGCACCAGTCCTCAGGAAGGATGTACTGGAAATGGAGCGAGTACAAAGAAGGGCAGCAAAGCTAATAAAGGGTCTGGGAGATATTAGTTATGATGAAAAGTTGTGAACACTTAACTTATTCTCTCTGGAGAAGAGACGCTTGAGAGGGGATATGATTTCAATTTACAAATACCGTACTGGTGACCCCACAATAGGGATAAAACTTTTTTGTGGAAGGGAGTTTAACAAGACTTGTGGCCACTCATTAAAATTAGAAGAAAAGAGGTTTAACCTTAAACTACCTAGAGGGTTCTTTACTGTAAGAGCGGCAAGGATGTGGGATTCCCTTCCACAGGCGGTGGTTTCAGTGGGGAGCATCGATAGTTTCAAGAAACTATTAGATAAGCACCTGAACGACCACAACTTACAGGGATATACAAGGTAATACAGACTTTTTTTCGACCTCACCTACTATGTAACTTTAAGCATCAGTAAATTACTGCTCATTTAAAAATGACATTTTTTTACAAACTTTTTTTCATTGATACTTGTCCCCAGGGCCCTCATAACCACTGTATGCCCAATTACTTGCATATACAGTAAGCCTTCAAAATGGGCATTTTTGATTTTTACAGTTCAGGTCCCATAGACTTCAATGGGTTTCGTTATTCGGTTGCGAACTTTCTGGTGGTGCAAACTGAACAGGGGGTCGTTCAGCCTATCCCTAATGCCCAGCTATTAGCATCCCTTTTTTTTTTTAAATGGCTTTAATATCACTTTAAGGTCATTTTTAGATAATAGGTAATTTTGATCTTTCTTTCCATAACTAGATCACCTATGACCAGTAAAAACCTTATACTGTTTAACAGTTTCTACATTACTTATTCTAGAGCCCCTTAGCAATCATAGAGGTTCTTCAACATCATTGTGGAAATCCATCCCTGGACTCATTAATACTTCATAAATCCTTTGCTGTAAAATCAGCAATTCAAGTACTTAGAATTAAAAATGTATAAAAATAAATATTGTATAATTTCCCTCCAGGACTGCATGATGGCAGTGGTGCATCCATGCCGATTGTTGACATCTAACTAATTTTATCATCTGTACATTTATTTAAAGCTTTAGATGTCTTTTTTTAACAATGTTTTTTCATTTTTATGAGCTAGCCTTATAAAAGATCTTTGAAATCACTTAGCATGCACATTTAGTATTTAATATATTCAGCTACCTATAGGCTGTATAGTTACATAGTTAGTCAGGATGAAAAAAGACACAAGTCCATCTAGTTCAACCATTAAAAAATATATCATACAATCCCATATACCCAATCCTATACCCACAGTTGATCCAGAGGAAGGCGAAAAAAAACCCAGAAAAGCAGGATCCAATTTGCTACAGCAGGGGAAAAAAATCCTTCCTGATCCCAGAGAGGCAATCGGATTTTCCTTGGATCAACTTTACCTATAAATGTCAGTACCCAGTTATATTATGAACATTTAGGAATGAATCTAGGCCTTTCTTAAAACAATCCACTGAGCTGGCCAGAAACACCACAGGAGGGAGTCTATTCCACATTTTCACAGATCTTACTGTGAAGAAACCTTTCCGTGTTTGGAGATGAAATCTCTTTTCCTCTAGATGTAAAGAGTGCCCACTTGTCCTCAGTGTTGACCTTAAAGTGAATAACTCAACACCAAGTTCACTTTATGGACCCCTTATATATTTTTACATGGTAATCATATCCCCCCTTATCTCCTCTTCTCAAGAGTGAATAAATTCAGTTCCTCTAATCTTTCCTCATAGCTGAGCTCCTCCATGCCTCCTATCAGTTTGGTTGATCTTCTCTGCACTTTCTCCAGTTCCCCAATATCCTTTTTCAGAACTGGTGCCCAAAACTGAACTGCATAGCACTTGTATAGCACTGGTTTATCTCAGCCAACAGAGAAAAAGTAGGAACTTGTGATGTCCATTGATTCAGAATAGTGGCAATGCCCAGAAAAAAACACCCAGAAAACTGGGAATAACAAACACTACACACAAAGTTGAAGCTGAAAGTGAGGACAAGGTTATTTGAACTTCTTTAACCTTCCAGCAAACTTTCTCCTTTTTTATTGATACTGTATCTACAGTATTTTCCATATAAAGTTAAAGCCCATCTCCAGGGAAAGGAAATATGCTCCCTTGCAATGAGGACAATAAGGTCTACAAGGCTGCAAACAGGTCCTGCAAAGGGAAAGGAAATATGCTCCTTTACAATAGGGACTGCAAGGTCTAGGGGGCTGCAAAAGGTCTAGGTCTGGGGGATTTCATCAACAGTTGGAGCTCTCCTCTTCTCACCTACAATCTGGTAGTAGACTGTCCCTTGGCATCCTCACATCTACCGCAGGGCTATGTCTATCTGACTAATTAACTCAATGCTTATTAGGACACATGAAAATAATTATTTCCAATGTGGGAAGATTTTATTCTCCCTTCCTGTTTAGTCACTGTTATAAGGAGTGAGGGGTGATCTACCCAACAAGGACACAGTAAGCATTAAAAACCTGAAAGTTTTAACTGTATTCTACTCTTTTCAGAAAACAGCTGTCTGGCTTCTATGTTATATAAAGTATAAGCATCTCAGAGTATCTCACAAATCCCACACATGCCCTTAATGCAAATGTTTTCTATAAAAGTACATTTATTCTGCAAACCACAGACCATAAACAAAGCATCAAAATATAACAGCATAGTCATAGCAACCAGCTGGACTATAGTTTTTACTTATGTGGGTAAAGAAAGAAAACAAGTGGTCTGGAATACAAAAATGTAGACATTCGCTCAAGCTCTAGCATTTGCAAACATGTATTTTAGGTTGAGTTGACATGAATGTATTTTTTAGATCCTGACTTAATGGATGCTTAAAATACTAGCACAATACACAGCAGAATGTTTGGCAGAGTATTATGTAGTTATTTAACAATAAAGTGTCAGTCAATAGAAAACTCATACTTTAGTTTTCTATAGATATTTGGGCCTAGATTACACTTGCTGCTGGGGGGCATAAAAATAGTCAGTTAAGCTACAGTTTTATTGTCCCCCATCACCCCCTTAAGCTGCAAAGGCAGCCAGATGGGGTTGTACACATGCTGCATGTCTACAGCAAAAATGATATCTTGCCCACTTTACGTGACCCATTCAAGTGACCCACTCAATAACCCTGCAACGGAATGCAATGTACATATTTGCAGAGCAGTGGTGAGGACTTTTGAGGGCGACAACAGGCAGAGATGTGGTGACATATACCTTTAGAGAGTTGAACCACCAGCCAAGTTCTTAAATCTCCCAGGGACTCTGAGTTATCTGCATTTTTGTTCCTGGGTCTGTACCCCTTCTGTGACCCTTATGAGGGGATCTCACACTTCCCAGTTTTTTTCTTTAATTGTAAATTATAGAGAATGCTGGAGAATGAGTTGGCTCATGCAAACGTGGATGTTGACACCTATACCTACCAGGTGGACAGGAACAGAAATGAAAACTATGGTAGGGAGATTCACTGCTGAAGTATCCAAAACATATAAAAGCCAGGGGTTTACCCAGTTCACCAGACTCCACTGACAACATTTTGGGCACTGACATTGCTAATATGTGCAGCCACTAGATGCCTATCGGCATAGGTGTGCACAACGGGTGTTCCTGGGCACACCCTAATCACTCCATGCACATTAGCATTATTGCTCTGTGGGTCAGCAGGAAGATGGGAAAGATCTCCCTCTTACTGGCCTATGCCATACGAGAAGGAGTTTACACACTTAGCTTGCACTGTGGTGGCAGGGAGATTAATGTGCCGGGGTCATATATATGTAGACACACACACACAAGGGATGGTCCCAATGTTCGAGTCGAATGTAAGTTTGACGTGAACATCGGGTGTTCGTTTGTTGGCCAATGGCCTTTGGCCAGTCATGGCTCAGGGGCTAAGTCCACGCCCCACACTATATAAGGCTACTACTTGATTTTACAGCAAAGGATTTATAGTGAATGAATGGAGATTAGGCAGGTAGTTAGTGTAGTGTGCAGTCAGTCAGTGTAGTTTATATATAATACAGTTCAGAGTATATAGTGCAGCTAGTGTAGTATATATTATACAGTTCAGAGTATATAGTGCAGTGTATATATATATATATATATATATATATATATATATATAACAGTTCAGAGTATATAGTGCAGTCCGTATAGTATATATAAGGCAGTTCATAGTATATAGTGCAGTCCGTATAGTATATATATAATAAGGTGCAGAGTATATAGTGCAGTCTGTATAGTATATATAAAACAGTTGAGAGTATATAGTGCAGTCCGTTTAGCATATATAATACAGTTCAGAGTATATAGTGCAGTTAGTGTAGTATATATAATACAGTGCAGAGTATATAGTGCAGTCCGTATGGTATATATAATACAGTTCAGGGTATATAGTGCAGTCCGTATAGTATATATATAATCAATAACGCCGCCCGATGGACTCGAAAAACCCCAAAGCACCCTCCCCACTTTGAGGGCATGTGGCCTGGTATGGTTCGGGGGGCGCTCGCCCCCCCATCCTGACCTCCAAGCTGCATGCTTGGTATAGTATGGATTCTGGGATTTTTTTTTTTTTTTTTGGCGTGGAGTTCCCCTTAATATCCATACCAGACCCAAAGGGCCTGGCATGGACTGGGTTGGGGGGGCCTTACGCCATTTTTTTCCTTGATTTTTCATCTATATTGCCGGGAGCCGGCAATACATTACAGCCGTGTGTTTAAATTACATTTTTTCCTTTAGAAATGTCAATATTGCTGCAGCACTGTTCTACACATCACACAGATGCGCCACTTTACAGGCAGACTAAGGGGACCCCCAGGCACGATATTTAAAGGAATATTTCATTTTTATTGTTTCATTTAAGCATTATTAAAATCACTCCTCCTGAAAAAACGATTGCTTTAAAAACTTTTTTTTTGCATTGATACAAAATACACCTTTGTTTCATTAGTTTTAATTCTAAGAATAAGAGCATTAAAGATACAACAATTCAACAGGTAGTGTGTTCCCCAATGGTGTTCGCACATACAGAAAGAATAACAATGAGCCCAAACATGGCTCCATTAACATTAAGTATGTATGATAATTGTTACAAATAAGAACATATATGAAATGTATTATATACCGTAAGTACAAATCACAGTGTATATAAACTTAGTAATAGGAAATAAAATAGAATTAACTAATCAAAACAGAAATGAAAACAAAGCAAAGTAAAACAGGGTGTCGGTTTCAGGGTATGGTCTGATTAGGTATATTTATGAAGAAAAGAAACTTATATAAAATATGTAACATTCTTAGTTAGCATATCAATATATATTGTATATCATGCTTTCAATGGTTCTTTGCCCATGAATTCCATAAGCCCCAGTAGTAGTTAAAGTGTTGTCTGCTACATAGTTACATAGTAGGTGAGGTTGAAAAAAGTCCATCAAGTCCAACCTATGTGTGTGATTATATGTCAGTATTACATTGTATATCCCTGTATTTGCGGTCATTCAGGTGCTTATCTAATAGTTTCTTGAAACTATCAATGCCCCCCGCTGAGACCACCGCCTGTGGAAGGGAATTCCACATCCTTGCCGCTCTTACAGTAACAAACTCTCTACGTAGTTTAAGGTTAAACCTCTTTTCTTCTAATCTTAATGAGTGGCCACGAGTTTTGTTAAACTCTCTTCTGCAAAAAAGTTTTATTCCTATTGTGGGGTCACCAGTAGGGATGAGCCGAACACCCCCCTGTTCGGTTCGCACCAGAACATGCGAACAGGAAAAAAGTTTGTTCGAACACGCGAACGTCTATGGGACACGAACATGAATAATCAAAAGTGCTAATTTTAAAGGCTTATATGCAAGTTATTGTCATAAAAAGTGTTTGGGGACCTGGGTCCTGCCCCAGGGGACATGGATCAATGCAAAAAAAAGTTTTAAAAATAGCCGTTTTTTCAGGAGCTGTGATTTTAATAATGCTTAAAGTCAAACAATAAAAGTGTAATATCCCTTAAAATTTCATAGCTGGGGGGTGTCTATAGTATGCCTGTAAAGGGGCGCATGTTTCCTGTGTTTAGAACAGTCTGACAGCAAAATGACATTTCGAAGGAAAAAACCCATTTAAAACTACTCGCGGGTATTGCATTGCCGACAATACACATAGAAGTTCATTGATAAAAACGGCATGGGAATTCCCCACAGGGGAACCCCGAACCAAAATTAAAAGAAAAAATGACGTGGGAGTCCCCCTAAATTCCATACCAGGCCCTTCAGGTATGGATATTAAGGGGAACCCCTGCCAAAATTTAAAAAAAAAATGACGTAGGGTTCCCCCTAAATTCCATACCAGACCCTTCAGGTCTGGTATGGATTTTAAGGGGAACCCCGCACCAAAAAAAAAAAACGGCGTGGGGTCCCCCCAAAAATCCATACCAGACCCTTATCCGAGCACACAACCTGGCAGGCTGCAGGAAAAGAGGGGGGGACGAGAGTGCGGCCCCCCCCTCCTGAACCGTACCAGGCCACATGCCCTCAACATTGGGAGGGTGCTTTGGGGTAGCCTCCCAAAACACCTTGTCCCCATGTAGATGAGGACAAGGGCCTCATCCCCACAACCTTGGCCGGTGGTTGTGGGGGTCTGCGGGCGGGGAGCTTATCGGAATCTGGAAGCCCCCTTTAACAAGGGGACCCCCAGATCCCGCCCCCCCTGTGTGAAATGGTAAGGGGGTACTTACCCCTACCATTTCAATAAAAAACTGTCAAAAATGTTAAAAATGACAAGAGACAGTTTTTGACAATTCCTTTATTTAAATGCTTCTTCTTTCTTCTATCTTCCTTCATCTTCTGGTTCTTCTGGTTCTTCCTCTGGCATTCTCGTCCAGCACCTCCTCCGCGGCCTCTTCTATCTTCTTCTCCTCGGGCCGCTCCGCACCCATGGCATGGGGGGAGGCTCCCGCTCTTCTCTTCTTCTTTTCTTCTCTTCTTCTCCTCTTCTCTTCTTCTCCTCTTCTCTTCTTCTCCTCTTCCCTTCTTCTCCTCTTCTCTTCTTCTCCTCTTCTCTTCTTCTCTTCTTCTCCTCTTCTCCTCTTCTCTTCTTCTCTTCTTCTCCTCTTCCCTTCTTCTCCTCTTCTCTTCTTCTCCTCTTCTCCTCTTCTCTTCTTCTCTTCTTCTCCTCTTCTCCTCTTCTCCTCTTCTCCTCTTCTCTTCTTCTCTTCTTCTCCTCTTCTCCTCTTCTCTTCTTCTCCTCTTCCCCTCTTCTCCTCTTCTCCTCTTCATTTTCTTCTCCGGCCGCTCCGCACCCATGCTGGCATGGAGGGAGGCTCCCACTGTGTGACGGTGTCTCCTCGTCTGACGGTTCTTAAATAACGGGGGAAGGGCCACCCGGTGACCCCGCCCCCCTCTGACGCATGGTGACTTGACGGGACTTCCCTGTGACGTCATGGGGAATGCCACAGGAAAGTCCCGTCATGTCCCGTGCGTCAGAGGGGGGCGGGGTCACCGGGTGGCCCCGCCCCCGTTATTTAAGAACCGTCAGACGAGGAGAAGCCATCACACAGCGGGAGCCTCCCTCTATGCCAGCATGGATGCGGAGCGGCCGGAGAAGAAAATGAAGGAGAAGAAGAGAAGAAGGAAGAAGAGAAGAAGATGAAGAAGAAGATGAAGAGAAGAGCGGGAGCCTCCCCCCATGCCATGGGTGCGGAGCGGCCTGAGGAGAAGAAGATAGAAGACGCAGCGGAGGAGATGCTGGACGAGAACGCCGGAGGAAGACCAGAAGAACCAGAAGAAGATGAAGGAAGATAGAAGAAAGAAGAAGCATTTAAATAAAGGAATTGTCAAAAACTTTCTCTTGTCATTTTTAACATTTTTGACAGTTTTTTAGTGAAATGGTAGGGGTAATTACCCCCTTACCATTTCACACAGGGGGGGGCCGGGATCTGGGGGTCACCTTGTTAAAGGGGGCTTCCAGATTCCGATAAGCCCCCCGCCCGCAGACCCCCACAACCACCGGCCAGGGTTGTGGGGATGAGGCCCTTGTCCCCATCAACATGGGGACAAGGTGTTTTGGGGGGCTACCCCAAAGCACCCTCCCAATGTTGAGGGCATGTAGCCTGGTATGGTTCAGGAGGGGGGCCACTCTCTCGTCCCCCCCTCTTTTCCTGCGGCCTGCCAGGTTGCGTGCTCGGATAAGGGTCTGGTATGGATTTTTGGGGGACCCCACGCAGTTTTTTTTTTTTTTTGGCGCAGGGTTCCCCTTAAAATCCATACCAGACCTGAAGGGTCTGGTATGGAATTTAGGGGGAACCCCACGTAATTTTTTTTTTTTAATTTTGGCCTGGGTTCCCCTTAATATCCATACCAGACCTGAAGGGCCTGGTATGGAATTTAGGGGGACTCCCACGTCATTTTTTAAATTTTGGTTCGGGGTTCCCCTGTGGGGAATTCCCATGCCGTTTTTATCAATGAACTTCTATGTGTATTGTCGGCAATGCAATAGCCGCGAGTAGTTTTAAATGGGTTTTTTCCTTCGAAATGTCATTTTGCTGTCAGACTGTTCTAAACACGGGAAACATGCGCCCCTTTACAGGCATACTATAGACACCCCCCAGCTACGAAATTTAAAGGGATATTACACTTTTATTGTTTGACTTTATGCATTATTAAAATCACTGCTCCTGAAAAAACGGCAGTTTTTAAAACTTTTTTTTGCATTGATCCATGTCCCCTGGGGCAGGACCCAGGTCCCCAAACACGTTTTATGACAATAACTTGCATATAAGCCTTTAAAATTAGCACTTTTGATTTCTCCCATAGACTTTTAAAGGGTGTTCCGCGGCATTCGAATTTGCCGCGAACACCCCAAATTGTTCGCTGTTCGGCGAACTTGCGAACAGCCAATGTTCGAGTCGAACATGAGTTTGACTCAAACTCGAAGCTCATCCCTAGTCACCAGTATGGTATTTGTATATTGAAATCATTTCCCCTCTCAAGCGTCTCTTCTCCAGAGAGAATAAATTCAGTGCTCGCCACCTTTCCTCATAACTAATATCCTCCAGACCCTTTATTAGCTTTGTTGCCCTTCTTTGTACTTGCTCCATTTCCAGTACATCCTTCCTGAGGACTGGTGCCCAGAACTGGACAGCATACTCTAGGTGCGGCCGGACCAGAGTCTTGTAGAGCGGGAGAATTATCGTTTTATCTCTGGAGTTGATCCCCTTTTTAATGCATATCAAGATTCTGTTTGCTTTGTTAGCAGCATCTTGGCATTGCATGCCATTGCTGAGCCTATCATCTACTAGCAACCCCAGGTCCTTTTCCATCCTAGATTCCCCCAGAGGTTCTCCCCCCAGTGTATAGATTGCATTCATATTTTTGCCAACCAAATGCATTATTTTACATTTTTCTACATTGAACCTCATTTGCCATGTAGTTGCCCACCCCATTGATTTGTTCAGGGAAATTTTCAATACCTAGGTTGAGAATCGCCAGAGCTGGGGAGGGTGGGTGAGGATCCCAGTTATCTCAGATATTGTACAAAGTAGTTTTTTCCAAAAACTGGATAAGTGCTTATAGGACCAAAAGATATGCATAAGTTGTCCCACCTCTCCACATCCTCTCCAGCATAGTGGAGATTGGGATACAAGATATCTAGAGACTCTATAAAGAATAAGGCACCACCTATAGACGATCTATTGGGATAGTTCCCAGTGGTTGGTACACTTAGAGGCCTGGAATATGGACTTGAAGGCAGACTGCCATTGGTTAGTGGTGAAGTCTTTCCCTAGGTCCTTCTCCTATTTTAAGTATGGGGTGAACTTATGGAATGTGAGTTTGTTTTGCAAGAGATTATAGAATAGGGAGGTACCCTTTACTGAGGGTGGGGAGTTATGGAGAAACAGTAAGCATTGTTTATGAACATATAATTATCAGGAGGTCAGTGAGTTTAAAAAGTGGGATACTTGAAGATACAAGTATTGATCAGTGGTCGGGATTTTGAATTTTTTTTGGAGTTGTGTAAATGGTTTGAGAGTATGGTCATTAAATACATTTTTAAGATATGGTATTCCCTTCCCCACCCATTTATGGAGAGATATGTGGGGAATGATGTACTCTGTGTAGCTGGGGGGTTAGCGAATAAAAGTCCTCCATGCTAACAACGATGCTTGGGTGGTGAGAGGTCGATTTTTTAAGGGGAGGGGTCTCCAATCATCAGCTAGTAGTAGGTTCCTGAGTGAGGTCGCAGGACAAGTGGACATCTCAATATCAATCCACATTTTGTCAGGAGAGAACCAATATTGGAGTTGAGAGAGTTGGGTTGCTATTAGGTAATCGTGAAGATCAACAATTCCCATGACTCCAGCATATTTATGCTTAAGCAACTGGGTATAAGAGCTGCTTCAAATTTTTCCACACACATTTTTTGAGTAGTGAGTTGAAAGCTAGTAAGTGTCCTTTTTAACAGGAATGAGGAGAGTCCTAAAAAGGTATTGTATTTGGGGTAGCAGCATAATTTTAACCACTTCAGCCCCAGGGGATTTTAACCCCTTCCTGACCAGAGCACTTTTTGCGATTCGGCACTGCGTTGCTTTAACTGACAATTGCGCGGTCGTGCGACGTGGCTCCCAAACAAAATTGACGTCCTTTTTTCCCCACAAATAGAGCTTTCTTTTGGTTGTATTTGATCACCTCTGCGGTTTTTATTTTTGCGCTATAAACATAAAAATGCGACAATTTTGAAAGAAAAAACACATAATATTTAACTTTTTGCTATAATAAATATCCCCAAAAAATATATAAAACACATTTTTTTCCCTCAGTTTAGGCCGATACGTATTTTTCTACATATTTTTGGTAAAAAAAAACAAAAAAAAACGCAATAAGCGAGTATTGATTGGTTTGCACAAAAGTTATAGCGTCTACAAAATAGAGGATAGTTTTATGGCATTTTTAATTTTTTTTTATTAGTAATGGCAGCGATCAGCGATTTTTTTCGTGACTGTGACATTATGGCGGACACATCGGAAATTTTGACACATTTTTGGGACCATTGGCATTAATACAGCGATCAATGCTAAAAAATTGCATTTATAAAAAGGAAAAAGGAAATACAGCGCTGTGTAGGATGAAGGTGTAAATAGCAGCCAACACAGCTATAGACTAAAAGCAATTTGTGTGAAAAAGTGTAGAGCTATTATACCAAATAAAATTTAAATTTAACCATAAAAAGGTAAAACACTACTAGAAGTGTACCCTACTATACAAAAGGGTACACATAAAGGTGCATAAAGGATTTACCTTAGTGAAAAAGGTGATTTATACTTAGATAAATAACTCATGCTAAATAAACAACACAATGTGTGAAAAATCAATCAATGAATGATCAACTATCAATAAAAGTAACTGAGTACAAGAATATAAACAATCGTACCACAATAAATAATATGTGAATATGAAGACCAAAGCCAGCAAGTATGTTTTAAAAAGTACATATAATTTTGACAAGTCCAAGGATGATCCAAAACACACTTATGCCCCGTACACACGGTTGTTATGCCTCCGACACACAAAGTTTGAGAGCAGGCTATAAAATTTTCTGACAACAAAATCCGTTGTTGGAATTTCTGATCGTGTGTACACAAATCCGACGCACAAAGTGCGACGCATGCTCAGAATAAATAAAGAGATGAAAGCTATTGGCTACTGCCCCGTTTATAGTCCCGACGTATGTGTTTTTTACGTCACTGCGTTCAGAATGATCGGATTTTCTGACAACTTTGTGTGACCGTGTGTATGCAAGACAAGTTTGAGCCAACATCCGTCGGAAAAAATCCTAGGATTTTGTTGTCGGAATGTCCGATCAATGTCCGACCGTGTGTACGGGGCATAAGACAAGTAATTGCACGGCGTTGATACTCCAAAGAACTGTGATATCAAATGGGCCACCATCAGTGAACAAAAGGAGGCTTACCAGATGTCGATGACCTGGAGAGGCTTACGCACCCCAAGTCATACAGGCTTGTAAGTCAACTGACTTGATGGGTACACCGGACTAAGCTGGCACGACAGATCTTGGGTCAAACCACCGACCGGCACAAACGTTTACAGACATCAAATTTGGAGATAGTATTCCAATAGGATAAAGGCTTCGTGTTCAAAAAGATGTCTGAGGAGCCCAAGCCATTGGTGAGTGCACAGTCCCAGGTGTCTCCTAGTCCCCAGGTGTCTCTTAGTCCAAGCTCCAGTGTCTGCAGGATCCCAAGAAGCACTGCTCACTTTCCTGAGGAACAGCCAAATTTGAAAGGAAATTCCAATACCTATAATTTAATAGTTAGCTATTATTAGTAAGTTATTATTTCAAATTTTTGGATTTTCGTTCTTTCGAATTTTCGGATTTTCCTTTCTTATTTTCGGATATTCGAATTTTTGGATTTCCGAATTTTCCGAATTTCTGAATTTTAGTATTTTCAAATTTTGGATTTCCGAATTTTCGAATTTACGAATTTCCAAATTTTCGAATTTACGAAAAAAACAAAAAACGAATGAAGCGAAGACAAAAACAGACAAATTTTTTGGCAGTGCACATGTCTAGGTGTCACGTACCTGGTGGTAGAGCCTGATATGCAGAGGGCAGCCTCTCTTACACCTCTGACTCGAGGCCCCTGGTAGAGCAGACAGGAGGCGCGGGAGTGCAGAGTCGCCCGAGTGCCTGGCATGATCGCTGACAGCAGAGCTAGACTGGAACTCCTAGTGGGACTGTGGAGGAACACCAACACAGCGGAAGACCAGGAACAGTGGTAAGCAGGAAGCTGGAACAGGCTGGTACTAGAACACCACAGGCTGAAGAGCAGATGCAGCTGCAGGTGAGATGGATGCTCCCAAAGGGTTGGAGAGAAGGCAGGTACAGGCAGGCCGAGTCATACACAGGCGGACAAGTCAGGAACTGATGCAGAGGCTGAAGCGGATCGGTAAAGGACTGGCAGCGAAGTAGCAGAAGGAGCAGGCAGGTGCAGAGTCAGGTTTTTATAGCGTCAGGTACCCCCATATATTACCTAATAAAGGTTTTAACCCCCTGATTGCCCCCTAGTTAACCCCTTCACCCCCTGCCACCAGTGATCACTGTATTAGTGTCATGGGTGACGCTGGTTAGTTCGTTTTTTTATAGCGTCAGGGCACCCGCCATATATTACCTAATAAAGGTTTAACCCCCTGATCACCCAGCGGGTGACATCAGTTCGGTTTTAGCATCAGTCAGGGTCTGCGTCGCCCCAGGCAGCATCAGATTAGTGCCAGTAGCGCTAAGACCCACGCACGCACCATACACCTCCTTTAGTAGTATAGTGTCTGAACGGATCAATATCTGATCTGATCACATGTATACTAGCGTCCCCAGTAGTTTAGGTTTCCCAAAAATGCTGCGTTAGCGGGATCAGCCCAGATACCTGCTAGCACCTGCGTTTAGCCTCTCCGTCCAGTCCAGCCCACCCAAGTGCAGTATCAATCGATTACTGTCACTTACAAAACACAAAACACATAACTGCACTGTTCACAGAGACAGGCCTGATCCCTGCGAACACTAACAGTTTTTTTGGTAGCGTTTGAACCAGTCACTGACAGTCAGGTGCTCTTTTTTCCTGTGAGTTTCACTAGTTGTACCAGTAAATTTAGAGGCCACAATGTCCAATCGAAGGTACACTAGTGAAGAGGCTTCCACGTTTCTGAGTAGTGGTCCCTGTCAAGGTCAGGCATACCCGACCCTGTTCTTCTGCTGTTGTTGAGGTGCAAGAACTGCAGGGCTCTCGTATGGAGCAGAGAACCAGTACTAGTACCACTGATCCTTCTGGTGAACTGGCAAGCATCAGCCGCCTAGTACACCTTGGTTGTAGTCAAACCAGCACTACAGTATCACGTGGTGACATGGCGACTCCCATAAGTGCAGTTCAAGCTGGTGAGCTGGCTAGCCCAACTTGTGTCCTGCAGCCACAAAGAAGACAAACACAGGCGAGCCCATAATGCCCTTCCTGATGAATTTGCCAATCTGAATTGGGAGCCCACCACTTTTGCAGCACCCGTACTTCCCCCAATCACTAGCCAACCTGGAATTCAAGTGGAAACAGTTGATTTACGTCACTTGATTTTTATTTGCTGTTTTTCACGGAAGATCTCTATAGATCTATTGTGGACCAAAGCAATTGGTATGCTGGTCAATTCATCATCGATAATTCCCAGTTGACCCTTGCCAGAGATTGGAGACTTATCATGGTCTCCAAATTTAAGACCTTTCTGGGCCTATCCCTCCTCAAGGGCATAATTGGCATTAATTAGCATTAATGAGTTCCTGATTACGTTTTCTGGCCACTTGTCATTCAAACAGTATCTTCCCAGCAAGCGTGCCAGATATGGGGTCAAGATGTATAAGCTCTGTGACAGGGCAACAGGCTATACATATAGTTTTATGGTTCACGTGGAGCCAGAGAACTGCTCAAACTACATAGGGAGCGCTGGTAAAATTGTGTGGAACTTGGTGTCACCCTTATTTGGAAAGGGGTACCATTTGTATGTGGACAATTTTTACACAAGTGTGCCACTTTTTAGTCACTTGTTTGATCATGGAATTGGCGCATGTGGCACTGTGAGATCTAATCGCCAGGGCTTACCCCAGCGGCATGTAGATTCCAGTCTTAGGCTGGGGGAGAGAGCCTGCTGGAGAAGTAATAATTTGCTCGCAGTGAAGTGGAGGAATTTACGGAATGTTTTTGTTCTGTCCTCCCTTCAAGCAGACACGACGGTCCAAATTCAAATGGCGACTGGTGTTGTGGAGAAACCCCTCTGTGTCCATGAATACAACCTTAATATGGGAGGGGTGGACCTCAACGGCCAGTTGATGGCTCCGTACTTAACCACTTGCCGACCGCCTCACGCCTATATACGTGAGCAGAGCGGCACGGGCAGGCAAAATCACGTACCTGGTATGTGATTGCCTTCCCGCGGGTGGGGGTTCCGATCGGACCCCCCCCCCGGTGCCAGCTGCGGTCGGCATTTGGCTGGGAGAGTTGAGAGACGAGGGGGAGGCCATCCGATCGTGGCCCCCCCTCGCGATCGCTCCCAGCCAATGAGAAACATCCCCTGCCTCTGTATAGTACACAGAGGCAGAGGATGTGATGTCATCTCTCCTCGGCTCGGGAGTTTCCGTTCCAGCACCGAGGGGAGATGACATGTAAGTAAGTGCACAACACAAACACACACAGTAGAACATGCCAGGCACACTAAACACCCCCGATCCCCCCCGATCGCCCCCTGATCCCCCCCCAATCACCCCCCCCCTGTCACAAACTGACACCAAGCAGGTTTTTTTTTTTTTTTCTGATTACTGCATAGTGTCAGTTTGTGACAGTTAGCAGTGGTAGGACAGTGAGTGTTAGCCCCCTGTAGGTCTAGGGTACCCCCCTAAACCCCCCTAATAAAGTTTTAACCCCTTGATCACCCCCCCTCACCAGTGTCGCTAAGCGATCATTTTTCTGATCGCTGTATTAGTGTCGCTGGTGACGCTAGTTAGGAACGTAAATATTTAGTTTCGCCGTCAGTGTTTTATAGCGACAGGGACCCCCATATACTATCTAATAAATGTTTTAACCCCTTGATTGCCCCCTAGTTAACCCTTTCACCACTGATCACCGTATAACTGTTACGGGTGACGCTGGTTAGTTCGTTTATTTTTTATAGTGTCAGGGCACCCGCCGTTTATTACCGAATAAAGGTTTAGCCCCCTAATCGCCCGGCGGTGATATGCGTCGCCCCAGGCAGCGTCAGATTAGCGACAGTACCGTTAACACCCACGCACGCAGCATACGCCTCCCTTAGTGGTATAGTATCTGTATGGATCAATATCTGATCCGATCAGATCTATACTAGCGTCCCCAGCAGTTTAGGGTTCCCAAAAACGCAGTGTTAGCGGGATCAGCCCAGATACCTGCTAGCACCTGCGTTTTGCCCCTCCGCCCGGCCCGGCCCAGCCCACCCAAGTGCGGTATTGATCGATCACTGTCACTTACAAAACACTAAACGCATAACTTCAGCGTTCGCAGAGTCAGGCCTGATCCCTGCGATCGCTAACAGTTTTTTTGGTTGCGTTTTGGTGAACTGGTAAGCACCAGCCCCAGGCAGCGTCAGGTTAGCGCCAGTACCGCTAACACCCACGCACGCACCGTACACCTCCCTTAGTGGTATAGTATCTGAACGGATCAATATCTGATCCGATCAGATCTATACTAGCATCCCCAGCAGTTTAGGGTTCCCAAAAACGCAGTGTTAGCGGGATCAGCCCAGATACCTGCTAGCACCTGCGTTTTGCCCCTCCGCCCGGCCCAGCCCAGCCCACCCAAGTGCAGCATCGATCGATCACTGTCACTTACAGAACACTAAACGCATAACTGCAGCGTTCGCAGAGTCAGGCCTGATCCCTGCGATCGCTAACAGTTTTTTTGGTAGCGTTTTGGTGAACTGGCAAGCGCCAGCGGCCTAGTACACCCCGGTCGTAGTCAAACCAGCACTGCAGTAACACTTGGTGACGTGGCGAGTCCCATAAGTGCAGTTCAAGCTGGTGAGGTGGCAAGCACAAGTAGTGTCCCGCTGCCACCAAAAAGACAAACACAGGCCCGTCGTGCCCATAGTGCCCTTCCTGCTGCATTCGCCAATCCTAATTGGGAACCCACCACTTCTGCAGCGCCCGTACTTCCCCCATTCACATCCCCAACCAAATGCAGTCGGCTGCATGAGAGGCATTTTTATGTCCTCCCGAGTACCCCTACCCAACAAACCCCCCCAAAATAGATGTCGTGTCTGCAGCAAGTGCGGATATAGGCGTGACACCCGCTATTATTGTCCCTCCTGTCCTGACAATCCTGGTCTTTGCATTGGTGAATGTTTTGAACGCTACCATACACTAGTTGAGTATTAGCGTAGGGTACAGCATTGCACAGACTAGGCACACTTTCACAGGGTCTCCCAAGATGCCATCGCATTTTGAGAGACCCGAACCTGGAACCGGTTACAGTTATAAAAGTTATAAGTTTGCAAAAAAAACACAAACAAAAATAAAAAAAAATAGTTGTCGTTTTATTGTTCTCTCTCTCTCTCTATTCTCTCTCTGGTGTTCTGCTCTTTTTTACTGTATTCTATTCTGCAATGTTTTATTGTTGTTATGTTTTATCATGTTTGCTTTTCAGGTATGCAATTTTTTATACTTTACCGTTTACTGTGCTTTATTGTTAACCATTTTTTTGTCTTCAGGTACGCCATTCACGACTTTGAGTGGTTATACCAGAATGATGCCTGCAGGTTTAGGTATCATCTTGGTATCATTCTTTTCAGCCAGCGGTCGGCTTTCATGTAAAAGCAATCCTAGCGGCTAATTAGCCTCTAGACTGCTTTTACAAGCAGTGGGAGGGAATGCGCCCCCCCCACCGTCTTCCGTGTTTTTCTCTGGCTCTCCTGTCTCAACAGGGAACCTGAGAAAGCAGCCGGGGATTCAGCCAGCTGACCATAGAGCTGATCAGGGACCAGAGTGGCTCCAAACATCTCTATGGCCTAAGAAACTGGAAGCTACGAGCATTTTATGTCTTAGATTTTGCCGGATGTAAACAGCACCATTGGGAAATTGGGGAAGCATTTTATCACACCGATCTTGGTGTGGTCAGATGCTTTGAGGGCAGAGGAGAGATCTAGGGTCTAATAGACCCCAATTTTTTCAAAAAAGAGTACCTGTCACTACCTATTGCTATCATAGGGGATATTTACATTCCCTAAAATAACAATAAAAATGATTTAAAAAAAAAATGAAAGGAACAGTTTAAAAATAAGATAAAAAAGCAAAAAAATAATAAAGAAAAAAAAAAAAAAAAAAAAAAAAAGGTGAGGTATCACCGCGAAGGTCAGATCGAGGGCAGTATTTTTAGCAGTAGACCTCCTCTGTAAATCTAAAGTGGTAACCTGTAAAGGCTTTTAAAGGCTTTTAAAAATGTATTAATTTTGTTGCCACTGCACGTTTGTGCGCAATTTTAAAGCATGTCATGTTTGGTATCCATGTACTCGGCTTAAGATCATCTTTTTTATTCCATCAAACATTTGGGCAATATAGTGTGTTTTAGTGCATTAAAATTTAAAAAAGTGTGTTTTTTCCACAAAAAATGCGTTTGAAAAATCGCTGCGCAAATACCGTGTGAAGAAAAAAAATGAAACACTCACCATTTTAATCTGTAGGGCATTTGCTTTAAAAAAATATATAATGTTTGGGGGTTCAAAGTAATTTTCTTGCAAAAAAAAATAATTTTTTCACGTAATCAAAAAGTGTCAGAAAGGGTTTTGTCTTCAAGTGGTTAGAAGAGTGGGTGATGTGTGACATAAGCTTCTAAATGTTGTGCATAAAATGACAGGACAGTTCAACCCCCCCCAAATGACCCCATTTTGGAAAGTAGACACCCCAAGCTATTTGCTGAGAGTCATGTCGAGTCCATGGAATATTTTATATTGTGACACAAGTTGCGGGAAAGAGACAAATTTTTTTTTTTTTTTTTTTTTGCACAAAGTTGTCACTAAATGATATATTGCTCAAACATGCCATGGGGATATGTGAAATTACACCCCAAAATACATTCTGCTGCTTCTCCTGAGTACGGGGATACCACATGTGTGGGACTTTTTGGGAGCCTAGCCGCGCACAGGACCCCGAAAACCAAGCACCGCCTTCAGGCTTTCTAAGGGCGTACATTTTTGATTTCACTCTTCACTGCCTATCACAGTTTCGGAGGCCATGGAATGCCCAGGTGGCACAAACCCCCCCCCAAATGACCCCATTTTGGAAAGTAGACACCCCAAGCTATTTGCTGAGAGGTATAGTGAGTATTTTGCAGACCTCACTTTTTGTCACAAAGTTTTGAAAATTGAAAAAAAAAATTTTTTTTCTGGTCTTTCTTCATTTTCAAAAACAAATGAGAGCTGCAAAATACTCACCCTGCCTCTCAGCAAATAGCTTGGGGTGTCTACTTTCCAAAATGGGGTCATTTGGGGGGTTTTGTGCCATCTTGGCATTTTATGGCCTTCAAAACTGTGATAGGTAGTGAGGCATGAAATCAAAAATTTATGCCCTTAGAAATCCTGAAGGCGGTGCTTGGTTTTCGGGGCCCCGTACGCGGCTAGGCTCCCAAAAAGTCCCACACATGTGGTATCACCGTACTCAGGAGAAGCAGCTGAATGTATTTTGGGGTGCAATTCCACATATGCCCATGGCTTGTGTGAGCAATATATCATTTAGTGACAACTTTTTGTAAATTTTTTTTTTGTCATTATTCAATCACTTGGGACAAAAAAAATAAATATTCAATGGGTTCAACATGCCTCTCGGCAATTTCCTTGGGGTGTCTACTTTCCAAAATGGGTTCATTTGTGGGGGTTTTGTACTGCCCTGCCATTTTAGCACCTCAAGAAATGACATAGGCAGTCATAAACTAAAAGCTGTGTAAATTACAGAAAATGTACCCTAGTTTGTAGACGCTATAACTTTTGCGCAAACCAATAAATATACGCTTATTGACATTTTTTTTACCAAAGACATGTGGCCGAATACATTTTGGCCTAAATGTATGACTAAAATTTAGTTTATTGGATTTTTTTTATAACAAAAAGTAGAAAATATCATTTTTTTTCAAAATTTTCGGTCTTTATAGCGCTAAAAATAAAAACGGCAGAGGTGATCAAATACCATCAAAAGAAAGCTCTATTTGTGGGAAGAAAAGGACGCAAATTTCGTTTGGGTACAGCATTGCATGACAGCGCAATTAGCAGTTAAAGCAACACAGTGCCGAATTGTAAAAAGTGCTCTGGTCAGGAAGGGGGTAAATCCTTCCGGGGCTGAAGTGGTTATTTGCCCGTAAGGCCAGACGCTAGTATAAAAAAAGTGTCTGTACACTTATTCCAATTGGCTCTGCTGAACGTTTATGTGCTATACAAAGCATCAGGACGAACTGGATCCTTCCTTAAATTCCAGGAAGAGATCATCACAGCCAAGTCCTCCCAACGATCACCCCAAAGAAGATGTCGTGTCTGTAGCAAGCGCGGATATATACGTGACTCCCGCTATTATTGTCCCTCCTTACTTGACCATCTTGGTCTTTGCATTGGTGAATGTTTTGAAAGCTGCCACAAACCAGTGGAGTATTAGCGTAAGGTCCAGCACTGCAAAAACTAGGAAACACTTTCACAGGGTCTCCAAAGATGCCATCGCATTTTGAGAGACCCAAACCTGGAACCGTTACAGTTACAAATAAAACTGTAAAAAAAAAAAAAAAAAAGTAAAAAAAAAAAAAAAAAATTATATATATATATATATATATATATATATATATATATATACACACACATACATACATACATACATACATGCATTATATATATATATATATATATATATATATATATATATATATATATATATATATATATATATATATATAGTAAAAAAGCCAAAAATAGTTGTCGTTTTATTTCTCTATCTATTGTTCTGTTCTACTATGTTTACTATGTTTTATCATGTTTG
The DNA here is from genome assembly GCA_037952925.1 of Lithobates clamitans. NCBI lineage: Eukaryota > Metazoa > Chordata > Amphibia > Anura > Ranidae > Lithobates > Lithobates clamitans. The sequence goes on from JBBGZY010000224.1 coordinate 2,188,227, forward strand.
CTTTTCAAGCATGTAATTCTTTTATACTTTACTGTTTACTGTGTTTTATTGTTAACCATTATTTTCTTTTCAGGTACCATTCGGCTGCAGCGCTGATTTATTTTTCTTGACAGCAACAGCGTTTGCTCTCACGATACGTAAATTAGCGACTACAGCACAGGAGGTGATTTCACCATCGCAGTTTAAAAAAAAAAAAAAGAGCATATATGCTGAAGCACGGGGGCGGGGTGGAGGGGCGATTTGCCCCTAACATTAGGGGCTAATTGCCCCCATGCTTCGGCATATATTTTTTCCTTTTTTTTTGGCACAGATCGTTGTGGTTTTATTGAGTTAATGTTTTATTGTTACTACTCTTTGCTTTTCAGGTACACCATTTAGCTGCAGCACTGATTTATCTTGACAGCAACAAAGTTTGCTCTCACGATACGTAAATCAGTGACTCCAGCGCTGTAGGAGGTAATTTTACTACCACAGTTATAAAAAAAAATTGTGCATATATGCCCATCATTAGAAGTGGGTGGATGAAGGGCAGTATTCTAATGGTGGGCATACCCACCGATCAATATCTTTTTTCGTTCAGCCCACAGGCTGCATTAAAAAAAAGAACATTACAATATATGCCCAACAAGGACCAGCAACGTACTGTTATGTTGTTGGACTTATTGGTTATACCCAAATCATCCTTGTAGATTTAGATTTCATCTCGGTATTGTTCTTTTCAGCCAGCAGTCGGCTTTCAAGTATAAGCAATCCTATCGGTTAATTAGCCGTTAGAATGCTTTTACAAGCAGCAGGAGGGAACGTCCCCCCCACCTCCACCCCCGTCATCTTCCTTGGTTTTCTCCGGCTCTCCTGTCCCACAAGGGAACCTGATAATGCAGCCGGTGGCTCTGCCAGCTGACCATAGAGCTGATCGAAGATCAGAATGGCTCCAATCATCCCTATGGCCTAAGAAACCGGAAGCTACGAGCATTTCATGACTTTGGTTTCGCCGGATATAAACATCGCCATTGGGAAGTTGGGAAAGCATCTTATCACACCAATCTTGGTGTAGTCAGATGCTTTGAGGGCAGAGGAGAGACCTAGAGTCTAATAGACCCATTTTATTTTAAAAAGAGTATCTGTCACTACCTATTGCTATCATATTTACATTCTCTGTGATAACAATAAAAATGATTAAAAATGATAACAATAAAAATTATTAAAAAAAATAAAAAATTAAAGGAACAGTGTAAAAGTAAAATAAAAAAGCAAAATAAACAATTAAAAAAAAAAGCACCCCTGTCCCCCTGTGCTCGCGCTCAAATGCGAACGCAATCGTCTGTCTCGTGTCATATGTAAACAGCAATTGCAGAATAAAAACGATGCGGCGCTAGGAGTGAGCAATAAGTGAAAAAAATCAAAAAACATCTAAAAAAGGAAATGCATGTATATATATATATATATATATATACCAAAGTATATCATAGTATATCATGAAACGTGCTATTGATAATTAATTATTCATCAAAAAGTGAAAAAAAAATGTAAAGTATAAAATAAAGTGAAAAAAGCTGTTGGAATATACAATGATCACAATATATGAAAGAGTCCCATCACACACAGTGCAAAAAAACATATATATAAAAGTCCATAAAATAATCCAGGAACTGATCACAAAAAAAAACTTACTGAAAAGAATCCAGACTTCCAAGAGTTAAGAACACCCAAGTGAGTAATGAGGCTCCTTACCGACTACACTGACCACACAGGTGCTCACAGCAAGCATTAGGGAATATTAAGGTCTCCCAACAACCTATACCGGCATCTTGCAATAAGGCTGGATCTGCATTTGTTCAGGAGATATAAATAGAAAAATAGAAATAGAAAAAAGGCATTATTGATTATACTTGGCGTCCATGCCGACACGAGGTGGAGGTGCCTCAGTCTTTTACATATATAAGGTAACTATTAGGGAATATACCAGCAGTTAATTTACTACAATTGGGATTTCCCAGATTGATTCAGCCTACATCTGGACATAATTGATGACACCCTTATTTATCTACTGCCAACTCTCTGCCGCAACTAGCTGTTTTTGGACTTGTTGGACTGTACCATCCAAATCTGGGGACCCTTCTTCCCTCCTTCTGGACATCCATTGAGGTTGAGGACAGTACAACTCAATCATTTTATTATTTTCCTTCGTCTTTGTCTGTTAGGAAATAATAACCGGAGTCTGTCAACAAGCAACCGCTTAAAGGACAACTATCATTAAATGTCTGTTCTGCCAGAACACTCTGAATAGAAAAAAAGTGGAACGATTACACTATGGGAGTTTTTTTTATTTATATCTCCTGAGCAAATGCAGATCCAGCCTTATTGCAAGATGCCGGTATAGGTTGTTGGGAGACCTTAATCTTCCCTAATGCTTGCTGTGACCACCTGTGTGGTCAGTGTAGTCGGTAAGGAGCCTCATTACTCACTTGGGTGTTCTTAACTCTTGGAAGTCTGGATTCTTTTCACTAAGTTTTTTTTGGGATCAGTTCCTGGATTATTTTATGGACTTTTATATATATGTTTTTTTGCACTGTGTGTGATGGGACTCTTTCATATATTGTGATCATTGTATATTCCAACAGCTTTTTTCACTTTATTTTATAGTTTAAAATTTTTTTTCACTTTTTGATGAATGATTAATTATCAATAGCACGTTTCATGATATACTATGATATACTGTGGTATATATATATATATACATGTATTTCCTTTTTTAGATATTTTTTGATTTTTTTCACTTATTGCTCACTCCTAGCGCCGCATCGTTTTTATTCTGTTTGTATTTAGAGTGCTTGTATCTGACTCTGATGCTGGCTGCTTTGTGGATATTGGGGTAGTTTTATTCAATATAATACCCACTCGTTCTAATTTAGACATCTAGCGCAGTGTAAACCCTTGTTTGGTTTTTTTATATAAACAGCAATTGCACCATGCATGTGAGGTATCACCACAAACGTCAGATTGAGGGCAGTAATTTTAGCAGTAGACCTCCTCTGTAAATGCAAAGTGGTAACCTGTAAAGCCTTTAAAAGGCTTTTGAAAATGTATGTCGTTTGTCGCCACTGCACAGTTGTACGCAAGTGTAATGAAACGTCCCACACTCCGCTTGAATGCTTTCGTCATATACGGCATGTCATGTTTGGTATCTATGTACTCAGCATAACATCATCTGTTATATTTTATCAAACATTTGGGTAATATAGTGTGTTTTAGTGCATTAACATTCAAAAAAGTGTTTTTTTTTATTAAAAAATTGCGTTTGAAAAATTGCTGCGCAAATAGTGTGTGAAAAAAAAAAACATTGCAACACCCACCATTTTAATCTGTAGGGTCTTTGCTTTAAAAAAATATATAATGTTTGGGGGTTCAGAGCAATTTTCTAGCAAAAAAAAAATATTTTTCCATGTAAACAAAAAGTGTCAGAAAGGACTTTGTCTTCAAGTGGTTAGAAGAGTGGGTGATGTGTGGCATAAGCTTCTAATGTTGTGCATAAAATATCAGAACAGGTCAACCCCCCCCCCCAAGTGACCCCTTTTTGGAAAGTAGACACCCAAGCTATTTTCTGATAGGCATGCTGAGTCCATGGAAAATTTTATATTTTGCCACAAGTTTTAGGAAAATTACAAACTTTTTTTTTTGCACAAAGTTGTCACTAAATGATATATTGCTCAAAAATGCCATGGGCATATGTGGAATTCCACCACAAAATACATTCTGCTGCTTCTCCTGTGTGAGACTTTTTGGGAGCCTAGCTGTGTACAGGACCCCGAAAACCAATCACTGCCTTCAGGCTTTCTAAAGGCATAAAATTGTGATTTTACTCCTCACTTTCTATCACAGTTACAGAGACCCTGAAATGTCCAGATAGCACAACCACCCCCCCCCCCCCCAAATGACCCCATTTTGGAAAGTAGACACCCCAAGGTGTTTGCTAAGAGGCATGTTGAGTATTTTGCAGCTCTCATTTGTTTTTGAAAATAAAGAAAGAAAAGAAAAAAAAAGTTTTTTCTTTTTTCAATTTTCAAAACTTTGTGACAAAAAGTGACATCCATCATACTTGATTTGTTGTAGCCGTATTAGTGCAATTGTGACAGAGAAAATTGAGTACTGTCCGTGATACTTTTTTTATTTGCACTAACATACAATTTTTCAGGACAAGCTTTCGGGGTATGTCCCCTTCTTCAAGGTCCAAGCAGTACTGATTCACAAATTTTTAAGCAGAATGTTAAAGAAAAAAAAGAGAAAAAAAAGGAAAAAAAAAAAAAAGAGAAAACAAAACACATACAAATCAATGGTAATAAAGATAGCAGCAGAGTTAGTGAGATAAGACAGAGGGAGAGCTAGGGGGGAATGCAAGGGGGGGGGGAATACTAATTATGCTAAAGTTTTACGACCGCTCTGTGATTAGTATTCCCCCCCCCCTTGCATTCCCCCCTAGCTCTCCCTCTGTCTTATCTCACTAACTCTGCTGCTATCTTTATTACCATTGATTTGTATGTGTTTTGTTTTCTCTTTTTTTTTTTTTTTTTTTTCCTTTTTTTTCTTTTTTTTTTCTTTAACATTCTGCTTAAAAATTTGTTAATCCGTACTGCTTGGACCTTGAAGAAGGGGACATACCCCGAAAGCTTGTCCTGAAAAATTGTATGTTAGTGCAAATAAATAAAAAAAGTATCACGGACAGTACTCAATTTTCTCTGACAAAAAGTGAGATCTGCAAAATACTCAACATGCCTCTCAGCAAATAGCTTGGGGTGTCTACTTTCCAACATTGGATCATTTGGGGGGTTGTGCTATCTGGGCAATTCATGGCCTCCAAAAGTGTTATAGTGAGGAGTGAAATCAAGAATTTACGCCCTAATGCCGCGTACACACGAGCGGACTCTACGGCAGACTTTGCCTGGCAGACTTTTTGACGGACTTTACAATGGACTTTCTGAATGAACAGACTTGCCTACACACAATCAACCAAAGTCCGTCGAATTCGTACGTGATGATGTACGACCGGACTAAAATAAGGAAGTTCATAGCCAGTAGCCAATAGCTGCCCTAGCGTGGCTTTTTGTCCGTCGAACTAGCATACAGACGAGCGGACTTTTCGACCTGACTCGAGTCCGTCGGATAGATTTGAAACATGTTTCAAATCTAAGTCCGTCCAACTTTTGAGAAAACAAAGTCCGTTGGAGCCCACACACAATCGAATTGTCCGACGAAATCCCGTCCGCCGGGCAAAGTCTGCCGTAAAGGAGTGAAATCAAAAATTTATACCCTTATGCCCCGTACACACAGTCGGACTTTGTTCGGACATTCCGACAACAAAATCGTAGGATTTTTTCCGACGGATGTTGGCTCAAACTTGTCTTGCATACATACGGTCACACAAGGTTGTCGGAAAATCCGATCGTTCTGAACGCGGTGACATAAAACGCGTACGTCTGGATTATAAACAGGGCAGTGGCCAATAGCTTTCATCTCTTTATTTATTCTGAGCATGCGTGGCAATTTGTCCGTCGGATTTGTGTACACACGTTCGGAATTTCCGACAACGGATTTTGTTGTCGGAAAATTTTATATCCTGCTCTCAAAAAATCCGATGGAAAATGTGTGATGGAGCCTACACACGGTCGGAATTTCCGACAACAAGGTCCTATCACACATTTTCCGTTGGAAAATCCGACCGTGTGTACGGGGCATTAGAAATCCTGAAGGCGGTGATTCATTTTTCGGGGTCCTGTACGCGGCTAGACTGCCAAAAAGTCCTACACATGTGGTATCCACGCAGCAGAATGTATTTTGGGGTGTAATTTCAGATATGCCCATGGCATGTTTGATCAATATATAATTTCAGTGACAACTTTGTGTAAAAATGTATTTATTTATTTTTTTGTCATTTTTCAATCACTTGTGACAAAAAAATAAAATATTTAATGTGCTCAACAAGCCTCTCAGCAAATTCCTTGGGGTGTCTACTTTCCAAAATAGGGTGCTTTGGGGGGGGGGGGGGTATTGTACTGCCCTGCTATTTTAGCACCTCAAGAAATGAGATAGGCAGTCAAACTAAAAGTCACGTAAATTCCAGAAAATGTACCCTAGTTTGTAGACGCTATAACTTTTGCGCAAACCAATAAATATACGCTTATTGAATTATTTTTACCGAGACATGTGGCTGAATGCTTTTTGGCCTAAATGTATGACTAAAATTGAGTTTATTGTATTTTTTAATAGCAAAAAGTAGAAAATATCGTTTTTTTTTCAAAATTTTCAGGCTTTTTTCATTTATATTGCAAAAAATAAAAACCGCAGAGGTGATCAAATACCAAAAAAAGAAAGCTCTGTTTGTGGGAAGAAAAAGGACGCAAATTTTTTTGGGGTACAGCATTGCATGACCACGCAATTACCAGTTAAAGCAGCGAGGGGCCAAATTGTAGAAAGTGCTCTGGTCAGCAAGGGAGTAAATCCTTCCGAGGCTGAAGTGGTTAACTTTATAATAAGATAGTTTGCTAAATGTGAGAATTTCATGAGTCGTGGCTAGGGAGGTTTCTGGATTGGTTAGGAAAATAATTATATCATCTGATAATAAGTTTATGGTATGAGGGTTCTGTCGAAATTTGATTCCGGTAATTTTGGGAGATGATCTTATAGCTTCTGCCAGGGGTTCAATTAGTAAATTCAAAATAGACGGGGAGAGGGGACAGCCCTGCCTGGTGCCATTGGAAATTGATAAAGGGTGGGAAAGCATATTGGATGTATATACTTTGGCGGAGGGTGATGAATATAGTGCTAATATGGCAGATAATATAGGTCCAGAGAAGCTAAACTTTAACAGAGTTTTAAGCATATACTGCCAGTGGATGCGGTCGAATGCCATCTCCGCATCCAAGGACAATAGCAGAGAAGGCACCCGACCGGCCCCAGCCTGTTGGATTACACCTATAAGTCTTCTTGTGGCATCAGACGCCTGGCATCCGGATATAAAGCCAGTTTGATCTGGTTTGATTAGGGTTGGTAGAATGAGATTTAGCCTATGAGCTAATATTTTTGTATATAATTTGACATCAGTATTTAAAAGGGATATTGGCCTGAAATTGGTCAGGGAGGTAGGTTTCTTTCCAGGTTTTGGTAACGTTACAATATGTGCTTGAAGCATTTTAGATGGGAAGGAGGCAGAGGATTTTGCAGCCGCGAATACTGAGGAAAAAGTTGGACATAGGGTGGAGTGAAATTGTTTGTAATAATCGTTGGATAGGCCATCAGGCCCTGGTGATTTACCTAATGGGAGAGAACAAATAGCTTTGTGAATCTCTTGGGGAGTAATAGGCACATTAAGAGCTTGTAGTTAGGTGTCTGTAAGAGTAGCTAGTTGGAGAGATGCAAGGAAAGATTCAATGTGTACATCTTGGGGTTGAGGGGTGTGTGGATCTTTTTTTAAGTTATAAAGGGAGTCATAGTATGAGGCAAATGCATCAGCAATTTCCTTCAGGTTGATGATCTTGCTTTTGGCTGGTGGGTCTAGCAAATATGCAATTGTATTCTGGGTTTTTATTGTTTTGAAGCGATCTGCAAGGAATTTGCTGGCCTTGTTGCCAAATGAGTAGTGTGATCATTTGAAAGCTTTAAGATGTTTGTCATACTGTTCTGTCAACAAGAGTCGAAGCTCAGTGCGTTGCGTGGAGATGGTTTGGGATGAAGTTTGGGTAGGATTGGATTTATTAGTGGACTCCAAGGTACAAATATCTCTCAGTATGTTTCAAGCCGCAACATCCTCTGCCTTTTAATACGAGAACACAACTGAATAAAAATGCCCCTTAGAAAAGGCCTTATGAGCACACCAGACTGTGTGAAAGGGTTAGAGACAGATTGTGAGTTCAATTGGAAATATTCCTGAAGGTGCTTATTAATAGTAGCTACATTCTGAGGTGAATAGAACACCTGGGAATTAACCCTTCAAATATAAGTAGGATTAGGCATATGTTCCATCACTATTGATATGGAAGTAGGAGCGTGGTTTGACTACGAAATATGTGTATATGTATAGCCGAGGAGGATACGGATGAAAGCAAAATGTTATCAACCAATATCATGTCAATTCTTGTATAGGAATTGTGGCATGACAACTGGAAGGTGTAGTCCTGTTCTTCAGCATGTTGACATCTCCATGCGTCAAAAATATCTTTCTTGTAAAATAGTGGTTGAAGAGCTGGAGGTAGCTGTTTAGGTTTAGAGGACATGTCCAGAGAGGAATCTGCAGTGAGATTGAAGTCCCCAGAAATCACGAGGGATCCCTTTTGAATCCTAGAGATCTTTCTGAAGAGTATTTGGAAGAAGCAAATCTGGTGTGAGTTAGGAGCGTATGGTAAACAGTCTGTTATTTATGTCACAGAGAAGAATCAGACATCTTCCATCTGGGTCATTGATAGATTCATGCAAGGTGAAAGCCACTGTGTTTTTGACCTCCAGTGAGAACTTCTTTGTGTTTATGCTGCGTGGATGCGGTAAAAATATGTGGAAAGTTTTTATGGCTTAGGGTAGGAGTGGCAGATATTTGAAAGTGCTTTTCTTGGACGAAAATTAATTTGCATCCCATTTTTATGGATTCCTTCCATAGGGATGCCCTTTTAGCAGGATAGTTGAGTCCCTGTACGTTAAAGGAGGTCACTGTGAGTACTATCATTTATATAACAGTTTTGAAGCTTTTGTTACCTTGGGGCAGTCAAGTAAGAGTGCATCGGATCTGCATACCTATATATTGATGATGATCACATATCTGCATTCCATTTTATGAAGTAGGCGAAGCATGTCACAAGCTTCAGACCTGGAATCGACATTGAGCAAGAAAAAAAACAGGAACTAAAAAACATAAAGAAAAGCAAGAAACAATCAGTAAAAATGAAGGCAGTTCCAATTGGAACCTGATTGCAGGGATACTGGACATTACTTGTGGGGGGAAGTTTCATGGGCAGTGCACTCCATCTGGCCGGGTTGCGCAGGTAGTATAGATGTAGTTAACTTGAAAATAAGAGGTGATCAAGTGGTGCGATTTTTTGTTTGTGTTTGTACGAAACAGTCTGCCAGTCCTCCTGGGTGTTTATTCTGGTAGGGGATGACCGGGATGCAGGGTCTTGTTCTGGGAGGCTATCCCGTGATCTGAGAAGGGCAAGGCCTTTGTTAAGTGTAGTTTTCATGGATGAAGCATCATTATGAGTGATAATGAGTTTCATTGGGTAGCCCCATCGATAGGTAATATAAGGAAAATGTAGAAATTGTGCCAGCTCCTAAAGCAAATAAAGTGAAGCAGCCGACACAACAATCTGACCGTTGTAAATGTAAAAGTGATAATAAAGTGTGGCGCTAACGAATAGTGGGACACATGTTAATAGTCAGGTAACAGTGATCACTACAAAGGAGTGTTAAAACTTAAAATGTATACTTATTAAATGAGTGGTAATTGTTTTGTAAAACATCCCAAAAAAACACTTGAAAAGTATAAAAAATATATGTAACAGCAGTGAATGCTTAGGTGTGGGAAAAATGAGGATAGTGGATACTCAATAACAACCTATATATCAATTGAGAGACAATTGTGCATAAGGTACCATATTCAAAAGGGCAAAACAACAAAATAGTTAAACAAAGTATCACAGTATACTGAGTGTATAGCTCAGCAAAAAAATGTTCGTCTGGGCAAAAGCCAAAGAAAGGACGTCAGAGTCCCTAAAGAAGGGTAAGCATATATGGATACTGAGGGTCTGTTGTTAGATAGATGGGGTACTCATAGCTAACCCCACAACCGTCTGGGCAAAGGCAGTCTTCACGTGAAGTAACTAAAGACTGTTTTGAAGGGATCCTTAAATACAGATGGATTCTTCACTCATGTAGATGGTCTCAACATAGAGAAAGGAAAGCAAAAGGATGCCCTTACCAGATAGGGTGGACTCACAGGCCCTTGGCGGTGAGTCAAACGAGCTTGTACCGTCAAGCGGTATGGGGTGACGATCTGTAAGGAGATCTTGTGTAGAGTCTCATCAGAAGTCATCGGATGGTGTACCAAGTCGGGATCAGGAGCCTCCAGGATTCGGCTTCGGTCAACGAGTGATCGTTTCCTCAGTGGCCCATCACATGAAAGAGTAAACAGAGGAAAAAAAACTTCCACATAGTGTAAATCCTTATTTGTAAAAAGCGTTATAGCGTTTTATTGAGGAGTACTCTCCAAAAAGTTTACAAGCGAGGGGCAGTAAAAACTCGGTTCAAAATAACAAAGTAATATAAAAAGGTATAAAAAGTAGTATAAAACAGCGCAGTGAGTAGTGGTGGGGTATAATCATAAAAACCCTAAGGGTTTTGCCCAGACGAACGTTTTTTTGCTGAGCTATACACTCAGTATACTGTGATACTTTGTTTAACTATTTTGTTGTTTTGCCCTTTTGAATATGGTACCTTATGCACAATTGTCTCTCAATTGATATATAGGTTGTTACTGAGTATCCACTATCCTCATTTTTCCCACACCTCAGCATTCACTGCTGTTACATATATTTTTTATACTTTTCAAGTGTTTTTTTGGGATGTTTTACAAAACAATTACCACTCATTTAATAAGTATACATTTTAAGTTTTAACACTCCTTTGTAGTGATCACTGTTACCTGACTATTAACATGTGCCCCACTATTCGTTAGCGCCACACTTTATTATCACATCGATAGGTAATGTTGTGATTGCGTAGCGCTTTGGTTATTGGCAAAAGCGACTTTCTTTTTTGTAATGTGTATTGGGATAGATCCGCGTACAGTTGAAGGCGGGAGTATTGCTCTGGTAGTTGAGACGCCTTGTGGAAGTTGGACATGAGCTGGTCTTTTACATGGTAAAAATGTACTTGCATGATAACATCCCTCGGGATGCCGTCAGGAAAGTGGGAGGATTTAGGTAGACGATGTATTCTGTCAGTCTGTCAGAGCTGGGCTATGCCCTTCCTTCTTTGAGTTGGCCGCTCAGCTGTCGGCTAATTGCTAGCTCCTATCTCTCCACAGTTACTCAGCTGTTGATGATATCCTGCTCGTCAGTCCTGCCTACTTAAGCCGTCCAGTCCAAAGGAGCTCTGCATTCGCCTTGGTCAACATCACAGAAACTATCGCCTGCGATCCTTTTCAAGACTTGCTTTGCTGACATCCCTTCTCCAGAATTGTGTTCTCCCTGGCTCCAGATCCTGCTTGCTGTTATACTACATTGATCCCTGACTTCTGGCTTGGCTGACTATCCGTTCCGGTTACTGAACTTTGGCTATGTTTTGACTACGTTTGTTCTTTTTACTTTTATTATTAAACAAGTGTAATTTAACTGTACTTCTGTCTCGGCCTGATTTCATGGTTTCTGACAGTAGGCGAAGGCCATGAATTCAGAAGATGCAGTCAATCCAGAACTGGATACCCGCATGGATCAGTTTGCCATGGCGTTACAAGCACTCTTGAGTCACACGGCTCACCTGGAATCTCCCACTGTGGCCGCACCGGTACAACCTATGTTGCAGGCCAACCCTGCTGCTGCTCCAGTCTCTGTGCAGGCACCCGCCTCCATTATTACCTCTATAAGAGGTATGTCTTGTTCCGCTCTGCTTCCCCAGTGATTTGGGGGCGATCCAGTCCAATGCAGAGGGTTTCTCAACCAGGTTGAGATGTACTTTGAGATGCTGCCCCAGGCGTTTCCCACGGACAGAAGCAAAGTAGGTTTTGTGATATCTTTGCTTTCTGAGAGAGCCTTGGCCTGGGCAAACCCTCTATGGGAGATGCAAAAACCTGTTGTCTTGAGCTAACCTGAGTTTGTGGCTTCGTTTAAAAGGGTATTTGACGTTCCCGTACTATCCGCTTCTGCTGCCAAATGCCTCATGTCTATCGAACAGAGTACGAGAACTGTTGCCGACTACGCCATTGAATTCCGTACTCTGGCAGCAGAGGTTGCATGGAACAATGAGGCCCTCGTGGCTGCTTTTTCTCATGGTCTCTTGGATACCATCAAGGATGAGATAGCAGCCCAAGATATACCCACAGATCTGGAGAAGTTGATCACGTTTGCTATCCTCATTGACTCCAGACTCAGAGAAAGACTCTCTTTTAAGGAGCGCTTGCGGAAGCCTCCTGTACGTTTGTCTCCGAGCTTTGCAGTCCCACCTGTGCCTCCCTCACCTCTCATGACTCCTGGTACTGAGTCGGTCAGTGAATGTGAACCCTTGCACTTGGAGGGAGAGATTGTGCCTTTATTGTGGCCAGGCAGGTCACTTTTTGAAGTCTTGTCCTACCCGTCCAGGGAACGCCCAAACCTTGAGGTCCTGTCACAGACAGACCTTAGGTGACGTTGTTTCATCCCCAGTTATCCAGAAGGATAAGCCTCTGGTTTCGGTCACCCTTTCTTGGGCTGAGTCGTCCGTCGAGATACAGGCTCTTTTTGACTCTGGGGCTGCAGGCCTGTTCATTGATGCATTTTTATCGAAGCACTCGATTCCACTGCAGCTGCGTGACACTCCACTTGCCATTGAGGCTCATGACGGGAGACCTCTACAGCCTGCCCATGTGACTCATGGGACGGCTCCGTTGTCCATGGCCGTAGGGGCTCTTCACCATGAGATAATCCAATTCCAAGTTATTTCCTCACCTAAGTTTCCGCTGGTTGTTGGTTATCCTTGGTTACAGAGGCACAACGCCTCTTTTGATTGGCTCCATGCTGAGGTTCTCTCCTGGTCACCTCAATGCAGCGAGACATGCTTGCAGAAGGTAGCCAAGGTCCTGTGCACCTCTTCACTCTCCTCCCTGCCGGAGGAGTACCACGATTTTAGCAATGACTTTGACAAAGGTCAAGCCAGTAGTTTGCCTCCACACTGGCCGTATGATTGCGCAATTGACCTTCAACCTGGTGCCTTACCCCCTCGTGGCTGGGTTTACACTTTGTCGTCTTCGAGGAAAAGGCCATAGAGGAGTATGTTGCAAACGCACTTTCGAGGTTTCAAACCCCTGACTGATATGAACAGAAAGGACAGGAACCCACAGAGTTGGTCTCCGGAGTGCATTAAGGCGTTTGAGAGTCTCAAGGCTGCCTTTGTTTCTGCTCCTGTATTGGCACATCCTGATCCTATGTTACCTTTTATCCTTGAGGTTAATGCTTCTGAGACTGGTGTTGGCGCCCTTCTGTCTCACCGTCCTACCTCTGAGAGCACTATGCATCCTTGTGGCTACTTTTCCAAGAAATTGTCACCTGCAGAGTGCAATTATGAGATTGGTGACAGAGAGCTGTTGGCGATTATTTTAGCCCTGAAAGAATGGAGATATCTCCTCGAAGGTACCACTGTGCAGGTTCTCATTCTTACTGACCATAAGCATCTCACATTCTTGTCTGAGGCTAAAACGCCTCTCTCCCAGAAGGGCGCGATGGGCTCTTTTCTTGTCAAGTTTCAATTACATTGTTTCATTCTTACCCGGTACAAAGAATCTATGGGCTGACGCCTTGTCACGACAATTTCCCTCTACTTCCAAGTTGGAGTCAGGTCCGGTTCCTGTGGTTCCTCCTGATCGTATTCTGGCTACAGTTCGCACCAGTCTCACTTCTACTTTGGGTGACAAAATTCTTGCTGCTCAGGTCCATGCTCCTCCTGAGAAACCTTGTGACCGTTGCTTTGTCCCACAGAGTCTCCGTACTGCCATGCTCCAGACTTACTATTCTCCCAAGGCTGCTGGCCACCCTGGGAAGAATCAACTCTTTTGGGCCATTTCCCAACAATTCTGGTGGCCTAGTCTACACGCTGATGTAACTGCCTTCGTAGCTGCCTGTTCCGTGTGTGCTCAGAGTAAGACTCCACGACCCCTTCCAGTGGGCCTCCTAAAACCCATACCCAATGGAGAGAGGCCCTGGACCCATCTGTCTATGGATTTCATTGTGGATTTACCCAACTCCCAGGGCAACACAGTTATCCTTATGGTGGTTGACGGGTTCTCAAAGATGTGTCATTGTATTGCCCACTTCTAAGGAACTGCCTTCCATTTTTGCACGGGAGATCTTTCGCTTACATGGGCTACCCAAGGTGATTGTCTCGGACAGGGGTAGTCAGTTTGTGTCCCGGTTCTGGCGAGCCATTTGTACACAGTTGGGAATTCAGCTTGCTTTCTTCTCTGCGTATCACCCTCAGTCTAATGAGGCCGCAGAATGAGCCAATCAGTCCTTGGAGCAATTCCTACGTTTCTATATTTCTGACCATCACAACAACTGGTCAGACCCATTACCATGGGCAGAGTTTGCTCACAATAGTGCCTTGAATTCTGCTTCCCGATTGTCTCTGTTTATGGCGAATTATGGTTTCCAACCTTCCATGTTGCCTGACTCGTTTGTTCCGCAGAGTATTCCTGCGCTAGAGGAGCATCTCCGTGGTCTTCGTTCCACTTGGGCACAAGTCCAGGAGGCTTTACGTCATGCTAATGATAGGTACAGACTCCATGCTGACCGCAGACGCCTGCCTGCACCTTCCTACCAGGTTGGGGACAGGGTCTGGCTGTCATCTCGCAACCTCCGACTTCGTATTCCCTCACTGAAGTTCGCACCTCGGTTTATTGGGCCTTTCTGTATTCTTCGCAGGATTAACCCAGTGGCTTACGCATTAGACCTTCCTTCTAATATACGTATTTTGAATATATTTAATGTCCCCTTATTAAAACCTTTGGTCTGCAACCACTTTACCACCTCGTGCCACGTCCTCACCCTGTACAAGTTAAGAACCATGAGGAGTATGAAGTACAGTCAATTGTTGACTCCCGTAGGTTCCGTGGGCGCATACAGTACCTAATGCATTGGAAAGGGTACGGTCCGGAGGAACAGTGGCGTCATTAGGGTTGGTGTTACCTGGTACAGTAAAACATGGTGCCACCCCCCTCCTGTCTAGGCTGCCCAGCACCATGCAGGCAGAGCACGGTCACAGGGTGCACCCCAAACCAGCCCCTGTAAATGATAGTATAGGGTGGTATAGTGGCAGGTTGGGGTGGTATAGGGCAGGTTGAGGTAGTATATGGCAGGTAAGGGTGTTACAGGGCAGGTTAAGGTGGTATAGGGCATGTTGGGATGGTACAGGGCAGGTTGGGGTGGCACAGTGCAGGTTGGGGTGGTATTAGGCAGGTTGAGGTGGCACAGGGCAGGTTGGGGTGGTACAGGTCAGGTTGGGGTGGTATAGGGCAAGTTAGGGTGATATAGGGTAGGTTGAGGTGGCACAGGGCAGGTTGGGGTGGTACAGGGCAGGCTGGGTGGTACAGGGCAGGCTGGGGGCACAGGGCAGGCTGGGGTGGTATAGGGCAGGTTGGGGTGGTACAGGGCAGGCTGGGGTTGTATAGTGCAGGTTAGAGCTCTATGTAGTGACACTGTGCAGTGTGCAGAGTAACTTACATAGCATGCCTCATGCCCCAGGCGGGGCTGCTGTGTCCTCGCCTCTATCTTCTTCAGCTGTGGGATCAGCCATAGTGAAGGAGTCTGTGGGAGGAGTGGAGGAGGCAGCCACACCCCCAGCTCTGCCCACCAACTTCGGCTCACTCGGGGATATTAGACTGAGTGAGGAGTGTTACAGGCAGCCTCCCCCGCACGGCTGGATGCCCTTCCCGCACCGCTCCGCTACAAGCAATACAGTACAGTGCTTAGCGGCGGCCCCGGTGTCACCCCTCTGGCGGGTGTCACCTGGTGCGGGCCGCCCCCCCTGCACCCCCATAACAATGCCACTGTGGAGGAACGCTCTTGTCCTCCTCCATGATTTCCATAGATATTTTTCCCTAAAGCCTGGTGGTCCTCTGAGGGGGCGGGGTCGTTGAGTAGGGGGTACTGTCAGGGCTGGGCTCAGCCTTTCCTTCTTTGAGCTGGCTGCTCAGCTGTCGGCTAATTGCCAGCTCCTATCTCTCCACAGTTACTCAGTTGTTGATGATATCCTGCTCGTCAGTCCTGCCTACTTAAGCCTTCCAGTCCAGAGGAGCTCTGCCTTCGCCTTTGTCAACATCACAGAAACTATCACCTGCGAATCTGTTCAAGACTTGCTTTGCTGACATCCCTTCTGACTCCAGATCCTGCTTGCTGTTATACAGTATTACATTAATCCCTGACTTCTGGCTTGGCTGACTATCCGTTCCCATTAGTGAACTTTGGCTATGTTTTGACTACGTTTGTTCTTTTTACTTTTATTATTAAACAAGTGTGATTCAACTGTACTTCTGTCTCAGCCTGATTTCATGGTTTCTGACACAATCACAATTTCAGAAGTTGGGATAGATGGCGGGATGTTGCAAATCAAGTCGCAGGCTTACTGATTCAGCTGTGTGTTGTAAACAGACTCAGAGACAACTCTGAGCTTCATGTTATTTCGCCGTGAGAGATCTTCTGCGACTTTAGCCTTAAGTTTTTCTAGTTCATCATATTGATCATTGTGTGTGTCTATGAGGGTATTGTGTGATGATGCAAATATGCCCATTTTCCTTTCAATGCGGTCTACTCTCCCTCCCAGCTCTTGAACTTCAGCTCTAAAGTTTTTTACACATTCCATCAAATCTGTATGCAAAGAAGCACGCTTGGACACCAACATATCTTTCAGGGCGGTATCAGAAATAGGTTGGTTAGTTGTGGGGAAGGTGTTAATGGTGTCAGCCAGATCCCTAGTGTCATTTAGAGAATTGCTGCCATTGCCCACTTCAAGGAAGGATGTTCCAACAGACAGCCGAGGTTTGCTTTTAGCAGGGCTCTGTGAGTGGGGGGTTGAAGCTGCAGGAGATCTGGGTTGTGAGGCTTTGGGAGCTCCGGTTTGCACAGGGCTCTGTGGTTGTGGAGCTTAAGGTGCTGGAGATCCGTGTTATAAGGCTTTGAGCGCTTTGGCTTGTACAGGACTCTGCGAGGTGTGAGAGGAGGCTGGAGATCTGCTGCCGGCGCCATCTTGTGCATGCGATCGTTCCATAGGGAGGAAGAAGTGCTGTCGTTTTTTGTTTTGTGATGCTTCCTTCCTCTTGCGGGCCATCTTCGGGTGTGTGGTGGTGTTTTGGCAGGAGGCTGGAGGTGTTTCAGCTCGGTGGGTCACCTCAGAGTGTTGTATTCCCTGGCAATCTGGAGGAGCTGTTCAGTCAGAGTAACATCTAGCAGCGCGGTAGCCACACCCCCCACCCATACACTTTTTATGGCAATAACTTGCATATAAGCCTTTAAAATTAGCACTTGATTTTTCATGTTCGTGTCCCATAGACTTTGTTGGGGTTCGCATGTTCGCTGGAACTTTTTGCCTGTTTGTGGTGTTCTGGTGTGAACCGAGGGGGTGTTCGGCCCATCCCTAACACACAAGTGTGTTTGAGGTTTAGGGTGCACACCCTAATGCAATAGGCTGCACATACCTGTGCCTACTGGGTAAATCTTGGAAATGTTTTACTCCCGTGTACTCAGCTCATATGAATACATTTTGGTGGATGTACATCATTGTAATATGATCCTACAACATTAAAAGAGAAGTATGGGGTTTAAAAAAACAAACATTTATACTTACCTAGAGGGATGCAGCATCTATTCACCTGCCCCCCCCCCCTCTGCACTGAAAACTGAGCAATGAAAGGCTGCTGATCACTCAGGTCTCCTGTCTGCTCTAAGCTCACAAAAGCACTGGGCTGTGGAGGGAGCGTGAACAGCTGGTTTAGGCTCTTAGTGGCTTGCTGAGAGGCTGATCCAGATGTCAGTCCTGGCATCTGGGTGGATCCGGACTGTAAAGTAACATCAGCCAACAGCGGGCTGTAGTATGCTGTCAGCTGAAAACAAGTCACAGGAGTGCACAACAAAGTGATCCATAGAAGGAGAAGGACCTAAATAGCTTTGGCCATATGTCTTTAAAGAATAACTCAAGGCTCCTGTAAGACAGTCTAAACAAGTATCAAATCCAGTTACTTTGTAACGCATAAGCTTCATAAATTAAATAATCCCTTACCTTCACTGATGCAAATCCTTCTTCATTTCTGTTTCACATGCTCCCCCTCCTAGACACCATACCTGTCAACTGTTGCTCATTTGGAGGGACTGTCCATCATTTGAAACTAAATCCCTCTGTTGCTTAGTTATCCCTCATTTTGGCCTGATGTAGAAATTTGTAATTATGTATTATTATGTAAAAAAAAATGAATTATTTAACTATTAAAAGTGTTTTACTGCAAAAAAAATGTTTTATCTAGCCTTTAAATTACTCTATTTGCTATGGAAGCATAGCAGGAGCATGCCCTTTGCCTGTATACTGTGTCCCTCTTTCCCATCTCACAAAGTTGGGAGGTATGCAGACACGGCACAGGGGAGGGTTTCAGCAACAGAGGCGGCGTTGCTAAGCCAAGAATCGCCCTCTGCAACATTTTCTCATTCTACTGTAGTGCAAGAGATTACAGCCTACATGAACCAGGGCAGTATTGTTACCACGCCATCACAGGAAGCTGCATTAGATGGACTTCACTGGCAGTATCAACAGGTAACTGTTGGACTCTCCCGAGGGATTAAGAGAAAACTTTAAAGTGATATTAAAGTTTGATGTTGTTTAAATAAAATATTAGACATATTCTACTTACCTGCTCTGTGCATTGGCTTTGCACAGAGCAACCCCACCAAGGTCCCACTTCTCAGGTCCCCTGTCGGCGCTTCTGGTTCCTCCCCCCCTGTTAAGTGCGAACTTGTGCATGCTCGCTCCTGATCCCCACTCTGTGTGTCCATTGACACTCTCCTCCTTGCTCCCTCCTCACTGGTTGTTACTGACAGCAACCAGAGGCAGAGCCAATAGCTTCCTCTGCTGTCTCTGAGCCAATGAGGTGGAAGAGCGAAGAGAGCCTCTGCTCTTGTGCCAGTCTCTGTGAGATCAAGCCTTAGGTGAGTGTAAGGGGGCTGGGGGGACTGTTTGCAGAATATTTTTCACCTTCATATGATTCATATTTACTTTTTCATTTTTGTTAATTTTGTTTGTTCATTATTGTACTGATGTAATGAACAAATTGTTTTAGAAAAGCTTTTACAGTAATAGGTAATGACAATAGTCAAAATCTTATTTATTATGAAAAGGTAACCTAATAGTATAATTATTATTGTAAAGTAATGACAAAGCGGTTAAATCCACCTGTCGCTCTAGCCTCCAGTACCTCCAGACTAATTGCTACATCCAAATAGTCTTTTTTCTGCACGCCGTGTAACAGTGAATGAGAAAAATTAGTTTTAAGCAGCATGATAATGGCATAAACTTTTATGAATGGTCTTTAAGGGCCATATATTCCATCCCTATAGGCTCCTGAGAAGTAATTCAGGACCTGTTTATAGTTAAAGGAAAAGAACATTTCATCCCACCCATATTACAGGCAGCAGTGGAGAAATTACATTTCACTTGATGCTTTAAGGCAATGGCATTGGGTTATAAATTTGGCCTGCAGCTCTCACCTACACCTGTTTTTATAGGGGAATCAAGCCATTTTCTTTTTTTCCTGCAACCCATGCACTTTCTTCGCAGAGTATAACAGCACTTCGTGGCAGTAGTACTTCAACACGTTTAATCATTTTACTTCTTTAAAAGTTAAAGCCCAGCTCCAGCTTTCAAATTTCCTGGTGCTTTTTTTTCTTTCCCCTCATTGCAGCCCTATTTGCACCTATCTTTCGTTAACTTAAAACATACTGTACATACCTTATTTTTTAGGTGCGTTTTTACACAGCGTTTCTTGAGCTTTGACTTTTTTTTACATTTTTTATTAGCCAATAGAGAAAACTATCATCGGTTGCATAATTTGTTGCTAGGCTTTTCAGCTTTTTTAGCTTTTATTTATTTTTTTATTATTATTATTCATTTTTTTTCTTGGGTAAGGGGTTAGAGTTAAGGTTAGGTTAGGGTTAGAATTAGGGGTTAGGGTTTAATTTTTTATTTATTGTCTTATTATTATTTATTTATGTTAGGATTAAGGTGTTAATACTACTACGACTACTACTAATAATAATACATGAATAAATAAATGTAAAATAAATACACAAATAAATAAAAATAATCATAAAGAAATACAATAAATTAATACTATGTAATAATAAATACATAAACATATAATTAACCACTAACCCTTACAAAAAATAAAATACACTATATTACCAAAAGTATTGCGACATCTGCCTTTACACGCACATGAACTTTAATGGCATTCCAATCTTAGTCCATAGGGTTCAATATTGAGTTGGCCCACCCTTTGAAGCTATAACAGCTTCAACTCTTCTGAGAAGTCTGTGTATCTATAGGAATGTTTGACCATTCCTCCAGAAGCACATTTGTGAGGTCAGGCACTGATGTGGATGAGAAGGCCTGGCTCACAGTCTCTGCCCTAATTCATCCCAAAGGTGTTCTATCGGGTTGAGGTCAGGACTCTGTGCAGGCCAGTCAAGTTCCTCCACCCCAAACTCGCTCATCCATGTCTTTATGGACCTTGTTTGTGCACTGGTGCACAGTCATGTTGGAACAGGAAGGGATCATCCCCAAACTGTTCCCACAAAGTTGGGGGTTTGAAATTGTCCAAAATATTTGGTGTGCTGATGTCTTAAGAGTTCCCTTCACTGGAACGAAGGGGCCAAGCCCAACTCCTAAAAACCTCAGAGTCAGCTTACCCAGACCATTTGAATAATTTCATGCTGCATGCGACTCAACCGCAGGGTTTTACCACCACCCCCCCGCCTCAACTTTGTGTGAACACGCCCTAAGGGTGCTGCTGCGGAATGCAACTAAGGGCTTATTCACAAGTGCAGCAGGCACTGCTGCTCCTCTAAAAAGCGATCAGTGTGTTTGACAGGTGGTGAGAAGGCGATATATTGCCTCCTCACCACCTGATTTTAGCCCATGATTGCTGTGCAATGCGCAAGATTTTGAAATTGTAGTATGGCACGTTTAAATCAGATGTGAGGGGGTGACACTGTACCCGATGATCTTTGACTTCTCCCATATTGTTCAGATCGATCTCCACCTCTTTAAGGTTGCCTATCCCTGGCCAAAGGTTTTTTACCTTAATGCATTCCCTGCATTAGGGTCAAAAACCTTCTGCATGCAGCTCCACTACCCCCTCCCTAGTCCTCTATTTTACTTACCTGAGCTTGATCTCGATCAAGCGCTTTGCCCCAGAGCAGAGACTCTCTCAGGTCTCTTCCCCTCCCTGGTTTAGGGACAGCAGCTCATGCTGCTGTCAATCACAGACAGTTAGGAGGGTGCGAGGGTGGGGTCGTGCCTAGTCCCGCGTGTCAATGGACACACAGAGCGGGGTTCAGAATTGAGCATGCACGAGTGCCCCCATAGCAAGCATATCTATAGGTATAGGTATCTATGTGCAACTGCATGCCAACAGTGACCCTGTTATTGAAGTTCACACCTAAAACAGAACTTGACTTGCCCACACCACCACAAGTGATGTGACACTTTTTCTGGATCTTTGGCCACTTTGATTGGACATTGTGGGATTACTTAACTTCTGTACACTCCCAGCAGTTTGTTCAGCCTGGCACCCAGCAGATGCTGAAATTGTAAACCGAGTTGCACATGCAGTCAAAAAGATTGAGAAAAGAAGATTTCTGCAATAAAAACGCTGCCTGTTTACACTTTTACAACTTTTATGTTAAGGTTTAATTTAATACGAATGCTTAAGGCACATGATGACATGACATGTTGGCATTACAAAACCACAAGTACCTCTTTTTTACCAAGAATAAAAACTACCAATCATTACAGCAGCAATTTTATTGTTTGCGAGCGGCAGTAGGAAGTAAGGGCTTTTTTGAAGTGCAAAGATTCTTCAAACTACAGACAGTAACATGTTTTATAATACATAACCACACAATAATAATACCATAAACATGCACACATTTTTTAACATTAAGATGAACTGAACATCAGATTTTTTTTTACATGTTAAGTGCACATATGCTAAGTAATGTATAAGGCCTAGTTGCCCGCAGAACCTTTTTTCAGCGCACACCACCTCATCACAGTGGTGTGAACTGAGCCAACTTTATTCCAGGCAAATTGCCTTGATTGGGACTTTGCTGGACAAGGCTCCCTAGCACATGTCCAATGCACTTGGTGTGCCCAAAGCAGGCCCCTCAGTAGGGATGCCACATCATCCCTTTAATCCAGGACACACATTAATTACACAGGTTCTGCAGCTGATGTGATAATTAAACTCACGTGGTGCCTTATCTGCATTAAATCCGCCTCAGAACCTGTGTAATTAATATGTGTCCTGGATTAAAGGGATGATGTAGCAACCCTAGCCCTCAGAGATGACTTTGTCATGTAAATCCTCTTCCTCCTCATTGGCTGAGACAGCAGCAGGCGCCATTGGCTCCCGCTGCTGTCTCAGCCAATGAGGAGGGACTTTGTGGCTCTTGTGCAACATCACTGGATTGATATGGAGCTTAGGTAAGTATTAGGGGTGCTGACGGGGACTGGTGCACACAGGCTTTTTATCTTAATGCATAGAATGCATTAAGATAAAAAAAAAAACCTTCTGCCTTTACAACCACTTTAAGCTTTAAAGTAACATTAGTTGCTGTTTTTTGTTTTTTTTTTTAAATAAAAAGTGTACTTTTCTTTGGGTGCCTCCTAAAGCAAGCGGGGTGCTAAGGAGGCAGCCGGGCATGTGTGCTTCCATTCCATTGAGTTCCATATCGAGTTGTGTGTGTCCATTGAACACCACATCCCTGCTCCCTTCTCACAGGTGATTGATTGACAACAGCAGGAACCTAGGTTATGTTACGGGGGCATTTTTACCCTAATGTAGGGAATGCATTAGGGTAAAAAAAAAATTTACTTTAGTATTACTTTAAACAACAGTGACACAAGGTATGGCTTTGAAGACACACCAGCTCAGCAAAAACTGCTTTAAACAGATGATCATAAATGAATAAATGGTAAAGATTATTATGTGGTTAGTAATCTTTGTGGTTCTGATGAATTCAATATTTGCTAGATAAAGGCATATAATATGCCTCAGAATACAGTAATTGGCCTTATATAGTGTTTTTGTTGTTAATTTAAATTGGACAGTGGCTTTATTGTTATCTCGGACATTGAATGTGTGAACTTTATCAGAGCAGCAACAGGAAGTCTTCACTATAACGTGTTAAGTAAACAAAGTTCTCCATATATGTGAAAAAAACAGTAATTGATGATTTCATTTTTCTTCAGAAAATACAGTCCTACCATTTAGAAATTATAATACTGTATACTTCTTGTAATATTAGGAATCAAGCCGTATAAAATACATTTCAAAGCATTTTTTTGTTTGCGGATGTGAATGCAAGTATATTGTTTTCAATGGGAACATGCACACAGGTGAATGACCCTACTGACCTAGGACCCTAGAACCTTTTGCTCCAGAAAAAACTTTGCCTATATGATCAGTAAAATTCTTGCAGTGGGGTGCATTTAGCTAGCTTCACACTTGCGGGCTCTGTGCGCCTGTTTACTGTGGGCAGGGCAGCCCATTAATTTGAATAGGCTGCCGTGTCTTCTGAAAATGCACAGAAAAGGTCCCTGCACCTTTTCCGAAAACTCAACCTGCACAGAAACTGCAAATGCAGTGCGGTTCTCACTGTGGGGAAACACTGTAGTTTCCAGTGTGTGGGGGTGCGATTAATCTTAATGGCACCCCCATGCATCTCCTAAAAGGCAGCATGTTTTTGCCTGCAGGTGGTTGTGGGTGCGGGAACAGGTGTGACCCCACAGTGGCAACCACCCACACAAGTGTGAACCTAGCCCTAGAAACTAATTGCAAGCAGTTATATGTACCATCACATACTTACAATAAATTCACTGAGTGCCCTGGGCAGAGGAGGGGCATGATTGGGGCAGGGCAGAGCTAAACAAAAAGGAATAGGTGAGTACTGGAAGGGGAAAAATGTTTAGTTTTGAATTGTTGAGGCCGGTAAGTTTGTTCCATGATGATAAGTGGGTTAGTTGTGAGAGGTAAAGTTAAAGGGGAGCCAATTCCTGGCACATAGTGAGGTAGGGAACCATTATAGTTAGGAGAAGAAATAGAGATGGTCAGATAGGTAAGCTATTCCTTGGGCAGTCAGAAAGGTCCATTATAGTCTAGGTAGAAAAGGGGCCTTACCGGGTCCTCCGATAGCGAAGGAGTTGATGCCCTGGCTCTCATCCTAGCGGTCGATATCCAATGGCAACCGGATCCGAACCTGCGTAACAGAGATTTATGGCCTGGTCACGAGGTACTATATAAGGAAGAGAGTTAGTAAGAGCATGCATGAGGTCCGTGCTTGGTGCTCATGGGACCCCATTCTGTTACTGGGAGTAAGGTAACAGAGGTACACTGGACTGGTGGAGTGGGCACAGGCTCAGCCCGTCCCTCTTAATGCAAACATACATGTTACAGTGTGTAGTTACATGAGACAAAACGCTTTTCAGAGGAACTCTGGACTGTATTACTGCACACAGTGAAAGCTCATTTCTAAGTTGGGGAACTGCCTTAATGTTTTGATTCTTCACATGACCACAGTCTCCACTTGGTCCTGGGCATTGATGATCCTGCATGGGCGCAGAGGACCCTGCCCTATACATATTACATACATTACAGGCTCTGCCTCCTGCTTTGTAGCGTTACACCTTGGTTGTACTTTAACACTCCTTCTCAACGTAAGTCTGTGAAAACAATCTGTCTGTGGCTTATATATTATCTCAACAGTTGTTAGGCAACGTCCTTGTAGTAACTGCTCTACCCTGCCTTGTGGTTCATTTACAAATCTGTTCATGTAATAAATCTTGGAAGTGCAACCATGTAAGAATGTGAAGGTTGCACAAAAAAAAAAAAACAGCTCTGCACTCTCATGTCTTTAAAGTGGAAGTCCATGCAAAACTAAAATCCCTGCATCTATAGCTACCAACATTCTAACACTAACCTCTCTAGCCCTGAAAAGAAAAAATCAGTATACATACCTTTTCTACAGGCGATCTGACCCGATCTCCAGCAGCGGAAGCTCTGATTCCATGCCGAACTGTCAGCCGCGGCTTCTCTGTGTGGGCGGGTGCAGAGGACATGTCTGTCAACGTAAGCCCCATAGTAACTCTAATGCCGCGTACACACGAGCTGACTTTCCGGCATACTTGGTCCGGAGGACCAGAGTCCGCCGAACAATCTGACCGTGTGTAGGCTCCGGCGGACTTTTCCAGTGGACTTTTTCCCAAAAGCCCGCCGGACCTAGATTTGAAACACGTTTTAAATCTTTTCGTCGGACTCAGTTTCTGGCGGAAAGTCCGCTCGTCTGTGTGCTGGTCCGACAGGCAGCCAGCTCGTCTGTATGCTGGTCCAATATACCTAATACGACGCAAGGGCAGGGTATTGCATTTCGCGCTCGCTGCAATAGGAAAAACAAATTTTCCTTTTGCGGCGAGCGCGGTGCATACCAGGCCTGTAGGTCTGGTATAGATTATAAAGGGAAGCCCCTACGCCGAAAAAACGGCGTGGGGTCCCCCTAAAATCCATACCAGACCCCGATCCCAGCACGCAGCCCGGCTGGTCAGGTAAGGGGGTGGGAACCTCTGCGGGGCCCCCCCACCCCAAAGCACCTTGTCCTCATGTTGTTTTGGACAAGGGCCTCTTCCCGACAACCCTGGCCGTTGGTTGTCGGGGTCTGCGGGCGGGGGGGCTTATCGGAATCCGGGAGCCCCCTATAATAAGAGGGCCTCCAGATCCCGGCCCCCCACCCTATGTGAATGAGTATGGGGTACATGGTACCCCTACCCATTCACCTAGGGAAAAAGTGTCAATAATAAAACACACTACACAGGTTTTTAAAATAATTTATTAAACAGCTCCGGGGGGGTCTTCCTCCGGCTTCGGGCGTCCCTCCGGTCCCGCTTCCCCCGGCGTCCGGTTGGTTCTTCTCCGCTCTCTCCGGCCTCTTCTCCCGGTGTTCTAGTTCTTCGGCCGGCTCCTCCGCTGTCTTCAGGCAGCTCTCTTGCCAGCGGAGGTCTGGACTTCTGGGCTTCTTGTCTTCTAGTCTTCTTCCCTCTTCTCTTCTTCAGATGTTGACACGACGGTCTCTCCGGCTGGACTGCTTTCTGAGGGCTCCGTTGTGACTTATATAGGCGGAGACCCCGCCCCCTTATGATGTCACAGTCCCTGGGCATGCTGGGACTGTGACGTTTTAGGGGTCGTGGTCAACATCACCCGGTGACCACGCCCCCTAAAACGTCACAGTCCCAGCATGCCCAGGGACTGTGACATCATAAGGGGGTGGGGTCTCCGCCTATATAAGTCACAACGGAGCCCTCAGAGAGCAGTCCAGCCGGAGAGACCGTCGTGTCAACATCTGGAGAAGAGAAGAGGGAAGAAGTCAAGAAGACAAGAAGCCAAGAAGCCCAGAAGTCCGGACCTCCGCTGGCAAGAGAGCTGCCTGAAGACAGCGGAGGAGCCGGCCGAAGAACTGGAACACCGGGAGAAGAGGCCAGAGAGAGCAGAGAAAAACCAACCGGACGCCGGGGGAAGCGGGACCGGAGGGACGCCCGAAGCCGAAAGAAGACCCCCGAAGCTGGAGGAAGACCTCCCTGGAGCTGTTTAATAAATTATTTTAAAAACCTGTGTAGTGTGTTTTATTATTGACACTTTTTCCCTAGGTGAATGGGTACGGGTACCATGTACCCTATACTCATTCACATAGGGTGGGGGAGCCGGGATCTGGGGGCCCTCTTGTTATAGGGGGCTCCCGAATTTCGATAAGCTCCCCCGCCCGCAGACCCCGACAACCAACGGCCAGGGTTGTCGGGAAGAGGCCCTTGTCCTCATCAACATGAGGACAAGGTGCTTTGGGGTGGGGGGGCCCCGCAGGGCGCCCCTTCCCCCAAAACACTCACCCCCCATGTTGAGGGCATGCGGCCTGGTACGGTTCAGGGGGGGGGGGGGCGCTCGCTCGTCCCCACCCTCTTTCCTGACCAGCCGGGCTGCGTGCTCGGATCGGGGTCTGGTATGGATTTTAGGGGGGACCTGTTTTTTCGGGTTAGGGGCTTCCCTTTATAATCAATACCAGACCTAAGGGCCTGGTATGCCCCGCGACGGGGCTCGCAAGGTGTCAATCTCACCGATAGATTGACTTCCTTTTCTAGTCCCATCGCAACTGAGTCACGTTCAAAATGAACGGACTTGTCCATGTGTGGGCAAGTCCGTTCATTCTGAAAGGCCGCTGTAACTCCGCCGAAAGTCCGTCGGAAAGACGGGCGGACTTAGCCTGCCGGAAAGTCCGGTCGTGTTTGGGAAAGTCCGTCCGTTTTAAAGTCCGGCGCACCTGGCGGACAAAGTCCGTCGAAAAGTGTGCCGGACCAAGTATGCCAGAGAGTCCGATCGTGTGTACGCGGCATAAGGGTGAGTCACTTCCCGTTTATCTCACTGCCGTTGTCAGACGTGTACTCAGCAGAGCTTCTGCCACTAGAGATCGGGTGGGATCCCCTGTAGAAAAGGTATGTAAACTGATTTTTTCTTTTTGGGGCTAGAGAGGTTAGTGTAAAGCTTCATACACATGATCGGACTTTATACAAACTTTTCCGTGGATCTCTGTACAAAGGGCGTTGGCCGTGGACTTTTTAGGCAACAAACACAAACATAGTGACGTTTCAACGTACTGACGACACTTCAAAAGAGGACGTTCAATTCTCCGGCACCACCCTTTGGTCAACTTCTGTATTGTTGTCTGATCTTTTGCATTGGTTCTGAGCATGCGTCTTTGCACATTGTACTAAAGTCCGATGGTTTTGTGTACACACGATCGAACTTGCCGACGTCGGACTTTTGTTGCTGCCAAGTTTTTCTGTTCGCACAGCCAACATTTGTCCGATGAACACCAAAAAAGTTTGTCCTATGCAGCGTACAGACGGTCGGATGTTGCCTTAAAACAGGTCATTTGCATGTTTGTTGTCAAAAAGTCCGATCGTGTGTATGGGCCTTTAGAATGTTGGTGGCTATAGATGCAGGGATTTTAGTTTTTGCATGGACTTCCACTTTAACTGAAAAAGGCAAGAACATTTCTGAAAAGAGAACCTCTATCCTCAGAAATATATATTCACCAAGGAAACTCACTTTAGGACTTACCAGAAACTTAAAAAGACCAAAATATTTTCCCAACAGCTTATCATGCCACTAACCTAGTAGACAAAGATTTTTAACTAACTATAAACTAAAGTATAATTAAGGGTAATTTTTGTTTTTTAAATGAACACTCTGATGGAGAAATTGTCATTTTTCCTTCTCATGGCTCACTAAAACATAAGAATGTATCCACGCCTGATTGAGGGGCTATAAAAAATAATTATTTTGTGAGCAAACACTGCAAAATACCTACTCTTGGTTTTACTCCTGTTAGCTGTGACCTCTGACCATGCAATATGAACAATATGAATGTTCACATTCTTTGTTTTCTTTTACTGTTATTTGGTGACACTGGTTTTAACTAGTTTCCCAGAGAAGGGGCTTCCCAATATTAAAAAGGTGTGTGTATATATACACATATACACATATACACACACACACACACACACACACATACTCATATATATATGTATATATATAGTAAAGTTGGGGGTTGTTTAGCTAATTGTGGAGCCTACCAGTGAGCTGAGTCCATGCCAGTTGTGCTATTTAAGGGCTTGTTAGCCCGCTTTTATTAAAGGAAAAATAAGTCAAATAACAGAAAAGTTGCCCACGCAGAGGTTTCAGCTTTCCACAGCAACAACATAAATGCAAAGTGCCAAGTCACCTGTCTCTCTTCAGCAGCAGCACCACTGCTCAGGCTCCCACTCCTGTCAGCGACCTCAGGCTTCGGTCTCTTGCTTTCCCAGTGCCGCCTGCACTCTCTGGCTACTCCAGTGCACACCTGCACTCTCTGGGTTCTCCCTTGCAAGCCTGGACTCCTCCTCCTCAGGATTGTGGAGCCCAGAACCATGGTCCTGACCAGTGGTGGCTGATGAAGTTTTAGGCACCAGGCCCCGCCCTTCCTTTTTGACCCCTCCCACTTGGTAGAAATGGGTGTGGTTTCAGCTAAATAGTGGGCGTGGCTCTAAGGTGGTGTGGTTAGTGTCTGAGTTGAACGAGGGATGGAGGCAGAGGGAGAGAGAGATGGAGGGACAGCAGGCCCAGATCCTACACAACAATAGAAATATGTATATTCTAGAAAGTTTAACAATCAGCAGATAAAGATATTCCAAACACCTGGTGTTAGCACTTCAATCATCCCGCTACCATGGTTGTCTATGGTGCCAGGATGATTGAAGCGCATTATTTCTATTATTACATTGTAATATAAAATGAATTCATTTAACTCGCCATAATGCAGAATCAGTGGGAGCCCTGAGCGTGTCACTAGCCACGTCGCCTGCAACCAGATGCCAGGTGTCCCTCCTTACATCAGGTGCCCCCAGCGGAATCCCTCCTTACATGCAGCCTGTGTCACATAAAATGCAGCCTGTGTCACCACCGAATTGCAGCAGCCTGTGTCACCAAATTGCAGCAGCATGTGTCACCACCAAATTGCAGCAGCCTGTGTCACCACCAAATTGCAGCAGCACGTATCACCACCAAATTGCAGCAGCACGTGTCACCACCAAATTGCAGCAGCACGTGTCACCACCAAATTGCAGCAGCACGTGTCACCACCAAATTGCAGCAGCACGTGTCACCACCAAATTGCAGCAGCACGTGTCACCACCAAATTGCAGCAGCACGTGTCACCACCAAATTGCAGCAGCATGTGTCAGCAACAAATTGCAGCAGCACGTGTCAGCACCAAATTGCAGCAGCACGTGTCCCCATCAAATTGCAGCGGCACGTGTCACCACCAAATTGCAGCAGCATGTGTCACCAAATTGCAGCAGTATGTGTCACCAAATTGCAGCAGTGTCACAAAATTGCAGCAGTATGTGTCCCCAAATTGCAGCAGTGTGTGTCCTCAAATTGCAGCAGCGTGTTTCACCACCAAACCCCCCTTCCCCGTTACTTACCTTGCTATGTGTTGTCCTCTCCAGCGGTGTCTCCTGTAGAGAGCTCCGTTGTTCTCATACTTCCTGTTTCCGAGAGAGAGAGAGAGAGAGAGAGAGAGAGAGAGAGAGAGAGAGAGAGAGAGAGAGAGGGAGAGAGGGAGAGAAGCAGGAAGTGACATCATACTCAGATGTCAATCAAACCGCCCGGCCATAGTAATAGATACTAGTGCCCGGGCGGAAGCTACTCGACGCTTCACAAAGCGCCGCAAGGTGGGCTAAACGCCCACAAATGTCTGCAATTTCGTGATTGCATAGACGTGGCGCTTCCCATAAGTGCACTGTGTCCAGCGACGCACTGTGTCCGGCGTCTGAACACAGTGCACTTAAGGACTGTTTTTTGTATCTTTTTTTTTAAAGGGCCAGCTTTAAAAAAAATTGACATTTTTTTTCCTTTTTTTTACTGCCTGGAGGGGGGGGGGGGGCGGCGCCCAGGCAACCCCCTATGGATGGGCCGCCACTGGTCCTGACTCTCCTATCGGGCCCGCACACACCTGAACAATCAGTGTGCTGGTGAGTCTCAAAACCCGGACCCAGGACTGGGGATTTCATCCCACCCGGATCTCTAAGAAATATATACAGTATTTCACAAAAGTGAGTACACCCCTCACATTTTTGTAAATATTTTATCATATCTTTTCATGTGACAACACTAAAGAAATGACACTTTGCTACAATGTAAAGTAGTGAGTGTACAGCTTGTATACCAGTGTAAATTTGCTGTCCCCCCAAAATAACTCAACACTAGCGATGAGCCAAACACCCACCTGGTTCGGTTCGCACCAGAACCTGAGAACGGACCGAAAATTCGCACGAACCTTAGAACCCCATTGACGTCTATGGGACTCGAACGTTCTAAATCAAAAGTGCTAATTTTAAAGGCTAATTTGCATGGTATTGTCCTAAAAAGGGTTTGGGGACCCGGGTCCTGCCCCAGGGGACATGTATCAATGCAAGAAAAACTTTTAAAAACGGCTGTTTTTTTGGGAGCAGTGATTTTAATGATGCTTAAAGTAAAAAAAAAAAAAAAGTGAAATATTCCTTTAAATATCGTACCTGGGGGGTGTCTATAGTATGCCTGTAAAGTGGCGTGTGTTTCCCGTGCTTAGAACAGTCCCTGCACAAAATGTCATTTTTAAAGGAAAAAAAGTCATTTAAAACTGCTTGCGGCTTTAATGTAATGTCGGGTCCTGGCAATATGGATGAAAATCAGTGAGACAAACAGCATGGGTACCCCCCAGTCCATTACCAGGCCCTTTGGGTCTTGTATGGATATTAAGGGGAACCCCACACCCAAATTAAAAAAGGAAACAGCAGTATACAGGCTCTGTACCCTGAACAGCAGTATACAGGCGGTGCAAACAAGACAGGGACTGTAGGTTTGTTGTTAGGTAGAATCTGTTTGTAATTGTGAACTGGTACATTTTTAACGTGTTTAGCTCCAGCCAAAAAATCTATTTTAAGCTTTTTGGAAAACATAGGGAAGGGTTATCACCCCTGTGACATTTGTTTTGCTGTCTGTGCTCCTCTTCAGAAGATTTTACCTCACTTTTTGTCCCAATGACAAATGTTTTTTGAACATTTTGGGTTTTTTGTGAAACAAGGATTGGTGATAAAGCATCAGTGGAAAGGAGAAATGTTTTTCCCATATTAACTCTTACAGGAGAGAATTTCCCTTCCTAGGGGTAGATTTCATCTCACTTCCTGTTGTCTCCTTCCGTTTGCAAGTAGGAGTCATTTGTGTCAGGAAAGAATTCATCCACTGGTAAGATATATCGTTTGGCATGCCGTACTGGGGTCCACCAGCAGGTGTCTCCTGGCAGTGTTGAACTGTCGGGAGAATATTTCCCTGCTGGTGTCATTTCATCTTTTGGCCGCAGTACTGACGTCCACCAGCGGATGGATCCTGGCAGTATGGAGCAGACAACACTCCCTGCGCTCAGGTGTGACTTGAAGTCAATCACAGTCAGTCCTATAAATACCCAGCAAGCCCTCATATGCTTGCCTTGGTATCTCTCTCCTTGAGCCCTGACCTTGTTCGCCTGTTACCCGATCCTGAGCCTGCATCTGACCTTGTGCCCGAGCTTATCCTGACCCGATCCCTTCTGTGTTCCTGTACCCTTCAGCCCGATCCATCTCCTCTCTGTCCTGTTGGTTCCCTGTCCCTCATTTACTGATCTTCCTGTGTATGACCCTGGCCTGGCTGACATCTGTGATTCCGGTATTGCCCCTTGCTGTAGATATTGTTGTTTGTAGTGGGTTTGTTGTGTTGGTGTTGCACTGTTTGTATTTCCTGAATTATCACCTATTTTAATAAATATCACCATTCACTTACATGTGTTTTGGGTTATCTCTGTGCAGTCCACACAGTCTGGTCTACTAGTCTCCTGACAGTTTGTAAGATTGGATGTTTGAAAGTAGGGGCCTGCCCTATATACTCAGCAGAAATTTGGGACTTAGGTGTTGTTGTGGCCACAACACTGTAAGCCCTCACAGGGCCCTGCTGTGAAATATTAGATCAAGAATTGTAATTACATGCCCCTGTTGAACAGGGGCTGAAAAATTGGGCCTTAGGCACTGGTGCTGGTGCCACAACACTGCAACCCCTCACAGATACTCTAGTTGGAATGCAGGAACGAGCCCTGCTGCTAAGTATTGCATCAAAAATTGTAATTACACGCCCCTGTTAAACAGGGGCAGAAAAATTGGGCCTTTGGTGGTGGTGGTGCTGGTGCCACAACACTGTAAGTCCCCACTCGCTCTTGGTGGGCGCAGAAACGGGCCATGCTGTGAAATATTACATCAAGAATTGTAATTACATGCCCCTGTTGAACAGGGGCTGAAAAATGGGGCCTTAGGCACTGGTGCTGGTGCCACAAACACTGCAACCCCTCACAGATACTCTAGTTGGAACGCAGGAACGAGCCCTGCTGCAAAGTATTGCATCAAAAATTGTAATTACATGCCCCTGTTAAACAGGGGCTGAAAAATTGGGCCTTAGGCACTGGTGGCGGCACCCAGAACCAAAAATGTTCTTACAAGCTATCAGCGTGATCATTGAGGAGGAAGAGGATAATTACTCAGGATAGTCACTCAGAATCAGCATAGGCAGTCTTTGAAGGGATCTGAGATTTCAAAAAAAATTATTCGGTTACATCAGCATCAGGTGCTTGGTAGCTGGTGGTGATCCAAGACTGATTCATTTTTATGAAGGTCAGTCGATCGACCGAGTCGGTGGACAGACGCACCCTGTGATCGGTTACAAAGCCTCCAGCAGCACTGAATGTGCGTTCCGAAAGAACGCTGGATGCAGGACAGGCCAGTAGCTCAATTGCATACTGTGCAAGCTCTGGCCAGTGATCCATACTCAAGACCCAGTAACCCAGAGGATTTTCGGTGGGAAAGGTGTCCAAGTCAGATCTTTCCCCCCGATGTACCTGCACCATGTAAAACAGACGCTGGCGATGGTTGCTGGAACCGATCATACCTTGGGGCAGAGGACTAAAAAATTGTCTGAACGCATCAGTCAGACGGCCACCTTCTCCACCGCTCCTTCTTTGACTGACCGAAGCTTCAGCAACATGTTGTCCAGAAACAGGAGTTTGTAACCTCCCAGTCTCTGGGAACGCGTTGCACAGACCTTTCTGCAAGGCCTCCCGAAGATGTTTCATCCTCTGCTCCCTCTGCGACGGCAAGATAAGGTCCGCAACCTTACCCTTGTAACGTGGATCAAAGAGGGTTGCCAGCCAGTATTGGTCATTCTCCCTGATACCACGAATACGAGGATCCTTACGCAGGCTTTGCAGGATCAGGGAGGCCATGCAGTGTAGGTTTGCTGAGGCATTCGGTCCGGAGTCCTCTGGGTCACTAAGGACAACATGGTCCGCAGCCACCTCCTCCCAGCCACGTACAAGTCCATGTGTTTCTTGGGAATGATCCCTTAAAGACTGCTGCTGATGCTGAGTGCCAGGCTCCATACTGACACAATCTTCCTCCTCCTCTTCCTCTTCCTGTGTGATCGGCGAGCACGCAGGAACACTGTCTGGATAAATGGGACCTTGAGAGCTAAGGAAGTCCTCCTCTTCCTGCCTCTGTTCTGCTTCAAGTGCCCTGTCCATTATTCCACGCAGCGTGTGCTCCAACAGGTGGTCAAGGGGGACAGTGTCACTGATGCATGCACTGTCATTGCTCACCATCCTCGTGGCCTCCTCAAATGGTGACAGGACAGTGCATGCATCCCTGATCATGGCCCACTGGCTCGGGGAAAAAAAAACAAGCTCCCCTGACCCTGTCCTGGTGCCATAGTCGCACAGGTACTCATTGATGGCCCTCTGCTGCAGCATGGCCAACGTTGAGTTCCACCTGGTGGGCATGTCACAGATTAGGAGGTTCTTGGGCAGGTTAAACTCCTTTTTGGAGGTCTGCCAGCCAAGCACTGGCATTATATGACTGGCGGAAATGCACACAGACTTTCCTGGCCTGCCTCAGGACATTCTGTAAGCCCGGGTACCTGCCCAAGAACCGCTGCACCACCAAGTTAAGGACATGAGCCAAATAGGGCACATGGGTCATTTGTCCCTGTCGAAGGGCGGAGAGGAGGTTGGTGCCATTGTCGCAAACCACAATTCCTGCCTTAAGTTGGCATGGCGCCAACCACCTCTGAAGCTGCCCCTGCAGAGCTGACAGAACCTCTGCCCCAGTGTGGCTCCTGTCCCCCAAGCACACCAGCTCAAGCACCGCATGACATCTTTTGGCCTGCATACTTGCGTAGCCCCTTGAACAGCTACAGAGCACCGCTGGTTCCGAGGACAAAGCACAGGAAGAGGCCATACAGGAAGAAGAAGAGGAAGGGGTGGAGGAAAGAGGTGTGTCACAATCATTAGTAGTGGCATTTTGGAGGCGTGGTGGCGGAACAACCTCCAACACTACTGCACCTTGTCCTGCATCCTTCCCAGCTGCCAGTAGAGTCACCCAATGTGCGGTAAAACTTAGGTAACGTCCCTGTCCATGCCTGCTGGACCATGAGTCAGCGGTAATATGCACCTTACCGCTGACCGCCCTGTCCAGCGAGGCATGGACATTGCCTTCCACATGCCGATAGAGTGCCGGAATCGCCTTCTGTGAGAAAAAGTGGCGTTTGGGTACCTGCCACTGAGGAACCGCACATTCCACAAACTCACAGAAGGAAACAGAGTCTACCAAATGAAAAGGCAGCAGTTGAAGTGCTAGCAATTTTGCCAAGCTAGCATTCAACCGCTGGGCATGTGGATGGCTGGGAGCGAACTTCTTTTGGCGGTGCGGCAGCTGGGCTCAGAAATTTGCCTGGTACAATCTGATGTCAGTGTACCGAAAGCAGATTGCCCCCAAGTACTTGGCTGTGACACACCTAATTCTACATCTTCATTCCTCTCAGTGCAGGTCTCAGAGAGGACTGAAGGTATAGTGGGGTTGGAGATCTCAGCTGATGAGGAGCAAGGAGAGGTCCTCTTTGTTCTTTGGTGTGGGTCTTTTAGATACGCTTGCCAACGAACTCCATGGCAAGTCAACATATGTCTGGTCAAGCATGTGGTGCCCAAGCAGGAGATGTTTTGGCCACGCGAGATACGCTTGAGACATATGTTGCCAATAGCAGCAGTGCAATCTGATGCACTCGTCTCAAAAAAGGCCCACACCAAAGAACTTTTGGAATAACGCACAGAGACAGCAGTGCCCTGCACATGCGGAGCTTTGGGGTGTAATGCAGTCAGTGTGCTGCCCTTAGGCTGTCCCCTGGAGGGCATCCTGCCTCGTTGGTGATGTGCCTCCTCCTCCTCCTCTCTCCTATAAGGCACCCACGTTGAGTCAGTGACCTCATCATCCCCTCCCTCCTCAAATCTGGCAGTATGCTGCAGCAGGGGGAGCATGACTGCCAGTTTGCTGTCCTTCTTGGGTACCCCCTCTGTCCGTGCTCACGTTACTGCCTTCATCTAGCTCAGTATCATCATCAGAGCCTTCTAAACGCTGGGCATCCTCCTGGAGCATGTACCCAACACTGTGGTCAAACAGTTCGAGGGACTCCTCAGGAGGACATGGTGGGGCTAGGGAAGGAGTCACTGATGCCATTGAGCCGAGGGAAGAGGCCGCGTTGGCAGCTGCTTTGCCAGACAAAGTACCCTGAGCATGGGTGAGAGAGAATGAGGAGGATGAGGCTGGCTTGGTCATCCACTCGACCAAGTCTTCCGCATGTTGCGGCTCAACACGGCCAGCTGCCGATAAAAAAGGCCAAGCGTGTCCCACGGCCACGTGCTGATGAGGATGCACCGTCTCCACAACCAGCACTGTTGCCTCTAGGCACAGAGCCTGCTTTCCCTCTTTTATTGGCTTGTGACTGTCTGCCTCTCCTTGTTGGCCTTCCAGACATACTAATGGCCTGTAGCTGCACTAAGCTGGGATAGATAGAGATATCTATCTATCTATCTATCTATCTATCTATCTATCTATCTATCTATCTATCTATCTATCTATCTATCTATAAAATATATATATACTGATACTGCAAAATCAACTGCCTGCCTGTAGTATGAGAACACCACCAACCTTCTACAGATAGCTTTAGGTGAACACTGTGCAGAGCTCGCAAAAAACTAACTTGTAGCTTATTTAGCTGCCTGCGGTAGTGATAGGATCAGGAAAACACCACCAACCTTCTACAGGTAGCTTTAGCTGAACACTGTGCAGAGGTCGCACTACACTAACTTGTAGTTTTAGCTGAACACTGTGAGGAGGACGCACTACACTAAATTGTAGCTTTAGCTGAACACTGTGCAGAGGTCGCACTACACTAACTTGTAGTTTTAGCTGAACACTGCTCAGAGGACACACTACACTAACTTGTAGCTTTAGCTGAACACTGTGAGGAGGACACACTACACTAACTTGTAGCTTTAGCTGAACAATGTGCAGAGGTCGCACTACACTAACTTGTAGTTTTAGCTAAACACTGTTCAGAGGACGCACTACACTAACTTGTAGCTTTAGCTGAACACTGTGCAGAGGTCGCACTACACTAACTTGTAATTTTAGCTTAACACTGTGAGGAGGATGCACTACACTAACTTGTAGCTTTAGCTGAACACTGTGAGGAGGACGCACTACACTAACTTGTAGTTTTAGCTGAACACTGTGCAGAGGTCACACTAAACTAACTTGTAGCTTTAACTGAACACTGTGAGGAGGACGCACTACACTAACTGTGAATAGTCTAGCTGCCTGACTGTGGTACTATTAGGATCAAAAGAACACCAGCAATTTTCTTCAGGTAGCTGTAAATACTGTAACAAGACAAGCCTGCCTGTCAGTAGGAAGATAACAGGAACGGATCTAGCTAAACTGAATACAGTGTGTATATAAATATATATATATATACGGCCTTATATAGTGTGGGGCGTGTACTAAATCCCCTGAGCCATAATTGGCCAAAGCCTCCTTGGCTTTGGCCAATTACGGCTCTCTGATCAGACGGAGCTGTGATTGGCAAAGCATGCGGGTCATAGTGCATGCTTGGCCAATCATCAGCCAGCAATGCACTGCAGTGCCGCAGTGAATTATGGGCCGTGACGCGCCACACGAATTTGGTGCGAACGGCCCATATAGTTCGCAATTTGGCGAACGGGCGAACAGACGATGTTCGAGTCGAACATGGGTTCGACTCGAACACGAAGCCCATCCCTACTCAACACACAGCCATTAATGTCTAAGCCGCTGGCAACAAAAGTGAGTACACACCTAAGTAGAAATGTCCAAATTGGGCCCAATTAGCTATTTTGCCTCCCCGGTATTATGTGACTCGTTAGTGTGACAAAGTCTCAGGTGTGAATGGGAAAATAGAGCTACTAGTGACACTGGTGACAGGAGGTGAAAGGGTTAACTGGGGGGTGGTGATCAATGGGTTAAACCTTTATTAGGGGGTTAATGGGGGTACCCTAAAGCTACCTGGGCCTACTACTAACTGCTCTAAAGCTGATTAGTGTCACAAGTGACACCAATGCAGTGATCAGTGAAAAATCGGAAAACTGCAATTGGTGACACAGTGACAGGGAGTGAAGGGGTTAACTGGGAGGGCGATCGGGGGTGAAATGTGTATCTACGTGTACTGTGTCAGTGTAGTGTTGGTGCAATGCACATTTGTATGTCCTCTCTCCTCGCTCTGGAACCGAAAAGGATTCCACGAGGGGAGGTGATATAGTGCCGATATATGTCGGCAGAATGGCACCACTGTGCAAAGCGTCGTACCCGTACGTAGTTTGCGCCCGTGGGCAGGGGGCGCATGCGGCAATCGCATTCGTTGCAGAACCGATCAGTCTTCAGGTCCAGGCCAATGATTTCTGGCCTGGACCTGCTGATCGGTTCTGATGAATGAAATGCCTCCTCTGCCCGGCATTTCATTCATCAGAACCGATCAGCAGGTCCAGGCCAGAAACCATTGGCCTGGACCTAAAAACTGATCGGTTCTGCAACGAATGTGATTGCCGCGTGCGCCCCCTGCTCGCGGGCGCAAACGACGTACGGGTACGATGCTTTGCACAGTGGTGCCATTCTGCCCACATATATCGCCGCGAGCCGGTCGGCAAGTGGTTAATTGGCTTAATTGGGTGCTATTTATATGCACAGCGCAATCACATATTCATGCTATAGTAAATTATCCCCTTTGCTAAAATGTAAAGTAGTGAGTGTACACCTTGTATAACAGTGTAAATTTGCTGTCCCCTCAAAATAACTCAACACACAGCCATTAATGTCTAAACCGCTGGCAACAAAAGTGAGTACACCTCTAAGTGAAAATGTCCAAATTGGGCCCAATTAGCCATTTTCCCTACCTGGTGTCATGCGACTCGCTAGTGTCACAAGGTCTCAGGTGTGAATGGGGAGCAGATGTGTTAAATTTGGTGTTATCGCTCTCACTCTCTCATACTGATCACTGGAAGTTCAACATGGCACCAAATGGCAAAGAACTCTCTGAGGATCTGAAAAATAAGAACTGTTCCTCTACATAAAGATGGTCTAGGCTATAAGAAGATCGCCAAGACCATGAAACTGAGCTGCATGGTGGCCAAGACCATACAGTGGTTTAACAGGACAGGTTCCACTCAGAACAGGCCTCGCCATGGTCGACCAAAGAGGTTGAGTGCATGTGCTCAACGTCATATCCAGAGGTTGTCTTTGGGAAATAGACACATGGATGCTGCCAGCATTGCTGCAGAGGTTGAATGGGTGGGAGTCAGCCTGTCAGCGTTCAGCCCATACGCCGCACACTACATTAAATTG
Source organism: Lithobates clamitans (assembly GCA_037952925.1). Classification (NCBI taxonomy): domain Eukaryota; kingdom Metazoa; phylum Chordata; class Amphibia; order Anura; family Ranidae; genus Lithobates; species Lithobates clamitans. The sequence goes on from JBBGZY010000224.1 coordinate 2,227,614, forward strand.
GTCTGCATGGCTGTCATTCTAGAAGGCAGCCTCTTCTAAAGATGATGCACAAGAAAGCCCGCAAACAGTTTGCTGAAGACAAGCAGACTAAGGACATGGATTACTGGAACCAAGATAAACTTATTTGGTTCAGATGGTGTCAAACATGTGTGGCGGCAACCAGGTGAGAAGTGCAAAGACAGGTGTGTCTTGCCTACAGTCAAGCAAAGTTGGTGGTGGGATTGTCATGGTCTGGGGCTGCAGTTCATTAAGGGAAGCATGAATGCCAACATGTACTGTGACATATTGAAACAGAGCATGATCCCCTCCCTTAAGAGACTGGGCTGCAGGGCAGTATTCCAACATGATAACCACCTCAAACATATCTCCAAGACGACCACTGTCTTGCTAAAGAAGCTAAGGGTAAAGGTGATGATGGTAAAGGTGATGAACTGGCCAAGCATGTCTCCAGGCCTAAACCCCATTGAGCATCTGTGGAGCATCCTCAAATGGAAGGTGGAGGAGAGCAAGGTCTTTAACATCCACCAGCTCCATGATGTAGTTATGGAGAAGTGGAAGAGGACAACCTGTGAAGTTCTGGTGAACTCCATGCACAAGAGGGTTAAGGCAGTGCTGGAAAATAATGGTGGCCACACAAAATATTGACACTTTGGGCCCAATTTGGACATTTTCACTTAAAGGGGTACTCACTTTTGTTGCCAGCAGTTTAGACATTAATGGCTGTGTGCAGGGGCGGACTGACAACTCATGGGGCCCCCGGGCAATAGGAGAAGATTATGGGGCCCCCGGGCAATACGAGAAGATTATGGGGCCCCCGGGCAATAGGAGATTTTGGGGCTCCCAGGCAAAAGATTATGGGGTCACACAATATACACACAACATACAGTATACACAGACACACAATATACACATACAGTATACACACACAGAATACACATACTGAAAAGGTACTGGAGAGGCGGGGCAGCTAAAATCTTGGGATTTTTAAAAAAACACAGATTTTTACATACTGTCCCTCGTTTTACTGAGGCTGGCAACCCTGATGGGGCCCCTTAGTGGCATGGGTCTCTCGGGCAGTGCCCAAGTGGTCAGTCTGCCCCTGGCTGTGTGTTGAGTTATTTTGCGGGGACAGAAATTTTAAACTGTTATACAAGCTGTACACTGACTACCATACACACACACACACACACACACACACACATATATATATATTGTAATAGATGAACTCACTTTTTTTCAGGGATCTCCAGTTCTACCCACATCCAAGCACCACTTGTAATATTTGGGGGTTGTTTAGCTCAAGTGTAGCACCCGCTAGCGAGAACAGTCCACACAAATGATTCATTTTCAGGGCTTTTTGGCCCACTTTTATTAAAGAAAATCAAACAACGTTCCGTAAATGAAAACAAAAGTGGTTTCCTCAGGAGGGTGGAGCCCAGAACCATGGTTCTGACTCTTGGTCCTGACTCTACTCTACTATCGGGCCCACACACACACCTGAACAATCAGTGTGCCGGTGAGTCTCAAAACCTGGACCCAGGACTGGGGATTTCATCCCACCTAGATCTTTAATGCCCTGTACAAATGGTCAGACATTTATCGGACATTCCGACAACAAAATCCATGGATTTTTTCCCACAGATGTTGGCTCAAACTTGTCTTCCATACACACGGTCACACAAAGTTGTCGGAAAATCCTATCGTTCTGAACGCGGTGACGTAAAACACGTACGTCGGGACTATAAAAGGGGCAGTAGCCAATAGCTTTCGTCTTTTAATTTATTCTGAGCATGCGTGGCACTTTGTGCATCAGATTTGTATACACACGATCGGAATTTCCGACAACGGATTTTGTTAGAAAATTTTATAGCAAGCTCTCAAACTTTGTGTGTCGGAAATTCCGATGGAAAATGTGTGATGGAGCCCACACACGGTCGGATTTTCCGACAACAAGGTCCTATCACACATTTTCCGTCAGAAAATCTGACCATGTGTACAGGGCATAAGAAATCCCCAGGCTCCAGGTCCCAAAGTGGACTTTACTAAATAATGAGGAAACTGAAAAGCCAGTTTCCTCCCAAACAAGCAAAAACACTGGAGCCCCTCAACCTGCCTGGTTGAGAATCCTGGACCCATAAATTGGTGGGGTACCACCATTCCCCCCCCCTTCTTTCGACCCGGAGGGCGGAACACACCAGTACAACCTCCTCACTTTCGGCATGACCATGCAAGCTACCAACCACATGGGTCAAATCTGGTCCCATCAGGTGACTTTCTCTATGTCCCCCTGCTACATCTACTTGGGCTCTACAAAGACACTCCCATGCCTTTTTATGAGTGTGCTTCCAAAAGGGATGTTTTTCTATTCCCCTAGGGCCTACACTAGCCATCTTGCCAGTAGAGAGTTCACTAATTCTGGTAACTTTTAAACATGAGGCAGACATCTGAGCTTTAAGGGTCGGATATCATTAAAGTTATAAAGTGCTCCCTCAATTTTCACTAGACCACCCCTTTTCTCTTTTTTCTCTTACATTTTTAACCATAGCAGACTGCAATACCACACCTTCACCACCTTGCTCTGGTGGCCCTTCATTAAACGCATGAACGCTTTCATTCCTGTCATCGCCAGACTGCATTAACCCATTTCCACCATGAGTGTTTTCAAACATTTCAGTTTTAACATTTGACATTCTGTTATCACCATGTTCAGGTACCCTCTTATCCCTCAAAGCGGCACCATAACTGTCCCAGGCAACCTCCGGCTCCAAAACACAGAGCTCCCTGGGGGTTTCTAGGGACACCTCTGTGGCCTTCGTCACAGTTGCTAGGGGAGATAGCACAACTTTAACCGCATTCACAACAATGTTTTTATCTCTAGTGAGCTGCACTAGCCCATTAGTAACTGGACCATTCACTTTAGCCAACACAATATTAGCAGTTTTACCCATCACATTGTCACATTCAAATTTACCACTTGCCTCCCCACTGGACAGGGCACTGTAGCATGACAAGTCATTTTCCACACAGACAGTGGATCTCCCATTTGGGGTCACCTCCAGTCCAGTGTGCACAGCCACATAGTCAGTCTCCTTCATGCATTTACCAGCAACAGTCTTACCTGTCACTGTAACAGGGGTTTCCATGTTCACTTGAGTATGTGGTCTATCCTTTGTTGCACTTTTTTTACTGGCCAACTTTCCCTGGTGGCCACAGTATGAAATTGTAGCAGCCATTTTTGTCTCCTTAGCACCCCCTGCAGGCACAACAGGTACTTCCTCACTGTTGCCAGGGGTGACTGCAAACATTTTTAAACAATCTGGGCTTGCAGAAAAAAACTTTTGCCCAATAGCACTATCACCAGCTATGTTCCACAACCTGGGACAAGAAAAGATTCCATGCCCTAGCTGACCACATTACAGGCATGGTACACTTCTGCACATATCTTTAGTGGGACGCTGCTCCACATCTCGAATGTAGCTCCTCCTTCCTGTTAACACTCGATCTCTCGTTGCTAATGGAGATGGTACTCTTCCAGCTGTACTTTGCTGACTCTCCCAAACGCAGCGACTTTGCTCTCCTTGAAGCATTGTTGCTTTTAAAGTGGTGTTCCACCCAAAAAATAAAAAATACATGAAAATTCCTAAAAAAAAAATAAAAAAAAACATTTGGAAATTTTTTTTTTTAACTCACCTCTAAATGCCTGTTGCTAGGGGAACCCTCGTAGTCTGCCTCTTTCAGTGCCTGGGCTGGTGACATCACTTCCCCCTCGGCACAGGAAGGACTCGGCTTTGCTCCCTCCCTCTTATCAATCACCTGGGACCCTTTAGAGGTCCCAGATGACTGAGCGGCCAATCACGGCGCGCGGTGCCGCTCGCGCATGTGCAGTGGGTGCCCAGCTGTGAAGCCACAGCCCATCGCCCACAGCTACAATGCCGGTGCCGCCGAACGGAGTGGGAGGCGAGCCGGGCTTTGATCCCCCGTATCGCTGGACCCTGGGACAGGTAAGTGTCCAATTAAAAGTCAGCAGCTGCAGTATTTGTAGCTGCTGACTTTTAATTATTTTTTTTTTTAATGTGCCCTCCTCTTTAACTTGCCACGATCCTCTGCAGGCAATACTTTTCTCACGTGGTGGTCCGCAGCCTTGAAATTAGCACTGTTGCTTTGGGTAACCACATACTTCAACTTCTGGTCAGCCTGTTCATCACTCCTGGCACTCAAATCAGGCTTCCCAAACATTGTTGCAGACCTTTGTCTGGCCATGTCACCTTGTATTGGAGGTGAGACAGTGGGCACATGGAGACATGACACCACTCTCTGCACCGCAAACAGCGCTCTTGTTCAGAGCCTTAACAGGGCTTCCCCAATTGCATCCTCTTTCAAACTTAGGCCTCTGCACATTGATAGCTGGCCTGCTTGCACCAGCGTTGCCAGGGGCAACAGCATGCACTTTCCCTTTAACTGGAGTTGGTGAAGCAAAAAATAGTCTGCAATACTCACCAGCAGGCTCAAACCCTTGCTTCATCTTTGCAGTCACTCCACCACACTTTTGCACAGTCTAGCAACAAAATGGAGCACTGTCACTTTAAAACATGTTGCTTTTCTCCTTATGCAAGCTTTCCTCACCTGCACACACAGATTGTGCTGTCTCATGCACACAAACATAGTTCATATAACAGATAAACTCACTTTTTTTCAGGGATCTCCAGTTCTGCTCACATCCAAGTACCACTTGTAATATTTGGGGGTTGTTTAGCTTAAGTGTAGCACCTGTTAGCGAGAACAGTCCACACAAATGATTCCTTTTCAGGGCTTTTTGGCCCACTTTTATTAAAGAAAATCAAACAACGTTCCATAAATGAAAAACAAAAGTGGCTTCCCTCGCAGGGAGTTTTCACCGCCACCATCAAATAAAAGGATATTCAGCCTCCTGGCTTACACATGCAGCATTGCAAACAAAAATACCGAGCCACCTGGCTCTCTTCAGCAGCAGACACACCACTGCCCAGGCTCCCACACAGAGCTCTCTCGACTACTGTCAGCGACCTCAGACTCAGGTCTCTGACTTTCACAGTGCAGCCTGCACTCTCTGGCTACTTCAGTGCACACCGGCACTCTCTAGGTTCTCCCTTGCATGCCCGGACTCCTCGGGAGGGTGGAGCCCAGAAACATGGTCCTGACTCTACTATCAGGCCCACACACGTGAACAGTCTCAAAATCCGGAGCCAGGACTGGGGATTTCATCCCACCCGGATCTCTAAGAAATCCCCGGGCTCCAGGTCCCAAAGTGGACTTTACTAAATAATGAGAAAAATGAAAAGCCAGTTTTCTCCCAAACAAGCAAAAAGACTGGAGCCCCTCAACCTGCCTGGTTGAGAATCCTGGACCCATACATTGGTGGGGTACCACACTAGAACAATATTTATATATATATATATATATATATACCTCCCAAGTTTTGTAGATGGGAATGAGGGACACCTATCAGCAAAAATATGTAGGCATAGGATACACCCCCCTGCCACGCCCCCTTAACTGAGAATTATACAAAAAAATATTAGTTAAAAACATAGGTGCTTTTTTTTTATCACTACTATTCTTTTATAATGGCTTTTGACATTTACAAATGTATTATAGCATACTGTATGTCTGTGTGAGGGCCATCTTTGCCTGCTCGGGAATGCACAGGTGTTCCATACGGGCAGTCCTATTCATGTAAGTTGGGATGCATCCGGGATGCACCCATGCATCAAGACATCGCTCATCTCACCATTCCAACAGGGATCATGAAAGGAGTGCTCAGCGTTCCCTCACCATCACTGGGAACGGTCTAGGGATAGGTAATCTCATTCTGGCTCTGGTTTTCACAATTCCCCTCCCAGGGAGCGAGACTCACCATCCACAGCCTAGGCCAGAAATGTGTTGGGCTTGCCCCAGTGTGGTGCTCCCAGGCAGGATGGCCTAGAGGTCTCTTTTAGGGAGGCAACGCAAGATAGAGATGTCAATAAAAAAGAGATGGTATCGCTCAAGAAACAAACCTTCCAAGACACTTTAAAATACTTTGCTGCACAATTTCAGCCTCCTCCTTAGCAGGAAGCCATTACATCTCATGTAACCACACCAAAGTAAATACTGCATTTAGAGATTGTCAGGCAGTTGCCAAGTCTGCGACTTCAGGTGACTCTTCATCAGAGGAGTATCAAAAAATTGGAGGTAATTTTATCTGCTATTGGATGGCCAACATTCCTCTACTGAATGAAAATGCAAATTTCCCCTCAGGGCCGGATTTTCAAGGCACAGATTGTGAAACAATGATTTAAAAGTTTTAAAGTTTAATAGTATCAAAAAGTATTGGTCACATACAGAAAATATAAAAACATTAAAGTGCTGAACCAGCACATAATGATAAGCAACATCAATTCATGTAAAAATGGAATTGACTGCTGTTGGTTTCCGGAAGAAACGAGTCGTGATGGCACCGTCCTCACCACGGAGGACAGTGACATCCAGAAACGTCATCTCATGAGGATGGTGAGGTCAAGTACTTGGATGACCTGCCAGTAGTAGACACAGCTCTTATGCAGTTAGTCAGGCATGTTACGCTAGCACTAGATGATGCAGTTAAGTTCAAGGATTTCCTTGACAGAAGAATAGACTTAGTCCTTAGAAAGGTCTACTTAGTGGCAGGTGGGGTGTGTAAGCCATCGGTGGCTCCAGCAGCAATCTCCAAAGCCATGGAGGTCTTGACTGATAAGTCTGAGGCTGCTGTGTCAAATGATCTCAGTAAATCCAAGATTATAGCCTCATTTAACATTCTGAAACTAGCGGCAAGTTTCATAGTGGAGGCCTCAATTGACAATTAAATCTTTGGCACGGGTGATGTTAAATGCAGTCACCAGGAAGTGGGCCCTATGGCTCAGGCCTTCGTCCAAACAAGGCTGGTGTAAGATTCTCTTCAAGGGCCAGTCTCTTTTTGGGAATAAGCTTGAAACAGAAATTGCCAAAGCCACAGGCAGAAAGTCTGGCTTCATGTCCCAGTATAGGAGATGACTAGGCAAGGAATTCCACAGGTCTTAGGGTAGTACCTTCATTGCAGAAGTCCACATTGTCTGCCTCTTCTCTGGGACAGGAGTCCCAGAAATCTTACGCCTTCCCTCCGGTTCCTCTGATTTGAGCCTTTCCTTTTAGCCTTTAGCTTAAAGTACTAGGATAAGTACTGCCAGTAATTCCAGACTGGCCGAAGCATCCATAATAACCATTTTCTCTCCGCCTGAACAGGACGATGCCCTTACATTTTCTTGTCAGGCCGGACCTTCTGTCTAAGATCCTGTTCTCCATATAGCCCTGGAGTAGCTCAGGTTGAAGACCTATAACTTGAAAGGTGGAGATTTATTGATCTAAGATAGTTACATAAAATTATGGAAATGTGGCCCTCGCAAATGTGTGACCAAGTGTAGATGAGTGCAGATGTGAATATACAAAGCAAAAAACATGTAAATAAAGTCCAAATAAATGTGCTGAATGTTCTGATCCGCAATGGAAAAAAAAAAAACAGCTTTTGAAGTGTAATGGACCACAGACGCTCCAGGACTTTTCAGGTGCAGAAACGCCACCCCCACATGTGTCCCCACTCACCAAATGGCGATGACCCCCAGCTTTGCAGTCTGGGGGAAACTTCAGGCTTATGTGATGGTATCCAGAGAAGCTCAGGAGTGGTGTTCTGCACATCAGATCAAAGGATTTCTTGTTGGAATTTCTCAGCAGAATCACCAGGCACCAAAAAAGGATTAAAAAATGGCACTAATAGTGAAAAGTACCATTTGAAAAGGGATTTATTCCATATACAAATGGATAGTTACAAAATAGTTGATAAAAACAGGCATGTAAAGGGATTAGAGATGGATCCGGACACTGCTCACGGCGTGCGTTCCAGAAACGAGGAAGTGCGTTCCAAGTAGCAGGAAATTACGTCAGTGCCACCGGAAATACGTCGACATGTTTCGCCAATCTACAGGGGGTTATCAAAGACTGTTCGCATGCCCGCTAGGCGGGAAGTTCAAAGGGATGTACGGGTATGCCCTTTTGCCTGGCCGTACCATTCTCCTGACGTAAATCGGTGTGCGGCAGTCGGCATGTGGTTAAGATTCCAGAGGGACTGGTAGTAGTCGCTAAATGCATTAGCTATGTCTAAAGGTTTGCAGACTGGAGATTTGTAGAGAGGGTGATAAACACAGGCTATTTTGGTTTTAAGGTGCTGTTGTTTTATAGATTTTGCTAGAAGGGATCCCGCTTTGTTCCCTAGGGAATAGTAATTTGCTTTAGATGTTTTCAGGTGACTAGCGTATTTGAACGATAGTAGGGAGCGGAGTTTGTTTCTATCTCTATGTATGGAGGAGGAGAGGGATGGGGAGGGAGAATGTTTATTTTTATCTTCTTTGTTTTTAAAGGACTCTAGGACCTCGTCAATCTGTCGCAACCTCTGTCTCTTAACATAAGCTTGCAATTTAATAAAGATGCCTCTCATGTAGGCTTTATATGTGGCCCATATAGTTGGGATCAATATGTCAGTGGTGGAGTTTGTCTCAAAGAAGAGAGAGTGGGCTTCTTCAATTTTCTTGCAGTGCTTAGGTTCTGTCAGGAGGGTTGGATCAAGTCTCCCCAGACGTAGAAGAGAATTATTTGTGCGGGTACCTATCTCGATACTCATGGGGGCATGGTCAGACCAAGTTATTGATCCAATAGTCAAAGTCGTAATTTGTTGAAGAGTCCACTTGTCCGTGAGGAAGAAATCAATTCTGGAGAGGGAGTAGTAAGAGTAGTCTTTTTCGGCTCCAGATGTCGTAAAGGTCGTCGGAGCGCAAAAGGGAATTGAGAGTCTGATAAGTGGGTCTTCTACCTGATGAGGTGTCAATCACCTCCGATGATTAGACGACCGCTTTTGCAGGTCGTTATTTGTGCAAAAAGGTTTCTAAAGAAGCGGAATTGTTTGGTGTTTGGGCCATAAATGTTGACCTGATTATATCGGGTCTGGTTGATATCACAAACAAGGATGCGGAAGCATCCATGTAGGTCTATAGTTTCTGAGTCTTTGATGAATTCTACTGAATCACAGACGGCTGTCAATACTCCATTTGGTTTTTTTGGTGTTCGATGCCATGTAGATATTAGGATATTGTTTCAGATGAAATTGAGGGGTTTTAGATGCAGCAAAATGTGTTTCTTAGACAAAGAGAATGTCCACTGTAAGTAAACGGGTTTCCCTATTGAGTGAGGATCTTTTTTGCGGAGAGTTAAGGCCCCTCACATTGAGGGAAGTGAATTTAAGTGTCATGATGAGATAAGTAGATAGCTTTATATAGGCAGTCTGGTGGGTGAATGGTGTTGCTTGGATAGTGCAGAGGGGTTTCAGAAGGTGGGAATCCAGAGGTCATGAGTAGAGTAAACGGTGGGTGGAATGGGTTTAGTTCAGATCTTGTGGTGGTATCTTGTATGGCTGAGATGCATAAAAGGTATTTCCGAGGATGTAGGATGGTTCTTTGAAGCAGTAATGATCAGAAGGATGCCAACAAAAAGGGATGGAAACTGAAAAAACAAAAGGTATTAGATAAGAAATGCTTGCAAAAAATGCAAGTAAAGCAGGTAGCGAAAAAGGCTCCTGACATATGAGGGAAGGTTATTAGCCATATTAACAACAGGTCAATATGGAAGAAAAGCATATTGGTCTTGTAGTACTACTGGTAGGCCGAAGTTCTCCATTTTATGAGTAGAATTAGGACGAAGTGGTAGGGTCCTTGCGTAGGACTGAGGGGTGGTGTTCATGTCCGTTCTGTCTCGATTTGGTGGGGCTGGTGAGAGTTTGGAGGGTGAACTTCATCAGGATCAATGCACCGCTCTTTAAGTAGGTCAAGGCCTGCGTCCAGGGTTCTGATTGTAAAAGATTTAGCCTGTCGTTTAACAGCAAGCTTGGTTGTTAAGCCCCATTGGTATCCTATGCCATTATTGCGTAGGGCTTTGGTACCAGAGAGCTGTTGAATATATGGGATTAGTGCATCAGGAGTAATTGATTCAGGAATCCCATGGAATTTAATGTTGTTCCTTCTGGAACGATCTTCTAAATCCACTATTTTCAATTTAAGTTGTTGTATCTTGGTTTCATGGTGGGTGTGAGTGTCCACTATATCATTATGAGCTTTGCACATTTCACTCATCTTTGTTTCTACATGAGTCAGCCTGTGCCTCTTGCACTGTTTGAGAAATTGGAGTAACAGCTGCTGTAACATCTGTATGCAGTGATTGTCTTAGAGAGAGAAGCATATTTTTTCATAACTAGCTCTGATACAGGCTGGTCAGTGGCAGGGAAGGCTTCTATAGCAGATTGTGTATTCACTGCAGGCATGGAGAGAGAGGGCACTGCAGGTGCTAACAGGCAGGAAGGAGGATCATCTATTTGTGCTTTGGATTTTACAGGGCTCCGTGATCATGGAGAGAGAGGAGGAGAAGACTCACCTGGATCACCCTCACAGAGGGGCATGAAGAGCCTGTGGTCTGGCTGGTATGTTCCTTCTCCTGTGCTGTCCGTATGGGAGCCGCTGCTGATGCCATCTTGGCCACATGAGGATCTCCGGGCTGGATAGAAGTCTGTCAGCTTCTGAAGCTTGAACAGGGATTTTTGGCTTCGGGGCATGCCACCCTAATGTGGAGGGGCAGGGTTAAGTGTGTCCTAGGGAGTGATTTTAACTGTGGGGGGTGTGGCTATGTGTGACATGACACTGATCTCCGCTCCTGATTACAGGGAGCTGTTATCAGTGTCCTGTCACTAGGCAGAACAGGGAAATGCTTGTTTACATCATTGTTTACGTCATTTTCCACACAGACAGTGGATCTCCCATTTGGGGTCACCTCCAGTCCAGTGTGCACAGCCACATAGTCAGTCTCCTTCATGCATTTACCAGCAACAGTCTTACCTGTCACTGTAACAGGGGTTTCCATGTTCACTTGAGTATGTGGTCTATCCTTTGTTGCACTTTTTTTACTGGCCAACTTTCCCTGGTGGCCACAGTATGAAATTGTAGCAGCCATTTTTGTCTCCTTAGCACCCCCTGCAGGCACAACAGGTACTTCCTCACTGTTGCCAGGGGTGACTGCAAACATTTTTAAACAATCTGGGCTTGCAGAAAAAAACTTTTGCCCAATAGCACTATCACCAGCTATGTTCCACAACCTGGGACAAGAAAAGATTCCATGCCCTAGCTGACCACATTACAGGCATGGTACACTTCTGCACATATCTTTAGTGGGACGCTGCTCCACATCTCGAATGTAGCTCCTCCTTCCTGTTAACACTCGATCTCTCGTTGCTAATGGAGATGGTACTCTTCCAGCTGTACTTTGCTGACTCTCCCAAACGCAGCGACTTTGCTCTCCTTGAAGCATTGTTGCTTTTAAAGTGGTGTTTCACCCAAAAAATAAAAAATACATGAAAATTCCTAAAAAAAAAATAAAAAAAAACATTTGGAAATTTTTTTTTTTAACTCACCTCTAAATGCCTGTTGCTAGGGGAACCCTCGTAGTCTGCCTCTTTCAGTGCCTGGGCTGGTGACATCACTTCCCCCTCGGCACAGGAAGGACTCGGCTTTGCTCCCTCCCTCTTATCAATCACCTGGGACCCTTTAGAGGTCCCAGATGACTGAGCGGCCAATCACGGCGCGCGGTGCCGCTCGCGCATGTGCAGTGGGTGCCCAGCTGTGAAGCCACAGCCCATCGCCCACAGCTACAATGCCGGTGCCGCCGAACGGAGTGGGAGGCGAGCCGGGCTTTGATCCCCCGTATCGCTGGACCCTGGGACAGGTAAGTGTCCAATTAAAAGTCAGCAGCTGCAGTATTTGTAGCTGCTGACTTTTAATTATTTTTTTTTTTAATGTGCCCTCCTCTTTAACTTGCCACGATCCTCTGCAGGCAATACTTTTCTCACGTGGTGGTCCGCAGCCTTGCAGAAACGCCACCCCCACATGTGTCCCCACTCACCAAATGGCGATGACCCCCAGCTTTGCAGTCTGGGGGAAACTTCAGGCTTATGTGATGGTATCCAGAGAAGCTCAGGAGTGGTGTTCTGCACATCAGATCAAAGGATTTCTTGTTGGAATTTCTCAGCAGAATCACCAGGCACCAAAAAAGGATTAAAAAATGGCACTAATAGTGAAAAGTACCATTTGAAAAGGGATTTATTCCATATACAAATGGATAGTTACAAAATAGTTGATAAAAACAGGCATGTAAAGGGATTAGAGATGGATCCGGACACTGCTCACGGCGTGCGTTCCAGAAACGAGGAAGTGCGTTCCAAGTAGCAGGAAATTACGTCAGTGCCACCGGAAATACGTCGACATGTTTCGCCAATCTACAGGGGGTTATCAAAGACTGTTCGCATGCCCGCTAGGCGGGAAGTTCAAAGGGATGTACGGGTATGCCCTTTTGCCTGGCCGTACCATTCTCCTGACGTAAATCGGTGTGCGGCAGTCGGCATGTGGTTAAGATTCCAGAGGGACTGGTAGTAGTCGCTAAATGCATTAGCTATGTCTAAAGGTTTGCAGACTGGAGATTTGTAGAGAGGGTGATAAACACAGGCTATTTTGGTTTTAAGGTGCTGTTGTTTCATAGATTTTGCTAGAAGGGATCCCGCTTTGTTCCCTAGGGAATAGTAATTTGCTTTAGATGTTTTCAGGTGACTAGCGTATTTGAACGATAGTAGGGAGCGGAGTTTGTTTCTATCTCTAAGTATGGAGGAGGAGAGGGATGGGGAGGGAGAATGTTTATTTTTATCTTCTTTGTTTTTAAAGGACTCTAGGACCTCGTCAATCTGTCGCAACCTCTGTCTCTTAACATAAGCTTGCAATTTAATAAAGATGCCTCTCATGTAGGCTTTATATGTGGCCCATATAGTTGGGATCAATATGTCAGTGGTGGAGTTTGTCTCAAAGAAGAGAGAGTGGGCTTCTTCAATTTTCTTGCAGTGCTTAGGTTCTGTCAGGAGGGTTGGATCAAGTCTCCCCAGACGTAGAAGAGAATTATTTGTGCGGGTACCTATCTCGATACTCATGGGGGCATGGTCAGACCAAGTTATTGATCCAATAGTCAAAGTCGTAATTTGTTGAAGAGTCCACTTGTCCGTGAGGAAGAAATCAATTCTGGAGAGGGAGTAGTAAGAGTAGTCTTTTTCGGCTCCAGATGTCGTAAAGGTCGTCGGAGCGCAAAAGGGAATTGAGAGTCTGATAAGTGGGTCTTCTACCTGATGAGGTGTCAATCACCTCCGATGATTAGACGACCGCTTTTGCAGGTCGTTATTTGTGCAAAAAGGTTTCTAAAGAAGCGGAATTGTTTGGTGTTTGGGCCATAAATGTTGACCTGATTATATCGGGTCTGGTTGATATCACAAACAAGGATGCGGAAGCATCCATGTAGGTCTATAGTTTCTGAGTCTTTGATGAATTCTACTGAATCACAGACGGCTGTCAATACTCCATTTGGTTTTTTTGGTGTTCGATGCCATGTAGATATTAGGATATTGTTTCAGATTAAATTGAGGGGTTTTAGATGCAGCAAAATGTGTTTCTTAGACAAAGAGAATGTCCACTGTAAGTAAACGGGTTTCCCTATTGAGTGAGGATCTTTTTTGCGGAGAGTTAAGGCCCCTCACATTGAGGGAAGTGAATTTAAGTGTCATGATGAGATAAGTAGATAGCTTTATATAGGCAGTCTGGTGGGTGAATGGTGTTGCTTGGATAGTGCAGAGGGGTTTCAGAAGGTGGGAATCCAGAGGTCATGAGTAGAGTAAACGGTGGGTGGAATGGGTTTAGTTCAGATCTTGTGGTGGTATCTTGTATGGCTGAGATGCATAAAAGGTATTTCCGAGGATGTAGGATGGTTCTTTGAAGCAGTAATGATCAGAAGGATGCCAACAAAAAGGGATGGAAACTGAAAAAACAAAAGGTATTAGATAAGAAATGCTTGCAAAAAATGCAAGTAAAGCAGGTAGCGAAAAAGGCTCCTGACATATGAGGGAAGGTTATTAGCCATATTAACAACAGGTCAATATGGAAGAAAAGCATATTGGTCTTGTAGTACTACTGGTAGGCCGAAGTTCTCCATTTTATGAGTAGAATTAGGACGAAGTGGTAGGGTCCTTGCGTAGGACTGAGGGGTGGTGTTCATGTCCGTTCTGTCTCGATTTGGTGGGGCTGGTGAGAGTTTGGAGGGTGAACTTCATCAGGATCAATGCACCGCTCTTTAAGTAGGTCAAGGCCTGCGTCCAGGGTTCTGATTGTAAAAGATTTAGCCTGTCGTTTAACAGCAAGCTTGGTTGTTAAGCCCCATTGGTATCCTATGCCATTATTGCGTAGGGCTTTGGTACCAGAGAGCTGTTGAATATATGGGATTAGTGCATCAGGAGTAATTGATTCAGGAATCCCATGGAATTTAATGTTGTTCCTTCTGGAACGATCTTCTAAATCCACTATTTTCAATTTAAGTTGTTGTATCTTGGTTTCATGGTGGGTGTGAGTGTCCACTATATCATTATGAGCTTTGCACATTTCACTCATCTTTGTTTCTACATGAGTCAGCCTGTGCCTCTTGCACTGTTTGAGAAATTGGAGTAACAGCTGCTGTAACATCTGTATGCAGTGATTGTCTTAGAGAGAGAAGCATATTTTTTCATAACTAGCTCTGATACAGGCTGGTCAGTGGCAGGGAAGGCTTCTATAGCAGATTGTGTATTCACTGCAGGCATGGAGAGAGAGGGCACTGCAGGTGCTAACAGGCAGGAAGGAGGATCATCTATTTGTGCTTTGGATTTTACAGGGCTCCGTGATCATGGAGAGAGAGGAGGAGAAGACTCACCTGGATCACCCTCACAGAGGGGCATGAAGAGCCTGTGGTCTGGCTGGTATGTTCCTTCTCCTGTGCTGTCCGTATGGGAGCCGCTGCTGATGCCATCTTGGCCACATGAGGATCTCCGGGCTGGATAGAAGTCTGTCAGCTTCTGAAGCTTGAACAGGGATTTTTGGCTTCGGGGCATGCCACCCTAATGTGGAGGGGCAGGGTTAAGTGTGTCCTAGGGAGTGATTTTAACTGTGGGGGGTGTGGCTATGTGTGACATGACACTGATCTCCGCTCCTGATTACAGGGAGCTGTTATCAGTGTCCTGTCACTAGGCAGAACAGGGAAATGCTTGTTTACATCATTGTTTACGTCATTTTCCACACAGACAGTGGATCTCCCATTTGGGGTCACCTCCAGTCCAGTGTGCACAGCCACATAGTCAGTCTCCTTCATGCATTTACCAGCAACAGTCTTACCTGTCACTGTAACAGGGGTTTCCATGTTCACTTGAGTATGTGGTCTATCCTTTGTTGCACTTTTTTTACTGGCCAACTTTCCCTGGTGGCCACAGTATGAAATTGTAGCAGCCATTTTTGTCTCCTTAGCACCCCCTGCAGGCACAACAGGTACTTCCTCACTGTTGCCAGGGGTGACTGCAAACATTTTTAAACAATCTGGGCTTGCAGAAAAAAACTTTTGCCCAATAGCACTATCACCAGCTATGTTCCACAACCTGGGACAAGAAAAGATTCCATGCCCTAGCTGACCACATTACAGGCATGGTACACTTCTGCACATATCTTTAGTGGGACGCTGCTCCACATCTCGAATGTAGCTCCTCCTTCCTGTTAACACTCGATCTCTCGTTGCTAATGGAGATGGTACTCTTCCAGCTGTACTTTGCTGACTCTCCCAAACGCAGCGACTTTGCTCTCCTTGAAGCATTGTTGCTTTTAAAGTGGTGTTTCACCCAAAAAATAAAAAATACATGAAAATTCCTAAAAAAAAAATAAAAAAAAACATTTGGAAATTTTTTTTTTTAACTCACCTCTAAATGCCTGTTGCTAGGGGAACCCTCGTAGTCTGCCTCTTTCAGTGCCTGGGCTGGTGACATCACTTCCCCCTCGGCACAGGAAGGACTCGGCTTTGCTCCCTCCCTCTTATCAATCACCTGGGACCCTTTAGAGGTCCCAGATGACTGAGCGGCCAATCACGGCGCGCGGTGCCGCTCGCGCATGTGCAGTGGGTGCCCAGCTGTGAAGCCACAGCCCATCGCCCACAGCTACAATGCCGGTGCCGCCGAACGGAGTGGGAGGCGAGCCGGGCTTTGATCCCCCGTATCGCTGGACCCTGGGACAGGTAAGTGTCCAATTAAAAGTCAGCAGCTGCAGTATTTGTAGCTGCTGACTTTTAATTATTTTTTTTTTTAATGTGCCCTCCTCTTTAACTTGCCACGATCCTCTGCAGGCAATACTTTTCTCACGTGGTGGTCCGCAGCCTTGCAGAAACGCCACCCCCACATGTGTCCCCACTCACCAAATGGCGATGACCCCCAGCTTTGCAGTCTGGGGGAAACTTCAGGCTTATGTGATGGTATCCAGAGAAGCTCAGGAGTGGTGTTCTGCACATCAGATCAAAGGATTTCTTGTTGGAATTTCTCAGCAGAATCACCAGGCACCAAAAAAGGATTAAAAAATGGCACTAATAGTGAAAAGTACCATTTGAAAAGGGATTTATTCCATATACAAATGGATAGTTACAAAATAGTTGATAAAAACAGGCATGTAAAGGGATTAGAGATGGATCCGGACACTGCTCACGGCGTGCGTTCCAGAAACGAGGAAGTGCGTTCCAAGTAGCAGGAAATTACGTCAGTGCCACCGGAAATACGTCGACATGTTTCGCCAATCTACAGGGGGTTATCAAAGACTGTTCGCATGCCCGCTAGGCGGGAAGTTCAAAGGGATGTACGGGTATGCCCTTTTGCCTGGCCGTACCATTCTCCTGACGTAAATCGGTGTGCGGCAGTCGGCATGTGGTTAAGATTCCAGAGGGACTGGTAGTAGTCGCTAAATGCATTAGCTATGTCTAAAGGTTTGCAGACTGGAGATTTGTAGAGAGGGTGATAAACACAGGCTATTTTGGTTTTAAGGTGCTGTTGTTTTATAGATTTTGCTAGAAGGGATCCCGCTTTGTTCCCTAGGGAATAGTAATTTGCTTTAGATGTTTTCAGGTGACTAGCGTATTTGAACGATAGTAGGGAGCGGAGTTTGTTTCTATCTCTAAGTATGGAGGAGGAGAGGGATGGGGAGGGAGAATGTTTATTTTTATCTTCTTTGTTTTTAAAGGACTCTAGGACCTCGTCAATCTGTCGCAACCTCTGTCTCTTAACATAAGCTTGCAATTTAATAAAGATGCCTCTCATGTAGGCTTTATATGTGGCCCATATAGTTGGGATCAATATGTCAGTGGTGGAGTTTGTCTCAAAGAAGAGAGAGTGGGCTTCTTCAATTTTCTTGCAGTGCTTAGGTTCTGTCAGGAGGGTTGGATCAAGTCTCCCCAGACGTAGAAGAGAATTATTTGTGCGGGTACCTATCTCGATACTCATGGGGGCATGGTCAGACCAAGTTATTGATCCAATAGTCAAAGTCGTAATTTGTTGAAGAGTCCACTTGTCCGTGAGGAAGAAATCAATTCTGGAGAGGGAGTAGTAAGAGTAGTCTTTTTCGGCTCCAGATGTCGTAAAGGTCGTCGGAGCGCAAAAGGGAATTGAGAGTCTGATAAGTGGGTCTTCTACCTGATGAGGTGTCAATCACCTCCGATGATTAGACGACCGCTTTTGCAGGTCGTTATTTGTGCAAAAAGGTTTCTAAAGAAGCGGAATTGTTTGGTGTTTGGGCCATAAATGTTGACCTGATTATATCGGGTCTGGTTGATATCACAAACAAGGATGCGGAAGCATCCATGTAGGTCTATAGTTTCTGAGTCTTTGATGAATTCTACTGAATCACAGACGGCTGTCAATACTCCATTTGGTTTTTTTGGTGTTCGATGCCATGTAGATATTAGGATATTGTTTCAGATGAAATTGAGGGGTTTTAGATGCAGCAAAATGTGTTTCTTAGACAAAGAGAATGTCCACTGTAAGTAAACGGGTTTCCCTATTGAGTGAGGATCTTTTTTGCGGAGAGTTAAGGCCCCTCACATTGAGGGAAGTGAATTTAAGTGTCATGATGAGATAAGTAGATAGCTTTATATAGGCAGTCTGGTGGGTGAATGGTGTTGCTTGGATAGTGCAGAGGGGTTTCAGAAGGTGGGAATCCAGAGGTCATGAGTAGAGTAAACGGTGGGTGGAATGGGTTTAGTTCAGATCTTGTGGTGGTATCTTGTATGGCTGAGATGCATAAAAGGTATTTCCGAGGATGTAGGATGGTTCTTTGAAGCAGTAATGATCAGAAGGATGCCAACAAAAAGGGATGGAAACTGAAAAAACAAAAGGTATTAGATAAGAAATGCTTGCAAAAAATGCAAGTAAAGCAGGTAGCGAAAAAGGCTCCTGACATATGAGGGAAGGTTATTAGCCATATTAACAACAGGTCAATATGGAAGAAAAGCATATTGGTCTTGTAGTACTACTGGTAGGCCGAAGTTCTCCATTTTATGAGTAGAATTAGGACGAAGTGGTAGGGTCCTTGCGTAGGACTGAGGGATGGTGTTCATGTCCGTTCTGTCTCGATTTGGTGGGGCTGGTGAGAGTTTGGAGGGTGAACTTCATCAGGATCAATGCACCGCTCTTTAAGTAGGTCAAGGCCTGCGTCCAGGGTTCTGATTGTAAAAGATTTAGCCTGTCGTTTAACAGCAAGCTTGGTTGTTAAGCCCCATTGGTATCCTATGCCATTATTGCGTAGGGCTTTGGTACCAGAGAGCTGTTGAATATATGGGATTAGTGCATCAGGAGTAATTGATTCAGGAATCCCATGGAATTTAATGTTGTTCCTTCTGGAACGATCTTCTAAATCCACTATTTTCAATTTAAGTTGTTGTATCTTGGTTTCATGGTGGGTGTGAGTGTCCACTATATCATTATGAGCTTTGCACATTTCACTCATCTTTGTTTCTACATGAGTCAGCCTGTGCCTCTTGCACTGTTTGAGAAATTGGAGTAACAGCTGCTGTAACATCTGTATGCAGTGATTGTCTTAGAGAGAGAAGCATATTTTTTCATAACTAGCTCTGATACAGGCTGGTCAGTGGCAGGGAAGGCTTCTATAGCAGATTGTGTATTCACTGCAGGCATTGAGAGAGGGCACTGCAGGTGCTAACAGGCAGGAAGGAGGATCATCTATTTGTGCTTTGGATTTTACAGGGCTCCGTGATCATGGAGAGAGAGGAGGAGAAGACTCACCTGGATCACCCTCACAGAGGGGCATGAAGAGCCTGTGGTCTGGCTGGTATGTTCCTTCTCCTGTGCTGTCCGTATGGGAGCCGCTGCTGATGCCATCTTGGCCACATGAGGATCTCCGGGCTGGATAGAAGTCTGTCAGCTTCTGAAGCTTGAACAGGGATTTTTGGCTTCGGGGCATGCCACCCTAATGTGGAGGGGCAGGGTTAAGTGTGTCCTAGGGAGTGATTTTAACTGTGGGGGGTGTGGCTATGTGTGACATGACACTGATCTCCGCTCCTGATTACAGGGAGCTGTTATCAGTGTCCTGTCACTAGGCAGAACAGGGAAATGCTTGTTTACATCAGTATTTCCCCATTCTTCCTCTCCGTGAGACAATCGCGGGCATCCCCACGGACATCGGGTCCACAGGACCCGCGATCACAGTCACGGAGGTCACGGCTGGCTTAAAGCCGCTTCTCAAAGGGCAATGTACAGGTACGTTAATCTGCCTGTACGTGCCCTTCTGCCGACATGTATTGGCGTGAATCGATCGGCAAGCGGATAAAGCGTACCTTCAGTCATTTTTTTCATCTATTGAATCTTCTGCCCTTATTGTTTTAACTTTGGATAGTAAAACATTTTTTTTTGCTAGTAAATACCTTACACAGCCCACTTCCTGTTTCTTGTCTGGCCATTAGCCTAGGCTTATGACATCATGCACAGCTCTCTCTCACTTACTTTTCTTGAATAAAGCCACGTTTCTAGACGTTTCCATTAATAATGTTTTCTTCCTGATCAGACTTTAGGTCATGACACAGGAAGGAGTTGACCAGCTAACCTCATTAGCACACACCCTGCATCATCCACCCTCCCATTCCCAGATGCACGTTTTTTAAATGAAATGCAATCAATCAACACCCTTCTCACTAAATACACAATATACAATCGGATTGCATAGTGTACCATTTATACAAGTAATAGGAGGGAGTGGACAGAAACACTCAGAAACACTCAACCTAATATATCTTCTTATCAAATTCTAAGTAAACCTGAGAGCTGACATAGAAAAAAATAGACCTTTAAAAAATAAAACTTTCATACCCTATGTACCATGATTTTAGGGCTTCCAAAGAAAAGCTTAGTTAGTCATAGTGATTTAGGCAACACATAATTTAAAAAATACTAACCTACATTTGGCCATGAAGGTTCAAATTAGCCTGATGATTAAGAGATTAATGCTTTTTTTGAGAACTGAAGCCCTGTGGACAAACTCGGTGTGACTGTGAAATTACATGTAATGAAATTGTCACTTCTCATAAGCAGGCCAGTTATTACCATCAAGGAGTATTGTAATTGTCCTCTAATTTAGTAAATTATATTCTCAAGCGTCCTTGTGGCTGAAGTGGTGGGGTAGTGTAAAGGTGTCATTATAGAGTGCCTGGCACTTTAGTTAAACTGCCACAATAATATCATTGCAAGCCTTTTGAAAAGATTACAGTCCTTGTGAGAAAATGATATGGTTAAATTGATAAAGCTCAGATTTAAATTGAAATATTAATATGTAGGAATTGCTTTCGGAGAAGGCTTGCTAAATAAAATTCATGCAGCCAATTCTGTAATAAAAATATGGAGAATTTTTGCTACATATTTTTTATGTATTTTTTTTAGTTCAATATTTTTATTTTATTTAGTGTTTTAAATGGGCCACAGACCTGAAATGGATATTCTAAAATAAAGGGGATTTAGACTGTTCAAGCTTCTGCATAACAAACAAATTCTAAGAATTCTTCCCAAGAATCCAAAATATACATTGCTTTTTTTGGGAATAAAAATATCCTAGTCAACGTCTGGGCTCCAAGCTTACTTCACAAGTAGCTTAATCCCTCACCAACATAGTTTTGGTGCTAACATCACTTAGAACAGCAAGTAGTGACATTGGTGTCTCCTCTACAACTATCTGCTTGTTGTAGGTAACCACTTACTATCAATGTAATAAGGCCCTTTTGCACTGATCACTAATATTGGAGGATCTTCTCCCTCTGACCACCAATGTAAGAGGGCACTTCTCCTAAATTTAGAGTATTAGTCCAAATATGAGCAGAGAGTTTCCTGGGTACTTGTCAACCCGTACCAAAAGTGGAAGAAACCTCTTTGGTGCTCAAATGGAGTATGACCTGTGAAAAAAGGGAGACCCAGCCTGTGACCTGCTGAAGCTGGATGGATACTGCAGGACACCTTTGAACAATGGTGTACATTTTTTTATTTTTACTTTTGCTTACCTGCATGCATGGTGAACTAGTTAGTCCAAAGGAATCCCAAAAAACAGTTCACCAGGGAGGAGAGGGAGGGTGGGGTAGGTAAATGGCACATAAGCCCAGTGCATGAAAGCTGGCATGCCCACAGTTGCCTTCCTATGAGAAATATGTTTAGTATCAGTAAAGATATGGATTTAATCTAAATTCAATCCTCACTGATACTGTAACTGTGAGATTTATTGGCTGTCGGCTAACAGCTAGATTCACCTGGTGCATATTCAACCAACTGTAAACAGGGTGAATGAACCTATTGAATGCAAGGCAAATCCCACTGAACCTTACTTGGGTGAGTATATATAATATATATATATATATATATATATATATATATATATATATATATATATATATATATATATAAACAATATTATTCCCCCCCCCCTAATTAGGTTCTACTGCTATCTGTTAGAGAAATTTCCCCTCACTTCTTATTCTGGTGACAACCTTTTACCAGACAGGTAGCATCACATGTCACATCTATTAGATTAGTGTAAAAATTCTTATATGAGAAATGCAATTCCCCAATGATTATATCAACAATGTGTTACCAAAAAAATTTAAACAACCAAATAAAATGTAATTGCTGTATTCCAGCTGAATACTGTGATTTGTGCACTCTGCATCCTTATGGTGAACTAAAAAGTGCAAGGGGTACCACCACCATTCACTCTCCACTCTCACCTTGCTAAGTGGACCTTTTGTCTTTTCAATATTTTTATTAGTTTTTAATAAACAACGATGCATAGATACATGGTACAATAAAATGCCGATAAGGCGGATCGGATGGGTGCTCAGTACTAAATCAGGTATACTATCACAGTATTCAGCAAAAGCAGATGACTAGATAAAGTAGGAATAAGGATACCCTGCCCTGGGGAGGGTTGTGCCTGGGATTATTACGGGACCAGGTAGATCAGATCACTCAGTCAGACCGTCCTAGAGCATTATGCCAACAACGTCGTTCAGCCAACCCATTTTGTAGCCTATTGTAATCTGGGAGGTTGATTGCTCACGCCACCCCAAGGGGATCATACTGTGGAGAAGACTGACCGGGGCAACCCCTCCTGAGAAATTACCTGGTTGGTCTGAAGGGGGAAGCATGTCTACTCAGGTCTGCCAATAATGATACGTTGTAGGTGTTATGTTGAGTACCGTGGTCCTTGACACATACCTACTATTTGCTATTATGTAGTTGAATCTGGCTGCCTTATATCATAACCTAACTTATTGCATAATAAGAGTATAATTGGACTTTAGCGGCCGAGAGCTGCTTGCAGCGAATCATGCCAGAGATATGTTTCATCTCCACTTGAAGAGAGAGAAGGATGGGAAACGAAGAGGGAAAGATAATCGAGTATCTTTGAGTATTAAGTATCAGAGAATGAAAGAGAAATAGGGAGAAGTAAAGAGAAGAAGAGAAAAGAAGAGAAAAGAAAGGAAAAGAAAAGAAGAGAAAAGAAGGTCACCCAGAGGAAGATGAAGGAATCAGGGTCATCTACGCCCCTGGAATCAATGGTATACCCATGTATTCCGCCCAAGGTTACGAAATTAATTCGAATTTGTGGGTTTTGTCCAGCAACTTGCTGACAATCTTCTCCTGTGCCATGATCTAGAAGATTTTAAGTTTCATTTGAGCTAGCGGTACTGTGTGACTTTTCCAATTCCTGGCAATGGTCATTTTGGCTCCCAAGAGCATATAAAAGATCTAAGATTATGTGTGTTTGGAATGTTTCTCTACCTGGACATTGAGAAGTGCTATTTCCGGGACCTGTGGAACTGCTACTCCTGTGATCCTATGCAATAAGTGGAAAAAGCTGTTCCAGAAGTTCCGGATCCGCAGGCATGTCCACCATGTATGGAGTAGAGATCCCAGATGGCCACATCCCCTAAAGCACAGAGGGGATGAGTCTGGGAAAATTTTGGCAAGGGTGGCCGGTACTCGATACCAACGTGTGATGATTTTAATGCTAGCCTCCATTAGAGAGGTGTTCATGATGCCTTTGAAAGATCTGTGAAAGCATCGATACCATTTATTCAAGTCCCACTCATCCGCCAGGTCCTGTTTCCAAAGTCGGGCATAAAGCGGTTTGTTTAAGGAACTGGCTAGGGAATTGTAGATAATGGAGATGCCCCCCCTCTGATCCTTTATGTTGGAGCACCACATCCCGTATGCAGTCAGTGTAGGGTGACTTGATTCCTCCGACCATTTGGAACGCAGGAAGTGAGTAATTTGGTATAGTCTGTATCTTTCGGAGTCAGGCATTTCCAATTTACTCACACAGTATCCGACAGAAAGGGGCCCCAAGGAGTTTAGGAAGTGTCCAGTCCTGTATAGTCCCCTGTCTAGCCACCATTTAAATGCTACTATGTTTTGGCCAGGGGGAAATTCTGGGTTGTGGAATAAGTGGGCAAGTGAATGGGGGAAGTTAGCACAGAGTGTTTTTGAAGTCTATCCCAAAGGGACATCGAATGAGAGAGGGTCGCGGCTAATATCGCTGGTTTGAGGTGCGGAAGAGTCCAAAGTAAGTAGTCTATCGTGTGACGCGGTGTCGCTTGTCTCTCCATCAATAGCCAGTCAGGTTTAGGGCCCCTAGAGTAGGCTACTGAGATCTGAGCTAACTGCGCCGATTGGTAATACCACCAAATATTAGGTAGAGCTAGACCTCCCTGGGTTTTGAGTCTGTAAAGTGTTTCTTTGGAGCATCGTCTGCCTTTGGAACCCCATATGAATTTCAGGATAGAGTTTTGGAACCGAAGTAGTTGCGCTTTTGTAATCGGGATTGGAAGGGATCTGAAGAGGTACAGGAGGCGGGGATGGAGGTTCATTTTAATGGAATTAACCCTGCCCAGCCAGGAGAAATCATGTTTGGACCAAGCGAAAATATCAGCTTCAAGTTTTTTGAACAGAGGGGGGTAGTTGTTGGCGAATAGCAGGTCAAATCTAGGGGTAAGGTTGATACCTAAATAGGGAATAGATTTTGAGCTCCACGTGAAAGGGAAGTATGTCTGCAGGCGTTTAAGGAGGTCTGGCGAGACGGATACATTCAGTGCTGCAGATTTGGAAACATTGACACGGAGACCTGAGGCTTTCCCAAACTGCTCAAGCAGCTTAATAATGTTAGGGGTGGAGATGAGGGGTGATGTAACAGAAAGTAGTAGGTCGTCCGCACAAAGGGTGTATTTATGTTCTTGTGGGCCGCAGGAGACTCCTTTAATGTCAGGGTGGCTGCGAATTGCGATTGCTAGGGATTCAATGGCGATTGCAAAAATCAGGGGTGATAATTGTCACCCCTGTCTGGTGCCTTTCTCTATCTTAAACGTGTCTGAGTACCTCCCCTGCATTCTTATTTGGGCACTAGGATTGGAATAAAGGGAGTGTAGAGTGCCTAGGAAATTGGGGCCCAGAGATTGTATCTCCTTGAATGATTCTCGAGATCGTCGATTTTGGAGAATGGAGTTTCAAGCTGTTCTTGGAGATTCTGGTCTCGGGCAGTGTTCTGGTTCACTCTGGTTATTGTTTGGTCTGTTTTGTGTTCGATCATTTCAATTCTAGTACCTAAATGCTGTAGGTCAGCCTGGATGGCAGTGGTAATTTGGTTGGCAGTTTGTGAGAGACCCTTGGATAACATAGCAAATATTGATATCATGGAGGAAAAGTCCTGAGGTGAGGAGGGCATTCCTTGTAAGTAGGCCTCACCACCCCCTGGGCTGACTGTGAGGTCTCCCATAGGGGAGAGCGGCATATCCTCCAGGGTCCTGCTAATTAGGGACTCTGTGGAGGTGGGAGACATGCAGCCATGGGAGTAATTAGTCACTGTGGGGCCCGCTGGCCCTGCTGAGCAGACATCCTGGTCCGCTATAGAGTCCTCCATCTCCTGAATGCCTCCTTGTGCTGTGGCATCTGGCGCCATCTTGGATGAGGCCGCGGGTCCCGGTCCGGTGTCCAGTGCTCGAGACAGGTCTCTCCTGGCGGAACCACCTGCCATCCTGGGGCTCCTTATCATCTCCCCTGTCCTCGGGGTCTGTTTGGGGCCAGGGATCGGTGCTGCGAGCGGCGCTGGAGGTGTTATGCGGCTGAATCGGTGCGGAGCTCACAGATCAGGCTTCCATCCCCTGAGCTGCAGCGCATGCGATCTGCTAAGTGGACCTTTTTATTCAAAATAGGTCACATGCGCTTTCCCCTTTAAGGGGTTCACTCCAGATAATCACTGTTTTCATTCGGACCTCCTCAATAGTTCATGGATGTTAGGTCTCCAGTTTCAAGCACCTCTGGGGCTTATCCAGTCAGAAAAAGAAAAAGCTCAAATTGTGTAATATCGCATACACATATAATGTGCAAAAAGGTGCATGAATAACCCATACATATTAGGTGTCAAAAAAGTAAATAGCATTTAAATAATTACCAAACAATGTGCCAAACCATACAACAGCTTACTTAGCGCTCCATTATGCAGAACCATAGAATTTACATAAAACGTGCCTAAATATAATATACACATAACCAGTGCTTTAAAAACCTTAGTCTGTTATTACAAATCCAATAGATTGCATTAAATATTAGGGTGATTTCACTTGTGCACCACCAAATGTTTCTGTCACCTTCCCTTGTGTTGGCTCTACAATACACCTCTTTGTTCTTCTCATCTCCCCCCGTGTACAGAACACTCACCAAAACCGCAGACCCCTCAAATGAATAAGTTGGTCTACAAATGCTTGGTTTTTTGTATCATCCATGGTCTCTCTGCTTCTCCAACTTCACACCAAGACTTCGGACCCCTTATGTTAATACAAAAAAGATGCGGCGCTAATACATATTTATAACCTGTAAAATAAATTCATATAATAATCAAAAATAATGGTGCAAAATAAGTAATATCAAACTCTAGTGTCCCAGAATTAATTGTAGACAAATATAGATAAACAAGTAGAATCCAAAATCCAAAAAAAAGGAAAGAAAAGTCCGTGATACAGCAAGGAATAAAGTGCCAGAAAGGGCCACAACAAAGATGAGGATGCAGTGGGGAGAATCTTCTGTGGGTCCTCACACCCGAGGTGGAATATCAAATATGCTTACCAGATCCCATTGACCGCCATTACAGCGGTCAAAAACAGCACAGGGAAATTTTGGGGCTCCCCACAACCTCAGCTTAATGGTACCGATGGGCGACAGTTGATATCTCAGGATTCTGTTGCGATGGTAAGACGGATAAGGCCAAGGAAAAATGTGTGCAATACTGCAAATACGTGAAAAGGGATGTCAGTAAAGGCAATCCCTGTGTAGGATCAATAGCTTGCAGAAGCAGAATTAGCTGTCCCATTCTTTCACCTCACATGGGACAGCTAATTCTGCTGCTGCCTTCTTGGAATGCAGGCGTGCGCTCCAGATAGCCGAAAACAAGAAATGATCTTCTTACTTTTTTGGTGGTTCTAAACTCTATTTTTTTTACCTTGCATTCTCTGCATAAAGGGTAAAAATTTCAAATTCAACTCAAATTTCAAGCACTGTCTTGGCAGCAGCAAAGCTCTTTTAAATTCCTTGCCTCACAGGAGACACTGAGAGCAGCAGGAGTCATAGGGTTCTGCTGTTATCATTCAAACATCTGCAGGGAGGGGGAGGGAGAGGGGGCGTGGCTTACCGGTGCTGTGTGTGTCTATATAGCACTCTGCCTGACTCGGTATAACGTGCGCATGGGACTGCCAAAGAGGAGGTAAGAGACACTTCTGTGCAATAATCTTTGCAAAGAGCAAGCATAACCTCATTTTATTTTAAGGAGAAAGGAATAGCCTTTAATATCACTTTAACTAAAATGTAGCTCTGCATGTAAAGCCAACCACATTATTCCTCAGATAGCATATTCTAATATAATTGTAAGACAAAAGGGTAACATCATCCAGCTGTTCCCAGAGTACCATGGTTTCTAAATAAAGGCCTGTTCCATGTACCCAAAGGCAACTATATTTGCTTATTATACAGCACAGTACTGTAATGGCACCTTTTGCTGCTTTTTCTGTCAGTACAAATCAACGGCATTGACAGTGGGAATGTGTGGAGGTTTTTGAGTGTGTAACAGAATGTATGTTTCATATTGGTGTGAGTGGGTGTGTGTTTGATGTTTCCTGAGTAAAGCGATGGAAGACAGAGGTGAGGGTGTAGGTATGATGTAACTAGCTTCAGGAAATGGTGATCACATATTGGGGGGGGGCGCATTATACAGAAGACTGCACATGGACATAGTGAAACATAAGGTTCAGTTCACACAGCTAACTCACCTGAATAAGGATCTTTATTTTTATTAATGTTTTAGTTGAGCCCAATGACATTTAAAAATACACTTAAACAGCTAAAAATAAAGATATTTATCCTTACCCAGGGTTGGTAGCATGAATCAGTAGCAGACACGAGAAGGCAAGGAGAATCCAAAGAAAATTCAGAAGGAGCCAGGTCAATAAGAGGATCAAGCAGGCTTTCAGGAACACAAGGGTAAAGCTGAAGACCATCCAGCAAATGATACTAGGCAAGCTTCTGGTTTAAATAGGCTGCCAGAATCAAAGTGCACACGTATATCCATGTGTGTACTGTGGTGCATGCATGGCATGTGTGCACGTGACGCACATTCTCATTCTTGCAAGTCCAGTTACACATCTATGCTCACAAATATGAGCACAGCTGGCCTGAGATTCCTGAAACTCATCATTAATAAAAACGGCCTGCATAACATGTGGAACAACTCCCCAGAGCTTGATCGCCTTACATTTCCAGTGATAGAGGCTCTGGTCGCATCAGACTGCTTCAGCTCACAACCATGTTGCTTGCTGCCATCCTGCTTTTTATGTCCTTGCTGACAACCATGTTACTACTGTCCCAAGCCTGGATCAGGATGGATCAGGATGGAAAGCAGAGTCAAATGACTAATCGGAGGAGATCAGCGAATTCTCATTCACTAATCTCCTTTGCATTGATTGAAACCGAAGTTGCTCACTCTTGAGCACTTCCAGATTCATGCTCAGTATCCCAGCACCAAGCTAGGTGAGTGGAGCCAGACTTCAACTTGCTGCACAGAGAGGAGGCATCAGGGATCTATTTAGTGCAAAGATGATCTCAGGGTCATCTCAACCTTTCATGAATCTCCAGACAGCCATAAACCTCCATGATAGGGTTCCACAAATTCTGTCACACAGGGACTTAACAATCCTTAATAAAAATGGAAATTTCAAAACGCTATAAAGAGTAAAGTTAACCCTTTTATTGGTGCTGCCATAGGGGTTAGACTAATTTCACACTTGCAATATCACTTCTTTTTTAACACAGCGCACCGCAACACACAGATGCTTCCCATCTATGCATATTGTAGTGCACTGAAATGCACATGCATTGAGGAATGGTAGCAAGATCTATTAGGCTGCATTCACACTTCAGCATTTTGAATTGCGGGCAGATTTGCCACACATCGCGGGAAGCATGTCGCCCAAAAATGTTCAGGAGCTACTTTCAGGCAACATGCGTGTTGCTGCGATTACAGCACGATTTATCGCACAACAATCGCGGCAGACCAGCACCGCGATTTGAAGTGTCATTCAAATGAATGGCATCTCATGTCCCGTGATTTGTCATTCACACATCGGCGATTTCAAATCGCGGGCAGATTCGTGGCAAATCTGCCTGCAATTCAATACACTGAAGTGTGAATGCAGCCCAAGGCTGTCATTCAAAATTAATTTCACTACAAAGCACAGCACTGTGGAATATGAAATTACCATAACACATGGCATTACCCAAACGCAAGTTTTTTAGTGTAAGGTGTCTATTTATGGTTATGCGTACCTTCCATTTTCTCCACTTCACAAAAAAGCGCATTTTAAAATTTACAAATATTTGATATTTTATTAACTCAGTTTTTTTACATTTTTTTAAAATCTTTATTTATTACATTGTCAAAAGATATGAAATACAACCTTCCACCAGACCTGGGTTTCGGGGTTAAAATACCATAATTATGTTAAACCTAACATCCAAACATAAGAAATAGACTTCTGGGCATCTACTAACTAATTATTTCACATAAGCCTGTTTGCTTGTTGAGCCCCATAGTAAAGAAAGCTAGAAAACTACTCAGTACATCTGGAACAGGTATCACAAATTGCACAATGAGTTTTCTGTTTTTTTCCCTTTTCCTTTCTCTTCCCTGTTTCCAATAATTTAACAGTTGAACAAAAAAAAAAACAAAAAAAACACAAAAGACATAAAAAGAAAAAAAGGGGAGGAAAAATTAACAGGAGAAAAGACATAAAACATAGAGGGATATTCAAATTAAATAAGCAAGAGAGGATTTAAGGGGTGGCGGAAGTCAGCACCTTCCACACCAGGTAAAGCAGCAGGTAGTCACGGCACACCTGCGTAAGTTAGATTCTATTAAACTATGCAGAGAAAACATTGGTATAATGAGGGGTGCAGGTAAAGGCCGTTCATGGCAGCCAGGTATCTCCAACCTAATCTTCTCTCCCACAGAGAATCGCTGTCATGTTTTCCATTGTCCTAATTTCATCTATCCTAGAGAACCAATGTTTTAAGGTTGGGGTGGTAGCGCACTTCCATAGGTGGGTGATTCAAGCCTGAGCAGCATTCATCAAGTGCACTATCAAACATTTTTTGTAGCTATGTAGGGGCACCAAATTTACGTGTAGGAGATATGCAGAGGGGTCCGTGCCAAGGTCGACAGATGTCAATTGTTTGATCACACACCTCACCTTTGTCCAAAACTGCGTAAGCAAGGGGCATTGCCAAAATATAGTTTTATCTTTTAGTAGGAATTGTGAAAGTTATTTTGTATTTGTTTGTGCTAATAATGATTTTAGTGTATTTTTTTTATCAAGAATATAATTTTGCTAAACTATCAAAGGATATACACAATCAGCAGCACCATCTTTTAATTTTACAGCAAATATATGTTTTGTGGGGTCTTTTACAAGCTTTCATAAGACCCTTTTCAAACTGAAGGCGCTTTTCAGGCGTTTTTCAACGCTAAAAATGACGCCTGTAAAGTGCCTCTCAAGCCTCCTCAGTGTGAAAGCCTGAGTACTTTCCCACTGGGCCTGTGCGCTTGCAGGACTGAAAAAAAAAAAGTCCTGCAAGCAGCGTCTTTGGGACGGTGCGGGAGCGGTGTATACACCGCTCCTAAACCGCCCCTGCCATTGAAATCAATGGGCACCACTGCCGAAGCACCTGCAAATCGCTTCGGCAGCAGTGCTTTTGGGGTAGATTTTAACCCTTTCCTCGCCCACTAACGGGGTTAAAAGCACCATACCAGCTGCCTAAAAGCGGTAAAGTGCTGCTAAAACTAGTGGTGCTTTACCACTAACGTGGCTCGCGCCCCAGTGTGAAAGGGCTCTAACTGTAAATGAAAATGTAAAGAAAAAATGAATGAAGAACAACCACCTGATGGCCCCCCGCTTTCCACAACTGTATTCCCTGCATGCTTTGCAGCTTCTCCTCTGCTGCTTTCTTTCAAATTGTAATACCCCTTTCACACTGGGGATAAAGTGCCGCTCGTTTTAACGTCGCTTTAGCGCTCTTAAAAACTGCGCTTTTTGGCCTCTAGTGGGGCGCTTTTAACCTCAAAGAAGGGATTAAAGGTGCGCATGTTGCGGCTCTTCTGAATCCCTTTTCAGGCAATTTGGAAGCGCTGCCCATTCATTCCAATGGGTAGGGAGTTTTGGGAGTGCTACAAAAAGGAAATTTATATGCACATACAGTATATGCACATAGCGCTACACTATATTTTTTGTTTCAGTTTTGGGAGTGCTAAATGCATCGCTTCCAAACCGCCCCAAAGATTCTTGCAGGACTTTTCCTAATGTCCCGCAAGCGCACCGCCCCAGTGTGAAAAGTCACACTGAAATGAACGGAAGGCGGATTTTAGTCACTTTACAGGTGCTATTTCTAGCGCTAAAACGCCTGAAAACTTCCTCAGTGTGAAAGGGGTCTAAAGGATTACTTATCCCATGGTACCTTGCGGCCTGCAAGCCTGTACTGACTCGGCCTCCTGATACT
This sequence comes from Lithobates clamitans, assembly GCA_037952925.1. NCBI lineage: Eukaryota > Metazoa > Chordata > Amphibia > Anura > Ranidae > Lithobates > Lithobates clamitans. Next base: position 2,259,235 of record JBBGZY010000224.1, read on the forward strand.
TCTTCTCTCAGCACTTCTGTAGTTCAGGAGGCAGGCTCTGTGACATGTGTGACAGTGTCTACTCACAGGGCATAGCAAATACTTTTCACAGGAAGTAAATGAATGGAGATCTTCAAAAGTAAGTCCACAAACTTCAAGATTGTTCAGATTAATAGGAGTAGGCTAGAAATAATTAAAATAAAATTAGAAATTAATATATGATTTTACATTTTGACCATATATACCCTTTAATATCACTTTGTCAATAAGCATGAATCTCTTGTTGAAATGAGCATCTTGGGCCTCCATATTATAAACATTCCACGATATGCACAATGTTCATGCCATCACAATAGTAAGCCCAACTGTGCATTATAAACTGATAAAACACCATCAAAAACATAACTCTGCATATTCCTGCGTCATTATCATAATAATTGAGTACAATCAAACTTAAAAGCATTTGTAGAGAAATAAATGAGGAACATTGCACACCACTGGCTGAAATGAGTCGCAATTACAGGACAATGCAGTTTTAAATGGTTACTATGAAATTCACATTCTCTTGAATCACAGGCTACATCCAGCTAAAGTCCCACCAGGGCATGCCCTCCATCGCTATAGCAACAAGAGTTCTACGCCGAATTAATAATCAGAGTCACAATACAAACCCCAATCGCTCACATACATAGATAAAAAAAAAACAGTAATTACGCCTGATTATGCCAATTAAGTTTGTCAAACTAAAGCTTTGTGCTAACATCACAACACAGCAATATTTATAATTGAAGAGGCAAGACAATCAGCTTGATAAATAAAATAAATAAATAAATAAACAACCTTTATTAAAGTGATTAAGGGGACACTGTTGTGTGTGTTTTTTTTGTTTTGTACATTGGTCAGTATTAAACTATAGGGGAAAGTTTCACATATTTTTCTAGTACGTACCCTCACAGATCACATTAAAATGGATTGTTTATAACCATGGGAAGAAGTGTAACCTTTATAGCAGGTGTGTTACTTTGCATTGCAACACAAAGAGTATAAACATTACAAACTTATTTACTTTTTTATTTATTTAAGTTTTGCACAGAGAAAATTTGGCCATACATGACCTGAATTTCGGCCTATTTTTATGAATTGGATGAAATTCAAGTTTTAGGTGGCCCTGCCGTCTTTACCTGCCTTGACAAACTTGAATTAAGGAGACTGGCAGAAAAAGTCAGCCTGAACAGTGACTGCAATCAGCCAATAAGCTGCAGGTGCTGTTCAGATATTCTGACAGCTGAGGGTGCTGGCTGTCAGATTACAATAGCTGGCAATGAGATATCCATCCATCCACACTGTTTAGCATGTGGATGGACGGATTGGGCAATGGGCCTAATAAATAGTTTAGACCCCTGTAAGGACTTTTTTCTGTCTGTGCTCCATCAGAGAGATTGTTGTTCTGGTCCCAGGCAGAGACCCAGCAGCAGTGACAAGTTTAGGTTCATTGGCCAACAGCAAATCATAAGAAGTGGAGGCATTCCCCAACCCGCAGCTGCACGTATGCACACTGTGGAACTGGTGTCACTGTGTTTATCCGCAATCTACGCCTGATTTTTTCAGAGGCAGGTATGCTGATTGCACACCTGTGGGCTGGGTTCATATTCTTCCCAGAGTTAAGCCTCATACACATGGTACGATTTTTGGCCAACCGAGCGTCTGATTTTTGTCAAAAGGGCATGTGCCAGGATCTTGTCTTGCATACTAACGTTACACAATTGTCTTGCAACAAACACGAACGTAGTGACGTACTACGAGGAATTTCAGCTCTTGAGCGGCGCCCATTGGGCCCCTTATGCTAATTTTGTGTTTGGTGAGCATTGATTCCGAGCATGCTTTTTTTTTTACTTTCGACTTTTGTGTGATGGATTTGTGTACTGACCATACGAAAATCTGACGTGGAGCTGTTGTCTGCCGAAAATTTACTGGCTTGCCATCCAACATTTGTTGGCCGAAAATTGGAAAACAATTGACTAAAGGAGCATACTAACAGTAAGAATTTAGGACAACTGTCTGTCAACAGACAATCCTCTTCCAACAATTGAACCGTGTGTACGAGGCTTTAGGCCTCGTACACACAATACGAAAATCAGAAGGGAAAATTCGTAAGATGAGCTGTCTGCAGATTTTCGGATAATTAGTACGGTGCTTTCGACAGCCGATTTGACTTTTTCGTCAGACAAAATCTGGAAGTGCAGGCTATGAAATTTTTGTCAGATGTAAACTCAACGTCTGATTTTTGGATGGTCAGTACAGAAATCATCACACAAAAGTCGAAAGTACAAACAGGCATGATCGAAATCAAGGAACGATCGGGAAGAGTTTGGTCTTGTAAACTACCATTCGTAATATAGGTTTAACATTCGTGACGTGGCAATTGATGAAATGTCGAAATGCAGCACACATTCGCATCTTCTTTAACCAGTTGTCGCCCGCCCACCTTCAAATGACGGCGTCATAGAACGGGGACACGCAGCGCAGTGATCGTGGCCACGCCGTGTTGCTTGGACACAGCGCGACCCTGATCTCTGTTAAGAGCCGCATCCACGGCTCTTTAACCATGTGATCGGCTGTGTCTAATCACAGCCGGTCACATGTAAACACGGAGATGCCGGCACTGACAGAGTGTGTGGTGAGGAGAGCTGATCAGTGGCATCTCCACGCAGGGGGACATCTACATATGTAATGATCATCAGTGCCCTGATTACAATTTAGCGCCAACAGTGTCACCAATCAGTGGCCACCGTTGCCCACCAGTGCCAGCAATCAGTGCCTACGAGTGCAAGTAATCAGTGCACACCAGTGCCAGTAATTAGTGCCCACCACTGCCCACAAGTGCCACCAATCAGTGCCCATTAGCAATGCCAGTCAGTGCTGGCTATCAGTAATGCCAATCAATGCCCATCAGTGCCACCCATGAATGCCCATCAGTACCACCCAGCAGTGCCGCCTATCAGTGCTGCCTATCAATGCCCACCAGTTCAGCCTATCAGTGCCCATCAGTGCCGCCTAATCAGCACACATCAGTGAAGGAGAAAAATTATTTAGCTACAAAATTTACTGACAGAAAGTAGAGTGAAAGTTTTTTTTCAAAATTGTTGGTCTTATTTTTTACTAAAAAAAAAAAAAACAGCAGTAATTAAATACCACCAAAAGAAAGCTCTATTTGTGTGAAAAAAATTATAAAAATGTAATCTGGGTACAGTGTAGCACTAATTGTCATTCAAAGTGCGACAGCGCTGAAAGCTGAAAAATGGCCTGGGCAGGAAGGGGGTGTAAATGCCCTGTAGGCAAGTGGTTAATGGTACAATAATGAAGCTGCTTTGCTGGTGATACTGATGTAGTTATGCCGAACATATTTTAAAAGGCATTTGTTTTGTACGATCTAAAAATCAACGCTCATCAAACTTCTACTAACACAAAATTAGCAGAAGGGGCCCAAAGGGTGGCGCTTGAGAAATGAACTTCCCCTCTATACTGTCATAGTACGTCACTACATTTGTGTTTGTCAAACGACAATTTGCGGATAGTTAGTATGCCAGACAAAATCCTGCACATGGGCTTTTGACAAAAATCAGAAGCTCGGTCGTACAACAATCAAACCATGTGTACAAGGACTTAGACCCCTTTCACGATGGAGCAGTTTTCAGGTGCTTTAGCACTGAAAATAGCCTCTGCTAAGCACCTGAAGACCGCCTACCATTCATTCAAGTGTGACTTTTCACACTAGGGTGGTGTGCTTGCTGGACGTTCCAAAAAGTCCTGCAAGCAGCATCTTTAGGGCGGTTTGGGAGCACTGTATTTAGCGCTCGCAAAATGCCCTGCCCATTGGAATGAATGGGCAGCGCTTCCAAAGCACCTGAAAAGCGTTTCGGAAGTGCCGTAACATGGGAGTTTTGAACCCCTTCTTTGGGGTAAAAAGCGCCCCGCTAGCACCCAAAAAGCACTGCTTAAACAGAGCTAAAGCACCGCTATAACCAACTGTGCTTTAGCGCTAACGCGGCCGCGGCCCAAGTGTGAAAGGGGTCTTAGAACTCAGGGCTCCCACTTGGAGACAGCTCCACCCAAGCAGACACAAGGTCTGGCCCAGGAGGACTCCACTCTACAGACACGAGGTCTGTGTATGGGAGTCAGGAGGGTTCCCATCTACTCTAAGAGAGAGAGGCTTCAGGTGGCAGTTTGAGTGTACCTGTCTACAGGAAACACATGGAGTCCGTAACAGCACAGCACGAAGCTGAACCTGAGTAAGCTGCAAGATAGCTTGACCGAAGGGTAGTTTGTGTTGGTCTGAGGGACAGACCTAAGGCCTGGGCGTGAGGCCTGAAGCGGCCGTGTGGCCAGTGCGTAAGCCAGGAGGCTAAACTAACATGTTACAGTAATGGTGGAACCCCCTTGTGAGGGAAATTGTTGTTGTTTTTGAACTTTCTGTTTCCTTTAAAAAAAAGTGGGCTGCCATGCCCTTAAAACGTTTTCTTGAAGTCGCATGCACCATTTGAGTGTAATCACCTCTGAAATTTACAACGCCCATTGCATGACTGTAGCTGCAGGGTGGGGAATTCATCTACCTACTATGGTTGGCTGTCAGCTTTGACAGCTTCCCAATTGGGTTGGCTCAGGCAGGCTCAGACACAACTCCGAAACCCCTGAGCTCTTCCCTACCCAGTATATAACAGGAGACCTCTGAAAAGTTGAGGATTTTATCAGTTTTAGACTGTTGTCACCAGAACAGGTTTACCTTCAATTCCTCTGAAATTCCAAACCATTTTTGATTTCCCATCACTCATACATTCATGTAGGTTAATCTCCTCCCCAGCAGTAATACAGAAAACAACAATAAAAACTTACAGGGATTCCCCCCCCCCATACTCTATACAAAATAAAAAAAAATGCTTTTACATACACTTACGCTTAAGTGTACATCTACTATTTAGACTAGTAAAATTTGTGTAAAACATAGCTTGCAGACAACCTACAGTGTATTTTTACATAGTTAGTGAGGTTGAAAAAAGACACTAGTCCATCTAGTTCAGCCAACAAGAAAAAGATATTGAAAACCCCCGCATACACAATTCCATACTCACAGTTGATCCATAGGGAGGCAAAAAAAATAAAACAAACAATAAAGCATGATCCAATTCACTCCAGTGGGTATATCTGTATATATAGTATGTACATAAATCCAACATGCAGTGTTCACGGGCCACCAAACAACCAAAAATGCCATATTTTCCCAGAATCTCAATGATCTCTAAATGCAAGAGATCAATAGCACTTAGGCACCCAAATAAGGTCACTCCAGGGTTCACTGCCGCCTTCCAGTCCCATCCGATCAATCAATGATTCAACAGGATCACTAACTCTCTTCAAGGTTAGTGGAAAGATAACAACAAAGGACTATAGAGTAATATCTCTAAAACTTCCAATTTAATATAAATATACTCACAAGCATCACAAGGTACAGAAAAGAATAAAATATCAATGCCGTTGTGCACCTGTGGAAGTAATGATGTGACAGGCTGCTGGCCCCTCCCAAAAAATTTTGTCTGCAAATAGGATGTCTTCAGGGAATAAAGAAAGCTCTACTTGTACCCTGAAGACGTACCATTTGCAAATGAAACACAGTGGGCGGGTCCATCGGCCTGCAATGTCATTACCCCCCAGGTGTACAATGGCATTGGCGTTTTATGCTTTTCTTTACATTGTGATGCTTGTGGGTATACTTTACATGTAGTAAATCAGGAGTTTTAGAGATTTGCTGTTCTCTTCCTACTAGGAAATGCATAATCAAATGGATCCTGTAGAAATGAGAAAAGTCCTTAAATATACAATGATGAAAATAGCAAGTAACTCTCTTCTGGGGAAACTGATAATAAACTTTAATCCGTGCGGTAAGTGTAGGAAGAGTTTGTGCTTACCAGATCCTGTTGACCCCTTGATTATAGGGGGTCCGAAACAGCATAAAATGGTCCGTGGCAAACTGCTGGGCTGGTTGTCATCTACAGAGATCTCCAACAATCAGGGATGTATACCGCTGGATACTCTCTTTCTCTGTTTGGCAATATCCTTAGGAGTGGGGGGAGGTCCGTGTGGAGATGCCGGGCGAAGAGGTAGAGATCCCCAGGGAGAGTAATTAACATAAAGAAAAAATCTCTAAGAGCAATCCGTATGAAAACCAGTTTTCAGCATTTATTAAGTCACTTAAAACAAAAGAGAATGCTGGCAGAGCGCCAATGCATAAACGTGCTGTGGCAGTGTACAACAATGGGACAGACTGCTCGTGACAGAACAGCTGTCAGCAGGAGAGTGCTGCGGGTGACGGTGGTCAAACAATACCGCCCTCGTACGCGGCGTTACGTCGGAGAGACTTCGTCAGCGAGGTCCCTCGCTGACGAAGTCTCTCCGACGTAACGCCGCGTACGAGGGCGGTATTGTTTGACCACCGTCACCCGCAGCACTCTCCTGCTGACAGCTGTTCTGTCACGAGCAGTCTGTCCCATTGTTGTACACTGCCACAGCACGTTTATGCATTGGCGCTCTGCCAGCATCCTCTTTTGTTTTAAGTGACTTAATAAATGCTGAAAACTGGTTTTCATACGGATTGCTCTTAGAGATTTTTTCTTTATGTTAATTACTCTCCCTGGGGATCTCTACCTCTTCGCCCGGCATCTCCACACGGACCTCCCCCCACTCCTAAGGATATTGCCAAACAGAGAAAGAGAGTATCCAGCGGTATACATCCCTGATTGTTGGAGATCCCTGTAGATGACAACCAGCCCAGCAGTTTGCCACGGACCATTTTATGCTGTTTCGGACCCCCTATAATCAAGGGGTCAACAGGATCTGGTAAGCACAAACTCTTCCTACACTTACCGCACGGATTAAAGTTTATTATCAGTTTCCCCAGAAGAGAGTTACTTGCTATTTTCATCATTGTATATTTAAGGACTTTTCTCATTTCTACAGGATCCATTTGATTATGCATTACCTTACTATTATTACTTCATGATTTTTTCTTTGCGCTGCACTTATTTTATCTATTGTATGTCACTGAGGTTGGTGTTATCCTTCTAGTGTTCAGCCTGCATATCTTACCTTTGTATTTGGTTTGCGCTGATTGCTTTTTCATTTTATCTCTTCCTACTAGGGATGCATTGATACCACTTTTTTTAGCAATCGAGTACTGATACTTTAAGTACTCGCCGTTACCAATTACTGATACCTATTTCCAGCATTTAGAGAGATCAAGATGAGCAGGAGGAGGAAGAGCAGAGAGGGGGGTCTCCATCATCTTTCAGTGTGCTGTGTAATATTACCACCTGGGTGAGACCAAGTGATGAAGAAACCCCGTACTTTCAAAACTCAGCACTGCCGGCCCCAAATGTAGGAGGACCATGCTGTCATCCTTCATCCTCCTTCAGTCCAATCTACTCCATCCCACATCCCCCTCCTCCTGCAGTCCATACAGCTTGTTTGAGTGCAGGAGTAAGAAATATAAAATACAGTATATTGAGTGCAGAAGTCAGGATGAGAGTGGGGTGTGGGTGTAGGGAGAGAAAGATAAAGGGGGAAACGAGTGTGGGGGGAGAGCAGGGACAAAAAGAGAAAAAGAAAGAGAGAGGGCAAGAAAGGGGAGGTTCTTTACGGCACTACAAAAGCCTTCCCCATATGTGTATATATATATATATATATATATATATATATATATATATATATATATATATATATATATATATAATCTTACACAAAAGTGAGTAAACCCCTCACATTTTTGTAAATATTTTATTATATCTTTTCATGTGACAACACAGAAAAGCCTGTAGCAAAAGAAAAGAAGAAATAAGCGCAGGACTTCATGAAATGGGACCCTGTAGGCTGGGCTAGTGAGGGTTAAATTATTTCCTGAAGTTAACTTGGGCTCACAGGTGATTGGTCAGAGCGGTGTGAGGGGGAGGCAGTGCAGAGAGGAGGTCAGAGGTGCAGACTTCCTGTCAGCACACGAGGGTAGGAAAAGCTAGTGTGCTGATGTGTCTGCCCCTGCTCTCCTCTGTGGATCGATGGCTGAAGCTGACAGGATGGCTGAGCAACTCAGGGTAACGACAGAGACTATGGGCGGGGCATGGCTGCAGAGCCAGCTTACAGCCATGCAGGGGATGGCCGCTGCGGTCCCCAGCGGGTCGCAGACGCGGTGTGATCGGGGGGCATGCCTGCTGGAGTGCTACAGCCCATCCAGGTCCCCTCGGGCTCAACGTGGCTCGGGGGGCTCGGGCTATCACCCTCAGACACCGCCGGCTCCGCCACCATCAGCGGGGAGGTTGCCGACATCCATGCACAGACCAGGGGGACTGCGGCACCATCCCTGCCGGTGATGAGGCCAGTAATTTTTCATTGCATTCATTTAGGATTGGGGCAGCCACTGAGGCTGGCCGGTGGGGTCTTGACAGCGTGGTAGTTAAGCGTATTGGTAGGTGGGAATCTGACAGATTCAAAGTTTACGTTCTCCCCCATTTGATTCAATAGGGGTTGGTTGGTTTTAAAAAAAATAAATAAAAACGGGAAAAAAAGGGAAGGTGGGGGTTATGTGTCCCCTTTTTGTTTTGTGTTTATTTCCATGATCTGTTGAGTAGTAGTGGTGGTAAGATGGTGATGGGTGTATGTGCTATGTTTCACTTTTCTTTCAGATCATACTTGCCTCGTTTGGATCCTGGGCCATTATTTTGTTCATTGGGGGGGGCAATGAGGGCTGATGTCAGGCCTAATGGCCGACAATTAGGTTTCCCACAAGCAGAAGTCAGCATCCGGTGGATTGGAATTCCGGGGATGTTATGGAGCAGGGTTGTGCCGGAGGTTAACAATAGGATAATACAGCGCACTCTGGATACAACAATCTCAAAAAAGGGTGAGGGGGGTAGTGGGTTGAGGGGGAGAGTAAATCAGTTTTCTTTTAGTAATTAGTCCATGTGAGGAAGCAAAATATGATGATAAAAACAATAATAAAAACTGTCTATGGAGGACTGCCAGTTCCAAGTTCAGAATGCACAAAAACTCTGGAATAGACAAAGAACAGAAGAACAGCGCCCTCTAAGTACAATAAGCAAACTAATTTAATAAAAGTAATAAGGTTAAAATCCACTCACAAAAGTGTAATACAAATGGGCATGTAGTATCATCCGCTTCGACAACCGGGTGAAAGAGGGGGGGTCCGATATGGATGTAGTGGTGGCTGTGTCTCCACGGTGCTATCCTGTGTCCAGTCACACTGCTGGTTCACAATGCCTTCCGGGTGGTCGAAACTGCAATCAGCGGCGTACACTGCTCACAAGGACAAACATCACTTCCGGGTCAGGTCAGCTGGAGGTGCATCACGTTCAGCACATGCGTGTCCCTTCCTCAGGCTTCAGTCGCGGCCATCTTTGGTTGGGGCATAATATACCAACACGATTCCCAATCATATGATTACATGATTGAACAGGGTGTTCTGAATGCAATAAGGATACTAGATTCCGGCCTAATGTTGTAGCATGGTCTGTGTCTATATAGCTGAGCTATGTTATAAGGACACAAATAAGATTAAAGAAATGCAGCAAATGGAGGAATGGGGTGAACGGTGGATGTTGAAATTTTATATGGGGAGGAATATGTATATATTAACCACTTGCCAACCGCCCCATAGCCAAATGATGGCTGCAGGGCGGCTGGATAACTCTGGGATCACGTCATATGACGTGATTCCAGAAAACTGCTCCCGCGCGCCCCCTGGGGCGCGCACACGGGAATAACCGCCGGGTCCAGAGGACCCGGCGCATCACGTCAGGACGGACGGAGCGATCACATGTAAACAAACCGGCGTCATATCATGACGCCGGTTCCTCCCTCCCCTCTCTGTACCGATCGGTACAGAGGGGGAGAGATCGGATGGGAGCCGCGCTGTGGGCTGGATGTGTAGTGCCCACAGCGCAGCTCAGTGACATGTACAGTCACATCCATCCATCCATGCTCAGCCATCCCCCCCATGCTCTGCAATGACCCTGTGCAATACTCTGCAATGATCCTGTGCAACCCTGTGCAATATTCTGCAATGATCCTGTGCAACCCTGTGTAATACTCTGCAATGATCCTGTGCAACCCTGTGCAATACTCTGCAACCCTGTGCAATGCTCTGCAATGATCCTGTGCAACCCTGTGCAATACTCTGCAATGATCCTGTGCAACCCTGTGCAATACTCTGCAACCCTGTGCAATACTCTGCAATGATCCTGTGCAACCCTGTGCAATACTCTGCAATGATCCTGTGCAACCCTGTGCAATACTCTGCAATGATCCTGTGCAATACTCTGCAATGATCCTGTGCAACCCCGTGCAATACTCTGCAACCCTGTGCAATTCTCTGCAATGATACTCTGCAACCCTGTGCAATACTCTGCAATGATCCTGTGCAACCCTGTACAATACTCTGCAATGATCCTGTGCAATACTCCGCCATACTCCACCATGCCCCGCCATACTCCGCCATGCCCTGCCATACTCCGCCATACTCCGCCATGTCCTGCCATACCCCGCCATACTCCGCCATACTCCGCCATACTCTGCCATACCCCGCCATACCCCAACATACTCCGCCATACCCCGCCATACCCAGCCATACTCAACTATGCTCGGCTGTACTCGGCCTCTGTATGTGGCCAGGCTGTGGAAGTCTCACACATGTGGTATTGCCGTATTTAGGAGGAGCAGAAGAATCTATTTTGGGGTGTCATTTTTGGTATGTACATGCTATGTGTTAGAAATATTGTATAAATGGACAACTTTGTGTTAAAAAAAATGTGTTTTAACCACTTCCTGCCCGCCGGCCGTCATACGACGTCCTTGACTTTGTGCAGGGATATCTGAATGATGGATGCAGCTACAAGCATCATTCAGATATCATCTTTTTCAGCCGGCGATTCCCTACACCATAAGAATGATCATAGTGGCTGTTCCACTGCTTGATCATTCTTACGGGAGGCGAGAAGGGACGCCCCCCCCCTCTCGCCGCCCTCAGGTGCTTCTACCGACTCACCGCTACGATCGACGCCAGGAACATTTTTTTTTTTTTTATTTCAGGCTTCCCAGCCTAGAGGTGAGATGTGAGGTCTTATTGACCCCATATCTCACTGTAAAGAGGACCTGTCATGCCATATTCCTATTACAGGGGATGTTTACATTCCTTGTAATAGAAATAAATGTGATCAAAAAATGTATTCTTTGGAAAAAAGCCTCAAACTAAAATAAATAAAGTAAAATGAACAATAAAAAAAAAAAAAAAAAAATTGTGCTCGCAGTCAGAAGCGAACGCATTCGTAAGTTGCGCCCACATATGAAAATGGTGTTCAGACCACACATGTGAGGTATCGCTGTGATCAGTAGAGCAAGAGCAATCATTTTGGCCCTAGACCTCCTCTGTAACTCACAACATGTAACCAGTAAAATTTTTTAAAGGGTCTCCTATGGGGATTTTTAAGTAGCGAAGTTTGGCGCCATTCCACGAGCGTGTGCAATTTTGAAGGGTGACATGTTAGGTATCTATTTACTCGGCATAACTTCATTATTCACATTATGTAAAAACATTGGGCTAACTTTACTGTTTTTTTTTTTTTTGAAAGCACAAACAAAACGTGTTTGAAAAATTGCTGCGCAAATACCGTGTGAGATAAAAAGTTGCAATGACCGTCATTGTATTCTCTAGGGTCTTTGCTAAAAAAATATATATAATGTTTTGGGGTTCTATGTAATTTTCTAGCAAATATATTATGATTTTTACATGTAGGAGAGAAATGTCAGAATTGGCCTGGGCACTCCAGAACGCCTGATGGCGTTCCCCTGCATGTTGGGCCTCTGTATGTGGCCACGCTGTGTAAAAGTCTCACACATGTGGTATCGCCATACTCGGGAGTAATAGCAGAATGTGTTTTGGGGTGTAATTTGTGGTATGCATATGCTGTGTGTGAAAAATAACCTGCTAATATGACAATTTTGTGGAAAAAAAAAAAAAAAAAGAATCTTGATTTTGCAAAGAATTGTGGGAAAAAAATGACAACTTCAAAAAATCATGCATCTTTTTAAATACCTTGGAATGTCTTCTTTCCAAAAAGGGGTCATTTGCGGGTATTTGTACTTTTCTGGCATGTTAGGGTCTTAGAGCCCATTCACACAGGGGCAACTTTGGATCCGACTTCAAGTCGCCCCTAGTCGCCTCAAGTCACGCTACATGAATAAATCAATGTAAGTAAATGGATCTGTCTTAATGCACACTACTGCAGTCGCTCCGACTTCAGAAAAGGTTCCTGTACTACTTCAATCCGACTTGAAGGCAACTTGTACCCTTGATTTCAATGGAAGTTGTCTCCAAGTCTGATCACTGTTCATACTGAGGCAACTTTACAGGAAGCAGAAAGGAAACAGAAAGTAATTTCCTCCACTAAACAGCCAGCCCCCTCCTTCTCACACACAGCTGATAAGCTCTGATTGGCCACTTGTAAAGTCCCCTGTCCTGGAGGCGACTTCAAGTTGTGTTGTAAGTTGCCCCAAGTCGTGCTGTGATTCATACTCAAGTCGTGTCCAAGTTGCCTCCCAAAGTCGTGCTGGAAGTCGTGTTGCCCCTGTGTGAATGGGCTCTCAAGAAATGAGATAGGCCGTCAGTACTTCAGGTGTGATCAATTTTCAGAGATTGGCACCATAGCTTGTGGACTCTATAACTTTCACAAAGACCAAATAATATACACTGATTTGGGTTATTTTTACCAAAGATATGTAGCGGTATACATTTAGGCCAAAATATATGAAGAAAAAATTACTAATTTGCAAAATTTTAGAAAAATGCATTTTTTTTACAGAATGTTCGGTCTTTTTTCTTTTATAGCGCAAAAAATAAAGGACCCAGCGGTGATTAAATACCACCAAAATAAAGCTCTATTTGTGTGAAAAAAGGACAAAAAATTCATTTGGGTACAGTGTTGCATGACTGAGTAATTGTCATTCAAATTGTGAGAGCACCGAAAGCTGAAAATTGGTCTGGTTATTAAGGGGGTTTAAGTGCCCAGTGGTCAAGTGGTTAAATAGATCCAGAATTCAAGAGTACATCTTAGATATAAATACTTTGATATTATTATTCTTTGCTATGTAAATATGGAAATTAATAATAGTTGTTAATAAAAATGATGAAATAAATAAAATAAAATTAATAAGAATTAAAATTAGTAGTAGTGAGAATATCACTAATCAAACTGCTGGGGTATGTCCATCCCACAGATGATCCAAAGTAAGGTGTCAAATGGATGGGTTGACAGATCAGGCAATGGTGGCTGTATAATTAAAGTGAAAGCGGAGTAAAGGAAAATGAAGATAATGAAGATAATGATAATAACTATACGTGAAAATATACTGGTGTCATGTATAATAGGTAGGAAATCAAAAAATTATGAATAGAATGATTTTGCTGTTGATGGATAGGGATGAGCTTCGTGTTCGAGTCGAACCCATGTTCGACTCGAACATCGGCTGTTCGACCGTCCGTCGAATTGCGAACGATATGGGCCGTTCGCGCCAAATTCGTGTGGCGCGTCACGGCCCATAATTCACTGCGGCATCGCAGTGCATTGCTGGCTGATGATTGGCCAAGCATGCACTATGACCCGCATGCTTGGCCAATCACAGCGCCGCCTGAACAGAGAGCCGTAATTGGCCAAAGCCAAGGAGGCTTTGGCCAATTATGGCTCAGGGGATTTAGTACACGCCCCACACTATATAAGGCCGCCTGCACGGCGGCCCTGTGTAGTGTGTGTTCCGGCGTTGAAAGAGATAGACAGAGAGACAGTGTTTGATTTGAGTTAGATAGATTAGGCAGAACAGTCAGTCAGTTAGCTGCACTTACAGTGTATTGTGTATATATATGCATCCCAGGTGTTGCATATATATATATACACTGTATTCAGTTTAGCTAGATCCGTTCCTGTTATCTTCTATCTAGACTATTTACATTCAGTGCAGTGTGTCCTGCTCACAGTGTTCAGCTAGATCCGTTCCTGCTATTTACATTCAGTACAGTGCTTCCTGCTCACAGTGTTCAGCTAGATCCGTTCCTGCTATTTACATTCAGTGCAGTGCGTGCTGCTCACAGTGTTCAGCTAGATCCGTTCCTGCTATTTACATTCAGTGCAGTGCGTGCTGCTCACAGTGTTCAGCTAGATCCGTTCCTGCTATTTACATTCAGTGCAGTGCGTCCTGCTCACAGTGTTCAGCTAGATCCGTTCCTGCTATTTACATTCAGTGCAGTGCGTCCTGCTCACAGTGTTCAGCTAGATCCGTTCCTGCTATTTACATTCAGTGCAGTGCGTGCTGCTCACAGTGTTCAGCTAGATCCGTTCCTGCTATTTACATTCAGTGCAGTGCGTCCTGCTCACAGTGTTCAGCTAGATCCGTTCCTGTTATCTTCCTACTGACAGGCAGGCTTGTCTGGTTACAGTATATAAAGCTACCTGAAGAAAATTACAGGTGTTCTTTTTGATCCTATTAGTACCACGGTCAGGCAGCTAGACTATTTACATTTAGTACAGTGTGTCCTGCTCACAGTGTTCAGCTAGATCCGTTCCTGTTATTTACATTCAGTGCAGTGTGTCCTGCTCACAGTGTTCAGCTAGATCCGTTCCTGCTATTTACATTCAGTACAGTGCGTGCTGCTCACAGTGTTCAGCTAGATCCGTTCCTGCTATATACATTTAGTGCAGTACGTCCTGCTCACAGTGTTCAGCTAGATCCGTTCCTGTTATCTTCCTACTGACAGGCAGGCTTGTCTGGTTACAGTATATAAAGCTACCTGAAGAAAATTACAGGTGTTCTTTTTGATCCTATTAGTACCACGGTCAGGCAGCTAGACTATTTACATTTAGTACAGTGTGTCCTGCTCACAGTGTTCAGCTAGATCCGTTCCTGTTATTTACATTCAGTGCAGTGTGTCCTGCTCACAGTGTTCAGCTAGATCCGTTCCTGCTATTTACATTCAGTACAGTGCGTCCTGCTCACAGTGTTCAGCTAGATCCGTTCCTGCTATTTACATTCAGTGCAGTGCGTGCTGCTCACAGTGTTCAGCTAGATCCGTTCCTGCTATATACATTTAGTGCAGTACGTCCTGCTCACAGTGTTCAGCTAGATCCGTTCCTGTTATCTTCCTACTGACAGGCAGGCTTGTCTGGTTACAGTATATAAAGCTACCTGAAGAAAATTACAGGTGTTCTATCCCAGCTTAGTGCAGCTACAGGCCATTAGTATGTCTGGAAGGCCAAGAAGGAGAGGCAGACAGTCACAAGCCAATAAGAGAGGGCAAGCAGGCTCTGTGTCTAGTGCTGGTCGTGGAGACGGTGCATCCTCATCAGCACGTGGCCATGGGACACGCTTGGCCTTTTTTTCGGCAGCTGGCCGTGTTGAGCCGCAACATGCGGAAGACTTGGTCGAGTGGATGACCAAGCCGTCCTCATCCTCCTCATCCTCTCTCACCCATGCCCAGGGTGCTTTGTCTGGCAAAGCAGCGGCCTCTTCCCTCAGCTCAATGTCATCAGTGACTCCTTCCCTAGCCCCACCATGTCCTCCTGAGGATTCCCTCGAACTGTTTGACCACAGTGTTGGGTACATGCTCCAGGAGGATGCCCAGCGTTTGGAAGGCTCTGATGATGATACTGAGCTCAATGAAGGCAGTAACATGAGCACGGACAGAGGGGGTGCCCAAGAAGGACAGCAATCTGGCAGTCATGCTCCCCCTGCTGCAGCATACTGCCAGGTTTGCTCCAGTGATGAGGAGGGAGGGGATGATGAGGTCACTGACTCAACGTGGGTGCCTGATAGGAGAGAGGAGGAGGAGGAGGAGGAGGAGGAGGAGGAGGAGGAGGTGGCACATCACCAACTAGGCAGGATGCCCTCCAGGGGCCAGCCTAAGGGCAGCACATTGACTGCATCACACCCCAAAGCTCCACATGTGCAGGGCGCTGCAGTCTCTGCGCGTTATTCAAAAAGTTCTTTGGTGTGGGCCTTTTTTGAGACGAGTGCATCAGATCGCACCGCTGCTATTTGCAATATATGTCTCAAGCGTATCTCGCGTGGCCAAAACATCTCCCGCTTGGGTACCACATGCTTGACCAGACATATGTTGACCTGCCATGCAGTTCGTTGGCAAGCGTATCTAAAAGACCCACACCAAAGAACAAAGACGATCTCTCCTTGCTCCTCATCAGCTGAGATTTCCAACCCCACTAGACCTTCAGTCCTCTCTGCGACCTGCAGTGAGAGGAATGAAGGTGTAGAATTAGGTGTGTCACAGCCAAGTACTTATGGGCAATCTGCTTTTGGTACACCGACGTCAGATTGTACCAGGCAAATTTCCCTGCCCCAGCTGCTGCACCGCCGAAAGAAGTTTGCTCCCAGCCATCCACATGCCCAGCGGTTGAATGCTAGCTTGGCAAAATTGCTAGCACTTCAACTGCTGCCTTTTCAGTTGGTAGACTCTGCCCCCTTCCGTGAGTTTGTGGAATGTGCGGTTCCTCAGTGGCAGGTACCCAAACGCCACTTTTTCTCACGGAAGGCGATTCCGGCTCTCTACCGGCATGTGGAAGGCAATGTCCATGCCTCGCTGGACAGGGCGGTCAGCGGTAAGGTGCATATTACCGCTGACTCATGGTCCAGCAGGCATGGACAGGGACGTTACTTAAGTTTCACGGCGCATTGGGTGACTCTGCTGGCAGCTGGGAAGGATGCAGGACAAGGTGCAGTAGTGTTGGAGGTTGTTCCGCCACCACGCCTCCAAAATGCTGATTGTGACACACCTCTCTCCTCCACCCCCTCCTCTTCTTCTTCCTCCATGGCCTCTTCCTCGGAACCAGCGGTGCTCCGTAGGCGTTCAAGGGGCTACGCAAGTACGCAGGCCAAAAGATGCCATGCGGTGCTTGAGCTGGTGTGCTTGGGGGACAGGAGCCACACTGGGGCAGAGGTTCTGTCAGCTCTGCAGGGGCAGGTTCAGAGGTGGTTGACGCCACGCCAACTTAAGGCAGGAATGGTGGTTTGCGACAATGGCACCAACCTCCTCTCTGCCCTCCGACAGGGACAACTGACCCATGTGCCCTGTTTGGCTCACGTCCTTAACTTGGTGGTGCAGCGGTTCTTGGGCAGGTACCCGGGCTTACAGGATGTCCTGAGGCAGGCCAGGAAAGTCTGTGTGCATTTCCGCCGGTCATATAATGCCAGTGCTCGGCTGACGGACCTCCAAAAGGAGTTTAACCTGCCCAAGAACCGCCTAATCTGTGACATGCCCACCAGGTGGAACTCGACGTTGGCCATGCTGCAGCGGCTGCACACGCAGCAGAGGGCCATCAATGAGTACCTGTGCGACTATGGCACCAGGACAGGGTCAGGGGACCTTGGTTTTTTTTCCCCACGCCAGTGGGCCATGATCAGGGATGCATGCACTGTCCTGTCACCATTCGAGGAGGCCACGAGGATGGTGAGCACTGACAGTGCATGCATCAGTGACACTGTCCCCCTTGTCCACCTGTTGGAGCACACGCTGCGTGGGATAATGGACAGGGCACTTGAGGCAGAACAGAGGCAGGAAGAGGAGGACTTCCTTAGCTCTCAAGGCCCCCTTTATCCAGACAGTGTTCCTGCGTGCCCGCCGATCACACAGGAAGAGGACGAGGAGGAGGAGGAGGAGGAGGAGGAAGATTGTGTCAGTATGGAGGTGGAGCCTGGCACTCAGCATCAGCAGTCTTTAAGGGATCAGTCCCAAGGAACACATGGACTTGTACGTGGCTGGGAGGAGGTGGCTGCGGACGTTGTTGTCCTTAGTGACCCAGAGGACTCCGGACCGAATGCCTCAGCAAACCTACGCTGCATGGCCTCCCTGATCCTGCAAAGCCTGCGTAAGGATCCTCGTATTCGTGGTATCAAGGAGAAGGACCAATACTGGCTGGCAACCCTCCTTGATCCACGTTACAAGGGTAAGGTTGCGGACCTTATCTTGCCATCGCAGAGGGAGCAGAGGATGAAACATCTTCGGGAGGCCTTGCAGAAAGGTCTGTGCAACGCGTTCCCAGAGACTGGGAGGTTACAAACTCCTGTTTCTGGACAACGTGTTGCTGAGGCTTCGGTCAGTCAAAGAAGGAGCGGTGGAGAAGGTGGCCGTCTGACCGATGCGTTCAGACAATTTTTTGGTCCGCAGCCCCAAGGTATGATCGGTTCCAGCAACCATCGCCAGCGTCTGTTTTACATGGTGCAGGAATACCTAGGGGCAAGATCAGACTTGGACACCTTTCCCACCGAAAATCCTCTGGGTTACTGGGTCTTGAGGATGGATCACTGGCCAGAGCTTGCACAGTATGCAATTGAGCTACTGGCCTGTCCTGCATCCAGCGTTCTTTCGGAACGCACATTCAGTGCTGCTGGAGGCGTGGTAACCGATCACAGGGTGCGTCTGTCCACCGACTCGGTCGATCGGCTGACCTTCATAAAAATGAATCAGTCTTGGATCACCACCAGCTACCAAGCACCTGATGCAGATGTAACCGAATAATTTTTTTTGAAATCTCAGATCCCTTCAAAGACTGCCTATGCTGATGCTGAGTGACTATCCCTGAGTAATTATCCTCTTCCTCCTCAATCATCACGCTGATAGCTTGTAAGAACATTTTTGGTTCTGGGCGCCACCACCAGTGCCTAAGGCACAATTTTTCAGCCCCTGTTTAACAGGGGCGTGTAATTACAATTTTTGATGTAATACTTTGCAGCAGGGCTCGTTCCTGCATTCCAACTAGAGTGTCTGTGAGGGGTTGCAGTGTTGTGGCACCAGCACCAGTGCCTAAGACCCAATTTTTCTGCCCCTGTCTAACAGGGGCGTGTAATTACAATTTTTGATGCAATACTTTGCAGCAGGGCTTGTTCCTGCATTCCAACTAGAGTGTCTGTGAGGGGTTGCAGTGTTGTGGCACCAGCACCAGTGCCTAAGACCCAATTTTTCAGCCCCTGTCTAACAGGGGCGTGTAATTACAATTTTTGATGCAATACTTTGCAGCAGGGCTTGTTCCTGCGTTTCAACTAGAGTGTCTGTGAGGGGTTGCAGTGTTGTGGCACCAGCACCAGTGCCTAAGACCCAATTTTTCAGCCCCTGTCTAACAGGGGCGTGTAATTACAATTTTTGATGCAATACTTTGCAGCTGGGCTTGTTCCTGCGTTTCAACTAGAGTGTCTGTGAGGGGTTGCAGTGTTGTGGCACCAGCACCAGTGCCTAAGGCCTAATTTTTCAGCTCCTGTTCAACAGGGGCATGTAATTACAATTCTTGATCTAATATTTCACAGCAGGGCCCTGTGAGGGCTTACAGTGTTTTGGCCACAGCAACACCTAAGGCCCAAATTTCTGCTGAGTATATAGGGCAGGACCCTACTTTCAAACATCTAACTTACAAACGACTCCTACTTGCAAACGGAAGGAGACAACAGGAAGTGAGATGAAATCTACCCCTAAGGAAGGGAAATTCTCTCCTGTAAGAGTTAATATGGGAAAACAATTTTTCCTTTCCACTGATGCTTTCCAATCCTTGTTCCACAAAAAAACCCAAATTTTCAAAAAACATTTTTCATTGGGACAAAAAAGTGAGGTGAAATCTTCTGAAGAGGAGGAAAGACGCAAAACAAATGTCACAGGGGTGATAACCCTTCCCTATGTTTTCCAAAAAGCTTAGAAAAGATTTTTTGGCTGGAGCTAAACACATTAAAAATGTTCAAAATTACAAACAGATTCTACTTAACAACAAACCTACAGTCCCTGTCTTGTTTGCACCGCCTGTATACTGCTGTTCAGAGTATATAGGGACCTTTCCTTATTTTAATTTGGGTGCGGGGTTCCCCTTAATATCCATACAAGACCCAAAGGGCCTGGTAATGGACTGGGGGGTACCCATGCCGTTTGTCTCACTGATTTTCATCCATATTGCCATGACCCGACATGACATTAAACCCGCAAGCAGTTTTAAATGAGATTTTTTCCTTTAAAAATGACATTTGGTGCAGGGACTGTTCTAAACATGGGAAACACGCGTCACTTTACAGGCATACTATAGACACCCCCCAGGTACGATATTTAAAGGAATATTTCACTTTTTTTTTTTTACTTTAAGCATCATTAAAATCACTGCTCCCGAAAAAACGGCCGTTTTTAAAAGTTTTTTTTGCATTGATACATGTCCCCTGGGGTAGGACCCGGGTCCCCAAACCCTTTTTAGGACAATACCATGCAAATTAGCCTTTAAAATGAGCACTTTTGATTTCGAACGTTCGAGTCCCATAGACGTCAATGGGGTTCTAACGTTCGTGCGAACTTGCGGTCCGTTCGCGGGTTCTGGTGCGAACCGAACCGGGGGGTGTTCGGCTCATCCCTATTGATGGATATGTCAAGTATTGCTCTGGCAATAGAAGCACATGTGTGCATATATATAAAGGGTCACGCACACTAAACGTGCGCATGCTCACGTACATATGGTAATGATTGCAGTTCACATATTAAGATTCTTTTGAATGTGCAATTAGCACATGCATCTATCCAAAGTAATCATCAATGATGAACATAGACAGATTTAAATTATTGATTACTAAAGAATGTGTTGGCTTATCATCATAACAGGGTATTCATTTCTATAGTTTCATTTAGGCCTCCAGGCGATAAACTGTCCAGGGAATAGATCCAATAATTCTCTCTTTCGCAGAGTCTTTTGTATCGTTCAGCAGGAGGCAAGGTTTTCGGAATGGACTCCAGTATCCAAACCCGTAGTCCCAAGGATGATTGATCATGAAATTCTAGGAAGTGTCTAGGGACACTATGTTTGTAGTTTCCTTGTTCGACCAGATTACGATGTTCTCCAAAACGCTGAGTAGAATTATAGGGGTCTGATAATGTTGAGTTATATATGTATGTATGTATGTATGTATGTATGTATGTGTGTGTGTGTGTATATGTAGCACTAACTCTCGGTGGAGCTGCCGGTTTAAAGCGGGCTGTTACCTTCACTCTCGATACCTCTGTTTCACCGACATCGGGTCTAGGGTCCCGTTGAGTTTACCTCTGGACGATATAAGCACCAAACACTTGAGTATATTTTCCAATGCTTTAATGAACAAGTAATAAAGAAAGTAGCAGGAAAGAGGCAGAAGAAAAGTTGCAGGGAAGCTCAAATACCTTTCCTTAGTATTCTTTAGAACATTCGTTGGAATTGAACACTTGTAGTTGAATGCACTCCCCTTGTGGGATTCAATCTTTGCCCGCCTGGATAGGCCTCTCTCACTTACCTAGCAGCCAGTATGTAGCACGAACAAAACTCTGCCACAGACTTGTTTGGAATAAAACCCGTACGATCCTCTGCCACAGGATATATTGGTTTGCGATGAATGTCAGACACAGTACTTCAACCTTTAAGCCAACCCGGCAGTACTATGCAGTAAGATTACTTCAGGATACGTCCTCCAACCGAGTTACCAGGCCCCTCTCCAGACCAGCACTATGCATGATCCTTCCATGACGGGTCCTCCCTTGGGATCTCCTCGGTTGTCCAGCTTCTTCACTCAGGATAGACAGCTCAGGACCATTCCTCTGCTGCTGTGGTAGGCCCCAGACAGGCTTCTGGGCCCACCCACATGCCACAGCGACGTGGGCCTCCGGAACAGAGGACCACGAGGTGGTACTCCTAACGCATACCTGTCGGCCAGGAGGGCCAGCAGGTGGCTGAAAACGAACCCCTAAATATGGCGTCTGACCCATAAATACCCTCTCCCAGAATGCAACTCGGAGGACAACCGCCACCAAGTTGTCTCCGGGACAGAGGAGCACTCATGCGCTTCAACACGTTGCCTTTCCAACACCAGCCCATGGTGACAACGACACCCACCGGCACAGTGTGGAACTACACGCAACTCAGCCAAGCTGGAACAGAGGCAAATCTAACTTCACCTAACAAGTAACCCACAAGATTTACCTATCAGCGGTGGATTAAAAATCTACCAGTGCGACATAAAAAGCAACAGTTTACTCCCTCCTTGCTCCGAGAAATGGACAGTCTTATCTAACTGGTCTGAACCAGTAACAAGATGGCGGAGCCCATGTTTTCTTTCACTTTCTATCAGTCACATGATGTAACCACCCATTTAACTGTTCCCTTGCTACTAAGAAGATATGAATGCTGATTGGACTAAACTATACGATCACACCTATAACACGCCTAGTGCTCATGCATATTCATATGTATATATTGTATAACCCGTAGATGTAAGCGCAGAGACACTTCCTGCTTCGTTCCGCCTGGTAGAGATGGAAGTTGGTCTGTGTTGTGTGTGTCTCTCCACTGCAGTGTTTGTATACAATAAAAACACCTACTTATCTTATCTTAAGATCTGGACTAACTATCTCATCATCTTGTTTTGTTTGGAGACCGCTAAATCGGAATTAACAGCTGGTGCCTCGACTCGGATACAGTCCAGTGGGCTCCCAGCCAGAGAGACAAGAAACTCACGTTGAGCAGACAAGTGGCCACGGTAAGAAACTGTTATTCTTACTTATTCTGCTCTCCATGGCGAGTAATTAGTCGGTGTCTGGGGTCCATTGGCTGAAGGAGTCTTATGCTGCTGATGAGATGGTGAGATTAAGGTAAAATTAAGTGCAAAGTAGAGTAATATTGATATTACACAGTTTGACCCAAATAACTCCTTTACTTTACCTGTTGCAGAAATAATAGAGCTGATAATAATTATCAATGTTGATGTTTTGTTTCTATGCTTGGGGTGTCAATAGATTTATGAGACTTGTGAGAAGGTCTGACCAGAGGACTGTAGTAGCGAGTCTGTGTGGCGAGTAATGCCTATGTGGCAAGTGTACAGGCCTGTGTGGCTAAGTGTAATAAAGTGCCATTTGATGGCTACTGTGTGTAGCTCAGGAGAAATTTTGGGTGACAACCCACAAATTTTGTAAGTAGAGACTCAAGAGTGAGGACTCTAGATTCGGAGTATGGCACTCCCATTGACCTTTCAAGCCGGGAAAGGTAGATGTGGCACAAGTAAGTCCTATGACTGACATGACCAACACAAAGATATGGACAGTGGTTAAGAAATTACGCCAAGACTAAAACAGAGCTGATCTAATACCAGAAGGAGTTATGATCAATTTGGGTTTCTGTGTATGTTAATTTTTATGACAGAGTTGAAGAAGGTGATCAGATGTGTACAATATTGGATTTTTTTTTTAAAGTATGCAATGTGACGAATCTTTAACTAGTTATGAGCCTGTCAAAGTTTTTATAATGCATATCACTGATGGATCTAGCACAAGAGAATTAGACCAGGCAATGCAATTGTTATCTAAATGTTTAAGAAATGTTTGAAAAGCAGAAAAATAATGCTATGTATCGCTGAGTTGAAAAATAAGCATGAGAAATCATTTTGGGATGAGAGAAGCCAATTCAGATTCCTCACCTCCCACCCTTTTGGTCAGAGTAAGAAGGAGTGAGGTGCTCCCCCTGGCCCTTCACATTCCTGTTTAAAAATTGTGTATTTGTAGAAAAGAGACAGGTGGTGGTCTGCACATATTTTCTTAAAAAGATTGTCCCCGTCTGAAACCAGAGATTTTTTTTAAATCTAAGTACAGTAGAAAATTGTAAATAATAAAATTGAACAATACAGAAGTGAGAAATCAAGAGAAATCAGAAGGTTAATTGATGGTTTAAAGAAGTAGATAGTAAACATGAAAGTAGAGAAAGGCAAGTTTCTTTAGAAGAGGAAATAAGTATGTTATCTTTACAAGTAAGTGATTTACTGACAGAAAAATCTGAGAGGAACAGAGAAAGAATTGAGGTTTCAGGATAGACTGTAAGTGCCGGTTCACACAGGGGCAAGGTCGCCTGACAAGTCTCCTCCCGTTCTGTACAATGGAACCGTTCTAATAGGAGCGACGCAAGTCACTCCGACTTAAAAAAAGGTTCCTGTACTTCTTTTGGGGCGACTTGAGGCGACTTGCATAGACTTCTATACAGAAGTCGTTTTGCAAGTCGCCGTGGCAGTTGTGTGCAGGTCGCCTCGCTGAGGCGACCTGCAAGTCGTGCCGCCCCTGTGTGAACCGGGGCTTAGAATGCTGATGTGATGAGACTTAAGGAATCAACAAGGAAATGGTTAATGGCAACAAAACTAAAAAATGGTTAAAGGAACTTGAAAGTGAATTGCACTTGTGTCCAGTTCATGGCAGAGTAAATGTGGATGTGACTGAGTACTAACTTCACTACCATAATTAGGGATGAGCTTCGAGTTCGAGTCGAACTCATGTTTGACTCGAACATCGGCTGTTCGCCGAACAGCGAACAATTTGGGGTGTTCGCTAAAAATTCGAAAGCCGCGGAACACCCTTTAAAAGTCTATGGGAGAAAACAAAAGTGCTAATTTTAAAGGCTTATATGCATGGTATTGTCATAAAAAGTGTTTGGGGACCTGGGTCCTGCCCCAGGGGACATGGATCAATGCAAAAAAAAGTTTTAAAAACTACCGTTTTTTCGGGAGCAGTGATTTTATTAATGCTTAAAGAGAAACAATAAAAGTGTAATGTTCCTTTAAATTTCATACCTGGGAGGTGTCTATAGTATGCCTGTAAAAGGGCGCATGTTTCCCGTGTTTAGAACAGACTGACAGCAAAATGACATTTCAAAGGAAAAAAAGTCATTTAAAACTACTCGCGGCTATTAATTAATTGTTGGTCCGACAATACACATAAAAGTTCATTGATAAAAACGGCATTTGATTTCCCCACAGGAGAACCCTGAAGCAAAATTTAAAAAAAAAAATGGAGTGGGGGTCCCCCTAAATTCCATACCAGGCCCTTCAGGTCTGGTATGGATATTAAGGGGAACCCCGTGCCAAAATTAAAAAAAGAAAATGGCGTGGGGGTCCCCTCAAAATCAATACCAGACCCTTATCCGAGCACACAGCCTGGCAGGCCACAGGAAAAGAGAGGGGGGCGAGAGAGCGCCCCCCCCTCCTGAACTGTACCAGGCCACGTGCCCTCAACATTGGGAGGGTGCTTTTGGCATCACAGGGAATGTCACAGGGAGTCCCCGTCAACTACCCATGCGTCAGAGGGGGGCGGGGTCACCGGGTGGCCCCGCCCTCCATTATTTAAGAAGTGTCAGAAGACGAGAAGTGGCACACAGCGGGAGCCTCCCATCATGGATGCGAAGCGGCCTGAGAATGAAGAAGGGAAGAAGACGCCACGGAGGAAGATGCTGTACGAGAACACCGGAGCAAGAAGCAGAAGATTTGAGGAAGAACCAGAGGAAGAAGAAGATGGAGGAAGAAACCGAAGGAAGATAGAAGAAAGAAGATGGAAAGAAGAAGAATTTAAATGAAGGAATTGTCAAAAACTGTCTCTTGTCATTCTTAACATGTTTGACACTTTTTTGTGAAATGGTAGGGGTACTTTTGTACCCCCTTACCATTTCACACGGGGGGGCTGGGATCTGGGGATTCCAGATTCCGATAAGCCCCCCGCCTGCAGACCCCCACAACCACCGGGCAAGGGTTGTGGGGATGAGGCCCTTGTCACCCTTTACAGGCATACTTTAGACACCCCCAGGTACGAAATTTAAAGTAATATTACACTTTTATTGTTTCACTTTAAGCATTATTAAAATCACTGCTCCCGAAAAAATGGCCGTTTTTAAAACTTTACTTTGCATTGATCCATGTCCCCTTGGGCAGGACCCAGGTCCCCAAACAGTTTTTATGACAATAACTTGCATATAAGCCTTTAAATTAGCACTTTTGATTATTCATGTTCGAGTACCATAGACTTTAATGGTGTTCGCGTGTTCGAACAAATTTTTTGCCTGTTCGCATATTCTGGTGCGAACCGAACAGGGGGGTGTTCGGCTCATCCCTAACCATAATAAGGAAACAAGGTTTTGAATGGGCTTTGCTGAGAGAAGTGTGCAGTAGCATTGAGGTTCAGGAAGAAGAAAGAAAAGAGAAAAGGATGAATGCTTTTGGTCAAGGAGCTGCTTCTCAAAAAGAAACCAGGAAATGCTATAATTGTGGCAGAACTGGCCATCTTGCCAGATAATGATGATTGCCTGACAGATGTAAGCAGAAAAAAAAGAGGGAGATGATGAAAAATGACTAGTAAGGCATCATGAAACTTCTGAGCACACAGGAGTTAATTTGTGCATCTCTGAGACGGATGGTAAAGACGCTTTTGTAACATTATGCTTTCCACAACTAACATATCAGGAAATTTCATGCTTAGTGGATTCTCAGTGAGTTAGCTGCACTTACAGTGTATTGTGTATATATATATATGCATCCCAGGTGTTGCGTGTATATATATATATATATATGTGTATATATATATATATATACTGTATTCAGTTTAGCTAGATCCGTTCCTGCTTGTCTTGTTACAGTATTTACAGCTACCTGAAGAAAATTGCTGGTGTTCTTTTGATCCTATTAGTACAACAGTCAGGCAGCTAGACTATTTACAGTTAGTGCAGTGCATCCTGCTCACAGTGTTCATCTAAAGCTACAAGTTAGTGTAGTGCATCCTGCTCACAGTGTTCATCTAAAGCTACAAGTTAGTGCAGTGCGTCCTGCTCCGTGTTCAGCTAAAACTACAAGTTAGTGTGGTGCGTCCTCCTCACAGTGTTCAGCTAAACCTACAAGTTAGTGTAGTGAGACCTCTGCACAGTGTTCATCTAAAGCTACAAGTTAGTGCAGTGCGTCCTGCTCACAGTATTCTGCTAAAACTACAAGTTAGTGTGGTGCGTCCTCCTCACAGTGTTCAGCTAAACCTACAAGTTATTTTTTGCGAGCTCTGCACAGTGTTCATCTAAAGCTACAAGATAGTGTAGTGCGTCCTGCTCACAGTGTTCAGCTAAAACTACAAGTTAGTGTAGTGAGACCTCTGCACAGTGTTCATCTAAAGCTACAAGTTAGTGCAGTGCGTCCTGCTCAGTGTTAAGCTAAAACTACATGTTAGTGTGGTGCGTCCTCCTCACAGTGTTCAGCTAAACCTACAAGTTATATTTTGCGAGCTCTGCACAGTGTTCATCTAAAGCTACAAGTTAGTGTAGTGCGTCCTGCTCACAGTGTTCAGCTAAACCTACAAGTTAGTGTAGTGAGACCTCGGCACAGTGCTCATCTAAAGCTACAAGTTAGTGTAGTGCGTCCTGCTCACAGTGTTCAGCTAAAACTACAAGTTAGTGTGGTGCGTCCTCCTCACAGTTTTCAGCTAAACCTACAAGATATTTTTTTGCGAGCTCTGCACAGTGTTCAGCTAAAGCTACCTGTAGAAGGTTGGTGGTGTTCTCATACTACAGGCAGGCAGTTGATTTTGCTACCTGCAGTATCAGTACAGTGCTCTGTGTCTAGTGCTGGTCGTGGAGACGGTGCATCCTCATCAGCACGTGGCCGTGGGACACGCTTGGCCTTTTTTTCAGCAGCTGGCCGTGTTGAGCCGCAACATGCGGAAGACTTGGTCGAGTGGATGACCAAACCGTCCTCATCCTCCTCATCCTCTCTCACCCATGCTCAGGGTACTTTGTCTGGCAAAGCAGCGGCCTCTTCCCTCGGCTCAATGTCATCAGTGACTCCTTCCCTAGCCCCACCATGTCCTCCTGAGGAGTCCCTCGAACTGTTTGACCACAGTGTTATGTACATGCTCCAGGAGGATGCCCAGCGTTTGGAAGGCTCTGGTGATGATATTGAGCTCGATGAAGGCAGTAACATGAGCACGGACAGAGGGGGTGCCCAAGAAGGACAGCAATCTGGCAGTCATGCTCCCCCTGCTGCAGCATACTGCCAGGTTTGCTCCAGTGATGAGGAGGGAGGGGATGATGAGGTCACTGACTCAACGTGGGTGCCTGATAGGAGAGAGGAGGAGGAGGAGGCGGCACATCACCAACGAGGCAGGATGCCCTCCAGGGGCCAGCCTAAGGGCAGCACATTGACTGCATCACACCCCAAAGCTCCACATGTGCAGGGCGCTGCAGTCTCTGCGTGTTGTTCAAAAAGTTCTTTGATGTGGGCCGTTTTTGAGACGAGTGCATCAGATCACACCGCTGCTATTTGCAACATATTTCTCAAGCGTATCTCGCGTGGCCAAAACATCTCCCGCTTGGGTACCACATGCTTGACCAGACATTTTTTTGACCTACCATGCAGTTCGTTGGCAAGCGTATCTAAAAGACCCACACCAAGAACTCCTTGCTCCTCATCAGCTGAGATCTCCAACCCCACTATACCTTCAGTCCTCTCTGAGACCTGCACTGAGAGGAATGAAGGTGTAGAGTTAGGATGTGTCACAGCCAAGTACTTGTGGGCAATCTGCTTTTGGTACACCAACGTCAGATTGTACCAGGCAAATTTCCCTGCCCCAGCTGCTGCACCGCCGAAAGAAGTTTGCTCCCAGCCATCCACATGCCCAGCGGTTGAATGCTAGCTTGGCAAAATTGCTAGCACTTCAACTACTGCCTTTTCAGTTGGTAGACTCTGCCCCCTTCCGTGAGTTTGTGGAATGTGCGGTTCCTCAGTGGCAGGTACCCAAACGCCACTTTTTCTCACGGAAGGCGATTCAGGCTCTCTACCGGCATGTGGAAGGCAATGTCCATGCCTCGCTGGACAGGGCGGTGTGCGGTAAGGTGCATATTACCGCTGACTCATGGTCCAGCAGGCATGGACAGGGACGTTACCCAAGTTTCACAGCGCATTGGGTGACTCTGCTGGCAGCTGGGAAGGATGCAGGACAAGGTGCAGTAGTGTTGGAGGTTGTTCCGCCACCACGCCTCCAAAATGCCACTACTAATGATTGTGACACACCTCTCTCCTCCACCCCCTCCTCTTCTTATTCCTCCGTGGCCTCTTCCTGTACTTTTACCTCGGAACCAGCGGTGCTCCGTAGCCATTCAAGGGGCTACGCAAGTACGCAGGCCAAAAGATGCCATGCGGTGCTTGAGCTGGTGTACTTGGGGGACAGGAGCCACACTGGGGCAGAGGTTCTGTCAGCTCTGCAGGGGCAGGTTCAGAGGTGGTTGACGCCATGCCAACTTAAGGCAGGAATGGTGGTTTGTGACAATGACACCAACCTCCTCTGTGCCCTCCGACAGGGACAAATGACCCATGTGCCCTGTTTGGCTCACGTCCTTAACTTGGTGATGCAGCGGTTCTTGGGCAGGTACCCGGGCTTACAGGATGTCCTGAGGCAGGCCAGGAAAGTCTGTGTGCATTTCCGCCGGTCATATAATGCCAGTGCTCGGCTGACGGACCTCCAAAAAAGGAGTTTAACCTGCCCAAGAACCGCCTAATCTGTGACATGCCCATCAGGTGGAACTCAACGTTGGCCATGCTGCAGCGGCTGCACACGCAGCAGAGGGCCTTCAATGAGTACCTGTGCGACTATGGCACCAGGACAGGGTCAGGGGAGCTTGTTTTTTTTTCCCCATGCCAGTGGGCCATGATCAGGGATGCATGCACTGTCCAGTCACCATTCGAGGAGGCCACGAGGATGGTGAGCAGTGACAGTGCATGCATCAGTGACACTGTCCCCCTTGTCCACCTGTTGGAGCACACGCTGCGTAGAATAATGGACAGGGCACTTGAAGCAGAACAGAGGCAGGAAGAGGAGGACTTCCTTAGCTCTCAAGGCCCCCTTTATCCAGACAGTGTTCCTGCGTGCCCGCCGATCACACAGGAAGAGGAGGAGGAGGAGGATTGTGTCAGTATTGAGGTGGAGCCTGGAACTCGGCATCAGCAGCAGTCTTTAAGGGATCAGTCCCAAGAAACACATGGACTTGTACATGGCTGGGAGAAGGTGGCTGCGGACCATGTCGTCCTTAGTGACCCAGAGGACTCCGGACTGAATGCCTCAGCAAACCTACGCTGCATGGCCTCCCTGATCCTGCAAAGCCTGCGTAAGGATCCTTATATTCGTGGTATCAAGGAGAAGGACCAATACTGGCTGGCAACCCTCCTTGATCCACGTTACAAGGGTAAGGTTGCGGACCTTATAGTGGCATCGCAGAGGGAGCAGAGGATGAAACATCTTCGGGAGGCCTTGCAGAAAGGTCTGTGCAACGCGTTCCCAGAGACTGGGAGGTTACAAACTCCTGTTTCTGGACAACGTGTTGCTAAGGGTTCGGTCAGTCAAAGAAGGAGCGGTGGAGAAGGTGGCCGTCTGACCGATGCGTTCAGACAATTTTTTGGTCCGCAGCCCCAAGGTATGATCGGTTCCAGCAACTATCGCCAGCGTCTGTTTTACATGGTGCAGTAATACCTAGGGGCAAGATCTGATTTGGACACCTTTCCCACCGAAAATCCTCTGGGTTACTGGGTCTTGAGGATGGATCACTGGCCAGAGCTTGCACAGTATGCAGTTGAGCTACTGGCCTGTCCTGCATCCAGCGTTCTTTCGGAACGCACATTCAGTGCTGCTGGAGGATTTGTAACCGATCACAGGGTGCGTCTGTCCACCGACTCGGTCGATCGACTGACCTTCATAAAAATGAATCAGTCTTGGATCACCACCAGCTACCAAGCACCTGATGCTGATGTAACCGAATAATTTTTTTTGAAATCTCAGATCCCTTCAAAGACTGCCTATGCTGATGCTGAGTGACTATCCCTGAGTAATTATCCTCTTCCTCCTCAATGATCACGCTGATAGCTTGTAAGAACATTTTTAGTTCTGGGCGCCACCACCAGTGCCTAAGGCCCAATTTTTCTGCCCCTGTTTAACAGGAGCGTGTAATTATAATTTTTGATGCAATACTTTGCAGCAGGGCTCGTTCCTGCATTACAACTAGAGTGTCTGTGAAGACTTAGTGTTGTGGCACCACCACCAAAGGCCCAATTTTTCTGCCCTTGTTCAACAGGGGCATGTAATTACAATTCTCGATCTAATATTTCACAGCAGGGCCCTGTGAGGGCTTACAGTGTTGTGGCCACAACAACACCTAAGGCCCAAATTTCTGCTGAGTATATAGGGCAGGACCCTACTTTCAAACATCTAACTTACAAACGACTCCTACTTGCAAACGGAAGGAGAGAACAGGAAGTGAGATCAAATTTACCCTAGGAAGGGAAATTCTCTCCTGTAAGAGTTAACCACTTCAGCCCCGGAAGGATTTACCCCCTTCCTGACCAGAGCACTTTTTACAATTTGGCACTGCGTCGCTTTAACTGCTAATTGCGCGGTCATGCAATGCTGTACCCAAACAAAATTTTCGTCCTTTTCTTCCCACAAATAGAGCTTTCTTTTGATGGTATTTGATCACCTCTGCCGGTTTTATTTTTTGCGCTATACACGGAAAAAGACCGAAAATTTTGAAAAAAAAATGATATTTTCTACTTTTTGTTCTAAAAAAAATCCAATAAACTCAATTTTAGTCATACATTTAGGCCAAAATGTATTCGGCCACATGTCTTTGGTAAAAAAAATTTCAATAAGTATATATTTATTGGTTTGCGCAAAAGTTATAGCGCCTACAAATTGGGTACATTTTCTGGAATTTACACAGCCTTTAATTTATGACTGCCTATGTCGTTTCTTGAGGTGCTAAAATGGCAGGGCAGTACAAAACCCCCACAAATGACCCCATTTTGGAAAGTAGACACCCCAAGGAAATTGCTGAGAGGCATGTTGAGCCCATTGAATATTCATTTTTTTTTGTCCCAAGTGATTGAATAATGACAAAAAAAAAAATTACAAAAAGTTGTCACTAAATGATATATTGCTCACACAGGCCATAGGCATATGTGGAATTGCACCCCAAAATACATTTAGCTGCTTCTCCTGAGTATGGGGATACCACATGTGTGGGACTTTTTGGGAGATTAGCCGCGTACGGGGCCCCGAAAACCAATCACTGCCTTCAGGATTTCTAAGGGCGTACATTTTTGATTTTACTCCTCACTACCTATCACAGTTTTGAAGGCCATAAAATGCCCAGATGGCACAAAACCCCCCCAAATGACCCCATTTTGGAAAGTAGACACCCCAAGCTATTTGCTGAGAGGCATGTTGAGTCCATGGAATATTTTATATTTTGACACAAGTTGCGGGAAAGTGACAAATTTATTTTTTTTTGCACAAAGTTGTCACTAAATGATATATTGCTCACACATGCCATGGGCATATGTGGAATTGCACCCCAAAATACATTTAGCTGCTTCTCCTGAGTATGGGGATACCACATGTGTGGGACTTTTTAGGAGCCTAGCCGCGTACGGGGCCCCGAAAACCAATCACCGCCTTCAGGATTTCTAAGGGTGTAAATTTTTGATTTCACTCTTCACTGCCTATCACAGTTTCGGAGGCCATGGAATGCCCAGGTGGCACAACCCCCCCCCCAAATGACCCCATTTTGGAAAGTAGACACCCCAAGCTATTTGCTGAGAGGCATGGTGAGTATTTTGCAGCTCTCATTTGTTTTTGAAAATGAGGAAAGACAAGAAAAAATTTTTTTTTCTTTTTTTAATTCTCAAAACTGTGTGACAAAAAGTGAGGTCTGTAAAATACTCACTATACCTCTCAGCAAATAGCTTGGGGTGTCTACTTTCCAAAATGGGGTCATTTGGGGGGGGGTTTGTGCCACCTGGGCATTCCATAGCCTCCAAAACTGTGATAGGCAGTGAAGAGTGAAATCAAAAATTTACGCCCTTAAAAAGCCTGAAGGCGGTGCTTGGTTTTCGGGGTCCCGTGCGCGGCTAGGCTCCCAAAAAGTCCCACACATGTGGTATCCCCATACTCAGGAGAAGCAACAGAATGTATTTTGGGGTGTAATTTCACGTATCCCCATGGCATGTTTGAGCAATATATTATTTAGTGACAACTTTGTGCAAAAAAAAAAATGTGTCTCTTTCCCGCAACTTGTGTCACAATATAAAATATTCCATGGACTCGACATGCCTCTCAGCAAATAGCTTGGGGTGTCTACTTTCCAAAATGGGGTCATTTGGGGGGGTTTTGAACTGTCCTGGCATTTTATGCAAAACATTTAGAAGCTTATGTCACACATCACCCACTCTTCTAACCACTTGAAGACAAAGCCCTTTCTGACACTTTTTGATTACATGAAAAAATTATTTTTTTTTGCAAGAGAATTACTTTGAACCCCCAAACATTATATATTTTTTTAAAGCAAATGCCCTACAGATTAAAATGGTGGGTGTTTCATTTTTTTTTTTTCACACAGTATTTGTGCAGAGATTTTTCAAACGCATTTTTTGGGGAAAAAACACACTTTTTAAAAAATTTGAATGCACTAAAACACACTTTATTGCCCAAATGTTTGATGAAATAAAAAAGATGATCTTAGGCCGAGTACATGGATACCAAACATGATATGCTTTAAAATTGCGCACAAACGTTCAGTGGCAACAAAATAAATACATTTTTAAAAGTCTTTAAAAGCCTTTACAGGTTACCACTTTAGATTTACAGAGGAGGTCTACTGCTAAAATTACTGCCCTCGATCTGACCGTCGTGGTGATACCTCACATGCATGGTGCAATTGCTGTTTACATTTGATGCCAGACCGACGCTTGCGTTCGCCTTAGCGCAAGAGCAGGGGGGACAGGGGTGCTTTTTTTTTTTTTTTTTTCTTATTTTTTTGCTTTTTTATCTTATTTTTAAACTGTTCCTTTCATTTTTTATTTTTTTTTAATCATTTTTATTGTTATCTCAGGGAATGTAAATATCCCCTATGATAGCAATAGGTAGTGACAGGTATTAGACCCTAGATTTCTCCTCTGCCCTCAAAGCATCTGACCACACCAAGATCGGTGTGATAAAATGCTTCCCCAATTTCCCAATGGCGCTATTTACATCCGGCGAAATCCAAGTCATAAAATGCTCGTAGCTTCTGGTTTCTTAGGCCATAGAGATGTTTGGAGCCACTCTGGTCTCTGATCAGCTCTATGGTCAGCTGGCTGAATCACCGGCTGCATTCTCAGGTTCCCTGTTGAGACAGGAGAGCCAGAGAAAAACACGGAAGACGGTGGGGGGGGCATTCTCTCCCACTGCTTGTGAAAGCAGTCTAGAGGCTAATTAGCCGCTAGGATTGCTTTTACATGAAAGCCGGCCGCTGGCTGAAAAGAATGATACCAAGATGATACCTAAACCTGCAAGCATCATTCTGGTATAACCACTCAAAGTCGTGAATGGCGTACCTGAAGACAAAAAAAATGGTTAACAATAAAGCACAGTAAACGGAAAAGTATAAAAAATTGCATACCTGAAAAGCAAACATGATAAAACATAACAACAAAACATTGCAGAATAGAATACAGTAAAAAAGAGCAGAACAATAGAGAGAATAGAGAGAGAGAGAGAACAATAAAACGACAACTATTATTTTTTATTTTATATTTTTGTTTGTGTTTTTTTTTTTTTTGTAACTGTAACCGGTTCCAGGTTCGGGTCTCTCAAAATGCGATGGCATCTTGGGAGACCCTGTGAAAGTGTGCTTAGTCTGTGCAATGCTGTACCCTACGCTAATACTCAACTAGTGAATGGTAGCGTTCAAAACATTCACCAATGCAAAGACCAGGATTGTCAGGACAGGAGGGACAATAATAGCGGGTGTCAGGCCTATATCCGCGCTTGCTGCAGACACAACATCTTTTTTGGGGGGGTTCGTTGGGTAGGGGTACTCGGGAGGACATCAAAATGTCTCTCATGCAGCTGACTGCATTTGGTTGGGGATGTGAATGGGGGAAGTACGGGCGCTGCAGAAGTGGTGGGTTCCCAATTAGGATTGGCGAATGCAGCAGGAAGGGCATTATGGGCACGGCGGGCCTGTGTTTGTCTTCTTGGTGGCAGCGGGACACTACTTGTGCTTGCCACCTCACCAGCTTGAACTGCACTTATGGGACTCGCCACGTCACCAAGTGTTACTGCAGTGCTGGTTTGACTACGACCGGGATGTACTAGGCCGCTGGCGCTTGCCAGTTCACCAAAACGCTACCAAAAAAACTGTTAGCGATCGCAGGGATCAGGACTGACTCTGCGAACGCTGCAGTTATGCGTTAATGTTTTGTAAGTGACAGTGATCGATCGATGCTGCACTTGGTTGGGCTGGGCTGGGCCGGGCGGAGGGGCAAAACGCAGGTGCTAGCAGGTATCTGGGCTGATCCCGCTAACACTGCGTTTTTTGGAACCCTAAACTGCTGGGGACGCTAGTATAGATCTGATCGGATCAGATTTTGATTCGTTCAGATACTATACCACTAAGGGAGGTGTATGCTGCGTGCGTGGGTGTTAGCGGTACTGGCGCTAATCTGACGCTGCCTGGGGCGATGCATATCACCGCCGGGCGATCAGGGGGCTAAACCTTTATTCGGTAATAAACGGCGGGTGCCCTGACACTATAAAAAATAAACTAACTAACCAGCGTCACCCGCAACGGTTATACAGTGATCAGTGGTGAAAGGGTTAACTAGGGGGCAATCAAGGGGTTAAAACATTTATTAGGTAGTATATGGGGGTCCCTGTCGCTATAAAACGCTGACGGCGAACCTAAATATTTACTTCCCTAACTAGTGTCACCAGCGACACTAATACAGCGATCAGAAAAATGATCGCTTAGTGACACTGGCGACGGGGGGTGATCAAGGGGTTAAAACTTTATTAGGGGGGTATCCTAGACCTAAAGGGGGCTAACAGTAACTGTCCTAACACTGTAACTGTCACAAACTGACACCAATACAGTAATCAGAAAAAAACAAAACAAAAAAAAAAAAAAACCTGCTTGGTGTCAGTTTGTGACAGGGGGGGGTGATTGGGGGGGGATCGGGGGGCGAATCAGAGTGTTTTGTGTGCCTGGCATGTTCTACTGTGTGTGTGTGTTGTGCACTCACATTACAGTCTTCTCTCCTCGGCGCCGGAACGGAAAATACCGAGCCGAGGAGAGATGACATCATTTCCTCTGCCTCTGTGTACAATACAGAGGCAGGGAAATGATCCATTGGCTGGGAGTGATCGCGGGGGGGGCCACGAATGTATGGCCTCCCCCTCACCACCGATCGCCGGGGAGGATTTGCCGACCACCGCAGGCACCGGGGGAGGGGGTCCACCCGCGGGCAGGCAAGGACGTACCTGTAAGTCCTTTTGCCTGCCCGTACCGCTCTGAGGACGTACATCGTCGTGCGGCGGTCGGCAACTGGTTAATATGGGAAAAACATTTCTCCTTTCCACTGATGCTTTCCAATCCTTGTTCCACGAAAAACCCAAAATTTTCAAAAAACATTTGTCATTGGGACAAAAAGTGAGGTGAAATCTTCTGAAGAGGAGGACAGACAGCAAAACAAATGTCACAGGGGTGATAACCCTTCCCTTTGTTTTCCAAAAAGCTTAAAAAAGATTTTTTGGCTGGAGCTAAACACGTTAAAAATGTACCCGTTCAAAATTACAGATTCTACTTAACAACAAACCTACAGTCCCTGTCTTGTTTGCACGGCCTGTATACTGCTGTTCAGAGTATATAGGGCCTGGTGGCCCCACACCTTTCCTTATTTTAATTTGGGTGCGGGGTTCCCCTTAATATCTATACAAGACCCAAAGGGCCTGGTAATGGACTGGGGGGTACCCATGCCGTTTTTCTCACTGATTTTCATCCATATTGCCAGGACCCGACATTACATTAAACCCGACAGCAGTTTTAAATGAGATTTTTTCCTTTAAAAATGACATTTTGTGCAGGGACTGTTCTAAGCACGGGAAACACGCTTTTTACAGGCATACTATAGACACCCCCCAGGTACAATATTTAAAGCAATATTTCACTTTTTTTTTTTACTTTAAGCATCATTAAAATCACTGCTCCCGAAAAAACGTCAGTTTTTAAAAGTTTTTTTTGCATTGATACATTTCCCCTGGGACAGGACCCGGGTCCCCAAACCCTTTTTAGGACAATACCATGCAAATTAGCCTTTAAAATGAGAACTTTTGATTTCAAACGTTCGAGTCCCATAGACTTCAATGGGGTTCTAACGTTCGTGCAAATTTTCGGTCCGTTCGCAGGTTCTGGTGCGAACCGAACCGGGGGTTGTTGGGCTCAACCCTAGTGGTAATATTCCACCTGAAATTGTTGCTCAAATACCTGATATTCTCTGGGCCAAGGGAAAATATGATGTAGGACTTCTACAAGTCCCTCCGGTTAAAGTCAAAATTAAAAGCAGGAGCTCAAATCCTACGCATACCACAGTATCCACTGTCACCAGATCAACTCGCTAGTGTACGAGTGCAAATAAAAGAATTATTTGAGGCAGATGTCATAAGGAAAACAGAAAGTAGAGCACAGACTCCATCGTTTCCTGTAAAGAAAAAGGGAGAAAAGCCAGTATATATCTAATGGTACATGATTTAAGGGCCATCAATCAAATCATCGAGGGAGACACTCCTGTTGTCCAAAATCCCAGTACTTTGCGCAATGACATACCTACAGGAACACAAGTGTACACCGTAGTAGAACTAGCAAATGCTTTCTTCAGTGTTGCCTTGGATGAAGAGAGCCAAGAACTCTTTGCTTTCCAGTTTGAAGGAGGAAATGTTTATGCTCATCTGATGCTAGAGACCAGCAACTTGAAGAAAATGATGGTGACGAAGGCAAAGATGGGACTGCTGCCAGTACTTTAGCATTAGGTTCAACAGAGAGGTGTCCAATTTGCCTAAACAGTCCCTGGAGGCTGGCTTCCCAGAAGTATGTTGTCACGTTTGCTGTATAGCCTGCATTTTTAAATGGTGTGAAACCTCATCTTGCCCTGTTGACCGCAAACCCTTTCAAACAGTGTATGAAATAGATCCGGTTGGTGAATGCACCAAGATCCATGTTGTGGCAAAAACACAAAAAGAAAACTGCAGCTGCAACCTGTGCCAGTGGTGTTGTACAATATGTTTTAGAATAGATCTTATGAAGAAATATGCAAAAGAAATCTTGAAAGAGCAAGGACAAAACATTTGTTATCAGCAAGGCTGAGTGAGTATGAAGCAATCCTGCTTGAATTAGGAGAAATAGAAGTGAAAAGATGTACTACAATCAATCCTGTCAGCTTTTTCCTAGAGAGAGAAGAAGACCTCGAAGAGGAGGGTGACCACACCTGCTTAAAACTTATGGAAGAAATGCAGCAAATCTCCCCAGTAAAGGAAACTCCTCTTGAAAGTACTGATCTGATCCTGTTTGCAGATGGTTCACGCCTGTACAAAGATGGAGTATCCAAGAATGGCATATGCGGTGACAACATTGGAGGAAGTGATTGAGACCCAACTACTCCCTTCATCACTTTCAGTGCAGGTTGCCAAAGTGGTAGCACTCACAAGAGTCTGTGAGGCTGCAAAGGATCAACCAGTCAACATCTACACTGATAGCAAGTATTCTCTCGAAGTAGTCCATGATTATGGACCCATAAGGAAGAACTAAAGATTCACAACTGCTGCAAGAGAACCAATTCAAAACTGGAAATATGTTCAAGAACTTTCTGAAGCAGTCAACCTTCCAAAGGAAATAGCCATCCTGAAGATCAAGGCACATACTGGAGGACAACCCATGGAAGAAAAAGGAAACCAGTTGTCTGATCATACTGCCAGGAAGACTGCTGAAACACCAATGGCAGCAATCATGACCCTAATCACTGATTTTGCAAAGGAATAAGAAGAAGCCTGACTGGTGGCTAAAGCAAATGCCAAGACAACAGCAAAGAAACTCCTTTCCGAAGTAATATTCTGCTTTGGAGTCCCTGAAATCATAAAGAATGACAGAGGAACACATTTCACTGGACATATCATGCAAATTACATGCAAGGATTTGGCAATTGAGCAGGCCTTCCATGCCCCTATAATGCTCAGAGTTCGAGGAAGGCTAGCTAAATTAATGTGGGAACGGGAGGAAGGATCAGTAAAGAAACAGAGGCCAGGACTGTTGCCTCTGTTTCTTTACAACATCAGGATTACCCCTTACTTTGCACAGAGAACTTGAGCCCTTATGAGATTTTGTTTCGGGGCCCACCTAAGACAGGGTTATATTTTCCACATCAGACTGCTATAATGTATAATGATTACGTTTTGTTGTTATTAGTGTATTTTGTCTAATACAAGCAACTAACTGCGATGCACAAGTTTGTTTTTGATTCAATTCCAGATCAAGTAACTGGAACACATGATTTACAGCCAGGGGATTGGGTCCTAGTAAAAACACGTGAAAGTATCTTTGGGACCAACGTTTGAAGGACCCTACCAAGTGTTCCTGACAACTGTTACAGCTGTAAAGTGACATGGATACATGCCAGCCATTGCAAGAAAGTACAGCTAATTTCAAAAGATGAGTAAACTACTGTTATGCCTTTGCTTGATCTTAGCAGTCAAGGCTATATAGAAAAATCACCTGTACAAATCAAACATGCTAACAGGCATAAGGAATAATTTGAGTAATTGCTAGATATGTTCACATAGGCAACATGGCAGTTCAATAAAAAGGCACACACCTAGTACCCATTTACTTTCATTTTGAATTTAAGCAATACAAAGCTGCCAAAAATACCAGTATATCTAAAAATGCCACAAATGTTCTATTATTGTGAAAATACTTTTTATGCTAAATATAACTTAAGGCCTTTGGGAATATCCCCTTGCTAGTAAGGGAAAGAGGTATACAATGTGACATTATGATAGGAAATATGACAAACCCAGATTACACTTTGTTTAGAAATAGTAAATTTTCATGGATTCAACAGATATTTCTTGTCCTCGTAGGAATCATCATTATAGGATTGCTTGTTTATTTATTTTTTTCCAGGTGGGCTAAATGTGAAATAGAAGAATTACTACAATGGCAGTTAGAACTGAGGAAGATAACCCCAAGGAAGAGATAGTTATCAGATTCGTACGATGCCAAGATGGGTGATACGAATGAGTAAAAGCTATGTATTCACATACATCCTACAAAGAACTTTGCTCCACTTATGCCGCGTACACACGGTCGGACTTTACGGCAGACTTTGCCCGGTGGACTTTGACGGACTTTATGACGGACTTTCTGAATGAATGGACTTGCCTACACACAATCCAAAGTCCGTCAAATTCGTACGTGATGACGTACGACCGGACTAAAACAAGGAAGTTCATAGCCAGTAGCCAATAGCTGCCCTAGCGTGGCTTTTTGTCCATTGAACTAGCATACAGAGGAGCGGACTTTTCGACCGGACTCGATTTCGATGGATTGATTTAAAACATGTTTCAAATCTAAGTCCGTCCAACTTTTGAGAAAACAAAGTCCGCTGGAGCCCACACACATCGAATTGTCTGACGAAATCCCGTCCGCCGGGCAAAGTGTGCCGTAAAGTCCGCTAGTGTGTACGTGGCATTAGATGAAAACTAGTACTGTGGACCCTCTGGTATCATACTAGGTAGGGAAGATATGGTAGTGACCCCACCATAGGGGTCAAGAGGAGGGAAATGAGTAGAAGGAAAGAGAGAGAGAGAGACAGAGAGACGCTGTTGCTTTAAGAATTGTAATACACTTTCTTGCTTCTTCGACAGAGTTTTCAGTCTATGATGACCATCATAACCAGATAAAAAGCAACAGTTTATTCCCTCTTTCCTCTGAGAAATGGACAGCCTTATCTAGCTGGTCTGAACCAGTACCAGGATGGCGGAGCACATGTTTTCTTTCACTTTCTAACAGTCACATGATGTAACCACCCATTTAACTGTTCCCTTGCTACTAAGAAGATATGAATGCTGATTGGACTAAACTATACGATCACACCTATAACACGCCTAGTGCTCATGCATATTCATACGTATATATTGTATAACCCGTAGATGTAAGCGCAGAGACACTTCCTGCTTCGTTCCGTCTGGTAGAAATGGAAGTTGGTCTGTGTTGTGTCTCTCCACTGCAGTGTTTGTATACAATAAAAACACCTACTTACTTATCTTAAGATCTGAACTATCTCATCATCTTGTCTTGTTTGGAGACCCCTAAATCGGATTTAACAACGCTTACGTAGAGTTCCGATCGCACAGCCGACGTACAGTAGGCCACATGGGCAGGTCAAGCAGTAGATTACATATTCGGAAGAACATGTGAAAAAATCTGGTATTAATACTGTTTGCCTTTGTGGAAGAAGTCATTTTGTCTATGTGTAACATGAGCACGTTGGACATAAAAGTTTCTTGCACTGGTACATGCCTTTGATGTTAAAAAAGGTTAGGGATGTACTAGTAGTGGGACGGGATGATTTTATCTTGCTTGGGGCTATTTTAACTTTGATGTTTTTGGCACGTCTATAGATGATCAAGGGAAGGTCACTGACTGTAGCTTTGAGGTGGGGATCTTCTCTTAAGATTGGCCAGTGTCTATGGAAAGTCTTTTCCATCTTCTTGAATTTATTATGAAACTGTGTGACAAACCGGATAGGTTGGGGATTGTCTGTGGTTATGACTTCTTTATCGACATTGACATCTTTATGGATGTACTGTTGGAATGCTTCTTCTATAAATTTCGTCTGGGTATCCTTTTTCTTTAAACTTTATTTTGAGTAACTCACTATGGGATATGTAATCTTGTTCCAGGGTACAGTTGTGTTTGAGCCTACAAAATTGACTTCTGGGGATGTTGTTTATCCACCGAGGATGATGGCAGCTCTTGTAATGTGGATATGAGTTCCCTGACGTGGGCTTTGTATAGTTCTGTGCAGATGATTTTGTTTTGGTGGAATAGTTCTAGATCCAAGAATGACAAGTTGTCATTCTTGGATCTAGAACTATTCCACCAAAACACCAGTGACCATCCCTTGATCACCTATAGACCGCCACTGAAGCCTGAGGAAGGGACACACATGTCCCAAATGCGATGCACCTCCCGCTGACCTGACCCAGAAGTGATGTCCATCCTTGTGAGCAGTGTACGCCGCTGATTGCAGTCTTGACCACCCGGAAGGCATTGTGAACCAGCAGTGTGACCGGACACAGGATAGCACCGCGGAGACACAGCCACCACTACATCCATATCGGACCCCCCTCTCTTTCACCCGGTTGTCGGAGCGGATGATACTACATGCCCATTTGTATTACACTTTTGTGAGTGGATTTTAACCTTACTACTTTTATTAAATTAGTTTGCTTACTACACTTAGAGGGCGCTGTTCTTCTGTCCTTTGTCTTGTGCCGGAGGTTAACAGGATATCCAGATGGGATAGGCCCCCAGATGTATTGGTCATACATGCAGGGGGGTAATGACCCGGGGGTTAGATCCACCAGGCACCTGATAAGGGACATAAACTTTGATGTGCTGCGACTGCAAGCGGCTTTCCCACACACGATAGTGGTCGGAGATGGTGGCCCGCACCACCTGGCGTCTTGCCCAGCTGGTGGCTAAGATTAACAGGGCCCGAGTTAAGGCCAATAAAGGGGTTGGGAGATTCATTGCCAGGAATGAGGGTCTTGTGGTCAGGCATAAAGAGCTTAAGTTCGAGATATGGAGATATCTCTGTGGGGATGGAGTTCGCCTTAATGAGGTAGGTACGGACCTGTGGTCCTTAGGTTTACAGGAGGGAATACAGCGAGCAGTTCATTATTGGTGGGGCACAAAGGTGTGAGGCTTCACACTTTGCGCTGTGCCAGTTGGGTCTTTGGAGGCATTTGGAAGTAAAATGATGGAATTAAAGGTTTGGGACACATCTGAGGTATGGGTCCTCGGTGAATGCCAGTTACGTGGTTAACTGGGAGTTTATGGTTATCTGCTAAAGGTGGTTCATCCCTGAGTTGGATGCAAAGTGACAGGCACCATAAATGGTTAAGCAGATATAAAGTAAAGAGTTGGATACGTAGTGCCTCCAAGGATCGGCAACCCAAAAATGTATGCTTTGTTTTGGTTTTTACTGTTTACTAAATTAATTAAGGGGCCGTAAACGGACAGTTTTATCCCAACCTTTGGTGTCAGACTATTTTTAGTAGCAATAATAAGGGGCTACAATAGTGGTAAAATATAAGACAGTATACATAGGGGTTAACTTTTCATGAAGAAATTACACTTTGCTACAATGTAAAGTAGTGAGTGTACAGCTTGTATAACAGTGTAAATTTGCTGTCCCCTCAAAATAACTCAACACACAGCCATTAATGTCTAAACCACTGGCAACAAAAGTAAGCATCAGGAAGAACATCTTGGATGGCAAGGGCATCAATCTGGCTTCCCTCCTTATATCAGTCCATGACCTGGCCAAGAATAAGTTATACGCCTGGGGGGAGGTCTTAGTGGTCCTTAAGTCCAAAGACCCCAGGCTCAACCGCAAGCTGACAATTACAGAATTTGTCTTGGCTTTCGGGATGTTGAGAGACGCCCTTTGCTCAGCCAGCCCCAGCAGGAGGGAAGAGCTGGACTTATACCTCCATGCGGTGGTGGACGTAAGCTATAAGTACGGGGGATATTTGTTTTATGACTACTACCGACTGTCGCAGAGCTTTTTTGCTGCCACTTTGCCAGTCTACGCTCCCCGCTCTGTACTATCTGCCAGTCCTCCACCCATACGGCAAACTGGTGCTCCAGTGCAACCATTAGACACCCCCTCAACTTCCCCTCCACCTCCGGTACCGGTCAGGGCTTGCTGGCTCCTGCTCAACCGCGCCAGGTGGACAAGTTAGGACAGCCTGTCCTGTTAGTAGGGGGAACATTGATCTGTAACAACTTTAACTATGGCTCATGCAACTATAGCCAAGGCCAGCTGCTCCACATTTGTGCGACGTGCCACAAGGCACAATCAAAGTTTACAAGCCATCTTAAAGAGGTCAACACATCCTGACTAGGCAGAGTAGATGTCCGATGTCCCACTGGCCATTTTCCTGATACACGTGTTCACATCAGGATACCACACCAGTCTTATT
This sequence comes from Lithobates clamitans, assembly GCA_037952925.1. NCBI lineage: Eukaryota > Metazoa > Chordata > Amphibia > Anura > Ranidae > Lithobates > Lithobates clamitans. The sequence continues at coordinate 2,303,222 of JBBGZY010000224.1, forward strand.
GCCTTACCCCACTTGACTCACGAGTGCAGGAATCCCCTGTCAGTCGACATTGATGAACAGGCTATAGAAAGACTATTGCAGGCTAAACTGGACCGAGGATTCATCATAGGCCCCTTCACACAGCCATCCTTCCCTACCTGGAGAGTCAGCCCTATTGGGCTTGTCAATGGCAAGTTTTCGAATAACCATTAAATCCATGGTGATAGGGGATGGGCCTGCCCCAACAGCATGGAAATTAGATGGTACGTGTGCAAGAAAGGAAAAAAAAAAAAAAGTTGAATAAACTGGCATGTGAAATAATGTCAGATGAGTGGAGAAAGAACAAAAAAAAGGGGTAGAAAAAGAGCAAAAGGCAGTGCCACCTGCCAAGGAGGTTACCTGAAATCTGGATATGTGAGGAGCTGGTGTGCATGTGTTGGCCGTGTCAAACGAAAGCAAATTCTGTTCCCGTGATAAGGAGTCTAGTACTCCACTCCAGCTAATAGTGTGCCGCCAACGTCACGCGGGCTGGTGGGAGGGGAAGAGAGGATGCCAATAGCCGGGCAGGATTCGCCTGATGCTTGGCGCGAAAACCCTCTGCCACACAGCAACAGATGGATGTATGCAAAGCGCCTGCGTCATGACATCCAACTGGTGGACGCCATGTGTCAGGTGAATGACGCCGATGCGCAGCGGGGTGTCAGCCCGAGCCCTCGGACAGTTGCGGAGGAGGGAGGGGGCGGACCCTAGGTACGCATCGCAGCTCCCAAATTGCCAGAAGGACACAGCCCCACCAGGGCAATGACAGCCGACCTCCCAAGAAAAACTGCTCCTAGCAGGATTGTGTGAATGAAACCATAATTCAGGAATATATAAAATAACAAATAAACAATATATAGATGGGAAACCTAACCTATGCATGGACCCACAATGATGTAGGATTCTAAAATATACAAAGGAAACCTATCTGTCACAAAACTAAGTGTGGCAGAGTGGACCATCTATGTGTGTATGCCTCCAACTCCAATATCAATATATAAAAAAAAAAAAGAGAGGCTGGGGTTGGGACTTTAAATGAAGCATGCACAGTAAAAATTAATGATTGTTCATATCAAATTTATTCCATAAAATAATAAAAAAACAAAGGTTTCTAGCAAAAGATATACAAATAAACCGCCCCTGAATCTCTCTTACTCCACTGCACCAAAGACAAGTGCAAACCTGTATAAAAGATGTGTAAATGAATACAAAATGTGTGTACACACAGTGTACAGTGAAAAAAGCTGCCACTTAAATAGAGATAGCGGCGCTAATATAAATTGTGTAAAATAATGGTTCAGAGCAGCATACTGCCTATGACCCTCTACTTATACATAAAAATAATAATAAAAGTGTCATGAAAAAAAATGATTTTTATCATGAAAAAAAATTTCTTTAACACCCAGTGAAAAGTGTCACTATAAATAATAAATTACAAGAAATGAATGATCAAGCTCAATAGTTGTTTTTCAATCTTCTTGTGTGAAAAATCTTCTACTCTTCCACCACACCACCGTGAAAGTGACACCACTCCCTCTGAGGAACGCACTCACCAGATTGTATAGCCTCCCACTCTCGTGTTTGGCAAAACAGTAATTGCACCACACCTGGGTTGCCTGTGATGAACCGTATATCCAATCAAGCCAGCTCCATATGTGAAAAAATGAATAAAGTGCTCCACATAGTGTGATACCATTTTGACAGATTTTATTAAAATCACTTTAAACACACTTTAATGGTTACACTCACTTTTAAACTGAAACATAAAAGCCTTTAAAAAAATCCACAGCAAGCACAGCAAACAACAGGATCAGTGATCCAACGGTGCACCGCGGTCACAGCGGACCTGAAGTGTAAACTGGTGTATCTCTTACCCAACCTTCTAAGGCCCAGCCATCTGATCGGTGTAGTCCTCCTCAGACAGCGGCATCTAATGTCAGTGCGATGGAATGCTGTGTAACCATGGACATGGTTTCCAGGCATTCCATCGCACTGGTGATTTTTTCAGCAGAAACCCGGAGCCGACCCAGCGACTACTCCTATCCCACCTTGGTCACAGCTGACAATGGATTAAAGCCACACCTTCTCAATGCGACCCAGCTCATTAATCAGTCGCTGTCCCGCAACACACTGAAGGCCTATCGCACTGCCTGAAATGCCTACTGCAGTTTTTTAGCTTCATGCCCCTGAGCAATGACAGGTGACATTAAGCACGTCCTAGCCTTCATATCGTATTGCCACACGCAGCTGACTCTCATATCTCATAACACCATCAGGCTACACTTAACCGGCATCCAGCATTTCTTGTCCTTACAGGACACCGGAAAGCCATCATTGTTCGCAGCCTATACAGTCAGATCCATCCTACTTGGCATTCAGAAACAGCAGCCCATACAAAAACGGCAAACGCTTGCCCATCACAAGTGCCATCTTTAGGGACATGTCTGCCATCCTCTCATGTTTCACATTTGGGATTCTGCCCAGCCTGGTCATCCAAGCCGCCATCTACCTGGCCTTCTACGGCTTTCTGTGGCTTAGCGGGTTTGCCTTTAGGGGCACCGGCAGCCAGATACTGTGCAGACACCACCTGTCTCACTTTCGAGAGCATTTAGTTCTTCACCTCATAGTTTCCAAAACCGAACAAGCCGGCCCCGGGTCGAATCAAGTTCTTTCAAACCAACAACGTCTGGTGCCCAGTAATGATAAGGAATCAATCATACAAAAAACTATGAAAAGTGAAAATATAAAAAGTCCAATGAATATAAAAGGTCCTAGAAAGGACCGATGTAAGTCCACCACCAGAAAGTGGCTAGTGGAACAGGTGGACTCGAATGTCATCGACAACGAGTCAGTAAAGGGAGGATGCCAACGTCGGCAGATCGACAAATCTCCAACGAAACAAGGACCTCCAAACACCACTCCAAGGGATGTGCAGGTGACCACCAGACCGGAACTCGAATGTTGGAAACGCCAAGGCTGGAACTCAGGCATTTAAGGCCAGACTGGGCAGCCAAAGAACTCTCGTCCGGAAGGTTATGGATAGAAAAAATGCCTCCATATGGGCAAGTCAAAAAAGTGTTTTTTTTATTATAAAAACCAACATACATCGGTAAGAATAAAAACTGTGACCACAGAGTAAAAAAGAGAAGGGCAATGTGGGAAGCAGAGAGCCGACGCGTTTTGTCCAAATGGACTTCAACTGCCCAAGTTCCTTGGAGATTTGTTGATCTGCCGACTTTGGCATCCTCCCTTTACTGACTCGTTGTCGATGACATTCGAGTCCACCTGTTCCGGTAAGAGTAGATATACTTCTCCTTTTTGTTGAAGATGTACCATCCTTGACGCTCTACATGCTGGACAGTACCAGTGTACACCATCCCTGATTAGCCACTTTCTGGTGGTGGACTTACATCGGTCCTTTCTAGGACCGTTATATTCATTGGACTTTTTATCTTTTCACTCTTCATAGTTTTTTGTATGATTGATTCCTTATCACTTGTTTATTATGTGAATACAGCCATATATGTTCACCCTATAGCGCTACATTTTTCATTATTCACCAATCAGCATCTTTTTTACATCATATATGTAGCAGCTTTTCAAATTATATATCTTTTTGAGTTAGCGCAGTAATATTTTCCAGTTACACTTTGCCCAGTAATGATACTCAACCGGTTACTATCTTACCTACCCAGCCAATCGAACTCTAGCCCGTTGCTACCTTTTCCGACCAGCCCCGTGAGTGGCAGCCAATTCATCAGGCACATTAGAACCCTACTGGTTAACCTAGGCCTTGACCCCAGCCGGTACACCGGACACTCCTTCTGGATCAGGGCAGCCTCACCTGCATCTCAGCACAGAGTACCAGATCATGTCATTAAGAAATTGGGCAGGTGTAAATCCGCCTGCTTCACTCGTTGTATTCCGAACCTTCAGGTAGAAATGGCACAAGCCTTTACCAAACTTGCTCAATAAATGTCATAAGACAAATAAAAGAGTTACTCCCCTATCCGAGTTTTGGCCCCCTTTCTTGGCATACCAACCAGCCGACCAGGGCACACCTCAGGTCTATGTTGTAAGTCTTGTGGCGTGTTTATGTGGTTCATATCTGTCTCGGTCCAAGGGCTTCAACCATAAATAAGAAGGCCAGTATGGTGGCCTGAATTTATGGGAGTAGTCTGGGGGGTATTTAAGCAGACGCAATACCCTCCCTCCCATTCCCCTTTTTCAGGGCACATTTCTATCCACAATCATCTATTATTTATCTTGGGTATGTCCCCTTTCTTGGCATACCGACCAGCTGACCTGGGCACACCTCCGGTCTATGTTGTGTTGTAAGTCTTGTGGAGTGTTTATGTGGTTCAGATCTGTCTCGGTTGAAGGGCATCGACCATAAATATATACAGTATCTCACAAAAGTACACCCCTTACATTTTTTAAGTATTTTATTACATCCTTTCATGTGACAATACTAAAGAAATGACGCTTTGCTACAATGTAAATTAGTGAGTGTACAGCTTGTATAACAGTGTAAATTTGCTGTCCCCTCAAAATAACTCAAAACACAGCCAATAATGTCTAAACCGCTGGCAACCAAAGTGAGTACACCCCTATGTGAAAATGTTCAAATTGGGCCCAAAGTGTCAATATTTTGTGTGACCACCATTATTTTCCAGCACAGCCTTAACCCTGTTGGGCATGGAGTTCACCAGAGCTTCATAGGTTGCCACTGGAGTCCTCTTCCACTCCTCCACAATTACATCATGGAGCTGGTGGATGTTAGAGACCTTGCACTCCTGCACCCTCAGCTTCTTTAGCAAGGCAGTGGTCGTCTTGAAGGTGTGTTTGGGGTCATTATGTTGGAATACTGCCCTGTGGCCCAGTCTCCGAAGGGAGGGGATCATGCTCGGCTTCAGTATGTCACAGTACATGTTGGCATTCATGGTTCCCTCAATGAACTGTAACTCCCCAGTGTCGGCAGCACTGATGCAGCCCCAGACCATGATACTCCCACCACTATGCTTGACTGTAGACAAGACACACTTAACTTTGTACTCCTCACCTGGTTGCTGCCACACAAGCTTGACACCATCTGAACCAAATAAGTTTATCCTGGTCTCATCAGACCACAGGACATGGTTCCTGTAATCCATGTCCTTAGTCTGCTTGTCTTCAGCAAACTGTTTGCGGGTTTTCTTGTGCATCATCTTTAGAAGAGGCTTCCTTCTGGGACAACAGCCATGCAGATCAATTTGATGCAGTGTGTGGCGTATTGTCTGAGGACTGACAGGAGGACCCCTCCACCCCTTCAACCTCTGCAGCACTCATACGTCTATTTCTCAAAGACAACCTCTGGATATGACGCTGAACACATGCACTCAACTTCTTTGGTCAACCATGGCGAGGCCTGTTCTCGAGTGGAACCTGTCCTGTTAAACCGCTGTATGGTCTTGGCCACCATGCTGCAGCTCAGTTTCAGGGTCTTGACAATCTTCTTATAGTCTAGGCCATCTTTACATAGGGCAACAATTCTGTTTTTCAGATCCTCAGAGTTCCATGTTGAACTTCCGGTAACCAGTATGAGTGAGGGCGATACCACCAAATTTAACACACCTGCTCCCCATTCACACCTGAGACCTTGTAACACTCATGAGTCACATGACACCGGTGAGGGAAAATGGCTAATTGAGCCCAATTTGGACATTTTCACTTAGGGGTGTACTCACTTTTGTTGCCAGCAGTTTAGACATTAATGGCTGTGTGTTATTTTGAGGGGACAGATAATTTACACTGTTATACAAGCTGTACACTCAATACTTTACATTGTAGAAAATTGTGATTTCTTCAGTGTTGATAGAATAAAATATTTACAAAAAAATGTGAGGGTGTGTGTGTGTATATATATATATATATATATATATATATATATATATATATATATATATATATATATATATATATATATATATATATATATATATGTATGTATGTATGTATGTATGTATGTATGTATGTATGTATGTGTGTGTGTGTGTGTGTGTGTGTGTGTGTGTGTATGTATGTATGTATATACATACATACATACACACACATACACATACATGTGTATATATACACATACATACATACATACATACATACATACATACACACACACACACACACACAATATCTCACAAAAGTGAGTACACCCCCTCACATTTTTGTAAATAGTTTATTATATCTTTTCATGTGAAAACACTGAAGAAATGACACTTTGCTACAATGTAGAGTACTGTATGTACAGCATGTATAACAGTGTAAATTTGCTGTCCCCTCAAAATAACTCAACACACAGCCATTAATGTCTAAACCGCTGGCAACAAAAGTGAGTACACTCCTAAGTGAAAATGTCCTATATGGGCCCATTTAGCTATTTTCCCTCCCTGGTGTTATGTGACTCGTTAGTGTTATAAGGTCTCGGGTGTGAATGGGGAACAGGTGTGTTAAATTTGGTGTTATCACTCTCACCCTCTCATACTGGTCACTGGAAGTTCAACATGGCATCTTAATGGCAAAGAACTCTCTGAGAATCTGAAAAAAAGAATTGTTGCTCTACATAAAGATGGCCTAGGCTATAAGAAGATTGCCAAGACCCTGAAACGGAGCTTCAGCATGGTGGCCAAGACCATACAACGGTTTAACAGGACAGGTTCCTCTCAGAACAGGCCTCGCCATGGTTGTCCAAAGAAGTTGAGTGCACGTGCTCAGCATCATATCCAGAGGTTGTCTTTTGGATATAGACGTATGAGTGCTGCCAGCATTTCTGCAGAGGTTGAAGGGGTGGGGGGGGTCAACCTGTTAGTGCACAGACCATAAGCCACACACTGCATCAAATTGGTCTGTATTGGTGTCGTCCCAGAAGGAAGCCTCTTCTAAAGATGATGCACAAAAAAGCCCACAAGCAGTTTGCTGAAGACAAGCAGACTAATTACATGGATTACTGGAACCATGTCCTGTAGTCTGATGAGACCAAGATAAACTTATTTGGTTCAGATGGTGTCAAGCGCATGTGTTGGCAACCAGATGAGGAGTACTAAGACAAGTGTGTCTTGCCTACAGTCAAACATGGTGGTGTCTGGGACTGCATGAGTGCTGCCGGCACTGAGGAGCTATAGTTCATTGACAGAACCATGAATGCCAACATGTGCTGTGACAAACTGAAGCAGAGCATGATCCCCTCCCTTTCGGAGACTGGGCCGCAGGGCAGTATTCCAACATAACGACCCCAAACACACCTCCAAGGCGACCACTGCCTTGCTAAAGAAGCTGAGGGTAAAAGTGAGGGACTGGCCAAACATGTCTCCAGACCTAAACCCTATTGAGTGGGGCATCCTCAAATGGAAGGTGAAGATGCGCAAGGTCTCCAACATCCACCAGCCCTGTGATGTCGTCATGGAGGAGTGGAAGAGGACTCCAGTGGCAACCTGTGAAGCTCTGGTGAACTCCATGCCCAAGAGGGTTAAGGCAGTGCTGGAAAATAATGGTGGCCACACAAAATATTGACACTTTGGGCACAATTTGGACATTTTCACTTGGGGGTGTACTCACTTTTGTTGCCAGCGGTTTAGACATTAATGGCTGTGTGTTGAGTTATTTTGAGGGGACAGCAAATGTACACTGTTATACAAGCTGTACACTGACTACTTTACATTGTAGCAAAGTGTAAACAGGGATCCACTACGCGTTTCTGAGCATGCGCGAAGCATGCCCGTTGTGAGCTTCGCGCATGCTCAGAAATGCGTAGTGGATCCCTGTGAACCAGAACTACCCGAGTGACGTCATCACCCACGTGACCCTGTTGGAACGCGGAAGTGTCTATCCAGCCTTACCGCACACACAGCCGGCGTCTCCGAGCGGAGGTCCGCGGCCATCCGCCCGGCTTCCATCTAGCCACACACACACATGGATGTTTGACGATACTGGGTTTTGTTCTCTTTGGAAGCTGTCATCCACCAGCCCAAATGTAAGTGCTTATGTGTGCTTTTAATACTTGAATAAACACTGATACTTAAGAGGCGCTTTCTCTTTGATTTTTTATGACTGTATGGAGAGTTGACTTCACTCAACAGGAAGCTGCCCTGGGTATTGTGTCTGCAAAAATCCCTCTGGCTCCCACATCCATCCACATCACGGATGATTTATATACCAAAGACTTTTTAGCATTGGACTATTTTCATTTGATTATTGTTTTTATCTACTTTTATTCTTTTTTATTGATCAATTATACACACATATGTGTGTGTATATATATATATTAACATCATTTCACATTTATACCCACAGATTTGAGCGCTGCTACCTAATATATCTCATTCCTCTTCTTTTGGGGTCCCTGGGCTTATTCACTTTTCTTTGGGGAACTCTGCCTTCCTTGAGCCCTCCTTTCAACTTACAGATACCCGTTTTACCCTTCACCATCAGTATTTCAGGTTCAAAAAACAGTTTCTCTTGTTACCCACGGCAACCAAATCATTGTTTGCAGAACGAACCCTTAAGAGATCACAGCTTTCAATATCATCAGTGCTTTCTAACTCAGTGTTTGTTAGAACCAGACCTGAGGAGGGACTACACACAGGTGAGGGACTACATCCCACGGGACCATAGCACAGCTCCACCTCACCTGTTGTCCAACACTCCATGGGTACCTGTTCTAACAAACTACCCTGACCCAAGCATAAACCACTTTTTCCAGGTGTACACGTTACATTGTTACGGCAACCAATATTAGCACTTTCCCCCACAGTGTCTCCAGGCACCTTAACTTGTACCTCTGGGCCAGTGACAGAAGGCATCTCTGCTACTGCTGAGTCTATTTTGGGCCGTTCCTTCTCATGAGGCCTAGCAGGTGAGGCAGTATCTGTGCGCTCTCCTGACCACTGCTCAACCGCACCTCAGACCACACCAGCAGAGATGTTTCTAGTCACCGCATCAGGCAGAGAGACCTCTGATATGTCAAACAGTTCTCCTGCGTGCCTTCTATACTGATCAATAACTGGAAGTACTCTCACAGTGAATCTGGAGATCCTGTGCCCAATGGTTAACCATTGGTCCCACCAATTCCACTCTTGGTCAAGGTTTCCCAGCACTGCCTGTACCACCTGGCTCCACCCATTGGTGCTACACAGCACCACCTGGTCCAACTGCGGTGGAGACACCCAAGTGTACAGTAAGTGCGTTTTTACCAACTCTAGCATTTCCAGTAAGGTTTCTGTCATCTCTAAACATCCCATGTCTAAACACCAGACCTTTCTAGGGTCTTTTCCCCTGTCCAAGACATGGAGGGGCTCATCCACTGCAGGTTCAGAGGGTGAGACATTTGAAGAGACCTCCACCTCCTTGAAGGTACCCATCATCACAGCCTGTTGCTCCCCTAGAGCGCTGTCAGACGCATGTCTCACACTTATCCCTTCTGCACCAGTGTCAGTGAGCCGCTGCAGGTCATTACAAGTCACACTATCACTTTGACACTCAACATTATTTAGCAACGGGGCTGTGGACAACACATCTGCGATGCCAGTGCCCTGAATTGTTTCTTCAGACTGGAGGGCAGCAACCTTTGCAGGGACCAAGTCACCCTCAACCACCGGCCGCTCTGCGATCCCCCTGTCTGGCATAGCAGTTGTGTCCACACCCTTGTTACTTAAGCTAGCCTTACCCAGCATGGATAGCAATTGTTTGGCCCAGCTGTCCCAGTCAATTGTGGTTCCCTCATGGGCATTCCACAGCATTGCATCACCTGCTGTAGAAGGCCGCACAGGAACCTGGGATTCATTAGCTACAACTGCACATTCGTCACTTCTATGCATATCATTTTGTGACACCACACTTTTACCAATGTTGCATTGGGGTGATGCTTCCTCACCTAAAGCCAGGTGCAGTACACCATTTTGACCACCTTTCTCTGGTGGCGCTACGAACACATCCAGCTTTGCAAACTCAGCTTTTGCAGGCTGAATTAACCCCTTGCCCACTGGGTTACACTTAGGGTTGTGGAGCGGCGCCCACACACGCTTACTGTGTGACTCAATCATGACATTAAGGGAAACACATTTTTCAATGTCATCATCCCCACCAATAAGATCACATTGGCCAACACTATTGTCGGCATGACCATCAATATTCTCATTACATGGAGACATAGCTACTGCTTTTGTGGGTTGTCTATGAGCCACCACAACCTCTGAGTGACTCCTCACTGCTCTCTGTAAAGGGGCACTCTTACCTACTTGGGCAGCTCAATAGCTGACCTGGGAAACTCTCAGCTCCGTCACTGCGGGCTTATTGGAAATATCCCTGGGCAACTCTGCAGCACCTGTCACTAGGGAACATGGCACAACGACAGTTTTGGTCACCCCTAGTTTAACTTCTCCAGCACTCTGCTGGATTATAGCAGGCACATGCATAGTCCCCATGTCCTTTCCAGTCTTTAGCCCTGCGGCTAGTTGGGCTTTACGCTGTGCCTCCCCACTGCTCTGGGTAGCACACTGCAGCAAGTCTATGTCCATTGGTACTGCGGATCTCCCCACTGGACATACTCCCACTTCACTGGATTCAGTACCATACACTGAAACAGTCTTACTAGTTGCAGCTGGTGTAATAGCCTTCACTTGAGTGCGTTGTCTCACAGGTGTGGTGTCTGCACAGGCTGACTCCCCCATGCAGCCATGGAGAACCACTGCAGCCTTTCTGGACCCACTAACACCCCTGTAGGTAACACAAGATCCCTGTTGCTAGGGGTAACAGCAGACTTGCACTCCAAATCTGGTTGGCTATACCTAATGCAGGATTAAGGCTGATGTGCTCTCCTTTCTGGGCTGACCACTTTCCCTAAGCGGCCATGACAGAAAACCTTGCGTTTCTCTGGATTTCCAAAACCTAGGTCTTCTGGTGACACTTCCTGGAGCATTGCTGGCGGCCCATGATACGATCAAACTCTCCTCTACGAAGGATTTCCTCTTTAAACTTGCGGTAGTCATCCTGGTCCCCATCCATCAAATGGTAAACCGACCGGAACTCTATCCATAATAAGGTTTGTAGCAATTTTGGCCACAGGTCCCTAGACCATTTTCTCTTTACAGCAACTTTTTCAAATCATACCAGAAAGTCCCCAACCTCCTCTGTAGGCAACATGGGTTGCATATAGTCAGAGGCCAAGATCTCAGCCCCTTGCACTGCGCACTACTCTTTGCGGTTCTGCTTGAACCATTCGTTCATGGTCTCACACATCACTAGGCCTTCTGGATTGGCCCTCCTAGGTGGAGACATTGTCTCAGGCCATGCTGAGCTCACTTCTTGGCATCTCCTCCATGACTCGCTGCCATGGGATACCACTTCTGAGGACACCGCTGGTCACAATCATTAGTAGGTGAGTTCCGGAATTCATCAACCTCCCGTCCAGCTTGGTTATTCCACGAACATTCCTGTGACAAAGGGCACTGGACAACAGCATGTCCCCACTCATTACAACGCATGCAGCGCAGAGGCCTCCTTGCCTCATGCTGTGGCACCTTTGGGCCCAGACTGCCAGGGACAATGTCCTCTTTCACTTTCCCTTTAACTGGGGGTGTCATGATCAATTTACCCCAGGTCACAGCAATGTCACACTCAGAAAATTCTCTGGTGTGGTTGGGGCATGTGGTGAAATACCCCCTAGCCACAATAGCCGTTCCCTGGCTTTAGCAAGGATTGCTTCCTTTTTCTGCTTTGACTGCCTGATCCTTGCGGTCTTGCCCACAGCAACTCGTAACACAATTCACAGTAGAGAAAAAAAAAAATTGACTTTTTGTTCACAGGTACACCACCTGCAACACACAATGCCTTTTGCCTAGCTGCACTTCCACACACAGCCAATAGTTCCTGATCTAAACTCACTGTGGAGCAAGGACCTGGGTTCCACTGTCTTGTGCCCGTATTCGCCAACCACTTGTGGCATGGGGTAGGGTGACCAGACGTCCCCGGTTTCTGGGGACAGTCCCCAGATTGAGGACGCTGTCCCCGGAGCCCGTCTGTCCCCGGATCTGTCCCCGGATCTGTCATCTCAGCAGGGGGGCCCAGAGGTAGAGCGGGGCAGGGACTCCCAAATCCTGTCCACCAATAAGCGAATCCCTGGCGGTGTAGCTGTTTACAAAACAAACGTCTCCGAGCCCCCTGTGTTCAGTGGGGAAAAGTAAACGGACTATTTCTTCATTTTCGGGTTTAGGCGGATTAATCCGCCACAGCGCACTACACAGTTGAAGCCCGGCCTCTTCAATAGGAATACACCGTGACCGCCTAAACCCGAAAATGAAGAAATAGTCTGCTTCCTGTCACCCGGCTCCCACTGAACACAGGGGACTCAGAGACGTTTGCATACAATAATTCCATAAAGACATACCACATACACTGCATTGGAGGAAAATATGCTTATAAAATAGTTTACCATTTGCCAATAAAAAAAAAATATGTCCCCTGATTTCATTTTGAAAATCTGGTCACCTTAGCATGGGGGATTGTTCAGCTCAGTGGTAGATGCGTTTTCATGTAGTGAGTCCACATCAGACAGGCGTTTATAGTTGAGGGCCTGGTAGACCACGTTTATTAAATGATAAAAACGAAACAAAAGTCCACTCAGGAATCCCAAGCAGGGGTTTAAATGTCATTCAGACACAAATAAAAATACAAGCCCACCTGGTTACTCTTCAACAGCACTGCTGCTACAGGTACTGGTGCCTCAAACCACCAGCTCTTCCAGGCCCACAGTCTTGGATGCACACAGTTTCAGGCTTCTTAAAAGCATACAGGCTTCAAGCCCCTCAATAAAAAACACAACTTCTGTCTTCGTCCCATCCCATCCATGACTCTCAGGGATCTCCAAACTACAGAATCCCATCCGGAACTAGCAAAACCTGGAGAAAACCGACAGAGCAGTTTTCTCCATTTAAACTCTACACTCTGTAGTCTTGCAGTCCGCAGATATGCAAATTATGTGTATATTTCACCTCCAATTTCATAGGGACAGAGCCTCGCTCTGTATATATATATATATATATATATATATATATATATATATATATATATATATATATATATATATAATTGGGCAGCACAGGGTTAACAATGGGGTCCTGATTAAAGTACAGCTGTATCTTAGTCCACATTCACAGGGCAGCATGGGGCTAAACCATGGGGTTCTGTCTAGCCTAACAGATGGGCTGTATAGCACACAGGCAGTACAGGGTTAAACAATGGGATCCTGATTAGCCAATCAGGGGCTTCTTTCCCTGCAGGCAGCACAAGTTAACACTGGATTCCTAATTATAGTCTCAGCCAACTCCTAGGGCAGCACAGGGTTAAACCCTGAGTTTTTCATTAGCCAGTCAGCATAGTGCTCCTCTCCTGGCAGGCAGCACAGGGGGTAATGACAGCTCCTGTGTACAGACTCCAGGCTAGAGCAAAAGAGTGTTTTGCCTGTCTGCACACACAGCAGAGACAATGGAGGGAGGAGGAGAGCTCTGATCACAGAGAGAGAGAAGAAACAGAAGACATGACCAGCTGCACACTTACCTCCCAGGTCCCAGACAAATCTTCACCTGGTGGGCTGAGCAAGGCTGATGAAGGAAGCATTCTGAAAGATGTACCTTAATATCGCACTTCCCTGCAGTGGTACATCCAGGCTGTTCCTCCCTCTATGCACTGCAGACTCCACGGGTGAAGATTTTTGCTCCTGCAGATACACTGATGGCTAGCGGCAGCTGCCCCTGGTTTTGTTTACATACATTTACGTAACCGGGTGGCCCCGCTCCCCCTCTGATGCCCCGGGAAAGCCATAGGGAAGTCCCCGTGCGTCAGAGAGGGGCAGGGTCACCACTCAGTTATAAAAGAACTGTCAAAGCAAAGACGCATCATACGGCGGGAGCCTCCCATGGAGGCGGGTCGGTGTGGCTTTTTAATAATTTTTTCTTTTTAGGTCCGTCGGCGGAGCAAGAGAAGAAGAAGAATGGACTTCGTGGGACATTTTTATTTTTTAATAAAGGACTTGTCCCAAGCCGTGTCTTGTCATTTTTACCATTTTAACACTTTTTTTGTGATATGGTAGGGGTACAATTGTACCCCGTTTCCATTTCACACAGGGCGGGGAGGCCGAGATCTGGGGGTCCCCTTGTTAAAGGGGGCTTCCAGATTCTGATAAGCCCCCTGCCTCCAGACCCCCACAACCATCGGGCAAGGGTTGTGGGGATGAGGCCCTTGTCCCCATCAACATGGGGACAAGGTGCTTTGGGGGCTACCCCAAAGCACCCTCCCCATGTTGAGGGCATGTGGCTGGGTACAGTTCAGGAAAGGGGGGATGCTCTCTCGTCCCCCTCTCTTTTTCTGCAGCCTGCCAGGTTGCGTGCTCAGATAAGGGTCTGGTATGGCTTTTTGGGGGGACCCCCACACCATTTTTTTTTAATTTTGGCGCAGGGTTCTCCTTAAAATCCATACCAGACCTGAAGGGTCTGGTATGGATTTTGAGGGGGGCCCCCATGCCATTTTTAAAAAATTTTGGCTTGGGGTTCCCCTTAATATCCATACCTGACCTGAAGGGCCTGGTATGGAATTTGGGGGGACCCCTACACAATTTTTTTTCTTAAATTTTGGTTCGGGTTCCCCTTAATATTCATACCAGATGCAAAAGGACTGGTAATGGACTGGGGGGATCCCATGCCGTTTTTTTCAATGACTTCTTTTATCTGTATTGCCAGGACCGACAATTCATTATAGCCACGGGTACTTTTAACAATCTCAATACAGGGCATTTTAACCCCCTATCTGCCCAAGCCATTTTTCAGCTTTCAGCGCCGTCACACTTTGAATGACAATTGCGCGGTCATGCAACACTGTACCCAAATGAAATTTTTATTATTTTTTTCCCACAAATAGAGCATTATTTTGGTGGTATTTGATCACATCTGCAGTTTTTGATTTTTGAGCTATAAACAAAAGAAGAGGGACAAGTTTGAAAAAAACACAATATTTTTTACTTTTTGTTATAATAAATATCTTTTTTTTTTAAACAAATTTTTTCCTCAGTTTAGGCCGATACTTATTCTTCTACATATTTTTGGTAAAAAAATCGCAATAAGCGTATATTGATTGGTTTGCGCAAAAGTTATAGCGTCTAATAGGGGATAGAGTTATAGCATTTTTATTATTTTTTTTTTTTTTTACTAGTCATGGTGGCGATCTGTGATTTTTATTGTGACTGCGATATTGTGGCGGACACATAAGACACTTTTGACACATTTTTGGTACCATTCACATTTATACAGCGATCCGTGCTATAAAAATGCACTGATTACTGTATAAATGTGACTGGCAGGGAAGGGGTTAACACTAGGAGGTGATCGCGGGGTTAACTGTGTTCCTAGGGAATTTTTCTAACTGAAGGGGGAGAGGACTCACAAGGGGAGGAGACCGATCTGTGTTGCTCTGTACTGAGAACACAGATCGGTCTCCTCTACCCCTCTGACAGGACGTGGATCTGTGTGTTTACACACACAGATCCACGTTCTGCCGTGTTACCAGGCAATCGCGTGTGCCCGCCAGGCACACGCATCGGGTGGCCAGTGACACAGCGGGTGTGCGCGATTGCCGGCGGCGGCGCGCGTGCGCCCCCTGGTGGGTAGGAAAGGCGAGGGCGTCATATGACGCCCTCCCAGAACGAGAGCCGCGTCGCCTGGTCACCATATGACAGCCGGCGGGCGGCAAGCGGTTAAATGACTTTTTTTTTCCTTTATAAATGTCATTTTGTGCAGGGATTGTTCTAAACACAGGAAACATGTACCACTTTACAGGCATACTATAGACACCCCCCAGGTACCTAATTTAAAGGAATATTTCACTTTTATTGTTTCACTTTTCACTTTCATTATTAATATCACTGCTCCCGAAAAAACGTCAATTTTTTAAACTTTTTTTTGCATTGATACATGTCCCCTGGGGCAGGACCTGGGTCCCCAAACACTTTTTATAACAATAACTTGCATATAAGCCTTTAAAATTAGCACTTTTGATTATTCATGTTCGCGTCCCTAATGCCCCGTACACACGGTCGGACTTTATTCAGATATTCCGACAACAACATCCTAGGATTTTTTCCAACGGATGTTGGCTCAAACTTGCATACACACGGTCACACAAAGTTGTCGGAAAATCCGATCGTTCTGAACGCGGTGACGTAAAACACGTACATCGGGACTATAAACAATAGCTTTCATCTCTCGCTACAGTAGCCAATAGCTTTCATCTCTTTATTTATTCTGAGCATGCGTGGCACTTTGTGCGTCGGATTTGTGTACACACGATCGGAATTTCCGACAACGGATTTTGTTGTCGGAAAATTTTATATCCTGCTGTCAAACTTTGTGTGTCGGAAAACCCAATGGAAAATGTGTGATGGAGCCTACACACGGTCAGAATTTCCGACAACAAGGTCCTATCACACATTTTCCATCGGAAAATCCGACCGTGTGTACGGGGCAATAGACTTTAATGGTGTTCACGTGTTCGAACAAATTTTTTGCCTGTTCGCATGTTCTGCTGCGAACTGAACCTGGGGGTGTTCGGCTCATCCCTAATAGTAAGCAGGATGTTCAGTAAGCCTTTGTTCTTGACCATTAGTTTGCTAGGTGCATTTTGTGGTTATGTCATAGTAAGGCAGTTAGGGATGAGCCGAACACCCCCCTGTTCGGTTCGCACCAGAACATGCGAACAGGAAAAAAGTTTGCGAACACTGTTAAAGTCTATGGGACACGAACATGAATAATCAAAAGTGCTAATTTTAAAGGCTTATATGCAAGTTATTGTCATAAAAAGGGTCCTGCCCCAGGGGACATGGATCAATGCAAAAAAAAGTTTTAAAAACGGCCGTTTTTTCAGGAGCAGTGATTTTAATAATGCTTAAAGTCAAACAATAAAAGTGTAATATCCCTTTAAATTTCGTACCTGGGGGGTGTCTATAGTATGCCTGTAAAGGGGCGCTGAGGAGAAGAAGATAGAAGACGCCGCGGAGGAGATGCTGGACGAGAACGCCGGAGGAAGAGCCAGAAGAGCCAGAAGAACCAGAAGAAGATGAAGGAAGATAGAAGAAAGAAGAAGCATTTAAATAAAGGAATTGTCAAGAACTGTCTCTTGTCATTTTTAAAATTTTTGACAGTTTTTTAGTGACATGGTAGGGGTAAGTACCCCCTTACCATTTCACACAGGGGGGCGGGATCTGGGGGTTCCCTTGTTAAAGGGGGCTTCCAGATTCCGATAAGCCCCCCACCCGCAGACCCCCACAACCACCGGCCAGGGTTGTGGGGATGAGGCCCTTGTCCTCATCAAAATGGGGGCAAGGTGTTTTGGGGGGCTACCCCAAAGCACCCTTCCAATGTTGAGGGCATGTGGCCTGGTACGGTTCAGGGGGGGGGGCGCACTCTCACCCCCCCCTCTTTTCCTGCGGCCTGCCAGGTTGCGTGCGTGGATAAGGGCCTGGTATGGATTTTTGGGGGGACCCCACACGGTTTTTTTTTTTGGCGCAGGGTTCCCCTTAAAATCCATACCAGACCTGAAGGGTCTGGTATGGAATTTAGGGGGAACTCCACAACATTTTTTTTTTAAATTTTGGCCGGGGTTCCCCTTAATATCCATACCAGACCTGAAGGGCCTGGTATGGAATTTAGGGGGACTCCCACGTCATTTTTTTTTTTTAATTTTGGTTCGGGGTTTCCCTGTGTTGAATTCCCATGCCGTTTTATCAATGAACTTCTATGTGTATTGTCGGCAATGCAATAGCCGCGGGTAGTTTTAAATGGAATTTTTCCTTTGAAATGTCATTTTGCTGTCAGACTGTTCTAAACACGGGAAACATGCGCCCCTTTACAGGCATACTATAGACACCCCCTAGGGAAGAAATTTAAAGGGATATTACACTTTTATTGTTTGACTTTAAGCATTATTAAAATCACTGCTCCTGAAAAAACGGCCGTTTTTAAAACTTTTTTTTGCATTGATCCATGTCCCCTGGGGCAGGACCCAGGTCCCCAAACACTTTTTATGACAATTACTTGCATAAGCCTTTAAAATTAGCACTTTTGATTTCTCCCATAGACTTTTAAAGGGTGTTCTGGGGCATTCGAATTTGCGCGAACACCCCAAATTGTTCGCTGTTCGGCGAACTTGCGAACAGCCAATGTTCGAGTCGAACATGAGTTCGACTCGAACTCGAAGCTCATCCCTAAAGGCAGTAAGGATATATAGTCTAATGCACGTTTCTAATTTTTAGGGACTCGTTAATGACTGGAATGGTATCACTGGATTGGCAAAGGGCCACTGTGGTGCCCATATTTAAAAAGGGAACAAAGTCTTTACTAAGCAACTATAGACCTATTAGTTTAACTTCTATAGTCTGGAAGATACTGGAGAGTTTAATAAAAGACCACATAGATGAGTTCTTGCTGGAAAAAAATATTTTAACCACTTAACCACAGGAAGCTTTTGCTGCTCAATGACCAGGCCATTTTTTGCGATACGACACTGCGTCGATTTAACTGACAATTGCGCGGTCATGCGACGTTGTACCCAAACAAAATTAACATTCTTTTTTTCCCACAACTAGAGCTTTCTTTTGGTGGTATTTGATCACCTCTGCGTTTTTTTTTTTTTTTTTTTCGCTATAAACAAAAGAAGAGCGACAATTTTGAAAAAAACATCTGAGGGGTAAATCTGAGGGGTAGATTTGAAATGAGGGGAAGCTCTGCTGATTTTATAATCCAATCATGTGCAGCTAAAATGCTGTTTTTCATTTTCCTTGCATGTCCCTCTCAGATTTACAGTGACTGCACTTCCAAGTACACTTGCAGTGCACTTGTAGTGCAAAGTGGATTTGCCTTTCGTAAATAACCCCCCAATATCTTTTACTTTTTGCTATAGTAAATATCCCACATTTGCTTTCAAAAAAACAATTTTTTTCCTCATTTTAGGCCGATATGTATTCTTCCACATATTTTTGGCACAAAAATCGCAATAAGCGTATATTGATTGGTTTACGCAAAAGTTATAGTGTCTACAAAATAGGGGATAGATTTGTGGCATTTTTATTATTATTATCTTTTTACTAGTAATGGCATCGATCTGCGATTTTTATCAGGACTGCGATATTGCGGCGGACAAATTGGACACTTTTTACACATTTTTGGGACCATTGACAATTATACAGCAATCAGTGCTATAAAAATGCACTGATTACTGTATAAATGTCACCGGCAGGGAAGGGGTTAACACTAGGGGGCGATCGAGGGGTTAGTGACAATATAAACAAAGAAAGAATTTTTTCCTGCGCTTGTGAAGGCGTTGTTGATATAAAATGGTAGTACTTTCAAAAGGAAAAAAAGATGAATTAAAAGATGATCATGCGAGTCCCGCTGCCTAAACTGTCCAGGGGTGGTCCGAAGTAAACCAAGTGTAATAGGGCGTACACACGGTCGGACTTTGTTCGACATTCCGACAACAAAATCCTAGGATTTCTTTCCGACGGATGTTGGCTCAAACTTGTCTTGCATACACATGGTCACACAAAGTTGTCGGAAAATCCGATCATTCTGAACGCGGTGACGTAAAACACGTACGTCGTGACTATAAACGGGGCAGTTGCCAATAGCTTTCATCTCTTTATTTATTCTGAGCATGCGTGGCACTTTGTCCGTCGGATTTGTGTACACACGAACGGAATTTCCGACAACGGAAATCCGTTGTCGGAAAATTTTATAGCCTGCTCTCAAACTTTGTGTGTTGGAAAATCCGATGGAAAATGTGTGATGGAGCCTACACACGGTCGGAATTTCCGACAACAAGGTCCTATCACACATTTTCCGTCGGAAAATCCGACCGTGTGATCACGGGTGCCCGGCGGTCATCGCGCCCGCCGGGCACTCGCATTGGTTTAGGGCACACGCTGCGGGTGTGCGCGCCCCTAGTGGCCAAAAGGCGGTGGCTTGTTGGCAAGCAGTTAAGCAACAGACAGCATGGGTTTATGAAAGACAAAAGTTTCATACAGGATGTCTCCAATTTACAAGCCAACCTTAATGCACTGTCTAATTGGGCTACTTACTATGTGGCAGATGAGGTTTAATGTTGATAAATGTAAAGTTATGCACTTGGGGGATAAGAATATGCATGCATCATACATACTAGGGGGTTACAACTGGGAGAATCTATAATGGAGAAGGATCTGGGGGTTTTGGTATATGATAAGCTTAATAGCATGCAATCCCAAGCTGCGGTTTCCAAAGCGAGCAAAGTCCTTTCTTGTATTAAGAGAGGTAACTTGAGTTATTCACTTTAAGGTCATCACAGAGGACAAGGGGGCACTCTTTACGTCTAGAGGAAAAAAGATTTCATCTCCAAATACGGAAAGGTTTCTTTACAGTAATGCCTCGTACACACGATCAGACATTCCGACAACAAAATCCATGTTTTTTTTCCGATGGCTGTTAGCTCAAACTTGTCTTGCATACACACGGTCACACAAAGTTGGTCGGAAATTCCGAATGTCAAGAACGCGGTGACGTACAACACGTAGAACGACACTAGAAAGATGAAGTTCAGTACCAAGTGCGACACCCTTTGGGCTCCTTCCGCTAATCTCGTGTTAGTAGAAGTTTGGTGAGAGACGATTTGCGCTTTTCAGCCTCCTACTTTTCCGATCGTTACTGCTCTTCGGTTTGTGCTTGTGGGTTCATATTTCTATTATGTATTTGATTTAACAGTGCGTTCTTGTCCGCTCATTTCTGATTTTGTGCTCCGGCCTTTCTGTTTTTCAGTGCTTTCTGTTAGTTCGTTCTGACCAGCCGACCAATTTTAAGCCATGAGGACCCTCACCCCGGACCAAAGCGTTTACAACTACTGTCTGGCCAGAGCCAGAAGAGTGGTGGAGAGTGTTTTTGGCATAATGGCCAACTGGTTCCGCCTATTCCTTACGCCAATGAACATGGCGGAATATAAACTTAACCAGATAATCCTTGCATGCTGCATTCTACACAACTATTTAAGGATAAATTCAATGAATTATGTGGCCTCAGTTGTGCCTGAGGCCGGACTTCAAGAAGAAACCCTGATGGTGCTTGAAGCTGGCCGTCCTGGCTTGCCCCCCCAAAGCGCCCACGAAGTAAGACAGAAGTATGTTGAGTACTTTGCGGGTAGGGGGGCCATTGATATGCCAGAAATGGTTTAAGAAACATTTTATCAACAATTTTTGAACTTAAACTGAAGAAGATTTCCTTTTATTTACTGCCTGGGTTTCTTTTAGATGTCTCCTAGGTTCTCCAATGGGCTTTTCTTTTTGGACATTTTCTTCAATAGTACAAATGTAATTTATTTGATACATGAGGTGACGATCTCTTCTTCAGCAAACTATTATTTCGTTGTGGGTCTGCTACACACACCTTGTTTTTGTTGTTAATGTATGTAATGCATTACTGACAAAAATATTTATCATTTTCAGCACCATGAGTGAATTTTGTAGAGTCATGAAAATGACGTTATTGTGGCAAGTTAGAAAGCACTGTGGGAGTTATTTACTAAAGGCAAATCTAGTTTGCACTCCAACACTTAAAAGTGCACATGAAACTGCACTGAAACACCACTTGTAGTGCAAAGTGGATTTGCCTTTAGTAAATAACCCCCATTGTCACTGTAAACACCAACTTACTACAAAAATTGCTATTGAGCATTGAAAGAAGAAGCCACACATTGTTGAGAAGAAAACATTTTACTCAAAGCACATCCACATGTGCGTTAGAAAAGGGTTTTTGAACAAACCAACATCTTTGGTGTATATTTTTTTTTCACATTGTAAAGATCCTTTTTTTGGTTAACCACTTCAATACCAGGCACTTAGACACCTTCCTGCCCAGACCAATTTTCAGCTTTCAGCGCTGTCGCAATTTGAATGACAATTGCGCGGTCACTACACTGTACCCAAACAATTTTTTTATCATTTTGTTCCCACAAATAGAGCTTTCTTTTGGTGGTATTTGATCACCTCTGCAGTTTTTATTTTTTGCGCAACAAATAAAAAAAGACCGAAAATTTTGAAAAAAAACAAGTTTTTCTTTGTTTCTGTTAAAACGTTTTGTAAATAAGTACGTTTTCTTCTTCAATGATGGGCACTGATATGGCTGCATTGACGGGCACTGATACGGCGGCACTGATGGGCACCGATGAGGTGGCACCAATGAGGTGGCACTGATGAGGTGGCACTGACGGGCACTGATGATGGGCACTGATAGGCGGCACTGATGGGCACTGATAGGTGGCACTGATGGGCACTGATAGGTAGCACTGGTATGCGGCACTGATGGGCACTCATAGGTGGCACAAATGAGCACTCATAGACGGCACTGATGGGCACTCATAGGTGGCATTGATGGGCATTCGTAGGTGGCATTGATGGTTACTTATGGGTGGCACTGATAGTTGGCACAGATGGGCACTGATAGGTGGGCACTGATGGGCACGGATGGGCACTGACAGGTGGCATCGATGGACATAATGGTGCCAATCAGTACCCATTTGTGGGCACCGATTGGCACAGATTGGGCACACTGGGCACATGTGGATGGCCATGGGGTACATACCTGGCCATCCACATGTTGCCCCTTCCCTGGTGGTCCTAGTGGTGATCCCTGGTGGTCCAGTGTGGTGATCTGAGAGGGGGCTGTGCTGATAAACAATCAGCGCAGACCCCCCCTGCCAGGAGAGCCGCCGATCGGCTCTCCTCTACTCGCGTCTGTCAGACGTGAGTGAGGAAGAGCTGATCAACGGCTCTTCCTATTGACATCGTGATCAGCCGTGATTGGACACGGCTGATCACGTGGTAAAGAGCCTCCGCCGGAGGCTCTTTACCAAGATCGGTGTAGCGGTGTGTCAGACTGACACACCGATCCACCGATCGCCGCGATGCGCGCCCCCACGGGCTCGCGGCGGCATGTTATCCCGCTGGACGTCATATGACGCCCAGTCAGGATAAGTGAACCACTTCCCGGACATCAATCCACTATAGGGCGGGCGGGAAGTGGTTAAACCGGCATGTTTCAAAGCTTAACATACAAAACTCAGCAACTTACAAAGTTCAACTTTGATAAAGTGAAGGCAATATCAGACATAAGTATGTCTAAAATGTGTTGATATTGTCTTCATCAGATGGGGTGATGTCACCCCTGTAAAAGCCAGATTTTGTAGATGCACACAAATTGTGATTCAAACTGGGGATTTCCCTCTTGATCCCATGCCTAATGTCAATATGTGCTAGCTCCCATCATGGGGGATCAATGGATGTGTTTTGGGGGGTTCCACCCCTTTCCTCTCACCTATTTGATTTGAGAGGAAGGGGTTGCACCCACAAAACGCGTACATTGATATTTGCTGGAATTTGTGAAGCCGGTAATCCCCACGGCAGACATCCCTTATTTGAAAGCCCTACTTGGTGGCATGAGGAGCACTTATGATAGGGAGTGCAAGAAGATCCAGGATTCCCTGAGATCAGGAGCTGCAGTAGATGACATTTATGTACCCAGGGTGTGGTACTATGACAGACTGCATTTTCTGGCAGGCCAGACTGAATCCAGGCCAGCACTCTCCAGTCTTCCTTCAAGGCTTCCTTCCCCCCCAGCTGAGGTTTACGATGACCAACCTGGGCCTTCCAGGCAGCAACATGTGGAGGAGCCCAGCTTGAGTCAGGTATAGCATTCTTCAAAATATTTCTGTTTGTCAGTTTTGATAACTAATTTCTGATTTCACATGATTTCAAAGTGTTTTACATATCAATAAACAGTAGTGGCCACAAATGATTGGGACAAGAATGAAAAATGCTGGGGTCAGAATGATAGCCCTTTCTATTTATTAACATTCAATTTTCAACAGTCATGAGCTGAAAATTGTGTGTGATTGATGAACCAAAAACTAAAACGATGTCCCTTTTTCATACACAGGAAAGTCTCAGCCAGGAGGAGGCCATGGAAAGTGGCAGCCAGGAAGTGGCGGGGGTAAGTGGCAGCCAGGAGGTGGCTGGGTCCAGTAGCCTGCCCGAAACCCAGGTTCCTCCCCTCGGCCTTCCACAAAAAAGTGCCAGGAAGAAGAGTAACCTGAAGGAGGCAGCAATTGGCCTATTTCTGAAGGCTACTGCCGCCCTCAAAACCCCCCCCCAGTGTTCAAGAGGACTATGCCTACATGACAGCCTGCAAAATGCTGGAAATGGAGGAAGGCCAATTCCTCTTATGTGAGGAAGTTATGTTACAAGCCCTAAATAAGGGGTTGAGGGACGAACTCCCAAGCCAAAGCCACATTTGTGAGTTCAACCATGGTCCTCCTCCTCCTCCTCCAGGTCCTCTTCCTCCTCCTCCACCTCCTGCCACAACTCCAACACCAGAGTCACAGCCTGGAAGGAAGCGTCTAAGGAAGACAAGAGAGTGATGGCCTGGGTTCAGTCTGGTCTTGCAAAAGACGCAGGCTGTGGTATGACCACAGCCTGGGGACAGATATGTCATCTGCTGCTGTTCCTGATCTCTTGTAGTTCTGGACCGGATTGTGCTCACTATTATGTGGACTCCTCAGGCCACCAATTTTGACTGTAAAAAAAATGATGTGTGCCCTGGGGTACAAAGGCTTCGCAAATTTCAGCAGTTTCTCCAGCATTGCCTTCCTCTTTATTTTGTTATGAGGATAAATGGCTATTTCTTTTTCACAAATACTTGGCTAAGTGTTATAGTTCAAAAAGGACAGTTTGTTTGTGAGTAGGCAGGCACATTTCAAAAATACAAGGTCAAATTAACAAGGGACACCAACCAACCTCCTTGAGGTAAAAAAATACAAGATAATAATGGTGTTGTGGTAACTTGACACACAAAACAAGAAATAATATTATGGAGAGCACTAGAAAAAAAATACAGATCTTGATAAAAAAAGAAAAAAAAACATTATTATGGAGATGTGACAAAAAACAAAATTAATATTATTCATGAAATCACAAGAAATAATAAAAAAAAAACAGTTTGTGACAACTCTGTGTGAATATGAGCAGCTAAACAACTTCATTCTTCTAGCATTCTAAAGAAGAAGAGAATGCGCTGCATTAAACTATTTTAAAAATTGCAGCGTAACAAATGTGCTATCTGCATTACGAACGGTAGTTTTACCAGACCGAACGCTTCTGTCTCTTAATTTATTCTGAGCATGCGTGGCACTTTGTGCATTGGAATTGTGTACACACGATCGGAATTTATGCAAACGGATTTTCCGTTGGAAAATCCGACCGTGTGTACGGGGCATAAGAGCTGCGAAAATGTGGAATAAACTCCCTTCTGAGGTGGTTCTGATCAGCTCAGTTTGCTTTAAAAAGGCCTGGATTATTTCCTTATTATACATAATATAACTGTTCTAACAGTTGTAGGTAAAGTTGATCCAGGGAAAATCTGCCTCTCGGGGAAATAAGGAAGGAATTGTTTTCCCCTGCTGTAGCAAATTGGATCATGCTTTGCTGGGGTTTTTCACCTTCGTCTGGATCAACCCTGGCTGAAGGATTGTGTATATAGGATTGTATGATTTATTTATTTATTTTTATTTATTGGTTGAACTAGGTGGACTTGTATCTTTTTTTCAACCTGACTATGTAACTATGAGTAAGTCTATGTGTACACAGTCTGTGTGCATTCAAGGCTAGTGCCACAATACAGGAAAATGGATTACACTCTCATTCTGGAGGTGTGATGACTTATATGCCGTAATTCGTTTTTATACTGACGCTTTGGTTTGACATTGGTACAGAACCAGGGTTCAGGGTTCAGTCGTGATGACTCATTTGGCTGATTTTACAAAGCTGCGGCACTGGCAGGCATGTGAAAACTGAATAGCCACAGATGTAGTAATTAAAAAAATATCAAAATTTCTTTTATATTACAGGCTTATTTCTTTTCTCAATAGTGTTAGCCTTAACCCCACTCAAAAATGTTATTTACCTCTTACATAGAAAAATATATTAGAAAATGATACATGTAATAAAAGTGTAGCACTAACTCTCGGTGGAGCTGCTGGTTTAAAGCGGGCTGTTACCTTCACTCTCGATACCTCTGTTTCACCGGCACCGGGTCTAGGGTCCCGTTGAGTTTACCTCTGTACGATGTAGACACCAACACTTGAGTAGATTTTTCAATGCTTTAATGAACAAATAATAAAGGAAGTAGCAGGAAAGAGGCAGAAGGAAAGTTGCAGGGAAGCTCAAATACCTTTCCTTAGTATTCTTCAGAACATTCTTTGGAATTGGACACTTGTGGTTGAATGCACTCCCCTTGTGGGATTTAATCTTTGCCCGCCTGGATAGGCCTCTCTCACTTGCCTAGCAGCCAGTATGTAGCACGAACAAAAGTCTCTGCCACAGACTTGTTTGGAATAAAACCCGTACGATCCACTGCCACAGGATGTATTGGTTTGAGATGAATGTCATACACAGTACTTGAACCTTTAAGCCAACCCGGCAGTACTATGCAGTAAGATTACTTCAGGATACGTCCTCCAACTGAGTCACCAGGCCCCTCTCCAGACCAGCACTCTGCATGATTCTTCCATGACGGGTCCTTCCCTGGGATCTCCTCGGTTGTCCAGCTTCTTCACTCAGGATAGACAGCTCAGGACCATTTCTGTGCTGCTGTGGTAGGCCCCAGACAGGCTTCTGGGCCCACCCACACGCCGCAGCGGCATGGGCCTCCGGAACGGAGGACCATGAGGTGGTACTCTTAACGCATACCTGTCCACCAGGAGGGCCAGCAGGTGGCTGAAAACGAACCCCTAAACATGGCATCTGTCCCATAAATACCCTCTCCCAGAATGCAACTCGGAGGACCACCTCCACCGAGTTGTCTCCGGAACAGAGGAGCACTCATACGCTTCAATGTGTTGCCTTTCCAACACCACCCGATGGTGACAACGACACCCACCGGCGCAGTGTGGAACTACACGCAACGCAGCCAAGCTGGAACAGAGGCAAATCTAACTTCCTCTAACAAGTAACCCACAAGATTTACCTATCAGCGGTAGATTAAAAAATCTACCAGCGCTACAAAAGTAAAACTTTAAGGCACAATTTTACAATAGCCAAGTGCATGCCCCTGCTGTTGCATCTGCAATGTTTTATAACTACAGATAAACCAAAAATAAACAATAGAAGGATGATTATTGGAACATTGTTGGAACATTGCTCTTATAAGGGCTTGTTCACACTTGACTAAATTTCTAACGCTTAAAGTAGAAGTCAACCCTAACACTAAAATCTCTATATCTACGGACATCCACAATCTAACACTAATAAATCTAGCCCTGTAAAGAAGAAATGAGTATACAGTACTGTACATACCTTTCTTTAAGCCGATTCGCCCCGATCCCGCGTTGAGCTGTCAGCTGCGGCTTCACTGTGGAGGTGGGTGCAGAGTACACATCTAACAACAGAAGCCCCATAGTAAGTCTATGAGTGACGTCACTTCCCATTCATTTCACAGTCGTTGTCGGCAGTGTCCTCTGCAAAGCTTTCGCCACTGGAAATCGGATCGGCTTAAAAAATTTATAGCAATTTCTTCTTTACAGGGCTAGATGGGTTAGTCTTAGATTGTGGATGTCTGTAGATGCAGGGATTTTAGTATTAGGGTAGACTTACACTTTAGCAAATGCTCCTATAGCTTTAATATGGACACTATTGTGATGCGGCAACCAGCTCAATTCCAGTGCGGGTTCCCGCATCGCATCTCCCTCGCAGGCAGTTCACACCGCCCTCTGTGAACTGCTGTTGGTGTCAATACAAAGTTAATGACACCCCCAGATCGGATCGCAATGCGAACTGTGAATTCAGGCAGGAATTGGATCGCATGGGTGTTCACACCCATGCGATCCGATTCCAGTGGGTAAAAAAAAAGGTTCCTGCACCTTTTTCGTGCAAATCCAATGCAAGTTCAGCCATGCAAACTGTATGATTGAATTTGCATTGCACAGGCATCGTATTGTGATCTGCACAGCAATACGATTCGAATCACATGCGATGTCTGTGTTCGCAATAGTGTGAACCCAGGCTTAATAACGAGTTAAAAATGCTCCCCAAACGCCCTATGGGCAGTTTTGAAGCATTTTATGAGCATTATAGCACGTTTAAACACAAATGCCTACTGCATTACAGTAAATGAACTAATCTTAATGCCCCGCAACCGCACCAAAACTGCCTGCCAGAACATTTGCTGAGCGTTACCATAGACTTGAATGGGAGAAGTTGAAAGTCTTCAAACCCCTCTTGACTCAACATGAGGCTTCAATTTTGAAGCAACACTACTGTGTTATGTTTTGATAGTGTGTGCTGTCTATAGTATCATGTGCATAGGTGTTTGAGGGGTGTTTTTAACACCTCTCAATGCCTGCTTTTAAAGCCAATGCGAACTTAGTCTTGCTCATTACATTTAGTGAAATTGTTTGTGACTGGCTAACATACAAAGGCTTCTAATTTTCAGGCATTTCAAACATATTAACTGTGCTGCAAATGCAGCCTGTCTTTTTTCTTGTTTATTTCTATCTCCCCCTTCTTGTTTGGTGCTAGTTATTACAGTCTCTAGCTAGATACTCCCAGCCCTTCACCCTACTGTTCAGTTTAGTTTTACTTTCCAGCTAAATAATGGGTTTCGGAGTCTCATTGTTTTCTTATGCCGCGTACACACGATCCGATTTTCCAACGGGAAATGTTGGATGTGAGCTTGTTGATGGTAAGTCCAACCATGTGTATGCTCCACCGAACATTGGTTGTCAGACTTTCCACCAACAAATGTTGGCTAGCAGGTTCTCAAATTTTCCGCGAACACATGTTTGTTGTCGGACTTTTTGATCGTGTGTACACAAGTCCATTGCACAAAATTCCATGCATGCTCGGAATCAAGTACGAGCCGGAAGCGCTCGGTCTTGTAAAATTAGCGTTCGTAATGGAGATATCACGTACGTCTTGAAAGTCACTACGTTTGTAATTCTTGGCCAACATTTGTGTGACCGTGTGTATGCAAGACAAGCTGGAACCAACAACCTTCGAACAAAAATCCACGGAGTCCGATCGTGTGTACGGGGCATTACACCTCAAAAGGCTAGAAAAACATCCTACAGTATGTACTACACTTATTTGAAGTAAACTTGCACTAGGTTTAACTTTAAAGCAGTTTTAAACCTAAAACAAAAAATGTAATGCTTCCCATTCATCAGATTAGGCTTTTTTCCCTCTATTTTCACCTGATGATCTGGCCAGTAACACACCTGTATTAGAGTGACCCAACTCTGGAAGAAGGAGCACAGGGGGCACATTTGGGCAGCAGCATTGTCAGTCTAGGTGGATGGGAGTGTTAGATGCACTAGCAGATTTATTGGCAAGATCACCAGGTAAAAATAAAGGAAAGAAAGCCTTAAAAGAAATGTATGCAGACACCACATCTAAGAATTGGTAAGCTGCAATATAAACAATGTTTGCTTTTGGGTTTAATACAGCGTTAACATTTTGTTGAAGCTTTAAAGTGATTGTAAAGGTTTTTTTTTTTTAAGTAACAAACATGTCATACTTAGCTGCTCTGTGCAAGGATTTTCCACAGAGCAGCCCTGGTCCCCCTATTTTGGGGTGCCCTGGCGGGGCTCCTGGCTCCTCCTCTTCATTGGGTTCCCCCACTGAGAGGCGCTCTCCATGGGGCACCCATATGGGCGTGCTCAAGAGTCCCGCTGCTGCACCCATTGACACAGATAGCCAGTGCCATCTTAAGATCATTATAGGCCCCGGGAAATGCAGTGCACTGGGGCCCTGTCTACACAATCATGCACGATTGTCCATCAAATGCAGCTTTACTGTGCCCATGAATGCAGCCTCACTGTGCCTGTGAATGTAGCCTCACTGTGCCTATCAAATGCAGCCTCACTGTGTCTATGAATGAAGCCTCACTGTGCTCACCATTGCAGCCTCACTGTGCCCGTGAATGCAGCCTCACTGTACCCACCATTGCAGCCTCACTGTGCCCATGAAGGAGGCCTCACTGTGCCCACCATTGCAGCCTCACTGTGCCAGTGAATGCAGCCTCACTGTGCCCGTGAATGCAGCCTCACTGTGCCCACAATTGCAGCACCATTGCAGCCTCACTGTGCCCGTGAATACAACCTCACTGTGCCCACCATTGCAGCTTCACTGTGCCCATCATTGCACACTAACTGTACCCACCATTACAGCCTCACTGTGCCCATGAATGCAGTCTCACTGTGCCCACAATTGCACCCTCACTGTGCCCATGAATGCAGCATCACTGTGCCAATTAATACAGACTCAGCATCGCCTGGTAACACACACACAGCGGGCATCTCCTCCTGTGTATCACGGAGCTGGCTGGATCTGTGTCCGGCGGCCGCGCTGTAACAAGGTCCCATCCTCCTAGACCGGCTCGTGTGATAGGCGGAACATTGATTCAATCTACTAGTACACGAGCCGGCCTAGGGGGGGTGGAACCTTGTTACAGCACGGCCGCCAAACATAGACCCAGCCAGCTCCGTGATACACAGGAGGAGAGAGCGAAAGAGCGGAGCACTGAAGCCACAACGCAAAGCGGCCCCAGGGCAGGTGGCCTATTGGGAAATTTTCCGGTATGCCGGTAGGCCAGTCCAGCCCTGGCTGGGGTTGCTGGGCAGGTGGGGCCCCCAGGCAAGTGGGGCCCCCGGGCAACTGCCCAGCATGCCCATGCGAAAAGATGGCCTGCAGACAACAGAACTTGGCCCCGCCAATGGCTCCAGCTGATATCAATCTATCCAATGAGGACCTGAGACGGAGCTGGAGCTGCTGGGCTCGTGCTTATCCCTGGTACGATCTGGTTCAGGTAAGAAACAGGGGGGTTTGGGGGGCAGCTGATGCACAGAAGGTTTTTCACCTTAATGCATGGAATGCATTAAGGTGAAAAACCATGAGACTTTACAACCCCTTTAAGGCTGCCTGTGGATTTTGTCAAGTCAGCAAATGGTCATACTCTATGCACAGACTGGATGCAAGGAGGTCTGTTATTGCATTTATCTGCATTTGAAAGATTTGCCATAAAATTTTTCCTAAATTAATTATAAAACACTAGATACCAGGTAAGAGCCCCATCTCTAGCTATAGCCCCACCTCTGGAAACTGTAGACAGAATAAGAATAAGACAAACCATCCAAGGGCCTAGGCACATCTGCCCATTATGGCTAGTACATTCAGAAGCTGTTAGCATAAATCCCAGATAGCAAGGATAACATACCACAAATTTGTATCAGTGTTGAATTCTAAGTCTTGTTAGCTTGCTGCACATTTTCACTGACAAGTTGTGCACTTGAAGCAAACTTGCGTGGCAAGCTGCTAGCAAGTGCAAAGTTGCAGTGGTGAGTCTACAGAAAGAGCTCTGCAAGTCTATAGCAAGAGCTCTGCAAGTCTATAGCAAGATTTCTGCAAGTCTATAGCAGGATTGCTGCAAGTCAATAGCAAGAGCCCTGCAAGTTTATAGCAAGAGCCCCGCAAGTCTATAGCAAGAGTTACATAAGTTTTCGTTTTTATAGAGTCTATTCACTAAAAAGTGAGAAGAGGTGAATTGTCAGAAGAATTGCAAAATCTAAGCCAAAATGGCTAAAGTAGAAAAAAAATCTCCCATTCAAATAATTCTAGTTAAGCTTTTTTGGCCTAAATTTTACCATTTCCCTGAAAATGTACCTCAATTCACTGAATAGTGCATTAAAGCATTTATTACCCTAAAAAAGAAAAAAAAAAAGATCCTGTTACCTTAAAGCATGTTATACAGCACAGTGCTTGTGCTGTGTCATCCTGTCAGTTTCTGCCCTCCCCTCTGTAAACTGACCACAGTATATCATGGCTGCTGAGCCCTGACACTGTGGGCAGTTTACATGACTCCATCAGCAGCTCTCCTGTCTCTCCTCTGTCCTCTCCCCCGCCTGTCTGCTCTGTGTCAAGTGCCCGCCTCCCCTCCTGCTGTTGAAAGAACTTATCGAATGCTGTGTGTTCGGTAATGCTCTGTGCTCCTGTCTCTGTGATTTGTTAAAAAAATGCAGTACATACCGTGTTTCAGAGCACCGCTTGGTGCTCATATGACCAGCCGACTCTCTCCTCCTCTCCCGACTGATGTCAGCGGAGGAATCTCGGCCCTGCCTGCTGCAGCTGTCAGATGGGGAGAGGAGAGAGCCAGCCGAATGGCGCTCTGAAATATGGTATATACTGCATTTTATTTTATAAATCACAGAGACAGGAGCACACAGCATTACCAAACACACAGGATTCTATCAAGTTAAATTAGTGGGTTAATTAGGAGATTTGTTGCTAAGGGGAGAAGTGGAAAGCCCACATCCTTAGTATAGTGCACAAAACCCAAAAAAAACTTTAATTGGGACTTTCTACTGACATGATAAGTAAAAAGTATATTTTATTTGGAAAAGAAATAAGGCTGGGTTCACACTATTGCCACATGCAGCTAATAGCAGGGGTCTGGTGTATCCTCGTTCACCGTTTCAGGTCTGAGATTTCAGCCTGAATTTTAGGCTGATTTTGGACTGGAAACGGACCAACAGACGCACAGGGCTCCTGTGCAAATTCGCACCGGAGCCGCAACGGAGATATGTAAACCAGTTCCATAGAGAGCTGGTCACAATCTCCTATCATGTGAATTGGATGTGGGGAAAAATATGCATAGGTGTGAACTCGGCCTTAAAGATAATTACATAAACAGGATATAAAATCAGATGCAGTTTACATGACAGAGAGCTGTTGAAACAGTCAGCATACAACTTGAATGAAGACAAAAATGGCCCCAGGGTCCCAGATGAAACTGCGTTTGATTTTATATCCGGTTTATGTAATTATCTTTTAATCTGTTCCAAATAAAATATACTTTTTACTTATTATTTCAGTTGTGGATGCCCTAGAAAGTCCCAATTAGAGGGGCTTTTTTGGTTCAATGAGTGGGTTAAGAACCACTTTAAGGCCAAACTGATCTAAATAAAACTGTAGCACCCTCTAGTGTCCTAGAAGTGTAAATAGTTTTTTTATGTTGTGTAGATAAATTCAGGCTTGGCAGGCAGCAAGCCTGTGTGTTTTGAATCTGGGTCAGGGTGAGTGACTCAGGGAGGCTGGGATGACTCAGCAGGCAGCATCTCTGGTACCTCCCCTTTCTGGAACTTTTGAAAAACTCCCAGAAGAATGGGAGCAAGGAGCTGCTTGGAGTATTTATGATAGCCCTGACAAATCTACAACAGGATGGGTTTGTAGGGGGCAAGCTACCTCATAAATACTCAGAGTCAGCCCAGCAGGGGCAGCAGAGTTCAGGTGGAAGCTGGAGATATAAAATGCTAAGGAGGCTGTCGGCGGATCCTTGAGGATAGCTCCCTAGTTAGGGGGGTGTCCTCGGGTCTGGGGCTCGGGTACTGGGGGGGACCCTCTACAACACATGGAGGAATCCTTCCTGGATGCATGGGAGCAAGTGTGAGGACATCAGGAGCCAATGAGCACTTTGTCTATACTTATTTAGCACTTTGTATACACACCAATGTGGCACACGGTCCCTGCCTGTAATGGGCTTTTGCTACATCTGACAGAGTGCCCTGTCAGATCCCATCCAAACAGTGTTCCAGCTGGATCTGTGATTTCTGTTCTGCAAGCAAGTTTTTGCAGGAGGCAGAAGAGGAGTGTATATAGAAATTGTACATAGAGACAGTATATACTTAGGTGTCGCTGAAGACAAGTCAAGTGGGCATCCAGGTTTATTCCTCTCAATAAAACAAAAAAAAAATCAAAGCACTGGACTGTTTCCTGACTCAAGTGTGCTGTGAAAAATGCGCTGCGCCTGAATGTGCAGGGTGGGGGATCCCTTTCTTCTTGCAGCTCCTTTGGGGGTGTGCTACAAAATATTTGAATAAAATCCATATATAACACTGTATTGCATCTTACAAACAGTTTTTTTTTTTTATTACGTTGAGCATTTAACAAAACATAAATTTGTTTTTATAATAATATGAAAACAAATATATAATGTTTATCTGTCCTATGGGCTTGGATCTGGAACTGGCCTGTTAAAATAAGAACAACATCAAATATTACATACTTTAATCTATAGACAACTTAACTGAAGCTGGTAACTGGTAATTAGGACATTGTACGTCTTAACCACTTCCACTGACAATCGCATGGTCAGGCGACGCTGTACACAAATAAAATTGATGTCCTTTTTCCTTTCCCACAAATAGAGCTTTCTTTTGGTGGTATTTGATCACCTCTGCGTTTTTTTATTTTTTTACGCTATAAACAAAAAAAGACCGACCATTTGGATTAAAACAAAAAAAAAAAGATATTTGTTACTTTCTGCTATAAAACATACACAATAAAAAAAATGTAAAAAATCAAATTTCTTCATCAATTTAGCTCAATATGTATTCTGCTACATACATGTATTTTTGGTAAACAAAAACGAATAAGCGTATATTGATCGGTTTGCGCAAAAGTTATAGTGCCTACAAACTATGGGATGTATTTATGGAATTTATTTTTTAATAATAATGGTGGCGATCTGCAACTTACAGCGGGACTGCGATATTGAAGCAGACAAATTGGACACTAAGTGACACTTTTGGCACTTTTTTTGGAGACAAGTGACACTAATACAGTGATCAGTGCTAAAAATATGCACTGTCACTGTACTAATGACACTGGCTGGGAAGGGGTTAATATCAGGGGCAATCAAAGGGTTAAATGTGTGCCTAAAATGTGCTTACTCACTGTGGGGGAAGTACTTGTACTATAGGAAGGCAGAGATCCAGGCCCCTGCTTGCATAAACACAGGATAACTACCTTCCCTACTGGCAGATCGGCAGTCTACCTTGTTTACATGCGCAGACCGCCACTTTGCTTCTTTCCCGAACGATTGGCGGGTCCCGGCGGACATAGAGTCTGCTGGACCTGCTGATTGGCTTCAAATGTGTCCAATCACAGTGGGATCGGGTCACTGGCGGCAGGCATGCCTGCCCCAGACCCGGAAGTGCACGATCAAGTACAGGTATGTGAACCTCCACAGGATAGCCACAGTATATATACAGTATATGGTCAGCAAGAGGTTAAAAAAGGTAAGAGGGGATGGGACCCTCATAATATTCAATATGAAGTCTCAAAACTTAGTTGGTTTGTGCTCTGCTCTTCACTTAGATATCTAAGGTGAATTTAACATTTTGTGATTGGGAGACTGTATTTTCTAGGCCACTGTGCTCTTAGGAACCTTAAGTGCAGCAGAAATTTTTTTGTAACCTTGGCCAGATCTCTGCCTTGCCACAATTCTGTCTCTGAGCTCTTCAGGCAGTTGCTTTGATCTCATGATTCTCATTTGCTCTGACATGCACTGTGAGCTGTAAGGTCTTATATAGACAGGTGTGTGTGGCTTTCCTAATCAAGTCCAATCAGTATAATCAAACACAGCTGGACTCAAATGAAGGTGTAGAACCATCTCAAGGATGGTCAGAAGAAATGGACAGCACCTGAGTTAAATCTATGAGTGTCACAGCAAAGGGTCTGAATACTTAGGACCATGTGATATTTCAGTTTTTCTTTTTTAATAAATCTGCAAAAATGTCAACAATTCTGTGTTTTTCTGTCAATATGGGGTGCTGTGTGTACATTAATGAGGAAAAAAAATAACCTAATGATTTTAGCAAATGGCTGCAATATAACAAAGAGTGAAAAATTTAAGGGGGTCTGAATACTTTCCGTCCCCACTGTATATATATATATATATATATATATATATATATATATATATATATATATATATATATATATATATATATGAAATACACTGCAGCTAACTGAATTGCCTGCCTGCTCAAACTAAATGAAATGACACTCTCTATCTGCCTCTCTCTGTCTCTCTCTGTCTCTCTCTTAACAACGCCACCAACACACTACACACGGCCAACGTGCAGGCGGACTTATATAGTGTGGGGCGTGGACTTAACCCCCTGAGCCATAAGGGTGCCTTTGGCCAATTATGGCTCTCTTCACTGATGGTGCTGTGATTGGCCAAAGCATACGGGTCATAGTGCATGCTTGGCCAATCATCAGCCAGCAATGCACTGCAATGACGCAGTGCATTATGGGCCATGACGAGCCGCTCGAATTTGACGCGAACGGCCCATAATGTTCGATCTTCATTGAAAGTTCAAACAGCCGATGTTCAACACGAACAGCTAGCCCATCCCTAGTTTTGACTACATTTATTCTGTTTACTTTTTTTATTATTATTAAACAAGTGTGATTTAACTTTAATTCTGTCTCAGTCTGATTCAAGGTTTCTGACAATATAACCATTTTCCGAAATTCAAATTTCGTATAGAATGAATTTGAATAGAAAAGATTAGAATAGAAAAAATAGAAAATAATAAGATAGAAAAACAATAGAATAGAATAAAATATAATATAATATTTTATTCTATCCTATTCTATTGTTTTTCTAGTCTATTCTTTTCTATTATTTTCTACTATTCTACTATTGAACTCACTCGCATGCTCCTGAAGAGTGGATCAATCCACGAAATGCATAGTCCCTATGATATCTGTCAGTATGTATAATTTTTGATATTAACCATTTATAATGATGTGACAACCTGTCTGCATTGTATGTATAGATATACATTTTTTAAATTGTACCAGTTGTTACAATTCCCCTCTTTTATTGACATATTCTATTTAATCTTTTCTATTAGAATTCATTTCATATGAAATTTGAATTTCGGAAAATGGTTATATATTAAATATATATGTATATATATATATATATATATATATATATATATATATATATATATATATATATATATATATATATATATTATAAACATCTTCCGAAATTCAAATTTCGTATAGAATGAAAAGATTAGAAAAGAATATATTATATTTTTTTCTATTCTGTTCTATTGTTTTTCTATGCTATTCTTTTCTATTCTATTCTAATCTTTTCTATTCAAATTCATTCTATACGAAATTCAAATTTCGGAAGATGGCTTACGAAATTCGAATTTCGTATAGAATTATTTTGAATTTGAATAGAAAAGATTAGAATAGAAAATAATAGAGAAGAATAGCATAGAAAAACAATAGAACAAAATAGAATAAAATATAATATATATTATACCCAGCCCGAGCCTTTTGAGAGATGGAACGGTGATCCCAGCGTCTTCACAGAATGTAATCTTTCAGAGGCACGTGTTGCCCATTGATCTCCAAAAAGACATAAAAGCTTCCATAGTGTAAAATCCTAGGTTACTTTATTTAAATAAGAAAGTATTGCACTTGCAGTTAAAACAATAAGAGATTACAGTATAAACGATCCGGTCACTCCGGGACCTACGTCCTCCCAGGGAGGAGCGAGGTGCTGATGCCACCGCGTTTCACACAGGTCCCGGAGTGACAGGCTGCTAGCCAGATTTCCATCTCTCAAAAGGCCCGGGCTGGGTATTAAGCCATAAGCGAGTGTGATCTCCTGTAATAGGAGATCATTTGGAGTCAGTAAGCGGCAGTGTGTGCAGAGGTGGAGGTCTTTATCTCTTTTAACCACAACTCTTGGGTGTATCGTGTGTTAATTTCATGTTTGAAAATCACCTTAAAACACTGGACTATTTAAAACATGATCTAATCAATTAATCCATTTGTATTTATGTACGGAGTCACTATATATATATATATATATATATATATATATATATATATATATATATATATATAATTTAGCATTATTACGGTTTATTGCTAGTATTCACTCACATGAGAGCATAGGGCAACTTAGTAGTTTATTGTATCCTTTCATGTGACAACACTGAAGAAATGACACTTTGCTACAATGTAATGTAGTGAGTGTACAGCTTGTATAACAGTGTAAATTTGCTGTCCCCTAAAATATCTCAACACACAGCCATTCATGTCTAAACCGCTGGCAACAAAAGTGAGTACACCCCTAAGTAATAATTTCTAAATTGGGCCCAAAGCGTCAATATTTTGTGTGACCACCATTATTTTCCAGAACTG
This sequence comes from Lithobates clamitans, assembly GCA_037952925.1. Classification (NCBI taxonomy): domain Eukaryota; kingdom Metazoa; phylum Chordata; class Amphibia; order Anura; family Ranidae; genus Lithobates; species Lithobates clamitans. Next base: position 2,341,404 of record JBBGZY010000224.1, read on the forward strand.
CCTTAACCTTCTTGGGCATGGAGTTCACCAGAGCTTCACAGGTTGTCACTGGAGTCCTCTTCCATGACAACATCATTGAGCTGGTGGATATTAGAGACCTTGCGCTCCTCCACCTTCCATTTGAGGATGCCCTACAGATGCTCAATAGGGTTTAGGTCTGGAGACATGCTTGGCCAGTCTATCACCTTTACCCTCAGCTTCTTTAGCAAGGCAGTGGTCATCTTGGAAGTGTGTTTGGGGTAGTTATCATATTGGAATACTGCCCTGTGGCCCAGTCTTCAAAGGGAGGGGATCATGCTCTGCTTCCGTATGTCACAGTACATGTTGGCATTCATGGTTCCCTCAATGAACTGTAGCTCCTCAGTGCCGGCAGCACTCATGCAGCCCCAGACCATGACACTACCACCACTATGCTATGTACTCCTCACCTTGTTGTCGCCACACATGCTTGACACCATCTGAACAAGTTTATCTTAGTTTCATCAGACCACAATACATGGTTCCAGTAATCCATGTTCTTAGTCTGCTTGTCTTCAGCAAATTGTTTGTGGGCTTACTTGTGCATCATCTTTAGAAGAGGCTTCCTTCCAATTTGATAGTGTGGGGCGTATGGTCTGCCAAGTTTGCCTTGGCGAGCAAAAGTTCCATCTGGAGATGTTGGTTGAGGATTTGCATACCTCTCAACTTTTTGAGATGGGAATGAGGGACACCTATCGGCCAAAGTATGCAGGCATAGGACACACCCCTTACCACGCCCCTTAAAGGAGAATTTTACAAAAAAACAAGATTGGTTAAACCCACAAGTGCATTTTTACCACTACTATTCCTTCATATTAGCTTTTGGAATTTGCAAATGCAGCAATTTAGAAATCAGATGAAAGGTTTAGCACTGGGAAACACTTTTTGATAGATAAAAAGTGCATTTTATATACATCTATATAGATCAGATCAAAATGAGGGACAAATGAGGAGGAATGAGGGACAGAGGGACATTGCTCCAAATCAGGGACAGTTGGGAGTTATGGATTTGATGGACCAGCTGTGGAGAGGGTGAAGAAATATTGTTCCAGTTCCATGTTATCGAGAGTCTGGTCGCAGTTAAAATGTGGGTGAGGATGATGTGGTATGGGGTCCCCCATGTTTCTATCCCCAGACCCAGAAGTGTGAATTGGGGGGTGATTTTCGCAGGATTGCCTGTGAGTGTGATGATGAGGGCTTGAATAGACTGCCAAACTGACTATATATTTTACTTAGTGCTTTTGTTTGCTTTGCAGTGGCAGGCTATGGTTTATTTCACCTTTTCTATTTATGAAACATAATATAACATTGCTTCTTACTTCCACTTGTGCATTAGCGTGTTATTTCCTCTCTTGAGTTTCGAACAACATGTACGACCTAGTTTGATCAACATTTTTAACTATTTTTCACACCTGTAATAGGAGACGTGAATATTTTTTTCACAGGCTATATACACATACTATTTATACATACTACACTGAATTTTTGTATAACCCCTTGTCGACCAGCGCACACCGTTGTAGGTTGCCACAATGGCACGGCTGGGCAAATGGGCGTACCTGTACGTCCCCTTTAAGATGCGGCTTAGTGGGCATGCGTTTTTACCGCCGGCGGGGCGCGGCGGATTTCGTGAGTGTACCCGCGGGTCCCGCAAACTCGATGTCTGCCGGGGGCCCGCGATCGTGACATGGAGCGGCAGAACGGGGAGATGTAAATAGGGCATTTCCCTGTTCTGCCTAGCAACATGACAGGGAGCAGTAGCTCGCTGTCATCGGGAGCTACTGCTCCCTGTAATCGGGAGCAGTGATCTCTCTCATGTTGTAGTGAGCCCATCCCCCCCACAGTTAGAATCACTCCCTAGGACACACTTAACTCCTTCATCACCCCCTAGTGTTTAACCCCTTCCCTGCCAGTGTCATTTACACAGTAAGTGCATTTTTATAGCACTGATCGCTGTATAAATGTCACTGGTCCCAAAATCGTTTCAAAAGTGTCCGATGTGTCCACCGCAATGTCGCAGTCACGATAAAAATCGCAGATCATCGCCATTGCAAATAAAAAAAAATTAATGATAAAAATGCCATAAAACTATCCCCTATTTTGTAGACACTATAACTTTTTTGTGCAAACCAATCAATATATGCTTATTGCGATTTTTTTTTTTTTGTACCAAAAATATGTAGAAGAATACATATTGGCCTAAACTGAGGAAGAAATTATTTTTTTATATATTTTTTGGGGATATTTATTATAGCAAAAAGTAAAATATATTGCTTTTTTTTCAAAATTGTCGCTCTTTTTTTGTTTATAGCACAAAAAATAAAAGCTGCAGAGGTGATCAAATACCACCAAAAGAAAGCTCTATTTGTGGGGAAAAAAGGACGTCAATTTTGTTTGGGTGCAACATCACATGACCACGCAATTGTCAGTTAAAGCGACGCAGTGCTGTATCGCAAAAAGTGCTCTGGTCAGGAAGGGGGTGAATTCTTCTGGGGCTGAAGTGGTGAACTACACTGGGCCTTAAGCCTAGTATACACCAGTAGTTTTTTGTGTTTTTTTCTCAACGCAGCAGGGCTGAACGAAAAAGAACTGACAGCTCAGGAGGAGCCACTGTGTTAGTACATCGATCTTGTCAGGGAAGTGGCTGTGGAAGTATTGGCAATCATCAATGTCACACATCATGTGACAGATGGATCCCCCTGCTTGCCTACAAAGGACTGCCTCAGTCTGACCCAAGTTGCTGGATTGTCGTCAGCTACCTGTACCTCTGTGTTATTACTTGGATCTTCTGTTCATTGACCCCGCTCATTCCAGACCTGGTGACCTCCTCTCCTGGCTCATCCCTGGGCTTGCTCCTTGACCTTCCTTCTGCCTGTTTACCCGTGCATGACCCCTTCTTGCTATATGGGTTTTGCCTCTGCCTGATTACTCGTGCATGACCCCGTCTTGCTATACAGACTTTGCTTCTGCTTGATTACCAGTTTATGTCTTGCTCTTGCTTCTTGCCATCCTGTGTTTGACCCTAAGCAGGGTGTTCCTGTGTTTGACCCTCAGCCAGGTGTTCACTGCTGTCCTCTGAAGCACGGTTTATTCCAAGCACAGCGGGGAGTTCCTGGCTGTCTGTGCACCACCACGCCCTGGCAGTCCTCACAAGCTGACTCTCTTCTGGACCCATCCAGATCCTGTCAGCAACCCGTGCTTCTTTGGGCAGTATACCTTCTGTGGCACTTTCAGAGGTATACCCCACCCAGCCGCAAGCGGAGCCCCTCTATGCATATTGCCTTATGGGTCAGGTATGTGACAGATCTCCCCTTCTGTTTTATTGTGTCCCAACAAGGGGAAGGGCCCCCTGCCAGAACACTCCAGTCAACACTCTCAGCCATTGGCTAAGAGCGATAATTGGGAGCTGATCGGCAAACCGTTTTTAGTTATGCCCCTTCAACAGAAGCCGAATGTCGGATGGTTTCTATTGAACCGACCGATTCGCCCTGTGTGTACTAGGCTTTATTCTTTGCAAAAATAAAGGGAATTCTTTTTTAATCTTTCCATTAAGTAAATGGGGAAACCTAATTGGTTGCTATTGTGATCAATCCCATTATTGCAAACATTTTCTTTTATCCACTTTTAATGGATCAGCCTCAATCTTTTGAATAATGAGCCAGGTGCGATATGATGATTGTTCCTTTATGATTATGACTGACGGAAAAGAGGTGTCCCTGTCTGTTTATCTGTAGCCACCAACTAGATTCCCCCTCTATCTTCTTCTCTCCTGACACAATTTTTTTGTACAGCTGGCCTGATTAACATCTCATTTTAAACAAAGTTCATAAACAGTGTAAAGATCACAGAATATACTTTGCTACACTTTTCACAATTTCAACATACTTTTGTGAATGAAGAGGGAAAGTTGGGGAGCAGGAAGGACAGCTGCCCCAAACAATGTCTATGTGAAGGTGGAGTGCGCTGCTTCATTCTCTGCTGTCTGCCTGACAGGGGTGACGGTGGCATCACTACTGTCAGATACAGCAGAGTCTGTGATAGCTGCTGTAGGGAGGATTCTGCCCCCTCCCATAGCAGTCTAATCAGTCACGACGTGCTGCGCCACGCGGCTCGCGCAGTTGGTGCCCGGCTGTGAAGCCACAGCTGGGCGCCCACAGTGACGATGCCGGCGCCGCAGAAACGAGGGGGAGACGAGCGGGGCTTCGTTTCCCCGCATTGCTGGACCCTGGTACAGGTAAGTGTGTCCGATTATTAAAAGTCAAAAGCTGCAGTATTTGTAGCTGCTGACTTTTAATTTTTTTTTAAGCGGAACTCCGCTTTAAGGTGTCTTTAATATATATTCCATAATAGGGGGTTAGGGGCACACACTAAGGGGCCATCATGATGCCAACATGAATATCACCCTTTTTTTAAAAGGAAGCAATCTATTAGGCAGCTATTATAGGTATTAGATGGATGGAAATGACAACCTTCACACATATACAGGAGAAAGTGACCTTGCCCAAGGAGCTTACACTCCCCACTATGAAGGTTCCTGGGTGGGTATAGAGGCACACCTCCACACCAGCACTCAGCAGAGACATGTGTGGTAAGCCATGATGCAATGTGTTTTCCAGTGCTGACAGATCATGGAGCATTCAGATGCCCAGGCTGAGTCAGTCTCAGGCTGTACTGTTCTCCAACTGAGGACCTGGATCTGAACTACAGAACAGCCTCCTCCATCCCTTCTACAAGCACAGGACCACTGTGCCTCTACCATAATTAATTGTGCTTCCATGCAAATAGCTCTGCTTAACTGAGGATTGTTATTCTGTAACTGGTCAGAGTGTTTAGTTTATGTGCTCAGTTTACACTTTTCATTGTTCAGAGCTTGAACAACACAGAGTTAAATGGCATTGCCCTAAATTAATTTCTGATTATCTGGATACACTGCATGCCTTGGGGATGCCTATGTATGATGTGATGCCTTGAGAGATGTCTGTAATCTGTGGGGGACTTGGCTGATTCCCCCATACACTCACTGTTTCTTCTGACCTTTTTTGTCACCTTTCTTATGCCCTGCACACAATCATCCTAATTACAGGCTACCAGCTCCAGTCACCTCCATCCCTGCATGTCAGTGTCAGCAGCGGCTGGATCTGAATGAAGAGGGCACAGAAAGAGCAGGCAGGGAGAGAAGAGACATAAGACATCCGGGGCTTCTAAATACACCCAGGGATTACCAAGATAATATTCACTTCACTTCAGGTTTCTCACTGGCACAGAAAAAATGGAAGTGACGCCGCTGCACCGAGGGAAAGCCCATGTCTTACGGCTGTGCCAATTAAAAAAAGATCTCAACAAGAATGAAGGAGTGTTCAGGTGCATTGCGCCACAATGCAGCAAAAAGACCCACAATTGAAGCGTCTCGTCTGCAATCACATGATTGCATAGATGTCCCGCTTCTCGTAATGCACTGTCCGGCGCCCAAACACAGTGCACTTAACCACTTGACAACTGGGCACTTAAACCCCCCTCCTAACCAGACCAATTTTCAGCTTTTGGTGCTCTCACACTTTGAATGACAATTACTCAGTCATGCTACACTGTACCCATATGAAATTTATGTCCTTTTTTTCACACAAATAGAGCTTTCTTTTGGTGGTATTTAATCACCGCTATAAATCAAAAAAGACTGAAAATTCGATTTAAAAAAAAAAAAATTCTTTGTTTCTGTTAAAATTTATTGCAGATTATTGGCAGAGTATTGGCGAGTATTGGCAAGTATTGGCAGAATATTGGCAGAGTATTGGCGAGTATTGGCGAGTATTGATAGAGTATTGGCAAGTATTGGCAGAGTTTTGCAGTGTTGCAGAGTATTGGCAGAGCATTGCACAATGTTGCAGAGTATAGCACAGTGTTGCAGAGTATAGCACAGTGTTGCAGAGTATAGCACAGTGTTGCAGAGTATTGCACAGTGTTGCAGAGTATTGCAGTGTTGCAGAGTATTGCAGTGTTGCAGAGTATTGCAGAGTGTTGCACAGTGTTGCAGAGTATTGCAGTATTGCAGAGTATTGCAGTGTTGCAGAGTCTTGCCATTATTTATATTGAGCAGCGCTGTAGGCACTAAACATCCAGCCCACAGCGCTGCCATCTCTCCCCCTCTCCCCTCACACTGTACTGATTGGTACAGAGAGGGGAGGGAGGAACCGGCGTCATGACGCAACGATCACGTGGTAAACGGCCGTGATAAGTGGCTATTTACCGTGATCCGTGATGTTCCCGAGTGCGCGCCCCAGGAGGCGTGTGGGAGCAACATTCTGGAATGACATCCATGGACGTCCACCCAGAACTAGCCGACCGCGCTGTTGCCGTCTTTCAGCAATGGCCCGGTCGGCAAGTGGTTAAAGGACCTTTTTTTTCAATTTTTTTTTTTAAGGGCCTTTTTTTTTTCTGACTAGCTTTGGGGGGGGGGGACAACTGGTCTCCTCAGCTTTGGCTGATGGAGTGATTGATAAATATGAGGCTTCCTTTCTCTATAAGGAATTTCCAAAAACACCATACTTTTACCATCTGCCCAAAGTACACAAACATCAAACCAACCCTCCAGGAAGACACATAGTTGTCGCCATAGACAGCATTACTAGCGTTTTTTCTCAGTATATTGATTTCTTCAACTACTAGCACAAGAACAACACTCATATATTAGAGATGGGGTCCACCTCCTGGAACTCTTTAGTCCATATTCCTGGGAGAGCCATTACCTTTGGGTCTCTTTGGACGTGAATTCTTTGTACACGTCCAGGGCCGTCTTTAGCGCAGGGCAAAGGGGGCACCTGCCCCGGGCCCAATCTTTGTTGGGGGGCCCGCACTACCCGATGCCTTTGCAGAGTGCATAGAGAACACAGGAGGCTGTATTCCCATGCTAGCCAGCAGAGAGGGGTCGGGGCCAGGAGCTCCACTGACGCTCTGACCCCGCCCCATGTAGCCTGCATGCTCAGAACAGAGCGGCTGTAGTGAGAGCCAGTGATCGGAGTGGAAGCGTCAGTGGAGCTCCCGGCCCTGCCCCCTCTATACTGGCTTTTAATGAAGACAGACTCTCATAGATGGCAGGTTGTCTCCCTTCTACCAGAAGACGGTCCTAGAAATGCAGAGTCCGATCAGAAAAAGGGCTGAAGCAGACAGCATTCGCAAGCTGCCTGTGACTTGGCTGTAATTGGCTGGGAGGTGGGGTAGATTTCACCAGGATAACGATCCTGATTATTTGAGGTGCATATATAGTGCTAATAATTTACTCTTTATATATATATATATATATATATATATTACATTCACATAATTTTTATTTGAAAGTTATGTTGTCAGCGCCAATGAAATCTTAAAACAACAGTCACATGACTGAATCAAAGATCTTAAAGGGTAAGTTCACCTTTCAAAAAAAATAAATGGACAAGGTCAGGCTCCTGTCTTCTTCTTGCGCTCTGTCCGTATACGCAATAGTGCTTTCTGTTACAAAACTAGAGGAAGAATGAATGAACTGTGTGCTGAGGAGCGTGATCGCAGCGGAAAACAGTACTTGTAGTTTTTTCATTAATGTTATTATACAGGATTTATATAGTGCCAACAGGTTCTGCAGCACTTTACAATCTAAAGGGAGAGAAACAGGGGGAGTGTAGGACTAGAAGGGTAGTTGTTGAGGCTAACTCTACAAATAATTCCTGCCCAGTTAGGTATGGTGGACTTTCTCGGTGCTGATACACAACAATATAAAACTTATATAAAATAAGTTATTTATTACATATAAAATGACATAAAAAATATTTTTTTTTTAAAAGGGAGAAAGAATTGGATAATCATGTCATGTTATTTTATATGTAATAAATAACTCTGATTGTCTCCTGCAGTATGTCCACAGTCTCTGGTAATCTCCTGCAGAATGTCAGCAGTCTCTGGTAATCTGCAGTATGTCCGCAGTCTCTGATTGTCTCCTGCAGTATGTCCGCAGTCTCTGATTGTCTCCTGCAGTATGTCCACAGTGTCTGATTGTCTCCTGCAGTATGTCCGCAGTCTCTGGTAATCTCCTGTATTATGTTTGCACTCTCTGACCCTCTCCTGTAGTATGTGTATTAATGTGCCGCTTTACTTGATCAATTATTTGGAATTGCTCCACTGCTCAGTGAGTGGTAATGATGAGCATTAATCTGTAGCAACCAATCAGTGAACAGTAGTGGTCTGCTTTAATCTCTAGCAACCAATCAGTAAGTGGTAATGATGTGCTGTAACCCCTAGCAACCAATCAGTGAGCACTAATAATGTGCAGTAACCTCTAGCAACCAATGAGCAAGCAGAAATTATGTGTTGTAACCTCTAGCAACCAGCCAGTGAGCGGTAAAGATAGGCTGTAACCTCTGGAAAACAATTGCAATTGCTGCGTGATCTGCTGCAGTAAACTGATTTTGAGTCTACCTGCTTCTTTTTTTATGTCTCAGAATGGAGGGGGGGGCCCCAAGAAAATCATCCCCTGATGAAGATATGAAATCTCCTTGTATGGAACACACGTAGGGGAAGGGGACAGGAGGGAACATTATACAACCTGTTGGGAAAGATTAGCATGCCACCCCATACCGGACGCTGTTGCCCATTCGTTTCTGCTGTTTTAGTGTGGCGCCCTTAAGTGCCTAGTTACCGTGAGTACCCATTGTGGGATTTGTTTATGATTTTAATAAATTTAGTACATACTGCACCATGAAGTCCTTTTTGTGTTGATATATTGAGGTGCAAACGAGACTGCTGTGAGGAACAGAGGCACCAGTGCAAATCTATCCAGGACCCTGCATATAACCACAGCACTTTAGTTTGTGTTCACAATAACACATGAATGGATTGTGGAAGATCTGTGGACTGTCACTTTGATCATTGCACAGCACTGAATTGCACGGAATCACACGGATGCAGCACCAAATCGCATGGATGCGTTTTTTGTATTTTTATTGTTTGAATATTGCATTAACACCATATTGCATAGATGTAGCACTGAAATGCATGGATGCAACACTAAATCGGACTGTTAATTTGATTATTGCACAGCAACATAGCACTGAATTTCATAGAATCACATGGATATAGCACCAAATCGCATGGATGCGTTTTTTTTGTATTTTTTAACTTTTTATTGTTTAAACATTTTGAAAAGAGAATCTGAGAACTGACCCCTGACATGAACCACCTCCATCCCTAAATAGCAGAGAAACGGACGTCGCCCCTGGGACTTTAAATGAGATGTTCATGGTGATCAAAAGGGTGAACAAGTATAGGAGTAAAAATGATTTATTGAAAATGAACAACATCATCCAATATAAGACATGAGCATGGGTGAACAGATTCATAAAAACAGCAACATTGCATAGTAATCCTAGAACATAGCCACAATATAATAGTAATACATGTAATGCAGATATGCGTGGTACATCTTGTTTGAACATTGTTTTGTTTGAACATTGCACTAACACCATATTGCATAGATGCAGCACTGAAATGCATGGATGCAACACTAAATAGCATGGATGTTTGTTTTGAATTATCTATTAATGTTTGAAAATTGCACAAGACTTGTGGAATATTTGCAATACACAGGCTGATTGGAGCACTTTTACCTATTTATTCATTCATTGAAGTTTATTTCGCATATATATAGTATTAATAGATTTTGTATATTTTGTATGTTAAGCACAATATCACTTTATTAATATTTTAGTAGAAATGTCTTACATTTTTATTTTAATAAGCGCAGCGTGTGTACTATTTGGTTTAACTATTTTGCATGATTATGAGACATGCGTAATGTTAGCAGCTGATCATTTGCAAAGATACACTATTTTGGAGACCAGATTTGGTCAATTACCTGGAGGCTCACAGGACTACAAATTAGGCCCCAAGAAAATGTTTGGCCAGGGCCCAATCAAAATTAAAGACGGCCCTGTACATGTCCATCCCCCATCAGGTCGGCCCTACTGCCATACAACATTTTTTATTTCAAGACTCCCAGTTGCACTCAACACAGGCAACGTTTGTCCTGGAAGCCACATCCTTTTGTCTGAAACACAACTATTTCACCTTTGATGATGATTACTACCTGCAGATTCATGGCACTGCTATGGGTGCAAATTTTTCACCTTCTAATGCCAATCATGGCTTTTTAGGAGGAAAAAACACATCTGGCATAACAACTAGGGATGGGCCGAACGGATCCCTGTTCGGTTCGCACCAGAACTTTCGAACACTGCGAAAGTTCGGACCCGAATAACGAACCCCATTAAAGTCAATGGGACCCGAACGTCAAAAATCAAAAGTGCCCATTTTGAAGGATTATATGCAAGTAATTGTGCATACAATGGTTATAGGGGTCTGGGTCCTGCCCTGGGGGATATGCATCAATAAAAAATAAGTTTGTGAAAAACATCATTTTTAAATGAGCAGTGATTTTTTTTTTTAAAGTGAAAGCATAAGATGAAAAATTCATTCCAATATAGTGCCTGGGGGGGTCCCCCTAGTCTACCTGTAAAGTGGCAGATCTGTACCATGTCTAGAATCTGCTGCAGCAATAATTGCATTTATAAAGCCAAAAAAAATGTAATTTTCCCTGCAAGCTGCCTTTGTTTTGCTCATCAACAGCTGGGGAGCCAGTCTGTATGATGAGGCCACAATGTAGTGCACTGGGTACAAGACTAGAGATTTTCTGGATACATTCTGGTGTCACTTTGACTTTGGATAGAAGTAACGGGTGCGTAAAAAAATGGTCTTTGGGTGTCGGTGGCGCCTTCCCACCGTAAACCTATAGAGGTAATTTTCATGAAAGCAAGAATTGGCCTTGCTGTAAAAAAATTGCAATGATATGCACCTGTCAAACAGGTGCAGAAAAATTACTCTTTGTGGACAAGGAGGCAGGTTTATCCACTCTGGCAACTGCAGAGGACTGCACACCTGTCTCTGCTTGCATGACACAGGATGAGGGGGAAGGTTTAGTTGGGCAAACTCACTAAACAGAGGTAATTGTGCCTTGCCTGAGGACTGATGACCACCACGTCCACCTTTGCCTGTGAACACATTTGTTGCTGGCCCCTTACAGTGCCAAGGGAACTTCTGCCTCTCCTTGTTGTCCTCCCAGACATTATTGGGAGGGGGCGGTGCTTATAAGCAAATTTAAAGAAGAAGTGGAAATCTGTATGTAGATGCACTTTAATACATGTAAAGTGGTGTTTGGTGCACTTAAATTTGAGTACTCACACTACACAGACACACTCCATGGATACATACACTATAATATACTGCAATATAATGCGCCAAATGTACAGTGACGCACAGAATTATATGGCGTTAAACTGTCAGTAACGCATGCAAAACTATATGACGTTAAACTGGCAGTAACGCACACAGAAGTAAATGACGTTAAACTGGCAATAACACACAAAAATATATAATTGGATGGTGGGTAGTGTGTCCTACCAGATACGACACCTCATCCCGAGTCGAAGATCTCAAAAAATGGGGGAAACAGGGGATGATGGGATTATTGCGGTGCCACCAAAATTCAAAATTACTAGAATGATATTTTATATAAAATCATTTATTTTATTGATATCAAAAACATCTAAAATGTTTACCTGAAGGGGTACAAAAAATATACAAAGCAAAAACAAAAACAGAAATACAGTGCAAATAAATGACCGTCACCAAAGATGTTGAGGGGTGATCATAGTCTTATGTTCCCAACTAGTTTCGCCAAAACATTGGCTTCATCAGGGTAATGTAGAGATGTACTGCAGAGAGTAAAACCACTATAATAAAGAAAAAATGCATTATTGGATCAACATAATCTTGTAATGCTGGAGGCAAGCCAATCGCATCGCATAGCGGTCAAATTGCCGCCCCCCCATATCCCACAGTCTTCCCACCCCTCACACACCTAAAACATACCATGCGGGCTCCAAAACGCAAGGGGGACACCACCGAGACACTGAGAATGGAAGTTGCACTCAGCCCAGTATTTGGCTACAGGGGAATTAAAGGGCGCCAAAAAAGAGAAGTATAGCATATAAGTATTGAAAATTCTTTTAATTTTATTTAACAAAAGGGACCTAAGCCTCAATTACATACCCTAATTATATGCAAAACCAAGGCACTCAATGTTGCACAAGGGAGATTCACAGCGCAGTCAGTTCATGTAAAAAATCGCATGAATGCGATCAAAAGGATTGTAAAATAGATTCAAGAGAGGGGGAAAAAAAGGTATGGAAAAAATGATATTGATACACATAAATATATCAGTGAATTTCAGATTTGAAGGACATACAGAAATATGTTGGATATAGTGAGTAGGGCTTACCGAATACGCATTAAGTTAGAAAAAATGCATTCTATGAATAAGGTTCCGCCAATATCTTGCCCGCATGGTATGTTTTAGGTGTGTGAGGGGTGGGAAGACCGTGGGATATGGGGGGGCGGCAATTTGACCGCTATGCGATGCGATTGGCTTGCCTCCAGCATTACAAGATTATGGTGATCCAATAATGCATTTTTTCTTTATTATAGTGGTTTTACTCTCTGCAGTACATCTCTACATTCCCCTGATGAAGCCAAAGTTTTGGCGAAACTAGTTGGGAACATAAGACTATGATCACCCCTCAACATCTTTGGTGACGGTCATTTATTTGCACTATATTTCTGTTTTTGTTTTTGCTTTGTATATTTTTTGTACTCATTCATGTAAACATTTTAGATGTTTTTGATATCAATAAAATAAATGATTTTATATAAAATATCATTCTAGTAATTTTGAATTTTGGTGGCACCGCAATAATCCCATCATCCCCTGTTTCCCCCATTTTTTGACACAAAAATATATGGCGTTAAACTGGCAGTAACGCACACAGAAGTAAATGACGTTAAACTGGCAGTAACACACAAAACTATATGGCATTAAACTGGCAGTAACGCACACAAAACGATATTGTGTTAAACTGGCATTCCGGACCTACACTTATTGATGTGACTGTTGTTTACCTATCCATTATAAGTAGCCCTGTTGTGGGGTCTTTTAAAATACAAAGTCTTATTGCACTTAGAGGCGCTTCTCTGATTTTGTTTTTGTCTGTGTACATACTGTAAATAGCATGGCATGCTGCACCAGCCACTTTTAGTCTTACCCCCTGCTCCTCCTGGGGGGGACACAGTTTGGCATCTTTGCCCTGGGCAGTGAATTACCTTGTCCTGGCACTGATACTGATACACGTAATAAAACACGCAATGTTATATTACACCTTCACAAACAATGAGAAATAAACAGATACAAAGCGTTTCTCCCTCAGCGCTCATGCAAAAAGAAAATATGATAAATAAAAATATATATAGCTGCTACTATAAAAATGTAAACTGTAACAAAAAATATGTTAAAAAAAAAGTCTTTTAAACATTAGCAGTGCATTAGCAGTGCTTAAGAAGTTCATATGTAAAATAAAATACAAATAAAGATGAAAAGTTCCACTTGTGTCTTAACTGTGTACAGCAGGGTGTGGGGTGGTAGCTGATCCGTTTATAAAGAATGTTGGACACCAACTCTCTGCTGATCAAAATCCCAGATAAATCCTTAACCACATTGCTTTTATGGGAATCCCCTATAGGCAATTCACTTACCAGAAGGTGATGGGTTAACAGCGTGCCTTTCACTGGTTTAATATCGACGGACTTAGTTCACTCAAATAGGACTGGATCCGTGAATGGATATTTGGATAGCTGTCAGCGCACTCTGCATACTTCCATCTAGATTAAGCTCATAACGAGCGAAGAAATAGAAGTGCCCATTGCGTAATTCACTAAATTAAAATACTTTTATTTAAAAAACAAAGTGATCCCATGTAGATGTACACTTACAATGTATCAAAATAATATAAGCATGTATCAGATCATTCAGTCCCGATATACCTTATTACCGCTGATAGCAGTATTCCCGGTTAAGGTATCACAGAAGATCAACGGCGTGGGTAGCTGTGTGATCATGCCCTATGTTACACCTAATAATACATACTAGTATGTTTTTATAATGCGTAAAAAAATATATTTTTCTTTTTCGAAGTAGTAAATAAATAACACATAATCATAATTTGAATGCATGCTGTGACATATGATTGTTAAAGTTGTCGCAGAGTATATTATATTGCGATTAGATAGTAACAATAGACCTTTGCAAACACAGCAAAAGAGATCCCAGTTTTCCTGGAAGCAGTGAAGGATACACCATTTTTGTTTAGAGAGGGCTTATAAACTGGAGGCACTTGGGTCTAATTAGGTGTCCTTTATGCAAATACACAAACAAGAAATATATAGGGATGAGCGAATTGGCCTGGGTTCAGTTCACGGATCGTTTGTCAAACCCATTGTAAAGTTGTGAATATCAATCTGAACTTTGTTGAAGACTATGGGGGAGCAAATCTTAAAAAATGTATGGTCATTTTCATGGCTAATAGGAAAGGGATTGTCTTAAAGCTGGGCACTGCTATGGAGGACATGTATTAATGCAAAAAAAAAAAAAAAAATATTGTACAGTAGTGGGATCTCCTTTTTATGGAGCTTTGAAGGTGACATGGGAAAAGCCTCAATCCTTTCAATTACAAGCTTGGGAGATGCTTTTTGGCTGTATGTGGTGTTACAGAACAATACGATTCTCACAGATCGCATCAGACATACCACATTCTGGAATCACAAATTTTGCATGTATAATGTATAACACTGTGTTGACTAACACCAATCATTCTCTTGGTGTTATCTGCACATGATTCTCTGATGTAAAAAAAGTTTAAATTTTGCCTTGGTTTCATCCCTGGGCTTCTGACAATGTGTAGAAAGGTATTGATAGCATAACGTAAAGGTGGACACTGACGTTTCAAAGGAGTTGGAAGTATTACTCAAGGAACCCAAAGAAGAGAACAATAAATAATAATTAACATGCTGTATACAACAAAGTTGTAAAGCCAATCAATTAAAAGATTTGTCTCATTATATGTTATCTTGGATCATGTCCCATTACTCTTCGTCATCGGCCAGGATACAGATCAATGGCTCCCTAACTATGATGTTTCCCATCAATAATGGTACCCGTCAGGGCTGCCCTCTGTCACCCCTTTTGTACGTTCTCATGATGGTACACCTGGCTATAGCCTTGAGGCAGAACGCAAACATCATGGGGATTTCGGAGGGCCCCCTTCATTTAGAATTTCAGAAATAATGCAAAGTCAGCAATTAAAGGTTAACTACACTAAGTTGGAACAGCTCAATATCTCTTCATAGCAAGTGGCTCTAAAGCAGCTCTCAACAGATTTCCCTTTTAAGACATGTTCCTTTTCTATTCGGTACCTTGGGATTGAAGTTCTAACGCAGGTGTCACACGTGTTTCACTTAAAGTTTTTCCCACTACTCCATAGGCAGATTTAACTTCTTAGGCAACCAAACATCTCTCATGGCTCGGTAGGGTCAATGTCCTCAAGATGGATATAATCCCTCACTTTTTATACCTGTTTCAGACGATCCCGCTGGATGAAATCACTGGACTTCTCCTGCACTTAGAAGGAGCACTTCAATCCCCATTAACCTTACCCAGCAGACACTTTACATGTGGGATCATGCACTGTCCACTCTTATGCCCTGTACACACGGTCGGACATTGATCAGACATTCCGACAACAAAATCCATGGATTTTTTCCAAAAGGATGTTGGCTCAAACTTGTCTTGCATACACACGGTCACACAAAGTTGTCGGAATTTCCGAACGACAAGAACACGGTGACGTAAACCACATACATCGGGACTATAAACGGGGCAGTAGCCAATAGCTTTCGTCTCTTAATTTATTCTGAGCATGCATGGCACTTTGTGCGTCGGATTTGTGTACACACGATAGGAATTTCCGACAACGGATTTTGTTAGCAAGCTCTCAAACTTTGTGTGTCGGAAATTCCTATAAAAAATGTGTGATGGAGCCTACACACGGTCGGAATTTCCGACAACAGGGTCCTATCACACATTTTCCATTGGAAAATCCTATTGTTTGTACAGGGCATTAGTGTCAGGACCTGGGCTCAAACCTGGAACCTCTTCTGTGTCTGGAATTGATTCTTCTCGCTGTGCTATTTGAGATGCTGGACAGCTCTCTGCCTGATCTATTGGACAATCCTGCCTGATCCATTGGACAACCCTGCCTTGTGTCTTGATTGCTGTTATACCTTGAACTCCTTGCTCATCCCATGAACTTCCTATATAAGCCTTGCCTCTGCACTTCCTGTTGCCACATTATTGCAGTCTGATCCTGCACACTACTTGAGCTACTGCTACTGCTGTTTGGAAACAACTTTGGCTTGTGACCCTGACCACGAAACTCTCCTCCTGCATCAACCTTGGCTTGTGACCTCGACTATGAAACTCTCTCCTGCACCGACCTATTTACACTTCTAGGACACTAGAGGGTTCCACAGTTTTATTTAGATCAGTTTGGTTTTAAAGTGGTTGTTAACCCACTCATTGAACCAAAAAAAATCTCTAATTGGGACTTTCTAGGGCATCCACAACTGACATGATAAGTCAAAAGTATATTTTATTTGGAACAGATTAAAGGATAATTACATAAACCGGATATAAAATCAGATGCAGTTTCATCTGGGGCCCTGGGGCCATTTTTGTATTCATCCAAGTTGTATGCTGACTGTTTCAACAGCTCAATGTCATGTAAACCGCATCTGATTTTATATACTGTTTATGTAATTATGTTTAAGGCCAGGTTCACACCTATGCAAATTGGATGTAGGTTTCTCCCCATCCAATTCGCTTGGTAGGAGATTGTGACCGGCTCTCTATGGAGCCGGTTCACATATGTCCGCTGCAGCTCTGGTGCAAATTTACACAGGGGTCCTGTGCGTCTTTTGGTCCGTTTCCGGTCTGAATTCAGCCCCAAATTTGCTGTACATTGCTGCATTCATCTTTCCCTTGATCCTGACTAGTCTCCCAGTTCCTGCCACTGAAAAACATCTCCACAGCATGATGCTGCCACCACCATGCTTCACTGTAGGGATGGTTTTGGCCAGGCGATGAGCAGTGTCTGGTTTCCTCTAGACATGACTCTTGCCATTCATTTGTTTCATAAGACCAGAGAATATTGTTTTTCTGAGGTCTGAGAGTCCTTCGGGTGCCTTTTGGCAAACTCCAGGTGGGCTGGCATGTTCCTTTTACCGAGGAGTGGCTTCTTCTTCTGAAAGGTACTCCTCTCTCCACAGAGAAATTCTGGAGCTCTTTCAGAGTGACCATCAGGTTCTTGGTCACCTCCCTCACTAAAGCTCTCCTCCCCCTGATCGCTGAGTTTGGCAAGGTGGCCCGCTCCAGGAAGAGTCCTGCTGGTTCCAAACTTCTTTCATTTATGGATGATGGAGGTCACTGTGCTCATTGGGACCTTCAAAGCTGCAGACATTTTTTTGTACCATTCCCCAGATCTGTGAAACGATACAATCCTGTCTCGGAGGTCTACAGACAATTCCTTGGACTTCATGGCTTGGTGTGTGCTCTGACATGCACTGTTACCTGTGGGACCTTATATAGACAGGTGTGTGCCTTTCCAAATTATGTCCAATCAACTGAATTTACCACAGGTGGACTCCAATCAAGTTGTAGAAACATCCCAAGGGTAATCAGTGGAAACAGGATGCACCCAAGCTCAATTTTGAGTGTCATGGCAAAGGCTGTAAATACTCACGTATATGATTTTTTTCCTTTTTTATTTTTAATAAATTTGCAAAGATTTCAAACAAGCTTCTTTCATGTTGTCATTATGGGGTATTGTTTGTAGAATTTTAAGGAAATAATGAATTTAATCCATTTTGGAATAAGGCTGTAACATAACAAAATGTGAAAAAATTGAAGCGCTGTGAATACTTTCTGAATGCACTGTATGAATGGGTAAAATGCACAACGCAGCAGAGAACTGCACAAGAGGCACAATCATTTGAACATCTTTATCTACTTTATATGTTTAGTGTTTGTAATGCTGCCATTTCACATGCATATAAATCATAGTGCTAGTTGTTATTGCTGAATGCATAGATCATTTTCACTGAAAACATATCATAAATTTTCATCAGATACACCACATACGCAGGAAGAGACCAAAGCGAGAGTACGCCCTGCACCGGCTATTTCTACAGTGGTCAATGTAAACATTTAAAAATGTGACCACATGTGATGTGCGAGAGATAGAGAGGAAAGTTCTATTTATGCATTAGCGCGAAAGTAAAAAAGAAAAAAAAACTTCTGACCTAGTTTATTTGACTCTTCCTTATATTTAAAACAATTTAGTTTATCTTGTAGATGGCTGTTTCTGTTACCTAGGACCCCTTGGACTTGTAAGTTAACAATGTGTATTCTAAGGCATTCTTGCATTGAAAAAGTACATGAGGTTTGACTACACGTTTGCAGCAAATCATAAATTTTTTTTTTTTTTTTTTTATTAACATACTGTATATTTGTTGTAGGTCCTGCAGAGGACTTTACAGTACAGGTGTATAGGGGCAGTAGTAAGAATGGAACTTCACCCAAAAAGGAAAGTTCCGCCCCCCCCCCCTCCTCTGCCCTATTTGGAATATTTTTTTGGGGGGTACCTAGTTTTCACAGGTACCAGTTCTCATTCTCCTGCTCTCCTACAACGCCCACAACCTTCTGGGACATTTCATAGGTCCCAGAAGGCTGCATAATCATTCACAAAGTGCAGCCCAGCTTACGCATGAGCACTGGGCAGCAGGATGTGAAGCTCACAATTAACATGCCGGCCCTGGGGATCAAAGACCGGTGAAGAAACTGGCCTGGGTGAGGATAGCGCTGTATCCTTGGACACGTGAGTGTCTGTTTATTTAAAGTTAGCAGCTATAGTGTTTGTAGCTGCTGACTTTAAATTTTTTAACCACCTCCCGCCAGTCATATAGTAAAATGACGGGTGCAAGGCGGCTCGCTCATTCTGGGACGTCGTCACATGACGTTGTCCCACTCTCCCTGCAAAGTGGGGCAATCGGTGGCGCGCTGTGTCCCTGAAACACGCCACATCCCCGATCTTGGTAAAGAGCCGATGACGAGGCTCTTTACCCATGTGATCAGCTGTGTCCAATCACATCTGATCACATGTAAACAAGGAAATGCCAGTTATCAGCATTCCTCTCCTCACACTGACAGCATGTGAGGAGAAGAGAGCCCATCAGCGGCATTTGCTCACAGAAGAGACCTGCACAGATAATCGGGGCACTGATTATCAGTGCAGCCCTAACAGTACCCATCAGTGATGTCAGTCAGTGCCCATCAGTGATGCCAATCAGTACTCATCAGTGATGCCAATCAGTGTCCATCAGTGATACCAGTCAGTGCTGCCTTTTAGTTGCCCATCAGTGTCTCTTCATCAGTGCCGCCTATCAGTGCCCATCAGTGCCACCTATCGGTACCCATCAGTGCCACCTATTAGTGCCCATCAGTGTTGCATATTAGTGCTTCCTCATCAGTGTCACCTCATCAGTGCCCTTCAGTGCAGCCTCATCAAGGCACATAAGTGAAGGAGAAAAAAATACTTATTTACAAAATTTTCTAACAGAAACTAAAAAAAACTTTTAGGAAAAAATAAAAAACCCAGTGGTGATTAAATACCACCAAAAGAAAGCTCTATCTGTCTAAAAAAAAATTATAAAAATGTAGTTTGGGTACAGCGTTGCATGACTGCGCAATTGTCATTCAAAGTGCGACAGCGCTGAAAGCTGAAAATTTTACCTGGGCAGGAAGAGGGGGGGGGGGTGCCCAGTATTGAAGTTGTTAAAGAAATTACTGGAGAACTTCTTTAAATATATCTACAACCAAAACGATTTTTTGATAGAATATACCGTAGAAAAGTTAAAGTCACTGTTAGTTTTGATTTTTGCCATCGGTGTTCCATTGTGAAGGTTTCCCATTACTTAAGGTCCCCTAGAAACAACAGGAAGCAAGAGGAATCCCCTCCAATAATGACATTTTTATTTTAGACAGTTGCCACTGCAACACATGTCCCCATTGGTAGACTAATGCCGCGTACACACGGTCGGACTTTTCGGCTACAAAAGTCCGACAGCCCGTCCGACAGACTTTCGACGGACTTTTGGCGGACTTTTGGTGGACTTGCGGCGGACTTTCTAATGAACGGACTTGCCTACATACAATCACACAAAAGTCCGGCGGATTCGTACGTGATGACGTACACCGGACTAAAATAAGGAAGTTGATAGCCAGTAGCCAATAGCTGCCCTAGCGTGGGTTTTTGTCCGTCGGACTAGCATACAGACGAGCGGATTTCTGGGTCCGGCGGAGTTACGACGTAAAGATTTGAAGCATGTTCCAAATCTAAAGTCCGTCAGATTTGTGGCTGGAAAAGTCCGCCAAAAGTCCGGGGAAGCCCACACACGATTGGATTGTCCGCTGGATTTGGTCCGTCGGCGTCCGTCTGACTTTTGTAGACGAAAAGTCCGACCGTGTGTACGCGGCATTACTCTCTAGTCCTCTTCCTTTTACAACCAACTCAACATTTTGGATTCTCCCTCACTTTCAGTCCGGGTGACAAAGCTTATTAGGACAAATAGAGTGTAAATCCCCCAACAGAAACACTATCAGCCATACAAATCTGTAAGGTTTGCTAACCTATGCCTATTTTATACAAGCCAAGAAAAACATGGTTTTGCTGTGGATACACTTTAAGTTACCTAGGAGATGTTCTGTCAGAAATTAAAGGTTAGAGCTTTGTTGCACAGGATGGCGCAAGTACCAGCTTGGAACTTTCAAGCCTTTAATCACTATTATATAAGAAGAAGGGACCAAAGTAATTCTATACCTGCTATTTTTTGCAGCGGTCAGTGTGAACATCTTAAAGTGTGTCCACGGGTGACATAAAAAAGGTAGAGAGGAAAAAATATATTAATGCATTATAGTGTGAGTGAAAAATCTTCTTACCTAGTTTTATGTTCTCTTCTTATGTGTTATACCAGATGGCATTTGTTAATTGTTAACCTCCCTTTTCCCCTCAAACTTTGTGGCATACTTCATCCTATTTTTGTATAAAGTATTTGTTAGGAGCCTTAAATCGGAGTTCCACCCAAAACTGGAACTTCTGCTCATTTGTCTCCTCCCCCCTTCCGGTACCTCATTTGGCACCTTTCGGGGGGAGGGGGGAGCAGATACCTCTCTTTGACAGGTACCCTATTCCCACTTGTGGGAGTCCGGCCGCTGCGCATTCCGTCAGCAGCTCAGCTCCCTCCTCCTCCTTCCCCCACTGCCAGGCCAGTAGGAGAGCGCATTGGTGCCTCGCGCATGTGCAGTAGGGACCCAGCGTGAAGCCATAATGCTTCACTACCGGCTTCCCTTAATGGCAATGGTGGCAGCAGCACCTGACAGCTGATAGAAATATCAGCTGCGGTGCCGACATCGCTGGACTCCAGGACAGGTAAGTGTCCTAAAATTAAAAGTCAGTGGCTTCAGTATGTGTAGCTGCTGGCTTTTAATTTTTGCAGGGGTAGGCAGACCTCCACTTTAAGCTCAAGCCAATGAGGACATGGCCTATTTTTGGCATGGGGTGAATGTAGCATCCTCCTAGATAGGTACTAAAATTTGTTAAATTTAGTACTGGCTCACTGTGTCCAGCGGACCTGTGTATTTTTTTGTTTGGTAAATTTAGCTTGCCTCACTGTAACCAGTGTGGCTGCATTTTTTGTGACAGGCAAATCTAGCTGTGCTCAGCTATAATTAGTGCAGATGATTAATTAGGTCAGTTCAGTGTTCCCAGCTGATGCTAGTCTGATTGCTCCTTCTGAGCTGTAGAATTCTCTGGAACATAGGTGTGGAGCTATGCAGATAGCAGTGTAAATATTTATGCAGTTCTGGTCTATCCAAGGGAGCAGGGCCCTGAAGGCTACTGGGTGTTTGCATAAATACTGTGGGACTCTGAGCTTCCGGGTCTTTTCAAGCAAAGGATCAGTCCAGCCTGGAGGGTTGCTGTACTTCAGGGCAACGCTGCTTGCTGTTTGCGAGGCTTCAGGTGGGCGACTTGAGGGCCTGGAAGCTGAAGCTACAGAGAGCTGACTGAGGGACTGTCTGCTGAAGATCTAGTCTGATATCACTGGAGAAAGATGTCACTTGGAAGTTGGAAGGAGGCAACCAACTGTCCCTGGACATTTTGTGAGTACCGACTGCTGTGAGAGATCTTAATGAGCTACTTTTGAGCTACTGGCTCCCCTCATGTGCTAGAGATTCTGCTGTGTGTTTGCTAAAGGAGACACCAGCTGCTGTTTTGAAGAGCTCAGTCTATCTGATTCTATGTGAAGGGACGCTACTAATTTTGTTCTAAAGAAGGAAGTCTGCATTTAATTGTTTCCACCACAAAGCCATGTGAACAGTTTGCTATAAGCAAGGACTTCTGCTTCAGCTTTTCAGAAAGGTTTACTGTCCTCAATTTGTATATAGTTCTCTTTTTGGAGTATTCCACTCAATTCCCTCAACCCTATACCAGTTACTCCAAAAATAAAAACATCAAAAAGAACACCCCTAGACTGTTTTTTGAGGAGAATAGTGACTGTGATTGTGTGCTTGCCTGTGGGTCAATGCACTGGGAAAGAACCTGGGCAATTTCCAGCAGCTCCTGCGGGAGTAAACGCTACATTTATCTCCTTGTTTGTCTAGTGTTCATGCTATACTTTACAAAAAGCATATAATAGTATCTCCAGGTAAGCTTTTAAAGAGCCATTCTGGACAAGTGAAAGCAAACAACTAGCTACAGTTGTGTTTCAGATTTGCCCTGGCCTTGTTTTCACAGCGATTCCTGTTATGGGGCATACACACAGTCGGACTTTTCAACCGGACTGGTCTGACGGATGCAGACGGACCAAATCCGGCGGACAATCCAATCGTGTGTGGGCTTCACCGGACCTTCAGCAGACTTTGCCAGTGGCAAATCTGACAGACTTTCGATTTGGAACATGCTTCAAATCTTTACTTCGTAACTCCGCCGGACCCAGAAATCCGCTCGTCTGTATGCTAGTCCGACGGACAAAAACCGATGCTAGGGCAGCTATTGGCTACCTTCTATCAACTTCCTTATTTTAGTCCAGTGTACGTCATCACGTACGAATCCATCGGACTTTGGTGTGATCGTGTGTAGGAAAGTCTGTTCATTAAACAGTCAGTCGGAAGTCCGTCAAAAGTCCGTCGAAAGTCCGCTGGAAAGTCTGTCGGACCCTCCGTGTGTACGCGGCATTAGTTTTAAATTTGCAGTCTTATGCATTTTTGTTTGGATTCCCTGGGACACATTTTTAAAGCCATAATAGTTTGCAAGGTCATTAAACTATTGCTAGCAGGCCTGAAGGGGGTTTAGGGGATTTAGCTAGCTCTTCGAGTCCTTTGCTGCCTTTTTTGTTATTGTTGATGTTTTTTTAACTTTATTTAGTTGTTGATCAGATGGCTATTTTATGTTATTGTTTAGCTTTGCAAGGCTTTACTTTTAAAAAAAAGTGGGCTTTTTGTTTCATGGTGTGTTTTTTTTTTTTTTTTTGACCATCAGTTTTGGGAATTTGCTGCATTGTTTGAAAGAAAAACAAAACAAAAAACAAAGTTAATGCAAAAATGGTGTGCACCAAAACCACCTCACATTCTATTGCTCACATTACCCACACTCCCCCAATCTCCATATTAAAAATAAAAGTTGGCATACATTGGTTAGGCCTGTTTCTCATGATTAAATCCATACCGCCACTGGCTTATTTTACACAGCTCTGGCATCTGCAGGTAGATGCTCATAATTCTTGTATGGAAACACAAGTCTGATTTGTCATTTGTCACTGATTTGTGTAGAAAGTCACCTGACTGTTCCCTGTGTCTCTATGATACATTTTTGCCTAGTCTTGCACATTTAAACTTTCCTGCCGCTTTCTAATTTTTTTACTACTTTATATATTGGGGCATGTTCCCCATCGCAGTGCACAGCTTCCCATGCCTTTTTAAAAAAAACATCTTGCCTATTATCTCTTATAAAGACCTGAATTTATTAACAGCATTGCCCCTCATAAGATTCACCACTTGTGACAGTAATGAGGTTGTAGGCACCTCAAAAACTGAATAAGAAAATAGAGTGGTATCCTTATTCTGCTAAAGTTCAGTCTAAAATCTTTGTCTGTAGGGTCTGTCGGAAATTTGCACCACCGGCCCACAGACATCTTGAATTCCATTACAACATACAGTGCAAGCCATTTAAATTGAGTAAACATATTCCAAAGGGTCTGGGAATTTCAAAAGAACTTCTATTTCACCTCAAAAATGGCCATTGATAATTCTACCATAACTTGACATAGCAGACCACTGACAACCACAGATCTACTAATGAGGCTTTTACATATCTCATCACAACAGAATTATACAGGCTTGGGATATAAAACCAGATCCCTTTTTCATGGCATTGGAAAGCATGTGTAGAAATTAATTACATAAATAATATCTGTTAGTTCAAGCTAACAGCTTATTAGGTCATGTTTATTGGACAATGGTCCAAATCCTTTAGTGGAGGGGGGATTATGGTATGGGGTTGTTTTTTTCATAGATTTTGTAGATTCTTTTTTGTAGATGCTATAACTTTGCGCAAACCAATCAATATACGCTTATTGCGATTTTTATTACCAAAAATATGTAGAAGAAAACATATTGGCCTAAACTGAGGAAAAAAATGTGCTTTAAAAAAAAAATGGATATATTTATTATAGCATGAAACTGACAGGCTGGGCAAGAAGAACATTCATCAGAGAAGCTACCAAGAGGCCCATGGTAACTCTGAAGGAGCTGCAGGGATCAATAGCTCAGGTAGAATTTGTCCACAGGACAACTATTAGTCGTGCACTATACAAATCTGGCCTTTATGGAAGAGTGGCAAGAAGAAAGCCATTGTTGAAAGAAAGCCATAAGAAAGTCCTGTTTGCAAAAAGCCATGTGGGGACACAGAAAACATGTGGAAGAAGGTGCTCTGGTCAGATGAAACCAAAATTGAACTTTTTGGTCTAAAAGCAAAACACAATGTGTGGCGGAAAACTAACACTGCACATCACCCTGAACACATCATGTTGTGGGGATGCTTTTCTTCAGAAGGGACAGGAAAGCTGGTCAGAGTTGATGGGAAGATGAATGGAGCCAAATACAGGGCAATCTTAGAAGAAAACCTGTTAGAGTCTGCAAAAAACTTGAGACTGGGGTGGAGGTTCACCTTCCAGCAGAACAACGACCCTAAACATACAGCCAGAACTACTGGAATGGAATGGAATGGTTTAGATCAAAGCATATTCATGTGTTAGAATGGCCCAGTCAAAGTCCAGATCTAAATCCAATTGAGAATCTGTGGCAAGACTTGAAAATTGCTGTTCACAGATGCTCTGCATCCAATCGGACAGAGCTTGAGCTATTTTGCACAGAAGAATGGGCAAAAATGTCATTCTCTAGATGTGCAAAGCTGTTAGAGACATCCCCAAAAAGACTTGCAGCGAAAAGTGGTTCGACAAAGTATTGACAAATGCATGTCATACATTTCACATACCGTATTTATCGTCGTATAACACGCACCGTCGTGCAACACGCACCCCAAGTTTAGGAGGACATTTTAAGGAAAAAACTTTTAGGAGGGAAGTTTAAGGAAAAAAACTTACAAAAAAACTTACATTTAAATGCCCATCACTGCAGCCTCATCAGTGTTCATCTGCAGCCTTGTTCATCATTGCAGAATGAACAGTGTCCATTTTCAGCCTTGCCCATTGTCATATGCAGCCTTGCCCAGTGCAGCCTTGCCCAGTGCAGCCTTGCTCAGTGCAGCCTTGCCCAGTGCAGCCTTGCCCAGTGTGCTGTTTGCAACATTTTATTGTTTAAATTTGCCCCCCGAGATAGCCTCTGTACTCAGGTTGTCACGCCGCCCTGCCTCCCTGCTTTTTCATAAAGGATGAGAGGAGCGAGCGCTGCCGAAAAAAGACAGAGCCGAGTGTACTGTGTACTCGGCTCGGCTCCGCTCACAGTCCCGCCATTGGACCTGTGTTATGTCCATCATAGGAGCTGGGCGGGACTGTGAGCGGAGCGGAGCCGAGCTGAGTACACAGTACACTCGGCTCAGTCTTTTTCGGCAGCACTCACTCCTCATCCTCTCAGAGACAGCAGGGAGGTGAGACGGCGTGACTGCGAGCGGAGCCGAGCACTTGGCTCGGTCTTTTTTGGCGGCTCTCTGTATTTTTCGTCGGCGCTCGCTCTTTTTCGGCTTACAGACAGTGGGGATCGGGGTATAACACGCACCCACGATTTTCTCCTGATTTTAAGGGGAAAAAAATGCTTGTTATACACCGATAAATACGGTATTTATTTTGTAAAAAATTTGGAAAACCATTTATCCTTTTCCTTCCACTTCACAATTATGTGCCACTTTGTGTTGGTCTATCAAATAACATCTCAATAAAATACAATACAAGTTTCTGTACGTTAGGTGTGGAGCTATGCAGATAGCAGCATAAATATTTATACATCCCAGAGAGAGGCTAGGAGACTGTATTTATTCTTAGTGCGCACATAGCTCTGGATCTTGTCCAGGTACAGGTGGCCATGTGGAGGCCTCAGGTGGGGACCTGAGGAGAGAGGAAGAGACCGGGGTACTTAGAAGAAGCTGACTAAGTGGAGCTTCTTCCCCTCCTTTTTTTTTTCTTCCTCTTCTTGATTTCCCTTTTTTCATAATATTGTGTATATTATTCACTTTATAGGGCTTACTTCAGCTCTGCTTCAAAACACTAGACATGTGCAATTTATTTCGGTCCGAATACAAATTCTGATGAATTTTTGGTTATTCAGAGATTCAGATGTATCCGAATCTCCGAATCAAATAGTAACAAATAGTAAAGAATTATGTTGAAATCCATTAAAATGTATTTCATTTGTTCGTTTTCGAATGATTTCCAACTTTTCAGGACAATTAGAATTCGGATTGGCCGAAAAACTATTGACTGATTCGAATTCTGTGTGAAGAATAGCTGGTTGTTAAGCAGAGGGCCAGGAAGCCGGCCGCGTCCTTAACAACAAGGACTCATTATCTGTCAGCCGGCTTTCCAATAACAGATAAACCTAAAAAAAGTATGCCGGCATTGCCCAGCAATAGAAAAATGTTAAAGGAAAAATGGTGTGGGGTCCCCCCCAGTCTATAATAGACCCTTATCCGAGTGCTCCCCCCTCCTGAACCATACCAGGCCACATGCCCTCAACATGAGGGGGTGGGTGCTTTGGGGCAGGGGGCTCCACCCCCTAACCCCAAAGCACCTTTTCTCCATGTTGATGGGGACAAGGGCCTCACCCCACAACCGTGGCTGATTATTGTGGGGGTCTGCGGGCAGGGGGCTTATTGGAATCTGGAAGCCCCCTTTCACAAGGGGGCCCCCAGATCCTGCCCCCCCTCATGTAAATGAGTATGGAACTACCCATTTACCAAAAAAATTTCATAAAGTAATAAAAACACAGAAACAGTTTTTGACAAATCCTTTATTAAAAAATAAAAAACAGTGTCCCCCGTCCATCCATCGTCAATCACATCGCCCCCCCCCCATGTTGAGGGCATGTGGTATGGTTCAGGGGAGGGCATGCCTGGATAAGGGTCTGGTATGAATGTTGGGGGGGACCCCACGCCTTTTTTTTTTTTTTACGTTTTGGCGTAGGGGTCCCCTTAAATCCATACCAGACCAGGGCTTGGTATGGACTGGGGTGGTGGAACATCACAGGGTTTCTTTCTTTATTCTATTTTTTTAAATAAGTGGGGTTCCCACTTTAGGTAAAATAATAAAAATATAAAATTACTTTATATAGTGCCTGGGGGTCCTCTTAGTCGGCCTGTAAAGTGGCACATCTGTAGCATATATAGAACATGCTGCAGTGAAAATTATATTTCTAAAGAGAAAAAAAAATGTATGAAATGACATTTAAATTGCAGACAATACAATACCATTGCTGGCAATATATTTTTTTTTTTTAAACGGCTTGGGGTCCACTTCCCAGTTCATACCAAGCCCTTCGGGATTTTAACACCATTATGTAAAAAAAAAACTGGGTGGGGTCTCCCCCCAAAATCCATACCAGACCCTTATGCGGGCATGCAGCCCAGCAGGTCAGGAAATGGGGGGGGGGGGGGCGAGCAAGCTCCCCCCACATCCTGAACCATACCAGGTCACATACCCTCAACATGGGGGAGTGAGTGCTCTGCCCCCCCCCATTAACACCTTGTTCCCATGTTGATGGGGACAAGGGCCTCATCCCTACAACCATGGCTGATGGTTGTGGGGGTCTGCGGGCAGTGGGCTTATTGGTATCTGGAAACCCCCTCTAACAAGGGGACTCCCAGATCCCACCCCCTCGTATGTGACTGAGTATCGGGTTCATAGCATCCCTACCCATTCACCAACAAAGTGTCAAAAAGTAATAAAAACAGAGACAGTTTTTGACAATTCCTTTATTAAAAAATAAAAACGAGTGACGTCAGAAGGGGCAGTGCCACGATGTGATGTAGCCAGGTGGCCCCGCCCCTTACCTATATAAGTAATGTCAAATGGAGGAGCCTGCAGTAGGCAGATGGCCTCCGTGTCGGGGAGAGCGTCTTTTGTTTTTTTCTTTTTTGGGTGTGTGGCGGGCGACATGATTGACGATGGATTTACATCGGGGGAGCCTGTTTTTTATATTTTAATAAAGGATGTGTCAAACTGTATCTTTTATCACTGTTTGACACTTTTTTGGTGAAGAGCCCCCCCTTCCCCAAAGCACCCACCCCCCCCCCATCTTGAGGGCATGTGGCCTGGTATGGTTCAGGAGGGGGGGGCACTCACTTGTCCCCCCCTTTCCTGACCTACCAGGCTGCATGCTTGGATAAGAGTTAGGTATGGATTTTGGGGGGACCCCACGCAGTTTTTAAAAAAAATTTTGACGTGGGTTTCCCCTTAAAATCCATATCAGACCTGAAGGGCCTGGTGTGGACTCGGGGGGGGGGGGCTAACGCGACCCCACATTCCTTGTTTAAACATTTTTATATTGTTGGGGAATTGCCAGCATTCTTTTCTTTACATTCATCTGTCAGTGGGGAAGCCTGCTGACAGATGATGAGTCAATTTTTAAGGACATGGGCGGCCAGCTTCCTGTCCTGCTGCTGTGCTTTATATTTCAAAAAAAAAAATATATATATATATATATATATATATATATATATATATATATACAGTCAGGTCCATAAATATTGGGACATCGACACAATTCTAATCTTTTTGACTCTATACACCACCACAATGGATTTGAAATGAAGTGAACAAGACGTGCTTAAACTACAGACTTTCAGCTTTAATTTGAGGGTATTTACATCCAAATCTAGTGAACGGTGTAGGAATTACAACAGTTTGTATATGTGCCTCCCACTTTTTAAGGGACCAAAAGTAATGGGACAGATTAACAATCATCCATCAAACTTTCACTTTTTAATACTTGGTTGCAAATCCTTTGCAGTCAATTATAGCCTGAAGTCTGGAACGCATAGACATCACCAGACGCTGGGTTTCATCCCTGGTGATGCTCTGCCAGGCCTCTACTGCAACTTTCTTCAGTTCCTGCTTGTTCTTGGGGCATTTTCTCTTCAGTTTTGTCTTCAGCAAGTGAAATGCATGCTCAATTGGATTCAGGTCAGGTGATTGACTTGGCCATTGCATAACATTCCACTTTTTTCCCTTTAAAAACTCTTTGGTTGCTTTTGCAGTATGCTTCGAGTCATTGTCCATCTGCACTGTGAAGCGCCGTCCAATGAGTTCTGAAGCATTTTGCTGAATATGAGCAGATAATATTTCCCGAAACATTTCAAAATTCATCCTACTGCTTTTTTCAGCAGTCACATCATCAATAAATACAAGAGAACCAGTTCCATTGGCAGCCATACATGCCCACGCCATGACACTACCACCACCATGCTTCACTGATGAGGTGGTATGCTTTGGATCATGAGAAGTTTCTTTCCTTCCCCATACTCTTCTCTTCCTATCACTCTGGTACAAGCTGATCTTGGTCTCATCTGTCCATAGGATATTGTTCCAGAACTGTGAAGGCTTTTTTAGATGTTGTTTGGTAAACTCTAATCTGGCCTTCCTGTTTTTGAGGCTCACCAATGGTTTACATCTTGTGGTGAATAGGGATGAGCTTCGTGTTCGAATCGAAAGCATGTTCGATTCGAACATTGCCTGTTCGGTCATTCGCCGAATTCCGAACGATATAGGCCGTTCGCGCAAAATTCGAGTGGCGCGTCACGGCCCATAATTCACTGCGGGATCGCAGTGCATTGCTGGCTGATGATTGGCCAAGCATGCACATGCTTGGCCAATCACAATGCCGTCTGTACAGAGAGCCGTAATTGGCCAGGGTGGCTTTGGCCAATTATAGCTCAGGGGGTTTAGTACACGCCCCACGCTATATAAGGCCGCCTGCACGGCGGCCCTGTGTAGTGTGTTCCGGCGTTGAGAGAGAGATAGATAGACAGAGAGACAGTGTCATTTGATTTAAGTTAGATAGAGTAGGCAGGCGAGTCAGTTAGCTGCACTTACAGTGTATTCTGTTTATATATATACATCCTAGGTGTTGTATGTATATATATATATATATATATATATATATATATATATATATATATATATATACACACACTGTATTCAGTTTAGCTAGATCCGTTCCTGTTATTCTCTTCCTACTACTGACAGGCAGGCAAGTGTTTTTACAGTATTTACAGCTACCTCAAGAAAATTGCTGGTGTTCTTCTGATCCTATTAGTCCTATTAGCTGCAGTATTTACAGTTAGTGTAGTGCGTCCTCTGCACAGTGTGCCCCTAAAGCTACCTGAAGAAAATTAGTGTTCTTCTGATCCTATTAGTACAGTACCGCAGGCAGCTGCAGTATTTACAAGTTAGTGTAGTGCGTCCTCTGCACAGTGTGCGCCTAAAGCTACCTGAAGAAAATTAGTGGTGTTCTTCTGATTCTATTAGTACAGTACCACAGGCAGCTATAGTATTTACAAGTTAGTGTAGTGCGTCCTCTGCACAGTGTGCACCTAAGGCTACCTGAAGAAAATGAGTGGTGTTCTTCTGATCCTATTAGTACAGTACAGCAGGCAGCTGCAGTATTTACAAGTTAGTGTAGTGCGTCCTCTGCACAGTGTGCACCTAAAGCTACCTGAAGAAAATTAGTGGTATTCTTCTGATCTTATTAGTACAGTACCGCAGGCAGCTGCAGTATTTACAAGTTAGTTTAGTGTGTCCTCTGCACAGTGCACCTAAAGCTACCTAAACAAAATTAGTGGTGTTCTTCTGATCCCATTAGTACAGTACTGCAGGCAGCTGCAGTATTTACAAGTTAGTGTAGTGCGTCCTCTGCACAGTGTGCACCTAAAACTACCTGAAGAAGATTAGTGGTGTTCTTCTGATCCTATTAGTACAGTACCACAGGCAGCTATAGTATTTACAAGTTAGTGTAGTGCGTCCTCTGCACAGTGTGCACCTAAAGCTACCTGAAGAAAATTAGTGGTGTTCTTCTGATCCTATTAGTACAGTACAGCAGGCAGCTGCAGTATTTACAAGTTAGTGTAGTGCGTCCTCTGCACAGTGTGCACCTAAAGCTACCTGAAGAAAATTAGTGGTGTTCTTCTGATCCTATTAGTACAGTACCGCAGGCACCTGCAGTGTTTACAAGTTAGTTTAGTGCGTCCTCTGCACAGTGTGCACCTAAAGCTACCTAAACAAAATTAGTGGTGTTCTTCTGATCCTATTAGTACAGTACCACAGGCAGCTGCAGTATTTACAAGTTAGTGTAGTGCGTCCTCTGCACAGTGTGCACCTAAAGCTACCTGGAGACAATTGCTGTTGTTCTGCACCTATTAATACCACAGGCAGGCAGCTACAGTATTTACAGTTAGTGTAGTGCATCCTCTGCACAGTGTGCACCTAAAACTACCTGGAGACAATTGCTGTTGTTCTGCTCCTAATAATACAGATCATGGGTCACAACCTCCAAATTCTGTCAGACAATATCGCGACAGTCGCGTACATCAACAAGCACGGCGCAGCCTGCCCTTCCCCCTTGGGTGACATTTTTCGTGCCCCCCTTGGGTGTCTGTCTTTCAGGTACGTTTGCGGTACCGGGGTCATTGGGACCGCCTCTCCGCGAGACTGTTCAGCCACAATGTTCCATTACTCAGCTATGTACTAAACATTCCATTGTTAGATATTTCTGTTTGTTTATATTATGTCTTCTGTATCCCTATGTACAGACTTCTCTATACCCAATTTGAGCTCCTGTTCCCTGAGGAAGCCAATGCTTTGGCGAAACATGTAGGAAACCGAGCCCTTATCTTGATGGCCATCTCCATCTGGCCTACTCTACTGCACTTTGGGTCGTACGCAATTTATAAGTCTGTTTTAGGTGTTAATCATTTTAGTGTTTTTTCATGTTTGTAACATTACCAATAAAATTTTGTAACTTTGTCATTTTAAATCCTCTCTTCCTTTTTGCATTATATGACCCTAGCACCGTTATAATCCCCTGTCCCTTTATTTACTAGTTATCTAATTATTTTGGGATGAGGTGCTGTATCTAATTGTACCATCTAGCCACAACCATATTTTCAGTATTTACAGTTAGTGTACTGTGTCCTCTGCACAGTGTGCACCTATAGCTACCTGAAGAAAATTAGTGGTGTTCTTCTGATCCTATTAATACCACAGGCAGGCAGCTACAGCATTTACAGTTAGTGTAGTGCGTCCTCTGCACAGTGTGCACCTAAAGCTGCCTGGAGACAATTGCTGTTGTTCTGCTCCTATTAATACCACAGGCAAGCAACTACAGTATTTACAGTTAGTGCACTGTGTCCTCTGCACAGTGTGCACCTAAAGCTACCTAGACAAAATTAGTGGTGTACTTCTGATCCTATTAGAACAGTACCGCAGGCAGCTGCAGTATTTACAAGTTAGTGTAGTGCATCCTCTGCACAGTGTGCACCTAAAGCAACCTGAAGAAAATTAGTGGTGTTCTTCTGATCCTATTAGTACAGTACCACAGGTAGCTGTAGTATTTACAAGTTAGTGTACTGTGTCCTCTGCACAGTGTGCACCTAAAGCTACCTGAAGAAAATTAGTGGAGTTCTTCTGATCCTATTAATACCACAGGCAGGCAGCTACAGTATTTACAGTTAGTGTAGTGCGTCCTCTGCACAGTGTGCACCTAAAGCTACCTGGAGACAATTGCTGTTGTTCTGCTCCTATTAATACCACAGGCAGGCAAGTGTTTTTACAGTATTTACAGCTACCTCAAGAAAATTGCTGGTGTTCTTCTGATCCTATTAGTCCTATTAGCTGCAGTATTTACAGTTAGTGTAGTGCGTCCTCTGCACAGTGTGCCCCTAAAGCTACCTGAAGAAAATTAGTGTTCTTCTGATCCTATTAGTACAGTACCACAGGCAGCTATAGTATTTACAAGTTAGTGTAGTGCGTCCTCTGCACAGTGTGCACCTAAGGCTACCTGAAGAAAATGAGTGGTGTTCTTCTGATCCTATTAGTACAGTACAGCAGGCAGCTGCAGTATTTACAAGTTAGTGTAGTGCGTCCTCTGCACAGTGTGCACCTAAAGCTACCTGAAGAAAATTAGTGGTATTCTTCTGATCTTATTAGTACAGTACCGCAGGCAGCTGCAGTATTTACAAGTTAGTTTAGTGTGTCCTCTGCACAGTGCACCTAAAGCTACCTAAACAAAATTAGTGGTGTTCTTCTGATCCCATTAGTACAGTACTGCAGGCAGCTGCAGTATTTACAAGTTAGTGTAGTGCGTCCTCTGCACAGTGTGCACCTAAAACTACCTGAAGAAGATTAGTGGTGTTCTTCTGATCCTATTAGTACAGTACCACAGGCAGCTATAGTATTTACAAGTTAGTGTAGTGCGTCCTCTGCACAGTGTGCACCTAAAGCTACCTGAAGAAAATTAGTGGTGTTCTTCTGATCCTATTAGTACAGTACAGCAGGCAGCTGCAGTATTTACAAGTTAGTGTAGTGCGTCCTCTGCACAGTGTGCACCTAAAGCTACCTGAAGAAAATTAGTGGTGTTCTTCTGATCCTATTAGTACAGTACCGCAGGCACCTGCAGTGTTTACAAGTTAGTTTAGTGCGTCCTCTGCACAGTGTGCACCTAAAGCTACCTAAACAAAATTAGTGGTGTTCTTCTGATCCTATTAGTACAGTACCACAGGCAGCTGCAGTATTTACAAGTTAGTGTAGTGCGTCCTCTGCACAGTGTGCACCTAAAGCTACCTGGAGACAATTGCTGTTGTTCTGCACCTATTAATACCACAGGCAGGCAGCTACAGTATTTACAGTTAGTGTAGTGCATCCTCTGCACAGTGTGCACCTAAAACTACCTGGAGACAATTGCTGTTGTTCTGCTCCTAATAATACAGATCATGGGTCACAACCTCCAAATTCTGTCAGACAATATCGCGACAGTCGCGTACATCAACAAGCACGGCGCAGCCTGCCCTTCCCCCTTGGGTGACATTTTTCGTGCCCCCCTTGGGTGTCTGTCTTTCAGGTACGTTTGCGGTACCGGGGTCATTGGGACCGCCTCTCCGCGAGACTGTTCAGCCACAATGTTCCATTACTCAGCTATGTACTAAACATTCCATTGTTAGATATTTCTGTTTGTTTATATTATGTCTTCTGTATCCCTATGTACAGACTTCTCTATACCCAATTTGAGCTCCTGTTCCCTGAGGAAGCCAATGCTTTGGCGAAACATGTAGGAAACCGAGCCCTTATCTTGATGGCCATCTCCATCTGGCCTACTCTACTGCACTTTGGGTCGTACGCAATTTATAAGTCTGTTTTAGGTGTTAATCATTTTAGTGTTTTTTCATGTTTGTAACATTACCAATAAAATTTTGTAACTTTGTCATTTTAAATCCTCTCTTCCTTTTTGCATTATATGACCCTAGCACCGTTATAATCCCCTGTCCCTTTATTTACTAGTTATCTAATTATTTTGGGATGAGATGCTGTATCTAATTGTACCATCTAGCCACAACCATATTTTCAGTATTTACAGTTAGTGTACTGTGTCCTCTGCACAGTGTGCACCTATAGCTACCTGAAGAAAATTAGTGGTGTTCTTCTGATCCTATTAATACCACAGGCAGGCAGCTACAGCATTTACAGTTAGTGTAGTGCGTCCTCTGCACAGTGTGCACCTAAAGCTGCCTGGAGACAATTGCTGTTGTTCTGCTCCTATTAATACCACAGGCAAGCAACTACAGTATTTACAGTTAGTGCACTGTGTCCTCTGCACAGTGTGCACCTAAAGCTACCTAGACAAAATTAGTGGTGTACTTCTGATCCTATTAGAACAGTACCGCAGGCAGCTGCAGTATTTACAAGTTAGTGTAGTGCATCCTCTGCACAGTGTGCACCTAAAGCAACCTGAAGAAAATTAGTGGTGTTCTTCTGATCCTATTAGTACAGTACCACAGGTAGCTGTAGTATTTACAAGTTAGTGTACTGTGTCCTCTGCACAGTGTGCACCTAAAGCTACCTGAAGAAAATTAGTGGAGTTCTTCTGATCCTATTAATACCACAGGCAGGCAGCTACAGTATTTACAGTTAGTGTAGTGCGTCCTCTGCACAGTGTGCACCTAAAGCTACCTGGAGACAATTGCTGTTGTTCTGCTCCTATTAATACCACAGGCAGGCAGCTACAGTATTTACAGTTAGTGTAGTGCATCCTCTGCACAGTGTGCACCTAAAACTACCTGGAGACAATTGCTGTTGTTCTGCTCCTAATAATACAACAGGCAGGCAGCTACAGTATTTACAGTTAGTGCACTGTATCCTCTGCACAGTGTGCACCTAAAGCTACCTGAAGAAATTTAGTGGTGTTCTTCTGATCCTATTAATACCACAGGCAGGCAGCTACAGTATTTACAGTTAGTGTAGTGCGTCCTCTGCACAGTGTGCACCTAAAGCTACCTGGAGACTATTGCTGTTGTTCTGCTCCTATTAATACCACAGGCAGGCAGCTACAGTATTTACAGTTAGTGTACTGTGTCCTCTGCACAGTGTGCACCTAAAGCTACCTGAATGAAACTGGTGGTGTTCTTCTGATCCTATATTAATACCACAGGCAGGCAGCTAAAGTATTTACAGTTAGTGTACTGTGTCCTCTGCACAGTGTGCACCTAAAGCTACCTGAAGAAAATTGGTGGTGTTCTTCTGATCCTATTAATACCACAAGCAGGCAGCTACAGTATTTACAGTCAGTGTACTGAGTCCTCTGCACAGTGTGCACCTAAAGCTACCTGAAGAAAATTGATGTTGTTCTGCTCCTAGTAATACCACAGGCAGGCAGCTACAGTATTTACAGTTAGTGTACTGTGTCCTCTGCACAGTGTGCACCTAAAGCTACTTGAAGAAAATTAGTGGTGTTTTTCTGATCCTATTAATACCACAGGCAGGCAGCCACAGTATTTACAGTTAGTGTACTGCGTCCTCTGCACAGTGTGCACCTAAAGCTACCTGAAGACAATTGCTGGTGTTCTCATACTAATAATACTACAGGCAGGCAGTTGATTCTGCTAGCTGCAGTATCAGTATATATATACATCCCAGCTTTGTGCAGCTACATCTCACTGCGGGCCATTAGTATGTCTGGAAGGCCAACAAGGAGAGGCAGACAGTCACAAGCCAATAAAAGAGGGCAAGCAGGCTCTGTGTCTAGAGGCAACAGTACTGGTCGTGGAGATGGTGCATCCTCATCAGCACGTGGCCATGGGAAACGCTTGTCCTTTTTTTCGGCAGCTGGCTGTGTTGAGCCGCAACTTGCGGAAGACTTGGTAGAGTGGATGACCAAGCCATCCTCATCCTCCTCATCCTCTCTCACCCAGGCTCAGTTACTTTGTCTGGCAAATCAGCTGCCAACGCGGCCTCTTCCCTCGGCTCAATGGCATCAGTCACTCCTTCCCTAGCCCCATCATGTCCCCCTGAGGAGTCCCCTGAACTGTTTGACCACAGTGTTGGGTACATGCTCCAGGAGGATGCCCAGCATTTTGAAGGCTCCGATGATGGTACCCAGCTAGAGGAAGGCAGTAACGTGAGCCCAGAGAGAGGGGGTGCCCAAGAAGGACAGCAATCTGGCAGTCATGTTCCCCCAGCTGCAGCATACTGCCAGCTTTGCTCCAGTGATGAGGAGGGAGGGGATGATGAGGTCACTGACTCCACGTGGGTGCCTGATAGGAGAGAGGAGGAGGCACATCACCAACAAGGCAGGATGCCCTCCAGGGGCCAGCTTAAGGGCAGCACACCGACTGCATCACACCGCAGAGCTCCGCATGTGCAGGGCGCTGCTGTCTCTGCACGTTATTCCAAAAGTTCTTTGGTGTGGGCCTTTTTTGAGATGAGTGCATCAGATCCCACCATTGCTATTTGCAACATATGTTTCAAGCGTATCTCTCGTGGCCAAAACATCTCCCACTTGGGCACCACATGCTTGACCAGACATATGTTGATCTGCCTGCTTACAGGATGTCCTGAGGCAAGCCAGGAAAGTCTCTATGCATTTCCGCAGGTCATATAATGCCAGTGCTCGGCTGGCTGACCTCCAAAAGGAATTGAACCTGTCCAAGAACCGCCTAATCTGTGATATGCCCACCAGGTGGAACTCAACGTTGGCCATGCTGCAGCGGCTGCACATGAAGCAGAGGGCCATCAATGAGTGCGACTATGGCACCAGGACGGGGTCAGGGGAGCTTGTTTTTTTTCCCCACGCTAGTGGGCCATGATCAGGGATGCATGCACTGTCCTGTCACCATTTGAGGAGGCCACGAGGATGGTGAGCAGTGACAGTTCATGCATCAGTGACACTGTCCCCCTTGTCCACCTGTTGGAGCACACGCTGCATGGAATAATGGACAGGGCACTTGAGGCAGAACAGAGGCAGGAAGAGGAGGACTTCCTTATCTCTCAAGGCTCCCTTTATCCAGACAGTGTTCCTGCGTGCCCGCCGATCACACAGGAAGAGGACGAGGAGCAGGAGGAGGAGGAAGAGGAGGATTGTGTCAGCATGGAGGTTGAGCCTGGCACTCAGCATCAGCAGCAGTCTTTAAGGGATCATTTACAGTCCCAAGAAACCCATGGACTTGTACGTGGCTGGGAGGAGGTGGCTGCGGATCATGCCGTCTTTAGTGACCCAGAGGACTCCGGACCGAGTGCCTCAGCAAACCTATGCTGCATGGCCTCCCTGATCCTGCAAAGCCTGCGGAAGGATCCTCCTATTCGTGGTATCAAGGAGAGGGATCAATACTGGCTGGTCTACCAGTATGCTTGCCTTTAACCACCTTCCCATGTTGTTTGTATTTGGTCCATGTTTTAGACACAGCCGACTGTGAACAACCAACATCTTGTGCAACACTGCGTGATGATTTACCCTCTTTACCTACATACTAACAAGCAGATTTAATCTGATGCAGGTGTTAGTGTTTGTAATGAAAATTTACAGGGTGATTCCATCATTTTTTCCTCAGAATTGAGGGATTCCATAATTTATTCCCTGTGTTTGTTCTATAAATCTAACTGTTACTGGCCACCACAATTATTTTTCTTGATTTCTTTTAGTGTTTCTTAAAGCCAGAAAGTTGCCATTTGAAATGCCTTTATTTTTTTGCCATGTCTGTGATCTGCTTTTTTTCTACAACAATAAACAACTGAAGGAACATCCTCAGGGACTGGTGATTCCATAATTTTTGCCAGGGGTTGTATGCTGATAAATGGCGTCCACTTTATAAAACCTTCTTTAACTACCATTTTTCAGCCAACAGTATTTTCTTGGGTTGGCTTGACACCTTACATATTCCGTGGATGTGTCTCCTTCATGAAATATGCATTGCATGGTGTCTTTCCTCTGTTTGATGTATCACTAATTAGATTCAAATGTCCAAGAGAGCTGTGAGTCTGGTTGGAGGCTATAACTTGTCTAAAGTTTGCATTGACCATTTGAAACAGTTGGCTGTGTATGTGTGAGAGACAGCAAAAAAAAAAAAACCCGTAGCTGTGTTTGAGAACATCTATCCTGCATTACAAGCAAGTAGCCAAACAGGGCCCCAAATAAACAACAATAGTGAAAGGAAGGAGCTTTGAGTTTAGCTATAACTAAACATTGTATGTTTCTTTCTTTTTACGATTAAGCCCATTTTTATAAGCAGAAAATGTGACATTTACCAAACATTCACTGCGGGTAAATCAACCACATGAAGATTCACCTGCAGTGAATGTTTTTACGGCTTTATAAATATACTCCTAATTTTTCATTTTGACTGGTATTTTCTTTTAACATACAGTAAATGTATCATCTATCCTGAAGTATGACCAGGCTTTCTTACAAGAAGCATACATTTCCTTCTCTGCCTGGCTGGTAGGTAAGGAGAATCCCAGTCAAGGAACTCTGGGGAGGTGATTTTCCAGGTTCTCTGCTAACATTACTGAGTATAATAGCTTATTAGGTATAAAAACCCTTTATGGTAAACATTGTACATATAGACAGTTTATTAGAATAAATCTGTCTTAAAATCATTCTCCAATCAGGAGATCCAGCCGCAATCAAATCCTGGAACCAAGAGGTGCCAAAGTCTGTCTACAATCCTCTTTGACTTTATTGTATAACAATCAGCAGCATATACTAATAACAAGACTGATTGTGAAAAACGATTTTGCTGTTTTTTAATCTTTTTTTCTAAAAAGTGAATGTAAGCTGACAGTGCCATCAGCACCACGGACAGTGCATAATACATTGTGTAGCAATAACTCACGGTGGAGCTGCTGGTTTATAGCGGGCTGTTACCGTCACCTTCATTACCTCTATTTCACCAGAACCGGGTCCAGGGTCCCATTGAGTTTAACACCAGACAATGTAGGCACCGGACACTTGAGTATCTTTTCCAATGCTTTAATAAACGTAAATTGAAGGATGTAGCAGGAAAGAGGTAGAAGAAAAGTTGCAGGGAAGTTCAAATACCTTTTCTTAGTGTAGTATTAGGAATTGGAACTTGTAGATGAATATGCTCTTTCTGTAGAGTTGAATCTTTGCCCGCCTGGATAGGTTTCTCTCACTAACCTAGCAGCCAGTACGTAGCACGAACAAAAGTCTCTGCCACAGACTTAATTGGAACAAAACCTGTACGATCCTCTGCCACAGGATGTAATGGTTTACGATGAACAGCAAACACAGCACTAGAACCTTTAAGCCGACCCGGCAGTACTATGCGGTAGGATTACTTTAGGATGCGTCCTCCAATTGAGTCACCAGACCCCTCTCCAGACCAGCACTCGGCATGATCCTTCCATGACAGGTCCTCCCCTGGGATCTTCTCAGTTGTCCAGCTTCTTCCCATAGGACAGACAGCCCAGGACCATTCCTCTGCCGCTGTGGTAGGCCCCAGACAGACTTCTGGGCCCACCCACACGCTGCAGTGACGTGGGCCTCCGGATCGGAGGACCACAAGGTAGTACTCTTAGCACATACCTGTCGGCCAGGAGGGCCAGCAGGTGAAACGAAAATGAACCCTAAAACATGGCGTCTGTCCCATAAATACCCTCTCCCAGAATGCAACTCAGAGGACCACCTCCACCGAGTTATTCCCGGGACAGAGGAGCTCTCATACGCTTCAACGTGTTGTCTTTCCAACACCGACCCATGGTGACAACGACACCCACAGGCACAGTGTGGAACTACATGCAACTCAGCCAAGCTGGAACAGAGGCAAATCTGATTATGTATAAACAGATAATCCACTAAATTTACCTATAAGCAGTAGATTGAATATCTACCAGCGCTACAATTGCTTATTACCAGTTTTTTTTTGTTTTTTTTTTATATCAGCTTGTGTAAAGATGAAATTTTGAGAGCTGCTTTCACTGACTTGTTTTTAAAGACCTGCAATGCTGATCCAGGTTTCCCCCTTCAGTCCAAACATGTCCTGTTTGCTTGTGCCAGGTAAGTAGTTTACTAAATAGTGAAGCCAGGACCAGGATAACAGATCATCAGCCTGCACCTTTAGAAACAAGTCAATGATAGCAGTTCTCAAGCTCTGTTCTCAAAGGTTCCCTTTCAGATGGCATTAGTTTAATAAAATATTGAGCTTGTTTGCAGTATTTAATTATTTTTCCTTCAGTACTGCTTATGACCTCCAGTTCTATTTAGACACTTCCCGTCTTTCTGCTCCCTGTTTAATGTGACACTGGTGGGGGTGTGAAGGGGAGGTTCAGTGGTTGTACCCTGTGATGAAATAAGCATTGTACATACCTAATCAGTGGCCTATTTG
This sequence comes from Lithobates clamitans, assembly GCA_037952925.1. Classification (NCBI taxonomy): domain Eukaryota; kingdom Metazoa; phylum Chordata; class Amphibia; order Anura; family Ranidae; genus Lithobates; species Lithobates clamitans. The sequence goes on from JBBGZY010000224.1 coordinate 2,382,896, forward strand.
CTAAAACTTTACTCTGTAGCAAAACTCCCACTACCGATCCTTTTAGACTGATCAGTCTAAACACAACACAGTAGTGATGGGGGGTTCTGTGGGAGCAACCACAGCAGCCAGTGGTGGACGCCACCAAGATTATGTGGAAACAGTCTAAGAAGAAAACTAGGTAGCAAACAAATATTATATATACCAGTGGTCTCCAAACTGCGGCCCTTTGCTTGCTTTTATCTGGCCCATGGGGCACTATTTCATCCACTGATACCAACAATCGGACATAACTCCCCCCACTGACACAGATGAAGGGGCAAAATTCCTCCCAATGACACAAACATTGGGGCTCATTAACACCAATGATGGGGCACAGTTCCTCCCAATGACACTAACAATGGGGCACAATTCCTCCCATGACAACAATGATGGGGGCGCTATTCCTCCTACTGACACCAAAGATGAGGCACTGTTTATTCCCACTGACATTGGGACCTTTTCTACTCCTAATGGTCACAGTCCAGCCTCCCTCAAGTCTGAAGGACAGTAAACTTGCCCAGACCCCAGATCTATACCAATAATACCTATGATATCTTATAATGCCTGCATTTAAATGAAGGACCAAAAAAACAAAAGTGTGTGTGTGTGTGTGTGTGTGTGTGTGTATGTATATATATATATACAGGGCCGCTGATAGGCCAGTACAACTGGCCCTGTCAGGCCAGCAGGGGGGCCCAGGGCAACCTGAACAGAGAAGCCATGACTGAACAACCCCATAGACCACCCCCCCGTCCACCGACAACCCCCTCCCGCCATGCCAACTTTTTTTTTTTTCTTTTTGGTAACTCCATACCAGTGTTCTTGTGGGTGGAAGGTGGGACTATTTCTACTATTTCGGGCACGGAAGAAACATTCTTCCGTGTCCACTCCTCATGCTGGCACCCTGCTCTGTTCTCCACTGCCTGAGAGAAGAAGCAGTGAGACGAACGGCGGCGGTGGCGGCAGAAGAAAAGAAGGAAGCAGCAGACAGACTGACTGAAATTGCTTGTGATACTGACTGACACTCCAGTCCAGGCAGCAGCAGCAGGATCAGAGAGCAAATGACTGCTGGGCCCGGATAACATAGGTGTGTGCTTGCTTGGGGGGAGAAGGGAGATGATTCAAGATCTACTAATACTACAGCAGCATCTATACATGATGGCATTGGCGGCATTGGCTGCAGCATATTATGGCATTGGCGGAATGGGTGGCATTGTCTCTTCAGGCAGCACATGCGTTACGGCCTATAAAACATGTGCTGCCTGCAGCCAGTGCCACTCATGCCGCCAATGCCATAATGTACTGCAGACAGTGCCACCCATGTAGCCAGTGCCATAATGTGCTGCAGCCAGTGCCACCCATGCCGCCAAAGCCATAATGTACTGCAGACAGTTCCACTCATGCTGCCAATACCATAACGCATGTGCTACCTGCAGAGACAGTGCCACCCATGCACTAGCAGAAAATAATGATTTTTACTTGTAATCAACAAATGTCAGAAAAGGTTTGGTCTTTAAATGGTTAAACTTCCTTCATTTACATGTCCAGTGCTTTCCTTTCATAAAAGAACAAAAAGATACTTTGTTTCTACTTATTTATGTTGTGATTAAACTTGGCAGGCTGCCCGGATTTTTTCTTTTTTTTTCTTTCCCAGCTGTGAGAACTCTCTGCACTTGTTATGCCCCGTACACACGGTCGGACATTGCGACAACAAAATCCTAGGATTTTTTCCGACGGATGTTGGCTCAAACTTGTCTTGCATACACACGGTCACACAAAGTTGTCGGAAAATCCGATCGTTCTGAACGCGGTGACGTAAAACACGTACATCGGCACTATAAACGGGGCAGTGGCCAATAGCTTTCATCTCTTTATTTATTCTGAGCATGTGTGGCACTTTGTCCGTCAGATTTGTGTACACACGATCGGAATTTCCGACAACGGATTTTGTTGTCGGAAAATTTTATATCCTGCTCTCAAACTTTGTGTGTCAATAAATCCGATGGAAAATGTGTGATGGAGCCTACACACGGTCGGAATTTCCGACAACAAGGTCCTATCACACATTTTCCGTCGGAAAATCCGACCGTGTGTACGGGGCATTAGAAAGAATCGCAACATGCTGTTTTGAAGATCGGGAAGAGAAAAAGATCGCAACTTTGACTCTTAACGATTAATTGTGCAGCTCTACTACCTAGTAAGTCACTGACCTTGAATAAACATGTAACCTGTGTTATTTGTGTAGTCTCTATACATAATCCAGGTTAGTGACCCTCTGTAGTGAAGAAATGAATATAGGATCTGGATAACTAACCCAAAGAGCCTGCATCTTGAGAAACAAGCAATGGTTACTTGCATATTTCTGTCTTCAAATGCTGCTAACATCATATACCATGTTTAATTAAACAAGTCAAATACCTTTTATATAGCTATTTTATTAATTTTTGCAAGAGATTTGGAAAGAAAGCCCTTTGAAGAGAAACAAAACAAAAGACTCGCTATAGAGTAAAACCAATGGACCAGTTTATTAAATAAAAAAAAAAGGGCAACAGCATATGACAGATAACCCTTTAATGGTATCCACCTAGGGGCTTCAGCACGTCTCTCATGGTCCTAAATCCGGAGTATGCCCCACATCTGAGGGAGTCATACTCCGAAGATGCACTTGTGTTGACCCACCTTCAGCACCTTATTGCAACGATCGCATTCTAGGACGTTGCTGTCACATTCTTTGGATTAATAGAAGGACTATTTTTTTGAGCACCTTTGTATGTGACTCTAGATTATTTTTTAGAATTTTTTTATTTTGTCCGATCATATTTCTTCGCATAGTGTCACCTTTGTGATGCATGTTGTTTTATCAGTTTGGGATCTATGGTATACCCATTTGGACACATTACTGCACATTGTCACTTTATGAGCTGTGTCTGCACATATTGTTAATCACAAGCTTTTATCTGCACCTTATAAACAGTGTTGTATTTCACTTACTGTCAGCGAACCACATTGTTATGGTGATATGCTTATCGTATAGTTGTATGTACACATTTCACATTTAGGATACAATTTTTATATTTCATTTTGGGTCAAGGCCACCTATCATCACTATTGAATTTATTATTGTCAGTGAGCTAAAGTGTTACGGTGATATGTTGAACTTATAGTGATATGTACACATTTCACATTTATGATAATATTTTTAAAGCCTATTTGGGCCATTGTCCTTTACCCTCATTATTGGATCTACTATGGTGTTATTAGATGCATTTCTAGCTAATTGATTTTACTCATCTATATACCTCAGGGCTTGTAGCATATACACTTGGGATTAGTGCAGCACCACCTATTTAGATTTACGCTGTGTTTTATACTCTGCCCTACACTGTGCTATATACTCTGCACTGCAGTACACTGTTATATACGCTGCCTTACACTGTTATATACTCTACACTACACTGTCCTATATACTCTGCCTTACACTGTTATATACACTAAGCTGACTGACTGCACAATACACTACACTAAATACCCTGCCTAATCTCCATTCATAAATACTATATACGACAGCTGTGTAAGCAGCCTTATATAGTGTGGACTTAGCCCCTGAGCCATAATTGGCCAAAGGAACCCTGCCTGTGGCCAATCATGGCTCTCACAGCAGATCGCACTGTGACTGGCCAAAGCATGCAGGTCAGGTGCATGCTTTGGCCAATCAGCAGCCGTCAATGCACTGCAATGCCCCATAAGTAAGTTTAACTCGAACATCAGGACCATTCCTAATCTTTACACATCAGTGTGCATTGTGTTATAGACAACAATGCATTTGATTACAGATTCGTAAAAACATGGCTTTTTTTACGACCATATGCAAGCAGCCTTACTGTCGGGAACAGCACAAGAGAAGAGGTGAAAAAGTGTTGTAACAGAAAATGTTTGAAGATCTTCCTAAAAAAATACAAATAACTAGCTAGATCAAGGCTTAATCTAGGTCAGTGTTAGGGTCAAGGTAAGGGTCAAATATTGGCTCAGTGTCAACATATTTTGAGTAGGATTTTTTTTAAAGCAATTTTTAAATTAGTATCAATGTCAGTTAAGCTGGCCTTGGATGATTAGAATCTCAACCGGTTCAGCAGGGACCAGCCGAGATTGGAACCATCTATAGGCAGGCTGATTGTACCCAAGTCGATCCATCGATCACCTTGGGTACAACCAGCATGTTGGATTTTTACATGCAATTATTGCCAACGGCTAAAGCCGCTAGCAACAAGGGGGAGGAAGCAAACAAGCGGAGCTTCCCCTATTGGGTAGCGCTCCGTTTTAAGTACTGCACCTGCTTTGTAGCATGTTGTAAAACATGGTAATGAACTACTGTGCACTGGTGAGCTGTGCATCCTGAAAAAATGGTCAGGTGTGGTTTCCTGTGCACTGGGATGAGCTGGCAGCCCATTCAAAATGAGTAAAACACTCTTTATTCTGTGCGTGTTGACGTACTGCACAGCTGTAAAGCTGCCCTGACATTGGCACATCAGGTCACAGGGAACATCAGGGCATAGGACATCGCGGCACAGCACATCAGGGCACAGAGCACATCAGGTCACAGGGCACATCAGGGCATCGGACATCGGAGCACATCAGGACACGGGGCACATCAGGGCATTGGGCACATCAGGCCACATGGCACATCAGGGCACAGGGCAAATAGCACATCAGGGCACGGGGCACATCAGGGCATTGGGCACATCAGGGCTCAGGGCACATCAGGGCACATTATTGCACATAAGGGCACATGGCACATTATGGGGCACATCAGGGCACTATAAGGGGCACATTGGAGCACATAGCACTTCAGGGCACATAGCACATCAGGGCATGGGGAACATCAGGGCATGGGGAACATCAGGCCACATGGCACATCAGGGCACAGGGCACACAGCACATCAGGGCATGGGGCACATAGCACATCAGGGCACGGGGCACATCAGGGCATGGGGCACATGGCACATCGGGGCACATCAGGGCTTGGGCACATCAGGGCACATTAGGGCACATCAGGGCACATGGCACATTATGGGGCACAAAACAGAAAAAGAAGGAGGGCGCACTAACCTAGTGCATTACCACTATTAGACTTTATTACAGCATAAAAACAGCAAAGATTATACTCACAAACGAGCTATCGAAACCAGCTTTAAAAAGGGCGCAAGTGCCATTGGCCATTTGCACCGGTCTGATCCTCTTGGCAATAGGTCCTGGTGTGTCGATCCATAGAACAACGCACTTGCGCCCTTTTTAAAGCTGGTTTCGATAGCTCGTTTGTGAGTATAATCTTTGCTGTTTTTATGCTGTAATAAAGTCTAATAGTGGTAATGCACTAGGTTAGTGCGCCCTCCTTCTTTTTCTGTTTTTTCTAGCTTGAATACCCATCGTTCAGAGGAGGGCTGCAAGACGCTAGGCAATACCTTGTTATAGGTGGTCGCACCACATGTTCAGTTCCTGGACACCTGAGCGCAGGAGAGATTTGTTTTGTGTTTACATTATGGGGCACATCAGGGCACATTATGGGGCACATCGGGGCACATAGCACATCAGGGCACATAGCACATCAAGGCATGGGGCACATCAGGGCATGGGGCACATTGTAGGGCACATCAGAGGGCACATTATAGGGCACATCAGGGGGCACATTGTGGGATCTTACTAGCCAGTATGCAGAGTAGCGCAGCAGCGCAGGAAGCGTCTGTCTGTAGTAAGTTCTCTCTCATGTAAACCAGCGCTGCTCACTCCCCGGCGGCCCCTCCTCTCTTCTCGTCTATCCCAGATGATGTCACAGGCCAATAGGGATAGACGAGAAGAGAGGAGGGGCCGCCAGGGAGTGAGCAGCGCTGCATGACATGAGAGAGAACTTACTACAGACAGATGCTTCCTGCACTACTGTGCTACTCTGCATGCTGGCTAAATCTCGATCTACCCATCAGGCGCCGAGCATCGCAGATGTGGCTGAAACCGGCCCACTCTGAGCCATCAGCCCACCGGGAATCTCCCGGTAGTCTCGATGGCCAGTCCATCTCTGCGGGGCTCATTAGGTTTCTTCAAAGAGTAATTGTTATAGCCATTAAACTCCATTAATGAACAAATTACCTAAGAAGAAAACAGTAAAACGCTGTAACAAGGGTAAAGTTTTATTATCTAGAGAAGATAGTACAGTACAGTGCAGTGTAGCTAAACATTGTTGAAAAGAGATGCTTGTTATCACTGTATAAAGTAGTGAGAAGTAACAGACCTGTCCACAGGAATGAAGGTGTCACATAGACATTGAATGACAGTTTTTATCTGGAGACATTTGTGGGTGTCTTGGGTGGCAATAAGGCAGTCTCTAATGCCCCGTACACACGATCGGACTTTCCGACAACAAAACCGTTGATTTTTGTTCGAAGGATGTTGGCTCCAACTTGTCTTGCACACACACGGTCACACAAATGTTGGCCAACAATTACGAACTTAGTGACGTACAAGACATACGTGGTATCTCCATTACGAACGCTAGTTTTACAAGACTGAGCGCTTCCGGCTCGTACATGACTCCGAGCATCAGTGTTGCCAACCCCCAGAAGTGAAATTTACTGGCAGAACGTCAAAATTTACAAACGGTGCCAATTTTTTACTGACCAAAAATCATAACATTTACTGGCAGATCCACATTTTTTACTGGCGCTGCAAAAAAGTACCTAAAATTACTGTTTTTAGTGCTAAACAGTGCAAATATTAATATTTGAACTATATTTGTGAAGATACTAAAGCGCTGACGTAGATAAAATTATATAAAAAAATGTGATTAATAAGAGATATACAAATAATATAGCTGCAATTAATTGTAAGTGACAAGTGGATAATTGAGTGTATGTGAATAATTGCGCTGATATTAACCTCTTATTATTGCACCTTGGTGTTTAACACAATAAGTGATAAGACATAAATAAATAAATATATATATACTGATTGTGAATAAATAATCCTCCTAATAATTAACCCTTATTAAACACCCATGAATAAGATACCACAATAATCCTTAATTAAAGTTGCCAAAAAAATATAAATATATAAGTTAATAAATTACTTATGTGCGCCAACAATACATACTCAAAAGTTCAACTGATGAATAGATCAAAATTAGTGAAGTTCAGTGCCGAGTCTACTGTGAAATAAAATAGTAGCAGATTTACTGTCGCTATCACCACTCCGTCACCGGTGGCGTTTACTATGATTTTCCCGATTGTCAGCTTATTTCCATGACATGAAAAATAAAGAAAACAAATCCATTGCGCAGAGATCACAGCAGAATGATACTAAATGCTAGGATACTAGTTTCACTCACATATCCCCATTCGCAAGATCGCATAAAGATTACAAGTACAATACAATTGTAATCTTTATGCGATCTTGCGGACATACTACAGGAGGTGGACAGAGGCTGCGGACATACTACAGGAGGTGGACAGAGGCTGCGGACATACTGCAGGAGAAGGACAGAGGCTGCAGACATGATACAGGAGGTGGACAAAGACTGCAGACATGATACATCCTCACAGTAGCCTCCTCCCCTGTCTACCATCATATTACTTCTCCAGTCCACATCAGATTCATCAGTGTGCTGTGTCCTGCTCCTGTACCCCTTTCACCTCTGCCCTGACCTGTGGAGAGGTGAAAGGGGCACAGAAGGAGGACACAGCACACTGATGAATCTGATGTGAACTGGAGAAGTAATATGATGGTGAATAGAGCATCAGTCTCTGTCCCCTGCATATGCCATGCAGCCAGGGCCCAGGGACAGAGACTGATGTGCTCTATTCACCATCATATTACTTCTCCCGGCTCCAGTGAGTCCCAGTAATGTCCTCCTTTTACTATGAATATCCCCTCCACAGCTTCACTCTCCGTACCTCCGCCTGGCGCCTGTGTGTGCAGCCAGCCAGTCATGCACTGCATGACAGGACAGAGTCGAGTTGCCTCGCCTGGCTCAGCTGTTAGCTGGCCGCTGTGCTCTCTCTCGATCTATTAGAAAATGGCGCCGGGCGGCGCTATTACGTTACTGCGCATACGCCGCCCGGCTGAGCACGTACGAGCTTTCCCGAGCCCGGCCGGCTTTGGAACAGCGCATGCGCAGTTGCGTGGCCGGCTCGCGGCCATCATTTTTACGGGCACCGGTGCCCGTAACTAACATTCACGGGCACCCCGAAAAATGGGCTAAATTTACGGGCTGCCTGTAAATCTACGGGCGGTTGGCAACACTGCCAAGCATGCGTGGACTTTTGTTCAACGGACTTCTGTACACACATTCGGAAAGTCTGACAACAAACATTTGTTGGTGGAAAATTTGAGAACCTGCTAGCCAACATTTGTTGGCGGAAAGTCCGACAACAAATGTTCGATGGAGCATACACACGGTCGGACTTTCCGCCAACAAGCTCACATCCAACATTTGTTGTCGGGAAATCCGATCGTGTGTATGGGGCATTACAGTCCTGAATGAACGTACTGGGGGGACAGGGAGGGAAGTTCGACAGATTAGAAAACCCTAGGCTCAGTTCGCTATCATTTACTCTACAGTATACCAATAATACACATTTGTTCTTGGTACCTTCAGTCATGTGATTCATACATTTACCTCCCATTGCAGAAAATTGATTAATATGGCAAGCAGTGCTCATTATAGCCTAGCAAATGAACCCTCTTGCCCGATCGCAGATAAGCCAACAACAGCACTGTCTATGTTCTCATTAAAGTATCCTCTACTTTCAAAAGAACTCATGGGACTAGACCATTTTTGGAGAACCTAGGACAAATTACATTGTGAGGAGGTTGGATCATTTTCTGATATCTTTGGTCAGCTTTAAAAGGGTGAACCTCACCTCAATTGATGGTAAAATATATTCAGTGGAAAAAAAAAACTAAATAAGAGCTTACATTGGGCAAAGGGTGGATAATAATATTTGTTGCCTGTTATAACTAGAGGAATTGGGCCAAAGTACCAGACCCCATGTCAGTGTTACTCAACTAGACATGTTTTTTGTCTAGAGACAAATTTTCTGAGAGAAAGAAAATCTGTCGTCTCCAATGTTGGCCATGAACATTACGTACAACAGTCATGCAGAAATATCTAACTGCTATTCTTACCTGGCAAAAGAGAGGATATGTAGGAAAGAGCAGAGTCTGAAGTAGGGATGGGCGAACGGTTCGGCAAGAGCATAAGTTCGGGCCAAACTTTGGTTGTTCGGATGTTCTGCAAACAGCGAACGATAAGCAGTGTTCAGGGCAAATTCGAAAGCCGCCGAAACACCGTTAACGTCTATGGGACAGTAACATGAAAAATCAAAAGTGCTCATTTTAAAGGCTTATATGCAAGTTCTTATCATAAAAAGTGTTTGGGGACCCGGGTCCTGCCCCAGGGGACATGTATCAATGCAAACTTTTTTTAAGAAACGGCCATTTTTTGGGAGCAGTGATTTTTTTAATGCTTAAAGTTAAATAATAAAAATGAAATATTCCTTTAAATATTGTGCCTGGGGGGTGTCTATAGTATGCCTGTAAAGTGGTGCATTTTTCCCATGTTTAGAACAGTACTGCAGCAAAATGACATTTCTAAAGGAAAAATTGTCATTTAAAACTGATTGCGGCTGTAATGAATTATCGGGTCTCGGCAATATAGATAAAGCTCATTGGAAAAAAAGAGCATGGGTCCCCCCCAGTCCATTACCAGGCCCTTTGGGTATGAATATTAAGGGGAACCCCTGAATCAAACAAAAATAATTGCGTGGGGGTCCCCCCAAAATCCATATTAGGCCCTTCGGGTCTGGAATGGAAATTAAGGGGAACCCTGCACCAAATTAAAAAAAAAATGGCGTATGAATTGGTAACGGGGTACATTGTACAAGCGTCAGTCAGCGGGAGCCTCCCATGGAGGTGGAACGGTTGCAGCTTTTTTTTTCTTTTTCGGTCCGTCGGGCAGCCTGGATTTACATCGCGGGACATTTTTATTTTTTCATTTTTTAATAAAGGACTTGTCCCAAGCTGTCTCTTGTCTTTTTTACCATTCTTGACACTTTTTTGTGTGAAATGGTAGGGGTACCAATTCACATGGGGGGGTGGGATCTGGGGGTCCCCTTGTTAAAGGGGGCTTCTAGATTCCGATAAGCCCCCTGCCTGCATACCCCTAAAAAAAAAAAGGTAAACAGAGTAAACGTAATCAAAACATAGCCAGAGGAACCGGAACGGATAGTCAGACAATCCAAAATGTCAGGGAGCCAGAGAGAAGCGTAGAAGAACAGCAAGCAGGATCTGGAGCCAGTAGGAATGTCAGCCAAGCAAGTATTTAACAGGAACACAGGAGAGTGTCTCTAGAGATGTGACCAAGGCTAAGGCAGAGATCATCTGGACTGGATGGCTTAAATAGACAGGACTGACGAGCAGGATATCATCAACAGGTGAGTCACTGTAGAGAGATAGGAGCTGGCAATTAGCTGACAGTTGAGCAGCCAGCTTTGAGAAGGAAGGACTGAGCCCAGCCCTGACACAGAGACAGGATATCAACCAAAAATACAGAAAAAACACATGATACAAATGATACAAAAGTTATAAATTGAGTTGACTTAGTACTTGGTGGAGAAACCCTTGTTGGCAAGCATGTTTCTTGTAGTAAGTGACCAGGTTTGCACACATCTCAGAAGGGATCTTGGTCCACTCTTCTTTACAGATCTTCTCTAAATCCTTAAGGTTTATTGGCTGTTTCTTGGCAACTTGAAGATTCAGCTCCCTCCATAAATTTTCTATAGGATTAAGGTCTGGAGACTGGCTAGGCCACTCCATGACCTAAATGTGCTTCTTCTTGAGCCACTCCTTTGTTGCCATGGTGGTATGTTTTGGGTCATTGTCATGCTGAAAGACCCATCAATGACCCATCTTCAGTGTTCTGGCTGAGGAAAGAAGGTTCTCATCCAAGACTTTACAATACATGGCCCCGTCCATTGGCCCCTCAATGCGACAAAGTCAGTCTGTACCTTTAGCAGAGAAACAGCTCCAAAGCATAATGTTTCCACCTCCGTCCTTGACTGTAGGGATGGTGTTCACACAGTTTTGAACTGCTATGCATTTTAAATAAAAAATTTTTTTAGAAATAGAACCCATAGACTTTCACTACAAAAAGTAGTTAAGAAAACCATTATGTAGCATTGCAAAGCAGGAGCTGGCATACAACCACATAGTGACCAAGTGTCTTGGATAGGTAATTTGGTACTGTCCTAAATTTTGGACATTGCATGCAATGTCTACAGCCTGCAAGCTGTCATGCATCAAGATCCAGGACACTTGGCATTAGGCAGAGGGGGGCAGGGTACAAGGTACTGAAGTTGTGACTGTCAGGCAGAGTGATCTCCTACCTGACAGTTACAGTATAGTCCCATCATCAACAGAGGCAGCACATGCATATAACACTTTAGTAACTACTGAACATCAATGCTTCTTTATTGTTGCTTCCACTGACACCAACAATTTCAGGTTTATTTTGTTGCCACTTGACACCAATGATACAGGGTTTATTTAAATCTGTTGGCACCAACAATTAGCACTTATTTTAAAATTTCACTGACACCAGTGCTTGATACCTATTTTATTTCTCTGACACTAACATATGGCAATTATATTATCGTACTGACACTAATGGTTGGCATTTATTTTATCCTACTGACAGTGTTCAGCTAAAGCTACCTGTAGAAGGTTGGTGTTGTTTTCCTGATCCTATCACTACCGCAGACAGCAACATTATTTACGCGTTAATGTATTGCGACCTCTGTACAGTGTTCAACTAAAGCTACCTGTAGAAGGTTGGTGGTGTTTTCCTGATCTTATCACTACCGCAAGCAGCTACATTATTTACACGTTAGTGTAGTGCGACCTCTGCACAGTGTTCAGCTAAAGCTACCTGTAGAAGGTTGGTGTTGTTTTCCTGATCCTATCACTACCGCAGGCAGCTACATTATTTACACGTTAGTCTAGTGCGACTTCTGCACAGTGTTCAGCTAAAGCTACAAGTTAGTGTAGTGCAACCTCTGCAGTGTTCGGCTAAAGCTACAAGTTAGTGTAGTGCGACCTCTGCACAGTGTTCAGCTAAAGCTACCTGTAGAAGGTTGGTGTTGTTTTCCTGATCCTATCACTACCACAGGCAGCTACATTTTTTAAACGTTAGTGTAGTGCGACCTCTGCACAGTGGTCAGCTAAAGCTACCTGTAAAAGGTTGGTGGTGTTTTCCTGATCCTATCACTACCGCAGGCAGCTACATTATTTAAACGTTAGTGTAGTGTGTCCTCTGCACAGTGTTCAGCTAAAGCTACCTGTAGAAGATTGGTGGTGTTCTCATACTAATAATACTACAGGCAGGCAGTTGATTTTGCTAGCTGCAGTATCAGTATATATATATATATATATATATATATATATATATATATATATATATATATATATATATATATCCCAGCTTAGTGCAGCTACATCTCACTGCAGGCCATTAGTATGTCTGGAATGCCCTCCAGGGGCCAGCCTAAGGGCAGCACACTGACTGCATCACACCTCAGAGCTCCGCATGTGCAGGGCGCTGCTGTCTCTGCGCGTTATTCCAAAAGTTCTTTGGTGTGGGCCTTTTTTGAGACGAGTGCATGAGATGGCACCGCTGCTATTTGCAACATATGTCTCAAGCGTATCTCGCGTGGCCAAAACATCTCCCGCTTGGGCACCATATGCTTGACCAGACATATGTTGACCTGCCATGCAGTTCATTGGCAAGCGTACCTAAAAGACCCACACCAAAAAACAAAGAGGACCTCTCCTTACTCCTCATCGACTGGGATCTCCAACCCCACTATACCTTCAGTCCTCTCTGAGACCTGAACTGAGAGGAATGAAGGTGTAGAATTAGGTGTGTCACAGCTAAGTACTTGCGGGCAATCTGCTATCGGTACACCGATGTCAGATTGTACCAGGCAAATTTCCCTGCCCCAGCTGCTGCACCGCAAAAAGAAGTTCGCTCCCAGCCATCTACATGCCCAGTGGTTGAATGCTAGCTTGGCAAAATTGCTAGCACTTCAACTGCTACCTTTTCAGTTGGTAGACTCTGCCCCCTTCCATGAGTTTGTGGAATGTACGGTTCCTCAGTGGCAGGTTCCCAAACGCCACTTTTTCTCACGGAAGGCAATTACGGCTCTCTACCAGCATGTCTTGGCCTCGCTGGACAGGGCGGTCAGCGGTAAGGTGCATATTACCGCTGACTCATGGTCTAGCAGGCATGGACAGGGATGTTACCTAAGTTTCACAGCGCATTGGGTGACTCTTCTGGCAGCTGGGAAGGATGCAGGACAAGGTGCAGTAGTGTTGGAGGTTGTTCCGCCACCACGCCTCCAAAATGCCACTACTAGTGATTCTGACACACCTCTCTCCTCCACCCCTCCTCTTCTTCTTCCTCCATGGCCTCTTCCTGTGCTTTGTTCTCGAAACCAGCGGTGCTCCGTAGGCGTTCAAGGGTCTACGCAAGTACACAGGCCAAAAGATGCCATGCGGTGCTTGAGCTGGTGTGCTTGGGGGACAGGAGCCACACTGGGGCAGAGGTTCTGTCAGCTCTGCAGGGGCAGGTTCAGAGGTGGTTGACGCCACGCCAACTTAAGGCAGGAATGGTGGTTTGCGACAATGGCACCAACCTCCTCTCCGCTCTCCGACAGGGACAAATGACCCATGTGCCCTGTTTGGCTCACATCCTTAACTTGGTGGTGCAGCAGTTCTTGGGCTTACAGGATGTCCTGAGGCAGGCCAGGAAAGTCTGTGTACATTTCCGCCGGTCATATAATACCAGTGCTCAGCTGGCAGACCTCCAAAAGGAGTTTAACCTGCCCAAGAACCGCCTAATCTGTGACATGCCCACCAGGTGGAACTCAACTTTGGCCATGCTGCAACGACTGCACACGCAGCAGAGGGCCATCAATGAGTACCTGTGCGACTATGGCACCAGGACAGGGTCAGGGGAGCTTGTTGTTTTTCCCCACGCCAGTGGGCCATGATCAGGGATGCATGCACTGTCCTGTCATTATTTGAGGAGGCCACGAGGATGGTGAGCAGTGATAGTGCATGCATCAGTGACACTATCCCCCTTGTCCACCTGTTGGAGCACATGCTGCGTGGAATAATGAACAGGGCACTTGAGGCAGAACAGAGGCAGGAAGAGGAGGACTTCCTTAGCTCTCAAGGCCCCCTTTATCCAGACAGTGTTCCTGCGTGCCCGCTGATCACACAGGAAGAGGACGAGGAGGAGGAGGAGGATTGTGTCAGTATGGAGGTTGAGCTTGGCACTCAGCATCAGCAGCAGTCTTTAAGGGATCATTTACAGTCCCAAGAAACACATGAACTTGTACATGGCTGGGAGGAGGTGGCTGCGGATCATGTTGTCCTTAGTGACGCAGAGGACTCTGGACTGAATGCCTCAGCAAACCTACGCTGCATGGCCTCCCTAATCCTGCAAAGCCTGCGGAAGGATCCTCGTATTCGTGGTATCAAGGAGAAGGAACAATACTGGCTGGCAACCCTCCTTAATCCATGTTACAAGGGTAAGGTTGCGGACCTTATCTTTCCATCACAGAGGGAGTAGAGGATGAAACATACTCGGGAGGCCTTGCAGAAAGGTCTGTGCAACACGTTCCCAGGGACTGGGAGGTTACAAACTCCTGTTTCTGGACAACATGTTGCTGAGGCTTCGGTCAGTCAAAGAAGGAGCGGTGGAGAAGGTGGCCATCTAACCGATGCGTTCAGACAATTTTTTACAAACAAGATATTTGGGGGGCACACCCTAAAAGATGCATTAAAGATGGTGCAGCCATAAGACCATACAGTAGAATGGTCTATCCAGTCTATGGATAGTGTAGGACCCATTGATTATGGGGTGCTTTGTCGCAGTAAGTGGGCTTAGCACCATATAGCAATATGGTGTGACCAAATCCCCATTTTTTTTTATAATGTTTTTTGAAAATGTTTAGGTGTTTTTAAACTAGCCTTGCTGGAGGTAAACGTCTTTTTTGCATGTGTGTGCTGTAATATTTTCTTCTACTGTATGGTCTTATGGCTGCACCATCTTTAATGCATCTTTTAGGGTGTGCCCCCCAAATATCTTGTTTGTATATTGTATGGATTCTGACCAAATCCCTTTGGGTGAAGAGCACCCCACTCCCTCATCAAGTACCTCTCATTAGTGTCCACCTGTGTCATGGATGGAGACCTCAAGATTCTCCCATTTAGAAGAGTGTATTGCTCTCATGGTTCAGAGATGCAGGATCTCCCAGTCTATGGATAGTGTAGGACCCACTAATCATGGGGTACTTTGTCGCAGTAAGTGCGCTTAGCACCATATAGCAATATGGTGTGACCAAATCCCCATATTTTTTTGATAATGTTTTTTGAAAATGTTTAGGT
This sequence comes from Lithobates clamitans, assembly GCA_037952925.1. Taxonomy (NCBI): domain Eukaryota; kingdom Metazoa; phylum Chordata; class Amphibia; order Anura; family Ranidae; genus Lithobates; species Lithobates clamitans. Next base: position 2,398,412 of record JBBGZY010000224.1, read on the forward strand.
GTTTTTAAACTAGCCTTGCTGGAGGTAAATGTCTTTTTTGCATGTGTGCGCGGTAATATTTTCTTCAGACAATTTTTTAGTCCGCAGCCCCAAGATATGATCGGTTCCAGCAACCATCACCAGCGTCTGTTTTACATGGTGCAGGAATACCTAGGGGCAAGATCTGACTTGGACACCTTTCCCACGGAAAATCCTCTGGGTTACTGGGTCTTGAGGATGGATCACTGGCCAGAGCTTGCACAGTATGCAATTGAGCTAATGGCCTGTCCTACATCCAGCATTCTTTCGGAACGCACATTCAGTGCTGCTGGAGGCTTTGCAACCGATCACAGGGTGCGTCTGTCCACCGACTCAGTCGATCGACTGACCTTCATAAAAATTAATCAGTCTTGGATCACCACCAGCTACCAAGCACCTGATGCTGATGTAACCGAATAATTTTTTTTGAAATGCCAGATCCCTTCAAAGACTGCCTATGCTGATGCTGAGTGACTATCCTGTTATCCTCTTCCTCCTCAATGATCATTCTGATAGCTTTTAAGAAGATTTTTGGTTCTGGGCGCCGCCACCAGTGCCTAAGGCCCAATTTTTCAGCCCCTGTTTAACAGGGGAGTGTAATTACAATTATTGATGCAATTCTTTGCAGCAGGGCTAGTTCCTGCGCTCCAACTAGAGTATCTGTGAGGGGTTGCAGTGTTGTGGCACCAGCACCAGTGCCTAAGGCCCAATTTTTCAGCCCCTGTTTAACAGGGGCGTGTAATTACAATTTTTGATGCAATTCTTTGCAGCAGGTCTAGTTGCTGCGCTCCAACTAGAGTATCTGTGAGGGGTTGCAGTGTTGTGGCACCAGCACCAGTGCCAAAGGCCCAATTTTTCAGCCCCTGTTCAACAGGGACATGTAATTAGAATTCTTGATCTAATATTTCACAGCAGGGCCCGTTTCTGCGCCCACCAAGAGTAACTGTGAGGACTTACAGTGTTGTGGCACCAGCACCACCACCACCACCACCAAAGGCCCAATTTTTATGCCCCTGTTCAACAGGGGCATGTAATTACAATTCTTGATCTAATATTTCACAGCAGGGCTCTGTGAGGGCTTACAGTGTTGTGGCCACAACAATACCTAAGGCCCAAATTTCTGCCTAATATATAGGGCAGGCCCCTACTTTCAAACCTCCAACTTACAAACGACTCCTACTTGAAAACGGAAGGAGACAACAGGAAGTGAGATGAAATCTACCCCTAGAAAGGGAAATTCTCTCCTGTGAGTGTTAGTATGGGAAAAACTTTTTTCCTTTACACTGATGTTTTATCACCAATCCTTGTTTCACTAAAAACCCCAAATTTTCAAAAAACATTTGTCATTGGGACACAAAGTGAAATCTTCTGAAGAGGAGCACAGACAACAAAACAAATGTCACAGGGGTGATAACCCTTCCCTATGTTTTCCAAAAAGCTTAAAATAGATTTTTTGGCTGGAGCTAAACACGTTAAAAATGTGCCAGTTCAAAATTACAAACTAAATTACTTAACAACAAACCTACAGTCCCTGTCTTGTTTGCACCGCCTGTATACTGCTGTTCAGAGTATATAGGGCCTGGGGGCCCCACACCTTTCCTTTTTTAATTTGGGTGCGGGGTTCCCCTTAATATCCATACAAGACCCAAAGGGCCTGGTAATGGACTGGGGGGTACCCATGCCGTTTATGTCACTGATTTTCATCCATATTGCCAGGTCCCGACATTACATTAAAGCTGCATGACTTTTATTCCTTTAAAAATGTCATTTTGTGCAGGCACTGTTCTAAGCACGGGAAACACACGTCACTTTACAGGCATACTATAGACACCTCCAGGTACGATATTTAAAGGAATATTTCACTTTTTTTTTCTTTTTTAATTTAAGCATCATTAAAATCACTGCTCCCGAAAAAACATGTTTTTAAAATGCTTTTTTGCATTGATACATGTTCCCTGGGGCAGGACTCGGGTCCCCAAACCCTTTTTAGGACAATACCATGCAAATTAGCCTTTAAAATAAGCACTTTTGATTTCGAACATTCGAGTCCCATAGACGTCAATGGGGTTCTAACGTTCATGCAAATTTTCAGTCCGTTCGCAGGTTCTGGTGCGAACCGAACCGGGGGGGTGTTCGGCTCATCCCTACTATTTGGCAACAGGAGTGCAGCATGTAAAGATTGTTGAGCAACTGGTCATTGTGATTGATGTGCATTTATATCATTGAAAGGCTAAGGGGGTCATTTACTATAGCGCTGCATGCTAATTAAAGCTAAAACGTTATTCACTATAGTGCTGGTGCAAAAAATACTCTCAAAAATGAATTTACTATAGCTCCCTGAAAACAAATTGCACCCAAACCATGACTCTTGTTAGGACCACGACTATTGCACATGGAAATAATGTTTAGAGGATGATATAATTGCCTAAATGGTATACTGAAATATGCGGTATATTGTTTAAATATATTGTGCTTTTAAAATCTGTGAAAATTGATTTCTACACTGAAATAGCTTTAAAAGTCTGAGAAGAGATGAATTCCCCGTCTCTTTACAACTAGGTGCCACCACAACTGAGTTTGCTCAGACCTGCAAACTACTCTCATTTTAACTCCCATGGCTTTTTTACCAAGAGTTATAGTAAATACCAAAATGAGCGCTGGGTTAAAAAGCATTTTTTTGGGAGTGAAAATGAGAGTTATGTAGCCCAATGCAAGTTTCAGCCATTGATTCTAATGGTACAATTGTAACTTCCCCAAATAAATATTTTTATGTTGAGATGAAATGTATCTTTCTCTCCAAGAAATTGTCTTTGCAACAATGTTGCTTTTGTTTCCTCTATTATGTTTTTAAGAATGTTAGAATGTGGAATGTTTTGATGTTTTGGTAAAATATATTTTTCTCTGTCAATTTCACTTATTGCTGTCTATCTCACAAAAATCTTTACCCAAACTCACACAGGTGTCTTTACAAACCACAAACAATACCATTGCTGATACAAATTTAAAATGAGTCTCAATTTTGTGTGTTTTTATTATTTCCAAATAATCATAATTTGAGCCCAGAAAATGTGATATGTGTACCAACATCATAAATAAAAATGGCATTCTCAAAATTCAGAGGGTATCTTCACTATTCTACACTTTCACACACCAAGAACCACCAAATACCACAGAATAAATCAGGAAGAATAACTCATGGCTAATGTAATTTCACCACATATATGTCCAAAGTAATGCAGTATTTATGTTTAGGGCGGTTCCACATGTGGCAGCTCAGTGGCTTAGAGGTTATCATTTCTGTCTACTAGCACTGAGTTTCTGGGTTTGCATCCCAAACATGCCACTTTATGTAGAGAATTTGTCTGTTCTTCCTATGTTAAACATAACTCCTGACTCAGGGACATGTCTAAATGTAGTATTTATGTGTAGAAGGCCAGATAAGACACAGTGAGGCAGGGGCGGACTGACAACTCATGTGGCCCCCGGGCAATAGGAGATTATGGGGCCCCGGGCAATAGGAGATTATGGGGCCCCGGGGCAATAGGAGAAGATTATGGGGCCCCCGGGCAATAGGAGATTATGGGGCCCCCAGGCAATAGATTATGGGCCACACAGTATACGCACACACACACACACACACAGTATACACACACAGACAGACAATATACACACACAGTATACACACACAGAATACACATACACACACTGAAAAGGTACTGGAGAGGCGGGGCAGCTATAATCTTGGGATTTAAAAAAAAACAGATTTTTACATACTATCCCTGATTTTATTGAGGCTGACAACCTTTATGGGGCCCCTTAGTGGCATGGGGCCCTCGGGCAGTGCCCGAGTGCCCGAATGGTCAGTCCGCCCCTGCAGTGAGGGTAATACTGCTGCATATGCTCAGTTTGGTCTCTATTGTTGGAGTGAACATTTCCTTGTTTATCAGAGCTAGCCAGGTCACATGATATTGACATCACACATGTGGGTGTGTATACAGATCCTAAATGACCGTCCAGTCCCTCCCTCCTCCTCCATGCCTAGTAACTAAAAAAAAAACACAGTGGGTGGGATGTCACATCTTGACTGATGGATTATCCGCCTCCCATAACAGCATGAAGACACAGGCTATAGTGGAAATCTCCTCCTACCTGAACAGTCAGCACGCAGGCAGACCCAGCAGTCTATCATGTGACCGTGGTATACAGATCAGCCAAAAAGATACAGTATTTTAATGTAAAAAGAAAATGTATAACCTGCGGACACTATGTGTGTGTGTGTGTGTGTGGGGGGGGGGGGCAAATGAACTATTTTCATATTACTGGGTTTAGTTTTAAGGCCTCATGCACACTGGGTGTTTGCCCAGCCCTCCTGAATGCCTTACTCATGGCAAGAGAAAAGCAGCATCATAAACGTGCCTATAGCTACATTTTTGTAAACGCATTTTGGTGTGTTAAGCACTTGGGTGTTAATTCATTTCATTGGCCAGAATGTTATTATACAGTGCCTTGCAAAAGTATTCACCCCCTTGGCATTTTTTTGTGTTTTGTTGCTGGAATTAACATTGGATTGTTTGAGGATTTGCATAATTTAATTTACAGAACATGCCCACAACTTTGAAGATTTTTTTTATTGTGAAGCAAACAACAAATAGGACAAAATAACAGAAAAAGTCAATGTGCATAACTATTCACCCCCCTAAAGTCAATACTTTGTAGAGCCACCTTTTGCAGCTATCACAGCTCCAAGTCGCTTTCTATGAGCTTGCCACATCTTACCACTGATATTTTTGTCCATTCCTCCTTGCAAAACTGCCTCGGCTCCTTCAAGTTGAATGGTTTGCGCTTGTGAACAGCAATCTTTAAGTCTGACCACAGATTTTCTATTGGATTGAGGTTTGGGCTTTGACTAGGCCATTCCAACACAGTTTCCCCTTAAACCACTCAAGTGTTGCTTTAGCAGGGTGTTTGGGGTCATTGTCCTGCTGGAAGGTGAACCTCCGTCCTAGCCTCAAATCACACACAGAGTGGTACAGGTTTTGCTCAAGAATATCCCTGTATTTAGCACCATCCATCTTCTCCTCAACCCTGACCAGTTTCCTGGGCAGGACTTAGGGTGGTGGGGGCCCCTGGGCTTGAGTCATTTTCAGGCCCTACCTTCTATACATTACTTTAAATGGAACAAAATGTTGACTGGTACTCCACACAGTGCCAGACTGCAGCAACAACTGCCTATCAGCCCAGGAAAGACAGATACTACACTTAGGCAGGCTCCTCCGCTCCTGGCAGCTCCTGTCACGGTCACATCAGCTCTGAGTCTGAAACTCCGAGTCTGACGTGACTGACTCAATGACGTCACTCGTTACTAGACGCCAGGCGGCCCAGGCGCTAGCAACGAGTGCAGGGTTGCCAAGCCAACGGCGCAGCTACACCCACCTCCAGGCTCCTCCTGGTCCGTCCTGCATAATTACACATTAGAGTCTCTCTCTCTGCGCCGCTGATAGGCTGATGAGACAGAGAGAGAGACTCGAGCAGAGCAGCGCTGCAGCCAAGTGAGGACCAGTGTGAGTCACCGCTGTTTCATCCGATCTAGCTGAAGATATTATATGAAGATATTCAAAACATAAATGGGTGGGGCCCATGGGCTTGAGCCCAGTCAAGCCCAATGGTAAGTCCAGCCCTGCCAGTTTCCCAGTCCCGACTGCTGAAAAACATCCCCATACCATGATGCTGCCACCAACCATGTTTCACTGTGGGGAAGATGTTCTTTGGGTGATGTGATGTGTTGGGTTTGCGCCAGACATAGCGTTTTCTATGATGGCCAAAAAGTTCAACTTTAGTCTCATTAGACCAGAGCACCTTCCTTCATACATTTTGGGAGTCTCCCACATGCCTTTTCGCAAACTCAAAACATGCCATTTTGTTTTTTACTGAAAGTAATGGCTTTTTTCTGGCCACTCTGCCATAAAGCCCAACTCTATAGAATGTACGACTTATTATCATCCTATGTACAAATACTCCAGTCTCTACTGTGGAACTCTGCAGCTCCTCCAGGGTTACCTTAGGTCTCTGTGCTGCCTCTCCGATTAATGCCCTCCTTGCCTGGTCCGGGAGTTTTGGTGTGCGGCTGTCTCTTGGCAGGTTTGCTGTTGTGCCATGCTCTTTTCATTTGGTTATGATAGATTTGATGGTGCTCCTAGGGATCATTAAAGATTTGGATATTTTTTTATAACCTATCCCTGACTTGTACTTCTCAACAACATTGTCTCTTACTTGTTTGGAGAGTTCCTTGTTCTTCATGGCAGTGTTTGGTTAGTGGTGCCTTTTGCTTAGGTGTTGAAGCCTCTGGGGCCTTTCAAAAAGGTGTGTATATGTAATGACAGATCATGTGACGCTTAGATTGCACACAGGTGGACATCATTTCACTAATTATGTGACTTCTGAAGGTAATTGGTTGCACCAGAGCTTTTTATGGCCTTCATAACAAAGGGGTGAATACATACGCACATGTCAATTATCATTTTTTTATTTCTGAAAAATAGTTTTATGTATATATTTTTCTATTTTTACTTCACCAACTTAGACTATTGTGTTTTGATCCATCACATATAATTCAGATTAAAAAAACATTGAACTAAAGTCTGTAATGTAACAAAATAGGTAAAAAGCCAAGGGGGTGAATACTTTTGCAAGGCACTGTATTATTCAGGAACAGCAGTGTTGTGGCAGAAATAACTCTTGACGCATTTAAAAACATTTTCACACATTTACACGTGTTTAAGCGTTGTATTTCAGAGAGGTCTGAAAAATGTAACAACTTTTGTGAAATGGATCAGGGCTAGCAGGGCCCCCCACTGAATGAAATTCTCACTGCGTATGGCCAGCTGAAGATTTTTTATGATTTGTGTTTTTAGCGCCAAAGTAAGAAAAAAATTATTTGCATCAGAATATGACACTAGCAGCACTATTATGCCTCATGCACACAGGATGCATTTGCAGCTGTTCCTAGGCGAGTCAGACATTTTTTTTTTCCTGCCTCTAAATTCCCCTGCATGTTAGCCTATGTGTCCATGCACGCATAGGGGTTGATTTACTAAAGACAAATAGACTGTGCACTTTGCAATGTGCACTTGCACTCTGCAAGAGCAGTTGCTCCCATGCTTAGTAAATGAGCAGAAGCTCTGATGACTTCTATCATCCAATCATGTGCAAGCAAAAGTGCTGTTTTTTTTTATTTGCCTTTGACGCGATTGGGTATTCCTTGCAGAGTGAAGCTTTACCGCAAGGATATGCAATTAGCAGACCTCCAGTTGTTGCAAAACTACAAGTCCCATCATGCCTCTGCCTCTGGGTGTCATTCTTGTGGCTGTCAGAGTCTTGCTATGCCTCATGGGACTTGTAGTTCTGCAACAACTGGAGGTCCGCTAATTGCATATCCCTGCTTTACCTCAATTACTAAGTCCTGGAGCAACTGCACTTGCGCAATCTATTTGCCGTTAGTAAATCAACCCTATAGACTTTTAGTTTAAAGGGAGGAACTTCTAGGGCTCTTTCACACCAAATGCAGTTGGCTGCAGTTGGATGCATCTTGAACTGCAGTCCAATTGCATAGACAGCCCAAAATCAAGGTAATCCTATAGGCATAGTTCATATCATTGCAGTGCAATTCAGAGCAGTTAAAAAAAAGTAGAGCATGCTCCATTTTTCTGCACCACAAATACAGGTAATACGCTATACACGCGCTTCAAATGCACTGCACCGCACCCCTAGCCAAAAAAGCTAAGCTTAAAAACGTATACTTACATAGTAGGTTGAAAAAAAGAAACAAGTCCATCAAGTCCAACCTCTTGGTGTGATTTTATGTCAGTATTACATTGTAAATTCCTGTATGTTGTGGTCGATCAAGTGCTTATCTAATTGTTTTTTGAAATTATCGATGCTCCCTGCTGAAACCACCGCCTGTGGAAGAGAATTCCACATCCTAATCGCTCTTACAGTAAAGAACCCTCTAAGCAGTTTAAGGTTTCTTCTAGTTTTAGTGAATGGCCACGTGTCTTATTAAATTCCCTTTTGCCAAAAAGTTTTATCCCTATTGTGGGGTCACCAGTACGGTATTTGTACAATGAAATCATATCCCTTCTCAAGCATCTCCTCTTCAGAGAGAGCAAGTTCAGTGCTCGTAACCTTTCCTCATAACTAAGGTCCTCCAGTCCTTTTATTAGTTTTGTTGCCCTTCTCTGGACTCTCTCCAGTTCCAGCACATCCTTCCTGAGGACTGGTGCCCAGAACTGGACAGCATACTCCAGGTGCGGCCGGACCAGAGTCTTGTAGAGTGGGAGAATTATTGTTTTATCTCTGGAGTTAATCTTTTTATTGCATGCCAATATACTGTTTGTTTTGCTTGCAGCAGCTTGGCATTGCATGTAATTGCTGAGCCTATCATCTACTAGGACCAGAAATATATATATACGCTGCGCTTTCAAATATACTCTTCACATTATGTATATGTGATAACCAAAGTGCAAATATGTGTGTGAATCACACAGTGATACATCCAGTAACTAGTGACTGTAAAAAATGACAATAGTGCAACAAATAGTTATGAATACTTAAAAATGAACATATAAATGAAAATAAATAATCACACTAGTACGAAGTGCTATAACGTGCATCCATATGGTGATAGATTGTATCAAAAATACTGTTCATAAAAAACAGCATTTTAGCTTGCACATGATTGGATGATAAAATCAGCAGAGCTTCCCCTAATTTCAGATCTTCCCTTCAGATCTACAGCGACTGCACTTCCAAGTGCACTTGTAGTGCAAAGTGGGTTTGCCTTTAGTAAATCAACCCCATAGTGTTCAAAAAATCATATAGTGTTCATAAAGTCATATAGGGGGTTATTTACGAAAGGCAAATCCACTTTGCACTACAAGTGCACTTGGAAGTGCAGTCACTGTAAATCTGAAGGGAAGATCTGAAATTAGGGGAATCTCTGCTGATTCTATCATCCAATCATGTGCAAGCAAAATGCTGTTTTTTTATTGCATGTCCCCCTCGGATTCACAGTGACTGCACTTCCAAGTGCACTTGTAGTGCAAAGTGGATTTACCCTTAGTAAATAAACCCCATAGTGTTCATAAAATCATATAGTGGACACAATCCACTAAAACATATAGATGAATAAAAAGTGCTTCTATGTGTATATGTGACATCCAATTATTTCAATTCAAAAGTGCTTCTAAAGTCCATGCGATTTGGAAACTGCTGTGTAGATAATCCAAAGCAAGCCACAGTGATCACACTCAGGTGCTTCCCCCCTAGGTATTAAACGCTCACCTTTGAGCGTGTGACTTTGCACTTAAGCTTAGTCAATACACGCCTGTGAACCACCTCTGGTGCTCTGAAGTTTTAACCAGACTCCTGGACCTGTCAGTGCTGTACCTCGGTTGAGTAAAAAAGGATTGGATGATGTAATAACGTTTTAACAGTTAATTATTCAGTTTATTAATACCCCTATTGGGTACTCACATAGTATAGACGTGTCAGTGTGCCACTCTATATCAGCCAAAGGGGAGGGGGCAGGACGGACATTCAACAGGTGACCTGTCAGGAAAGAACCCCATACCATCCCAATACCGATCTGGTATCTTTACATGCTGCTTGCCTGATGTAGAGTGGTGCACTGACGTGGCTATACTATGTGAGTACCCCATAGGGGGGTTTTATGTGATTTAAAAAATTGTTAAAACGTTATTACACCATCCAATCCTTTTTTACTCAACCGAGGTATAGTGCTGACGGGTCCAGGAGTCTGGTTAAAACTGCAGAGCCCCAGAGGTGGTTCACAGGCGTGTATTGACTAAGCTTAAGTGCAAAGTCACACGCTCAAAGGTGAGCATTTAATACCTATGGGAGGAGCACCTGAGTGTGATCACTGTGGCTTGCTTTGGATTATCTACACAACAGTTTCCAAATCACATGGATCACTGCGGCTTGTTTTGTTTCAATGTTTTTATTGAAAATTTTGCAATACAAGTATATCATGAACAAAATATACCACTTAATACTCCTCGATGACCAAGGCAGTCAAAAGAGGGCGATACATAGCAGAAACAACATAGCACTTACACAGAAGATGTATCAAGGTAGAGCAAAGTTCCTGGCTAGTTTACTGTCTTAGAAAAGAATTGTTAATTTCCGTTAGAAGAACGGGCAACCTGAGAAGAAATTTAAACTAGGGACTCCCCCCAGGAAGGCCCCGAGATCATCACTCCACCCCCATGGGAGCACACTGTGGAGTGCGAGAGCTTCAGGGTTCCCACCAAAGGGGGCGTCTCCCCACCTCCTGTCAGAACCTCCGGGAAAGTGCTCGCACTGGAAAGAAACCCAGGCGTAGCAGCTCCCCCGGACGGAGCTGACAGACACATCGTCCAGGATAGTAACCTAAGAGTAACTGGCTGCCATTTAGGCTGATACATTATGTGAGAAGTTTAGGATAACCTAAAAGAGCAAACGAGGAGGTTTTGGCCTAGAAAGACCGTTATTAGCCAGTAGCTGGTATAAGAGAGATGAGGGTGGAGCAGGAAAAGAAAGAGTAGAGATGAAAGAAGAAGAGGAGAAAGGGAGCCAAAGGTAAAGAGAGGGAGGGAGGGGGGGTGGGGTCAATGGAGAGAGGTGGTAATCTTGCCGGACTCTCCCCTACGTTAGCAGGTGACCTGGGTAAAGTGAAATACCGACATACCGAGCCCAAGGTTCCCAAATCCCTTCAAAACGTGGGACCGTGTCACGCAGTTTAGCGACTATTTGTTCCTGTGACATTATCCAAGAGATCTTCCGTTTGGTGGCCGATATGGACACCGAAGGAGTTTTCCAGGCTTTCGCTAGAGTAACTTTGGCTCCCAAGCACATAAAGAATATAAGTTGTTGTGTGTTTTTAGAAGTGTTGGGTATTTTGCAATTCAATAGAATGTATGTGGGGTCCTGTGGAACCACTGCCCCAGATACTTTCCTTATGATATGGAGGAATTTGTTCCAGAAGCTCCGTATGCGGGGGCAGGTCCACCAGATGTGATGCATCGTGCCAATATGACCGCAACCTCTGTAGCATAGGGGGGAGGAGTCCGGGAATATCCTGGCAAGCCTGGCCGGGATGTAGTACCATTTAGTAAAGAGTTTAATGTTAGCTTCAATTAAGGCTATATTTAAGATACCTTTTGATGATCTGCTGAAGGCTTGGAACCACTTCGCAGGGTCCCACTGGATGTCCAGGTCTGATTCCCAGGATCGAGCGTAGGCCGGGGTGTCCATCCTATCTGCCAGGGACGCATAGATAATGGATATCCCACCCCTTTGGGGGGCAGACGAAGAGCACCATAGCTCATACATCGTGGCCTTAGGAGTGTTCGTCTTATCAGTACAAAGTGAGTGGAGAAAGTGGCGTATTTGTGAGAGTCGAAACTTTTCCGAGGTAGGCATTTCCAGAGAGCTCAAACAATGGCCTAATGAAATAGGGCCATTGGGGGTAAGGAAGTGTCCTATTCGGAAAAGGCCCTTGTTCAGCCACCAATGAAATGCATGAATGTTCATCCCAGGGGGAAAGTCAGGATTGTGAAATAGGTGTGTGAGAGGCCTTAAGGGGGAAATCAAGTTGGCGTGGGTATGCAATTGGTCGCAGAGGGCTAGGGAGTGGGATAAAGTGGGGGCTAAGATGGCCGGTCTGTGTTTGGGAGGTCTCCATGTTAAGAAGTCGAGAGTGAAATGTGGTACCGCTTGTCTCTCAATGGAGATCCAATCTGGTCTGCAGGATTTAGTGTAAATGGCTGAGAATTGTGCTAACTGTGCTGCCTGGTAATATAGCCACAAGTTTGGTAGTCCCAGGCCCCCTTGAGACCGAAGTCTGAATAATATTTCTTTAGCAAAGCGATGGCCCCTGTCCCCCCAGACAAACCTAATCACTCCGGACTGAAATTTGGTCAAGACTGATTTTTTAATCGGTATTGGAAGTGATCTGAACAGGTATAGTAGGCGTGGCAGGAGAGTCATTTTGACTGCGTTGAGTCTACCTAACCATGACAGGCCCTCCCCCAACCATTTCCGTAGGTCCTGCTCCAGGGAGCGGAGCATGGGGGGGTAGTTAGCGGCATATAGGTCTCCAATGTTTTTCGTCAGCTTGATACCCAAATAGGGGATTGAGTGGCTAGCCCATGTGAAGGGAAAGTGTGGTCGGAGTTGGTCTATGAGAGGTACTGGTACCGAAACATTTAGGGCCACCGATTTGGTCACATTCACCTGAAGACCAGAGATGAGACCGAAGTCTCTCAAAAGTCTGAGGACATTAGGTGTGGATGTGAGAGGAGCAGTGAGGAACAAGAGCATGTCGTCAGCAAATAGGGCGCATTTGTGAACGTCAGGACCACACTTCACTCCCTGGATATTCTCGTTCGATCTGATGGCTATCGCCAGTGTCTCGATTGCAATAGCGAAAATCAAGGGTGAAAGGGGACAGCCCTGTCTAGTTCCCCTACGAATATTGAAGGGTTCCGAGTAATGGCCCATTAGTCGCACCTGTGCTGAGGGTGAAGAATATAACGTGTTAATAATCGTGCGGAAACCGTCGCCAAACCCCCAGCGTTCCAGAATGTCAAAAATGTAGGGCCACGACACGGAGTCGAAGGCCTTCTGCAGGTCCAGCGACAGCAAGAAGCCTTCTTGTGCAGGGCCTCCGTCCCACCGGGACTGCAGAAGGGAAATCAAGTCAATAGCTCTGCGAGCCTGGTCCGGTCCCTGTCTCCCCGGGATGAAGCCCACTTGGTCCCTATGTATATAATGAGCGATAAAGTTAGACATCCTGTTTGCCAGGATTTTAGTCATTATTTTGAGATCGTTATTGATTAAAGAAATAGGGCGGTAGTTGCCCACCTCGCCTGGGTCCCTACCCTGTTTAGGTATGACCGAGATAAAAGCCGAGTTTAAGTCGCTAGGGATAGGGGCTCCATCCCGGAGGGAGTTGAAGAACCGAGCCATGTAAGGAGCCAGACGAGGACCAAACTTCTTGTAATAACATACCGAAAAACCGTCTGGACCCGGGGCAGAGTTTATTTTCAAGGATTTAATCGTTTCCAAGATTTCGTCGGAGGAGAAGGGGGCGTCTAGCAGGTCGCGGTGTGTTTGCTGTAGTTGGGGTAGGTTAATGTCTTGGAGAAACCGCTCTCTGGCCTTGGAATGAGTGTGGGGTACTGTCTCATAAAGCTGTGAGTAATAATCGTGGAATGATTTCATAATGATGGTGGGGTTTTGCGTTAGATTACCCGACGAGGCACGAATCTTGGGAAATACCAAGGTACGAATCCTCGGGCTAAGCTTAGTAGCTAGCTTAGCGCCAATCCTATCCGATTGGTAATAGAAACGCGCGCCGGACCACCGTAAGTGTCTCTCCGCGGAAGTAGTGAGCGAGAGATTGAGTTTCACTCTAGCAGAGTCAAGTTTGGCCAGGTTATCCGGAGTAGGGTGTTGTTTGTGGGCTTTACTCAGCAAGCGGAAATCCGCAGTGAGGCGCGAGACCTCCTCCCTGCTTTCTTTTTTAAGTTGTGAGGAGAGTTGTAGGAACCTGCCCCTCAACACCGCCTTGTGTGCTGCCCAAAGACATCCCGGGGAGACTGATCCCGTGTCATTCTCACTGAAGTAGTCGGAAAGAGCTTTGTCTAGAAGCGTGCAATGGGTTGGGTTGCTTAGAAAAGTTTCATTAAGGCGCCATTGGAAGGAGCCCTTCACCCCCGACCCACCCCTGAGTGACATAGACATTATCGAGTGGTCGGACAGTGGAGTGTCATAAATTTTAGAGGAGGTTACTCTCGGGATTACGTGTGGTGGGACAAATATGTGGTCAATCCTAGAGAAGGTGTGGTGGGGGACCGAGTAGTGCGTGTAGTCTCTAGTTTGGGGGTTCATTTCCCTCCAGATATCAATCAGGCCAAAAGATCGGACTATTTGCGCCACCCGAAGGCTACGTTTGGGAGGCCGTTTTGATTTGGGCCGCAGGGGGTTTGATTTGTCAGAGGAGTAGTCAAATGGGGTATTGGAGTCTCCCCCCAAAATTACTGTGCCCACGAAATGCGGTTTGAGTACCTGTAGCGTGGTGTCAAAAAAGGTGTCTTGGTGTGTGTTGGGCGTGTAGTATGAGACAAACGTGTAAGCCTCACCATTAATCATACCAGAGACTAGTATGTAGCGTCCCTCTGGATCTTTGATAGTGTTTGCATGTACGAATTGAGTTCTGTTGGAGAAGCAGACTGCCACGCCTCTCGTTTTGTTGTCAGCATTAGCTAGGTGGAAGTTCATGAAGCTTTTGTGAAGGAATTTGGGCTGATAGGAGGTGGGAAAATGAGTTTCCTGAAGCAGAACTACATCAGCCTTCAGAGTGTGAAGCTGTTGCAGTATTTTGCGTCTCTTCACAGGGGAGTTAAGGCCTTGTACGTTGTGGGAGAGGATCTTAAGTGTCCCAATCAGTGTGGTGGAGTCAGTCATGGGGAGGCAAGGTGTGTGGTGCTAAGTGTTTGTGATTCTTACCTGATGTCCCAAATGTCCCTGGCAGATAGGAGACATCCCCAGCAGCAAGACGGGCTCGACCTGTGGTACCGCAGACGGGAGATCCAGTGGGAACCTGTAGCTGAGGAGGAGGGGGGAGGAGAGGGGGAGGGAAGGAGAAAGGAGAGAAGAGCAGAGAAAAGAGGTAGAGAGGAGTGAAAAAGAGAACCATTAGATATCGTGACCAAAAGTTTTTACCCATAACCCAATGGACCAGCGAGGGGCCCTCCCCTGGCTGGACCGGCACCCAGAACAAAGCAAAAATTCTGCGACCCAAGGGTCGAGAGAGTCTGGGTCCGATAGGTGAGTGAACAAGGGTTCAGCTATCGGAGCCAGAGAGAGGCGCACTACGACCACTCCGGTCAACGCCGCCTCTGATTAAAATCGTGTCAGTACATAAACAATGCAATGCAAGCCCTGCTATCACCTGGTAATAGTGATCAAAAAGCTTCGGATATTGTGGGAGGGAAAGAGAAATAGAAAAACAAAAAAAAGAAAACATTATAAAAAAACGGAACAGAACAACCTATTCCCCGGAAAATCTGGACCCATGGGGATCTGAAAGGAAGTCCTGGGGAGAACTCAGAAGAGGAAAGTCACCAAAAAGCTGACATCAAGATTGTCGTCAGCGTCGACCCCGGGGAGGATCAAGAGCAGAGACTGCTGATGCTGTGGGCCCACTCATGGGGGGAAGGACTCTTTCGATCGCTTGGAGAGCTGTTTCTGCCACACCGGCGAGACTGGGCTGGTGGGGGATGTTCTCTTGACTGACGATGCTCCTCGAGAGGCAGAAGACTGTGGGACGTCCTGAGTGATCAGACCCAGATGAAGAAGCAGACGTTCCCCTTCTTGGAACTTTGAAAAATTGTATGGTTTGTTGCGGTAAGAGAAGTTTAATCTCAGCGGGAAGGACCATCTGTAGGTGATCTCTTTGTCCGCCAGAACTTGTAGGAGCGGTTTCAGGGCTCTTCTTTTTTGAACGGTATATGGAGATATATCAGCGAAGATTTGGACCTGATGACCTTGGAACATCAGTTTCTCTGCTGACCTGGAGAGCTTCATCACTTCTTCCTTGACTGCATAGAAATGCGGTTTCGCGATGATGTCTCGTGGCAGACCGTCTGAGCGAGGTGGTTGTAGCGCCCTGTGGGCTCTGTTGAGCACTAAGCGATGAGCTGGAATATTGGGGATTAAACTTTTGATGAAGTCCTGAACTGCCGTGTGGGTGTCTTTAATAGATTCGGGGAGCCCCCTGAGGCGAAAATTGTAACGTCTCGACCTGTTCTCGAGGTCATCAATTTTGGAGGTGGATTCCAGTTGGTCCTGGAGATCCTGGATTCTGGAAGTGTTTTGGTTAAGTCTCAGTATGGCCTGGTGAGATTCATGTTCGATCGCTTCAATCCTGGCACCAATCTGCTGCAGATCTGAATGTATGGAAGTAGTGATCTGTGTGGCTGTGTGGGATAGGCCTCTAGATAACATCTGGGAGAAAGCAGCCATCATGGAGGGGAAATCAGTAGGGGAGGGAGGGAGATCTCTGGCCTGTATGTCCCAGGAGTCCGGACTGTGAGGTAAATCCAGCTGAGGGGTAAGAGCTGCCCCTCCAAATGTCCTCCGTAACAGAGAGTCAGTGGATGCTGGAGAGGGGAACCCCGGGAGAGTACTCACTGTGGCATCCGATGCTTGTGAGGACGGTGGGGCCCCTTCATCCTGGTCTGCAATGGATTCTGACAGGCTGGGCAGGCTGTGTGAGGAGACGGCCGCCATTTTGGGATGGCCGGGCCGCTCCAGGGATCCGTTCAGGGCGTCTAAGAGATTCCGCCTGGAGGAAGAAAGGGACATCCAGGTGTAGCTGGAGGTGTCCCCTAGCTGCTGGGGCAGGAGCCGGGCCGGAACGAGGGCTTGCACCGCCGCTATAGACGGCGTTAGATCAGGGTGGCGCGGAGCTCCCGGGCTAAGCGGCCATCTTGGACGCTGCCGCGCATGCGCCTCACTGCGGCTTGTTTTGGATTATCTACACAGCAGTTTCCAAATCGCATGGACTTTAGAAGCACTTTTTAATTGAAATAATTGTATTACACATATGCACATAGAAGCACTTTTTATTCATCTATATGTTTTAGTGGATTGTGTCCACTATATGATTTTATAAACACTATATGACTTTATGAACACTATATGATTTTATGAACACTATATGATTTTATAAACAGTAATTTTGATACAATCTATCACCATATGGATGCACGTTATAGTACTTCGTACTAGTGTGATTATTTTTTTTTTCATTTATATGTTCTTTTTTAAGTATTCATAACTATTTGTTGCACTGCTGTCACTTTTTACAGTCACTAGTTACTGGATGTATCACGGTGTGTGATTCACACACATATTTGCACTTTGGTTATCACATATATATAATGTGAAGAGTATATTTGAAAGAGCAGCATATATATTTATTTCTGCTTTTATCTGCATGTTTTTATGAGACGTGTTTAACGCTTGCAGCTGTTTCACGGTGCCATTTAGGCAATTTATAATCAGAAGAGGCTCACAGGATCTTTTATATATATATATATATATATATATATATATTTTTTTTTTTTTTTTTATATCTACTAGGACCCCCAGGTCATTTTCCATTCTAGGTTCTCCCCCTAGTAAGTAAATTGCATTCATATTTTTGCCACCCAAATGCATTATTTTACATTTTTCTACATTAAACCTCATTTTCCATGTAGTTGCCCTTAATTTGTTTAAATCTTCTTGCAAGGTTTCCACATCCTGCGGAGAAGTTATTGCCCTGCTTAGCTTAGTATCATCCGTAAATACAGAGATTGCACTGTTTATCCCATTTTCCAGGTCGTTTATAAATCAATTAAATAGGATTGGTCCCAGGACAGAACCCTGGGGGACCCCACTTTCCACCCCGGACCATTCCGAGTACTCCCCATTTAACACTACCCTCTGAACTCGCCCCTGTAGCCAGTTTTCAATCCATGTACTCACCCTATGGTCCATGCCAATGGACCTTACTTTGTACAGTAAACGTTTATGGGGAACTGTATCAAATGCTTTCACAAAATCCAGTCTACGGGCCTTCCTTTATCTATATGGCAGCTCACTTCCTCATAGAAGGTTAATAGATTGGTTTGGCAAGAACGATTATTCATGAATCCATGCTGATTATTGCTAATGATACCATTCTCATTAGTAAAATCTTGTATATAGTCCCTTATCATCCCCTCCAAGAGCTTGCATACACGTGATGTTAGGCTAACTGGTCTGCAATTCCCAGGGATGTATCTTGGCCCTTTTTTAAATATTGGTGCTACATTGGCTTTTCTCCAATCAGTTGGTACCATTCCAGTCAGTAGACTGTTCGTAAAAATTAGGAACAATGGTCTGGCAATTACTTGACTGAGTTCCTTAAGGACCCTCAGGTGCAAGCCATCTGGTCCTGGTGATTTATTAATGTTAAGTTTTTCAAGTCTAATTCTAATTCTGTCCTCTTTTAGCCATGAAGGTGCTTCCTGTGACATGTCATGAGGATAAACATTGCAGTTTTGGTTACTGAAGCCCCCCCGATTCCTTTGTGAAGACTGAGAAGAAGAAGAAATGTAATACCTTCACCATCTCTCCATCCTTAGTAACCAGATTCCCTTCATCATTCTTTATGGGACCAATATGATCTGACCTCCCTTTCTAACTATTTATGTACTTAAAGAATTTCTTGGGATTTTTTTTACTCTCCTCTGCTATGTGCCTTTTCTAGTTCTATCTTAGCTGCCCTGATTGCACCCTTACATTTCGTGTTGCATTCTTTGTAAAGTTGGAATGCTGATGATGAACCCTCAGCCTTGTATTTTTTGAAGACCTTCTCCTTTGCTTTTATATGCATTTTTACATTGGAGTTAAGCCACCCAGGACTTTTATTAGCTCTTTTAAATTTATTTCCCATTGGGATGCACTGGCTAATGCCCTTATTTAATATGCTCTTAAAGCATACCCATTTTTTCTCTGTGTTCTTTGTTCCTAAGATTTTATCCCAATTATTATCTTCTAGCAAGGATCGTAGATTAGGGAAGTTGGCTCTTTTGAAATTCAGTGTCTTTGTATTTTCCTTATGTATCCTATTTGTGTGATTTATACTAAAACAAATTGGCCTGTGATCGCTGTTTCCTAAATTGCCCCGTATTTCCACATCCGTGATCAGGTCTGTATTGTTGGTAATCAGTGGGTCTAGTAACGCTTTGTTTCTAGTTGGTGCATTTACCATCTGACCCAGTAGCGGCCCGTCCATAGGGGGCGCCCGGGGGTCGCCCCCTAGCTTTTGACAAAAAATGTTTTTTAAAAAAGATGGTCACTTTGTGTCCAGGCGCCGGGCACACAGCAGTCTATGGGAAGTTTCCCAGCTTGCAATCAGCTGATTGCAAGCTGGGAAGTTGATTTGCCTGTGTTTAGGGCGTGTGCAGGGCGCAAGCTGTGTGCCCGCACACACTCCCACTCTCCACTGATTTGTCCCTGGCTCCTGTCCTGTCTTTTTTATTGGCCGGGACCGGAGGGTGATTGGGTGGTGCTTTTTCGGCACTGCCGCGTCACTTCCAGTTTCCCGGCTGGCTCACTGGAACTTGTGGAGCAGGAGTATGGAGATGTGATTGCAACTGTCCGGGACCCTATGAAAGTGTGAGGTGGGGAGCGGATCACATGCAGCGGATGGACACACAGCTGGCAGTGTACCAGAGCACCAGGTGAGAGTGGGGATCGGAGAGGATTGCAACAGCTGACCTTCTCTCATTGCTCCCCCTCCCTGCATGTCTCTCTCTCCCGGCATCATGCTTCCCCCTCCTCGGACTCCTCTGCAGAGCGGCAAACTGAGTGACTGTTCCACCCACTGAGTACTGTGTCCTGCCGTGAGCCTGGCCCCCCTCCCCCCCCTCTGATCACTTTTCTCAGCTGCTGCAGACCTTCATGGAGGAGGAGGGTGGGGTTGCTGAGTGTTGTGGTGCGTGGCAGTGACTGGCAACTGTGGGGTTTCTCCACCCTAAACACCCCCCCTTTCTGCATCTCCGCCCTAAACACCCCCCTCCCTGCATCTCCACCTTAAACACCCTCTTCTCTCATTGCCTCTCCACCATAAACACCCCCTCCTTGCCCCTCCACCCTAAACCCCCCTGCATCTCCACCCTAAACACCCCCCCCTCCCTGGATGTCCAACCTAAACACCCCCCTTCCTGCATCTTCACCCTAAACACCCCCTCTCTGCATCTCCACCCTAAACAACCCCCCTCCCTGCATCTTCACCCTAAACACCCCCTCCCTGCATCTCCACCCTAAAAACCCCCTCCCTGCATCTCCACCCTAAACACCCCCCAGTATCTCCACCCTAAACACCCGCCCTCCCTGCATCTCCACCCGAAACACCCCCTCCCTGTATCTCCACCCTAAACACCCCCCCTCCCTGCATCTCCACCCTAAACACCCCCCCCCCTTGATGGGGAGAAGGGTGGTGGTAGGGCGGATTGGTTTTGTTTAACCATGCCCCTTAAGCCCCTTCCACTGATAACAGTCTGGCCACACCCACTTTTTGGCGTGATGTGCCGCATGTTTACATCAGCCTCAAGTTCTAAAGTTGGGAGGTATGTACTCTGCCCTGTAATGCTGGGTGACAGAAACCATGAACCAGACCGAGACAGAAGAACAGTAAAATCACACTTGTTTATTAATAAAAATAAAAAGGTTAATAGAGTAAGCGTAGTCAAAGCATAGCCAGAGTCCAGTAACCGGATCGGGTAGTCAGACAAACCAGAGTTCAGTAACCAGATTGGGTAATCAGTCAGGCCAGAAGTCAGGGATCCAAGTAGAGGAACAGCAAGCAGGATAAGGAGCCAGAAGGGATGTCAGCAAAGCCAGTCTTTAAACAGGAACGCAGGAGATAGTTTCTTGTGATGTGACCAAGGCGAAGGCAGGAATGAAGTGAGCTGGAGATCTTTAAGTTGGCGGAACTGACGAGCAGATCCACAACAGCTGGTTAACTGTGGAGAGAGATTAGAGCTGGCAATTAGCCGACAGCTGAGCAGCCAGCTTAGAGAGGGAAGGGCTGAACCAGCCCTGACACTGGGGCTGTATACTCTGTCCTGTGATGCTGAGCTGTAAACTCTGTCCTGTGATGCTGAGCTGTATACTCTGTCCCTTGATGCTGAGGTTGTATACTCTGTCCCGTGATGCTGGGGTTGTATACTCTGTTCCATGATGCTGGGGCTGTATACTTTGTCCTGTGATGCTGGGGCTGTATACTTTGCCTTGTGATGCTGGGGCTGTATACTCTGTCCTGTAATGCTGAGCTGTATACTCTGTGATGCTGAGCTGTATACTCTGTCCTATAATGCTGAGTTGTAAACTCTGTCCTGTGATGCTGAGCAGTATACTCTGTCCTGAAATGCTGAGCTGTAAACTCTTTCCTGTGATGCTGAGCTGTATACTCTGTCCTGTGATGCTGGGGTTGTATACTCTGTCTCGTGATGCTGGGGTTGTATACCCTGTCCCATGATGCTGGGGCTGTAAACTCTGTCCTGTGATGCTGGGGCTGTATACTCTGTCCCATGATGCTGGGGCTGTATACTTTGTCCCGTGATGTTGAGCTGTATACTTCTGACACTATGGGTGGAAGTTAGTGGAATAGAGAGGACGGAGTAGGTGGATTCTATAGGGGGTGGGACTTATGAGAAGTGGGATGGGTCAAAAGGAGGGGCGGGGTCTGGCGCCCCCATCCTAAAAATTCACCAGCCGCCACTGATCTGACCCATGAAATTGTCCCGCAAGACATTTAGGAACTGGCACGATGAATTAGATGAATGCGTGGTTCCTTCCATCCAGTCTATGTCTGGATAATTAAAATCCCCCATTATAATGACACTTCCCATTCTTGCCGCTAATCCAAATTGTGATAGGAGGTCCACCTCCGCCTACTCCCTCTGGTTAGGGGGCCTACAGTATATTCTCAGTATTATTTTCCCCTTAGTTTCCTGCCTTTGTAGCTCTACCCATAAGCCTTCCACCTCCTCCCTTACTCCCTTAGTGATGTCATCTCTCACATTCACTTGTACATAATTTTTTTATATACAGGCATACCCCTCCCCCTTTATTACCCCCTCTATCCCTGCGATATAGGGAATACCCTTAAATGGTTGCCAGCCAATCATGAGAGCTGTCAAACCAAGTCTCTGTAACTGCTACAAAATCTAAATCCTCCTCATACAACAGTAGTTCTAGTTGTCCCATCTTGTCCACCAGACTCCTGGCATTGGTGAACATGCCACATAGTTTAGACCGGTCACATACTATCTCCTTATTGGGTATAGAAAATGCACTACAAATGCAGTGCTAAATGCAGCACAAAATGCAATCAGGCATGCATCAAGCGCATGTCAAGTGCGCAGCAAGCGCACATCAAGCGTGCTTCAAATACATGTAAACATGCAGTTAAAAACATGCAGAAATTGAAATTGACTGTAAGCTCCATGCTTTGTGTCCTGTGCAGTGTGCTTTTTATTTGCTCTCTACTTACTTGCCTCCCCGTGTCCTCCATATCTCCACAACATCAGAGACTTTTTTATAATCCTATGCTGGAAATTGAAGCCATTGTTGAAGTTGTCTGAAGTTGATTTCTGAAAGTCAGGAGGAGGGGGAGAAGTGAGGAGAGGAGCCGTTCGTCTGCCTGCCTGATTAGTCGGCTCTGCTGACAGTGTGTCAGCATGAGAGTCTGCTTGTGTTAAACAAACAAAGCAGTGTCTGGAGGATCGGATTCAGGGAGTGAAAGTCAGAGACTTGCACAGCTCACAGTACACTACAGACTGAGTATACTACTTTACAAACGTTATCAGTGTATTCTGTCTATACTATCATTATATTATCATTTACTGCTATTATATCATATTGGACTGCATTTTATATGGCACAGTAACAACTCTGTCTACATAACAATCCTGCACTATTTAAGAACTTAGTAGTTCAGAACCATGGTTTTACATTATATAGTTGTATTTAAAGAGGAGTTCCACCCAGGGGGTCCATTAAAAAAAAAAATTAAAAGTCAGCAGCCAAAAAGATCAAGCTGAAACAGCATGAGTTATTGCTGGGTCACCAAGTATTTGCTTGTCGAGTATTCCCCATGGGCTGCGCCTTCTGTAGGCCTATGTCTTGGGCAATGAAGGGTATATCTGCCCCCCATCATTTTTTCAGAATTCCCCGGGTCCATTTGTTATTTGGAGGTGTGGTTATCTTTTCTACAGTCTTTCAGTGGGAATTCTTGTTGGAAAAGAGGCACCAAACTCAAAACTCAAGCTTTACCATAGATACCACGAGCTCCTCCTATGGCTTTGGTGCCTTTTCCCAAAGGGAATGGTCTGCAGAGCCCTGACAGGCCTTATGGTTTCAAATGGATCTGTTACATAATATAATGTTACTGAAACTTTTTCCTATCATTGTGGTCATTGAGCTCCAGGGTAAAGACTGCAAAACAGATGGTTGGTCTTTTGGACAGATAACATGAGTGTGGTTCAGGTGATTACCTGACTGTTGGGAAGCTTACCACCTGGGGATATCTTTACTGCGTTTTCTAGTACTTAGATGTTTAAAGTTGAACATAAAGGGGTTGTAAAGGCAGAAGGTTTTTTATCTTTCTGCATTCTATGCATTAAGATAAAAAACCTGTGTGTAGCGGCCTCCCCAGTACCCCATAATTACTTACCTGAGCCCCATCTCTCTTCATGTCCATGAGTGTCTTAGCCATTTGGGTCTCTCCGCCTTGTTGGCTGTTACACAGCAGCGGTGCCATTGGTTCCCACAGCTGTCAGTTAAAGCCAGTTAGCCAATCAGGGGAGAGAGGGTGGGGCCGGGTCGGGGCTCTGTGGCTGAATGGACAAATGGAGCTGTGACTCAGCTCCAGTGCCCCCATAGCAAGCTCCTTGCTGTGGGGGCACTCGACATGAGGGACGGGCCAGGAGCAACGAAGAGGGACCCGAGAAGAGGAAGATCCAGGCTGCCCTGTGCAAAACCAACTGTACAGAGGAGGTAAGAATAACATGTTTGTTATTTTTTTTATTTATTTAAAACAAGACTTTTCAATCACTTTAAAGGTAAAGCATATCCCAGAAGTATCATATGGCATTGCTGATGCGCTCTCCCAATTGCAGCTCAACCATTGCCGCTCCCTGGCTCTTTTAGCTTAATGCAAGCGCCTTTATTGCCCAGAATTTTTTAGAAACCTTGTATCCTACACCTTTTAGATCCTCTCCCATCTTCTCTCTCTGCAAGCACTTGGGTATGGTTTGCCAGGATTAAGATGAATGGGTGACCTTGTCACAAAGTGAATTTTCCCTTTCCTCACAACAAGGCAGATGCCTGGCCAAGTTTTCATACACCATGTATTTGCTTGATAAAGACATATCGGGTTTGATTGTAAGCTCAGCGTTGTCTGCCTCGTTTTTTCGGTTTACGGTATTTGGTTCAGAGGATGCCACGATCAACAAAACGAATGCTCCCTGTTGAGTTGAGAGCTCTAGCTCTCAAGTAGGGAGATTAAGTAGATTAAGTAGGGGAAGTGTCAGACTTCTGCAGAGTGATCACTGCTTCCTCACAGAGAGTAAGGGTGCCACTCTGCATTTGCTGGCAGAGGTCAGACTTTTCTGATTAGTCCGAAACTACTTTCTAAAGAAAATTAACTGTAGGGTTTTGAACATAAAAGTTTGTTATGATGCACCTGTAATGTATTTAGCTGATTTAAACTGAAAGTACTGGTAATAGCTTCATGTCAGACTCTAATGATAACAACCATTATGGTAGATACGTTATTTACTGTATATGACATACAGTATATTTAGTTGGAGCTAAAATAAAAGTTATATTGACTGTAAATTCTAGTTTAAAAAAAAAGAATTGTATTCAAGTATGTATTCCTAACTCAAAAAAGTACCTATTGCTTTCAGCCTCTTCCAAATCTAAAAAAAAAAAAAAAAATTCTGCTTGAATCTGACTTCCTGTTAGAGGGTGGTTACATTTATTCTCCATGGTCTGAATCTATGTAGGAATGTAGCCACCACTCTTGGTTTTACTTCTTCCTAGAATTTTGTGCTACTGAGAACAAATGTACATCACATTTGGACTCATTTTAAAGCAATTTAGAGTACCGTAGTTTGCATCAGGTGAATAAGTATTTGCTACATGACTGAAAAAAGCAACAATGTCATTACAGTTTTTCACCAAGACATTTCATCATGATCTATAACTAAGACATGTCATTAGTCATTCCCAGGGCATTGTTTGAAAACTTTCTGTATCCTTTACACATTTCCTCCTCTTCTATGCACTCCTCTGCTTCTACAAGGTTGCCCATCACCTTACTTTCTCCCTGATTTGTTTCATTTCATGTCTTTCATTTGCTTTTCATTTCCTCATTCTTCTGTATAGTGCTCTCTCCATCCTCGGCTCACACTCCCCCCTCCTCTATCACCTTGATGACCCACTTAAGAAGGTAAACAGATAAGTACTGAGCAGCCATCATAGGTTAGTGTGAAAACAGACTCAAGGCCAGTATGGCGTGGGAGGAAGGAGCACGTTTTGCAGCCAAATCCCCCGCTCTTAGACCAAAGACCGGGACTCCCCCTCAGTACTGACGCTCACACCAACCTCAACGGTCACCTTACTTGTGAAAAACAAGAATCATAGTGAAACAAGACTGTAGCATGATTTTTTTTTTATAAAGAGCTCAGGCAGCTTAAACATTATGTATATTGTAAAACACTGCCTAGAGAATTTCGCAATAGTAGATAACATCTGAAATTATGTTTTCCCTGAACCAGTTTTTATTCTAGCTAATAGGCTGCACATGTCATTTTTTTAGGCAATTTTAACCATCTTTCAATGGTAAAAAAAAAACTACCCATATATCCCAAATACCCAAAGGCAACTTACCACCACTTTAGATTTTTTTACACAGGGTTCACTGAAACTGTTGTAGGTTGTCAGTCATTTAGATAATTTGCTTTTCCAATGAAGATTCACATACATAATATACATATTTTTACATGTTTCATATAGGGATGGGCCGAATGGACCCCTGTTCGGTTCGCACCAGAACTTTCGAACACTGCGAAAGTTCAGATCCAGATAACGAACCCCATTAAAGTCAACGGGACCCAAACGTTAAGAATCAAAAGTGCCCATTTTGGAGGCTTATATGCAAGTAATCGGGCATACAATGGTTATAGGGGTCTGGGTCCTGCCCTGGGATATCTCTGTTTTGGCCCTGAGGTAATCGTCCACCATGTGATGCAGACAATGCCAATGGGATGTGGAAGCTGACAGCCCTGGGCGGTGAGGACTAAAAAAAATTCCGAAATGCCTCACATAGGCGGACGCCTTCTCCAACGTTCCTCTCTTAACCAACAGAAGATTCAAAACTAAGTTTTCCACGACACTGTAACCTACTGGAGTCAGGAAAAATGTTCAATAACATACTCTTTAACGTGTCCTCAAGAGATTTTATCTTCTGCACTCTCTGTGGGGACAGGATGAGTTCTGAGACCTTCCCCTTATAACGGTGGTCAAGAAGGGTTGCCAACCAGTAATCATCCTTCTCCTTTATGCCACGTATTCTTGGATCCTTTCGCAGGCTTTAAAGCATGAGGTTGCCCATGCGCCTCAAATTTGCAGAGGCTTGAGAAGCAGACTCCTCCTGGTCACTCAGGATGACAGCATCTGGAACTTCCTCCTCCCAGCCAAGTACTACTCCCAAGGGTCCCGGGGTTGGAAAGCCATCACTTACAAATTGACACATGTCTTCATCTTCTTCGAAGCCTATGAAAGTGCCAGAATCCTCCTCCTCATTATCCTCCCCTCTCTCCTTCTGTGTGTTCTGTGACATAGGAATGATGGTGTCTGGATAAAGTGGGACTTGAGAGGAAAGGAAGTCCTCCTCTTCCTCCTGCTGCTCTGCCTCCAGTGCCCTGTCCATAATGCCATGCAGAGTCTGCTCCAGCAGGAACATAACAGGGATTGTGTCACTGATGCATGCACTGTCACTGCTCACCATCCTTGTGGCCTTCTCAAATGGTGACAATACAGTGCATGTATCCTTAATGGTCAGCCATTTGCGTGGGGAAAAAAAGCCGAGGCAGCCTGAGTCTGTCGTACTGGCACAGGTACTCGATGACGGCCCTCTGATGTATGTATAGCCACTGCAGTATTCCCAAAGTTGAGTTCCACCTGGTGGGCTTGTCACAAATCAGGCGGTTTACGGATAGGTGGAATTCCCGCTGAATTTCAATCAACCGAGCACTGGCCGTGTATGACCGCCTGAAATGGCTATAGCCTCTTTTGGCCTGCTTTAGTACATCTTGCAACCCTGGTTACATACTTAGGAAATGCTGCACCACCAAATTGAGGACATGTGCCAGGCATGGCACATGTGTCAACTTTCCCTGTCTAAGGGCGGACACAAGGTTTGAGCCATTATTGGACACCACCATTACTGGCTCCAGCTGGCGAGGTGTGAACCATCTCTGGGCGTGTCCCTGCAGAGCTGCAAGAATCTCTGCTCAGGTGTGGTTCCTGTTCCCTACACACAAGCGGAAGCACTGCATGGCACCTTTTAACCTGACTCTGGGAAAAGCCCTTTGAATGCTTAGGGGTTCCTTGATGATCATAGGACAATTCTGCAAAGGAGGGCATGGAGGTGGCGGAGGAGGGGGAGGGGGTAGAGCTCACAGGTCTGGCATCACCACCACCAGCTGTACGGAGACATGGGGGCACAACAAGCTGCAGCACTGAGCCTTGTCCTGCATCCTTCCGGTTTGCATGCAGCATTACCCAGTGTGCTGTGAATAAAATATATTGTCCCTGCCCATGCTTGCTGGACCACGTGTCAGCAGTAAGGTGGATTTTACATCTGACTGCCTTGCCCAACGATGCCAGAACATTCCCTTCCAAGTAATGGTAGATAGATGGAACGGCCTTATGTGAAAAGTAGTAGCGACTGGAAACCTGCCATTGTGGTACAGCACATTGTGCAAATTCACGTAAGGGGGCAGAATCCATCAGGCTGAAAGGCAGAAGTTGGAGAGCCAACAGCTTTGACAAGCTTGCATTTAGATGCTGGGCATGTGGGTGGCAGGGACTTTATTTTTTTTTCTGCTGCAGCAGATGGTGCAGAGACCTACAGACTTACAGTCTACAGCTGGTGGTGTGCTGCTGGCAGATGTGCTGCTAGGACCTGGGACACCCTGTGCTATACCATCATCCCTGTCAGTGGAGGCTGCTGATGACTCGGTATCACAGGGGCAGACTGAAGTGGGCAAGGAGGAGGAGGGACAGATTCGTGTCCCTTTTGTGTGGCTTTTAGGTGCTATTGCCAATGGGCTGAGAGGTTGGACGTTAAATGCCTTGTTAAGCATGTGGTACTCAAATGGTTGGTGTTTTTGCAACGTTTGATGTGCCCGAGACACAGTTTGCAGATAGCAACAGTGCGATCTGCTGCAGATGTGCTGAAAAAGGCCCAGACAGCAGAGCTTTGGGGAGTGGGCCGGGTGATAACAGCTGCAGAATGTGATGGAATAGGGTGGCTGATCTCTACTCTTTCTTGATGTTGGCCTCCTTGGGGTTGTGTTGTCTCACCTCTATCTGGCACCCAAGTTGCATCAGTGACCTCATCTTCATCATTTCTGCTGGAGACAACTTGGCAATACGCTGCGGCTTGGGGAACATGAATGCCAATTTGTCTACCAGTGTTCCTCCCTCTTTCTAGGGTCATGTTTCTGTCATCCTCAACCTCAGAACCAACATCTGAATCCAGTAATGGCGGGGCATCATCAAGGAGAAAGTTGCTAATGCTGTGGTCAAATAACTCAGCTGACTCCTCCATGGCTAATGTTGGGGTTATGGCAAGAATAGATGTGGACAAGGAGGCAGTGGAATTTATCCACTCTGGCAACTGCAGGGGACTGCACACTTGTGTCTGCTTGCGTGACTGCTTGTGATGCCCTGCTTGAGGACTGACCACCACGTCCACCTTTGCCTGTGGACACATTTGTTTTTGACCCCTTACAGTACCAAGAGAACGTCTGTCTTTCCTTGTTGTCCTCCCAGACATTATTGGGAGGAAGGGGGCGTGCTTATAAGAAAATGTAAAGAAGGAATTGAAATTTGTACGTAGATGCACTTTAATCAATGTAAAGAGGTGTTTGGTGCACTTTAATTTGAGTACTCACACTACACAGACACACTCCACAGATACACTATAATATACTGCAATATAATGCACCAAATGTACAGTGACACACAGAACTGGCAGTAACGTACACAAAACGATATGGCGATAAACTGGCAGTAACAAACGCAAAACTATATGGCGTTAAACTGGCAGTAACACACACAAAACGATATGGCGTTAAACTGGCAGTAACGCACACAGAACTATATGGCATCAAACTGGCAGTAACGCACGCAAAACGATATGGCGTTAAACTGACAGTAACGCACACAAAACGATATGGCGTTAAACTGGCAGTAACGCACACAGAAGAAAATGGCGTAAAACTGGCAGTAACGCACACAGAAGTAAATGGTGTTAAACTGGCAGTAATGCAATCAAATAGACGGTGTTCAATCGTCACTACACTGACACTATCTTAACAGTCCCTACTCTAGCTATACACTAATGTAAAGATTACTGACACGGTCTCACTACACTACATTGAAACTATCTATGCTGTCCCTACTCTACACTAATGTATGTATGAATGACATGGTCTCACTACACTACAGTGAAACTATCTGAGCTGTCCCTACTCTAGCTGCACACTATGCAAAGCTGAATGATGGTCCTCCTCACTACACTCACACTATCCCTAGACTGACACTAAACTAATATTCTACACTGACAACTGAAGCAAAATAGCACACTAACTAACTAATAGCACTGAACAGACCCCTGTTCTATCTCTCTCCATGCCGAAATCACACTGAAAATGGCTACCATTGAAAGAACACTTTCATACTGTGGGGCAGGAATGAGCCATGATTGAATAAAGTCATGATAACAGTGTCCAATCATGACTCTGATAGTGCTCTGTGCCCTGATTGGCTGAAGCTTTCACTGCTTCAGCCAATTAGGGCTTGCAATGCACTGTTCAGCGCCGCAATGCATTGTGGTCGGTTCGGGGGGGGCGATCAAATGGTCAATTGACCCATTTGTTCGGCTGTTCGGCGAACGACCGAACAACGAAAGTTCGGCCCGAACTTATGCTCGGGCCGAACAATTCGCCCATCCCTAGTTTCATATCATAGACCAGTGTTCACAATGGTTTCCTGGACAGGAGCTTATACTAATGCCTGGGCTTGTTTGATTATTTTTATTAAAAGCTGGGTAAAAGTGGTTCACATTGCTAATCTCCAGAGAGAACAAAAATTGGCCCTAGCATGGGGGCTGCTCCCACATTGCAAGGGTTGAATGTTTGTTTAGGTCTAGGGGGTTGCAAAAAGCAGTTTTACTTATCTGATTCTCTGCCCCCCGAGCAGCTGGTGCTCTCCTCTTCACCCCTATGCTATGGCAGTGGACTGTCCCTCAGTATCTTTAAGTCCAGTACAGGGGCTATGGGGCTTTGCATTGGTCTTGATGATAACAGAGGGCAGCCCCACTGCAAGGGAGTGTTTTTGTTTTCATTGGAGTTCAGCTTTAAAAAAAAATCTGTTTTACACTATTTTTTCTTTTGTGCTGATCCATGCAGCTACGGCTCTGTGAAGTGCTCTACCTCTTTTAGGGTGACAACACTCACCCACTGGCTTATAGTGCAACAAGGGCATTATCACCCTTTCATTCACCCTCCAGGACTGGTGGCTGCCATGCTGATGTACATGTTGAGCTAATATCTTCCTGCCCATGTCTTTTATTCATGGCTACAGTCTGAAAAACTCTCCAATTTTGACAGTAGGCACTCAGTATATTTATACATTTATATATTTATGAGAGATGAGATGCTGCAGATTTTAGCAACTACTGTTCTGGGAGGTGCACAGAGGGAAGTACTGAAGAGATAATGTGAAAGCTGAAAAAAAATATTTTTTAACACTTATGCCCCGTACACACGGTCGGATTTTCCGACGGAAAATGTGCGATCAGAGCGTGTTGTCGGAAATTCCAACTGTGTGTGGGCTCCATCGGACTTTTTCCATCTGATTTTCCGACACACAAAGTTTGAGAGCAGGCTATAAAATTTTCTGACAACAAAATCCGTTTTTGGAATTTCCGATCGTGTGTACACAAATCTGACGCACAAAGTGCCACGCATGCTCAGAATAAATAAAGATATGAAAGCTATTGGCTGCTGCCCCAATTATAGTCCCGACGTACGTGTTTTACGTCACCACGTTCAGAATGATCGAATTTTCCAACAACTTTGTGTGACCGTGTGTATGCAAGACAAGTTTGAGCCAACATCCGTCGGAAAAAATCCTAGGATTTTGTTGTCGGAATGTCTGATCAATGTCCGACCGTGTGTACGGGGCATAAGTGTGGATCCCAGTCATAGAGAGTCAGTGGGTGGATCTGGCTGGGGGAAGCTCAGTTTTTGCAAGCTCAGTTCCCAGGCTTTTGGTCCAAGCTGGCCCACCTGGCTATAAAAAGGAGGAAGACTGAGGTCCAGGAGTTCCCTGGTAGGTTCTGGTAAGACCAGTGAGTCTAATTAATTGGCACTGTTTGGGAGGTCGGGACTGCTGCACCTTCTGAAGGCACAGGGATTTTTGGAAGACACCCAAGCCATGGACAATGTCATATTGGATGTTGCACATATTATTAATATTATTATTATACAGGATCTATATAGCACCAACAATGTGAGGACAGACAGTACAGTTACAATACATTTCAATACAGGAGGAATCAGAGGGCCCTGCTTGTTAGTGTTTACAAGCTAAAAGGTAGGGTTAAGTGATACAAGGTAATAACGGGGGGGGGGGGGGGTAAAAGTATAGTTGTTAGGTGGGGGCAGGATAGGCTTCTCAGAAGAGAAAAGTGGATAGAGTAGGAGATAGTTGGACAGATTGGGGTAGGGAATTGCAAAGGATGGGGGAGGCTCAGGAGAAGACCTGGAGGCGAGCATAGGAGGACGTGACAAGGAAACTAAAGAGCTGGAGGTCTTGGGAGGAATGAAGAGAACAATTTGTTTGGTATTTTGAGACTAGCTCAGTGATGTAGCTGATGGCCAAGCTTTGGATGGCTTTGCAAGTTAATGTTAGTATTTTGAATTTAATTTGTTGGGTGAGTGTCAGCCAATGGAGGGATTGGCAGAGACAAGTAGCAGACGCTGAGCGGTTTGTAAGGTGGATGAGTCTGGCGGCAGCATTCATAATGGACTGAATAGGGGATAGCCTATTTAAGGGTAAGCCAGTGAGGAGAGAGTTGCAGTAGTTGAAGCGAGAGATAACCAGGTAGTGAATTAGGAGCTTTGAGGTGTCATTGATTAGGAAGGAATGTATTTTGAAAATGTTGCAGAGGTTGAGGCAGCAAGCTTTGGAAAATGATTGGATGTGGGATTGAAAGAGGAGTTCAGAGTCCAGGATAACGCCTAGCACTCTGGCATGTGGAGATTGATGGATGGTTATGCCATAGCTCTTGAGAGAGGTTAGGGGAAGGGGCACCTGGGGGAGGAAATATTATGAACTTGGTTGCAGACAGGTTGGGTTTTAGGAAGTGGTGTGACATCCAGACTGATATATTGGTTAGTAAATTAGTGGTGCATGAGGAGACTGATGTTGTGAGTTGAGGAGTAGAGAGATAGATTTGGGTGTTGTCAGCATAGAAGTTATATTGAAAGCCATGGGAGGCTATCAACTGACCAAGGAAGAAGGCGTAGATCGAGAAAAGGAGAGGTACAAGAACAGAACCTTGGAGGACCCTGATGGAGAAAGGAAGAGGAGAGGAGGAAGTAGAATTGTAAGTGACACTGAAGGTGGGTTGGGATAGGTAGGATGAGAGCCAATGAAGAGAACAGTCAAGGAGGCCAAAGAAGTAATGTTTTTTGAGGAGGAGGGGGTGGTCAACCGTTTCAAAGGCAGACGAAAGGTCCAGAAGTAGGAGTATAGAATAGTGTCCATTGGTTTTGCCGTTCGTAAATTGTTTGTGAGCTTTAGCAAAGCAGTTTCTGTGGATTGTTGAGGGCAACATCCAGACTGAAGGGGATCAAGAAGGTTATTTTTAATAAGGTGGTTACCTAGTTGGTTGTAGACCAGGTGTTCAAGAAGTTTGAAGAAAAAAGGGAACAAGTAGATGGGGCGTAGGTTGTTAAGATTGGTGGGGTCCAAGGAGGCCTTTTTAAGCATGGGGGTGACTAGTGCAAGTTTTAGCGAGTTAGGGAAGATGCCAGAATAGAGAAAGAGATTGAAGATGTGGGTTAGAGAGTGTTGGATAGAGTCAGAGGGTGACCGTAGTATTTGCGAGAAAATAGTCCAGGGGGCAGGTGGTTAGGTGGGCATTGGAAATAAGTTTAGCAACCTCGTCTATTACTATACTACTGGATGGAATAAGGAAAGTGTTTATTGTACCTGTGGGCATGGGGTGTAAAGTGGGGGGGGGGATATCTGTAGAGTAGAGATTTCATCACAAATGTATTCGATCTTATTTTTGAAGTGATTGGCGTTCTCCTGGGCAGTGAGTGAGTTAGTGGGTGGAGGCAGCAGGGGATAGAGTTGAAGGTAAAGAGTTGATGGGGACTGAATGAGAAGGTGTTAATAAGAGTGATAAAATAGGTCCGCTTGGCAGTGTGAAGGCAGTAATTGTATTTTCAGAGGGCAGATTTGTATTGATTAAAGTCTGAGACGTATGTCTTAGTCTTATGCCACAGACGCTCAAGAGCGCAGCTATGTTTTTGGAGACTTCTGGTGTAATCTGTTTGCCAGAGTTGTAGGGGTTGTATGGGTATTTATTAGGTAGTTGGAGGCTGAGGTGGCGGAAGACAGGGAGGCAGCAAAACTAAAAAGATGGTGATCAGAGAGTAGCAGATATTAAACTGTTCTGCCACACTTATTTAGTAAAAGTTACATTTTCTTTTCTTTCTTTTTTTTTTATGGAGGGCCCAATAATATCTATACCAAAGCCTCCTCAGAACTGAAGTTAAACTTTGTTAAAGAAATGATCTGACACTACTAAAATTTAACATGATCTATGAGTAAGGCCTCATGATCACAGACATTTGAACACAGTTCCTCAGTTATGAGGACCAACTACAAACATTATTCTGTAATAAATTAATTAATTATTCTGGCCAATGAGATGATTTAATGCCCAAGTTCTTGACTCCACTAAACGCATCCAGACGCGTTTATAAGTTTCCAGCATTTTGTCTGCCATAACGCTGCTGCCAGGAGCAAAGGCACCTAGGAAAGTTGGGCAAACGCCCTGTGTGCATGAGGCCTGCAATTGCATAAGGGGTTCTTTATTGTTAGAGCAGTAAGGAGGTGGAATTCCCTTCCACAGTTGGTGGTGTCAGCAGAGAGTGTAGATAAATTTAAAAAAATGTACAGGGATTTGGAAGAGAGTAGTCTCACACACACACACATACACTTAGGTTGAACTGGATAAACCAGTGCCTTTATTCAACCTCACCCACTATGTAATGTTTGCAGGTATGAAAAATACCTAGGGTAAAATCCATGGCATTTTCCTGCACCTAAGGTGCCGCAGGTGGGGTGCACAGCCATCCATAGAAGTAGATGTTTGTATACCCCTGTAATCGTGCAATCATTGATGTTTGCACGAGTACAGGGGTATACATTGATTGTGCAATTCCTTGAATGCAGAAATTTTGTGCCACAGGAATTACATTGCACGCACATCCACGGGCAAATGAAGCATCTGTATTTACACTATTACAGAGGCGTGCAGCCATTCACTGCTATACCTGGCTGTACACCCCACCTGCGACACCTTGGGTGTGGTAAATACTGGAAATGGCATATTTAATGCTGTGTGTATGAGGCCTAAGCCCTCGTTTACATTGACTACGGCTTTGAAATCGTGCAACTTCATCTGAAATTGCATGTCAGTGCGACTTGGAAGACATCTGTGCAGCATAAATGTCTATGCAAGTTGCACCTGAAATCACCAAAAAGCAGTGCAGGAACTACTTTTTCAAATCGATGAGACCACACAAAGTCAATGTCATACTGATTTGAACAGAGTGATTGCCGGCAATAGGGTGCAACTTTTCATGCGATTTAACCTGTCAAAACGCTCAAATGTGAACAAGGGCTTAACCTTACCTTATTCCACAGTCCTGTACACCAGTTCCAGCAGTGACAACTGGTCTCATGAAACCTCTCTTCTTTCCACTCTCCATTCACTAATTCTCCTAATAGTCATCATATACTATACAGGATCGTTGGTCACCACTGGTCCTGCATTGTACATGATGACAAAGTCATCCTATTTAAAAATGCAAACTGCCTGGCTGCTGTGCTGGTCAAATGGAATTAATAGGTTACTGACCTGAACCAAGTTTGCAGATTGGAAGTTCAGGCTCGCTGCACATCCAGTAATTCAAACAATAAATATGTCAGAGGATTAACAGATGACCAGGTAACCAGCATTTTCAGGAAGGGTTTGTCAGACCCCTTATTTCATTGTGAAGAACAAAGTAAGCAGACAATATGTTTATAGGTCAGCTCAGATAAAAGCAACCTAAATTATGTACCGTATAAAAAGTACATAAATGGTAATGCATTTTCTTAAACATCCATACCACTGACAACTACATCTATTTTCACAGTGAATGAAAGATAATTTAACTACACTGACTACAGAAACATTGACTAGAGTAGGAGTGAATGAGACAAAAATAGACTAAAGTGTCAAACAGGAAACCGTGGGTGAAGCTATAAGGCTAGACAGAAAAAAAGCAGGTATCTTTTGTAAGCTTTATTTAGTCTGCCACCTGCAGGTAACAAAGAATCTGACACACACTGCCCAGTGTATTTCAGAATATGACCGATATACAATGCAAGACCCGTGGAAATGTTGGCCTAGTAGGATAACAGATCAGTACATCACGACTGTGTATTTTGTTAATGAAAAATGCGTCTGTTTAAGTTGTTTATGTACCACTTTATAGTTTTTACTCTATTTGGTTATCCTTTGTGCAGTTTTAGAATTTCTTTCCTTCTCCTTTTTTTTATCCACACAATTAAGAATGGTGGCAAAACCATCCTCTTCCTGACTGTTCTGTCTAATTAGTGCTGTAGATCAGCCGTCATCAAATGGCGGCCCTGCGGTCCGAATACGGACCGAGCAATGCTTCTGTTTGGACCGTCAGGCCGCCAGTGTAAAGTGCCTCCGCTCCGCCGCCATTGGCTGCAGGGACCGTGGGCGTCCCTGCAGCCAACAAAATTGCATGTGAGCCCCGCCCCCTGCTGCCTATCTCGCGGGTCGTGGCTGGGCCACGAGGTAAGGCGTGACGTCACGTGTGCTGCTCGATATCACAGCTCCCGGCTCACTCCTTGCTGGCCGTGCACTGCCTCCTGCAGCAAGACTCCCAGCGCAGCTCTTGCCCCTGCAACTTGCTACCTATACTGGCTTCCGCTCCCTGTCTGCCTTAAGGGATGTGGGATGTAATATTTAGAGGGGCGCACGGATGGGCACATTTTCTCTTAAGAGGCACGCTGATGGGCACATTGTATGTTAAGGCTCACACTGATGGGCACAACAAAATGTGCCCATCAAAGTGTCCCTTTACATAAATATGCCCATCAGTATAGCCCTTAACATATAATAAGGGACATTCTGATGGGCATATTTTATGTTAAGGTTCACACTGATGGGTACATTTTGTTGTGCCCATCAGAGTTCCCCTTAACATAAAATGTGCCCATCAGAGTGAACCGTAACATAAAATAAGGAGGATGCTGACGGGCACATTTTATGTTAAGAGGGCACTCTGAT